>CAWUFW010000360.1:3170000-3770000 GCA_963921515.1 Calotriton arnoldi | reverse complement strand
GAAGTTTGCCACAAGTAGAAAATATTGTTAGGAGCTTTAGAAACAGCTTACTTTACAAACATGATACTATATTAAAATGTATGTTCCAATACCACGCACAGTTCACAAAATATGGACCTCGTTGCCGGATGAGCCGGAGGAGACACATACTTTAGCATTGTTGCTTAATCTGGTTTCCACTAGAGGACTAATCTCTTGCATATACAAAGCCTTAAAAGAGGATCGTACGGTTGAGGTGTCCACAATACAGGACAGATGGATGGCAGACTTGCCGTCTCCGCTCACCAAGGGCGAATGGAAGAGGGCATTTGCACAAGTCTGCAAGGTAGCTAGCAACGCAAGGTTTAAGCTCACCCAGTTTTTCTACCTACATCGCACTTATTTAACGCCTCAGAGACTAGCATGCTTCAATGCAGGGCGTTCCTCGGCGTGTCCCCAATGCGGTGTAGACCCTGGGACATTCATACACATGACTTGGTTTTGCGCCCACCTACAATCATATTGGCAAGGAGTACTCCGCGTGCTGTGAACAGCCACAGCTGTGTGAATCGAATAGAGGCATCAGTTAAGCAGTGCTTAGTAGGTGTGCTTCGGGTCCCCAAAAACGGGAACTCGTATGAAATACAAATTCGCTCTTCTGGGCCTTGTGTTGGCTAAGCTTCGTATTGCAATACACTGGGCTCATACTATCTCCCTCCGACTGGATAGATGGATGGTGGATATACGCAAGTGGGGCGTGGCTGAGGAGTGCCGCCTGCGAGCGGTATGTGCAGATCGTGATCTGGAAGAATGGGGTTATGTGCTGGAAAGTTTGCAGACAGCCAAGGGTCAGGGCGAGGGGGAAGAAGTTTCTACGCAGACATCAGAACATGTCACCCATACACCGACCCTAGAGGATGACCCCATGCTGGACTGACTGGGCTCTAATATAATCCACATGGGTTGGGATGAGTAAACCGTCGTATGGAAGACTAAGTTAACAACGGGGTGGACTGATGACTAGAGCTGCAGGCGTGGCAAACAATGGTTATGCCAGACTCCCACATATGCTATTACTGGGGCCCTGATTTAGTGGCTGACTGGTCTCAATATCCCTGCAGACTGCACTGCTGGGGTCTGCTACACCGGTGGTACCTGTTGAAACCCCCACACCTCTAAACACTGTAGTGACCCTCATTGGATGGCTGAGGGGCTTACCCCTGTATACTCTGAAATTCCTGCCTGCCGCTCAATAATCCTACTCTAGGTATCATGTTTTCCTCTTGGGATGGGTTCCCACCGCAATTCACTGCCAAAGTTCTTTTCGTGCTTATTCTTATTTCTTTTATTACAAGTCAAATTAGCTAATTCTGCACATACTTCTCCTTTGCGGGAACTGTTCTGTATGCCACGCAGTTACCATGCGCCCAGCAATGATACTACTGAGCGGAGCATATGGGCACCCGATCAGACCGCTGTGACAAAATGTACTGGTACTTAGTCTATCTCTGATGCACTGTAAATTGCAGGGTTAACATGTAATGCGATATCTGTGCAGTATTGTAATAAAAACAAGTTAAAAACAAAAAGAATGTATGTTCCTTTTATGTTGATTCACCTGTGAGTGTAAGAAATGTATTGTTATGCTTTTGACGTTTATAAAAACTCATTGAGAACAGACACGTTGTGTGGCAAGGTGATGAGCTTTGGAACCGATACGTATTATCTATAACATCTTGTGTGAGGTTTTGAGATTATAATTGGGGATTAGTTATTGTGGCGTCGTCTCCGTAAATGGCATACTCCCATGGTTATTATGTCTTGTTTCATAATCGAACGTCCTTCAATTGGTGGTTTTAGGAGGATTTTTATGTTTTCATGTAACAGAAATGCTTTTTAGATGTTTACAGTTCATTTTCTTGGTTTTGTTTCAGGATATCATTTAGCGCTGTACAAAGTAAGAATTAGCAATGCACAGTGGGTAATGGGTGTAGGATGTAGCCTGTAGCCATGCCCTGTGCCTATTGCCTGCACGCCCACAGTATACTGTGCCCAACCGTCAGCCATTTGCTGCAGGCCTGGATGTAATTACGGTGCTCCCTGAAGTTGAGGTGTGCAGACCGCTGTATGTGCAGGCTATAGCCTTTTGCCGTACCAATATCTATTTTCACTGCACAAAGAACATGGTTCTTTGCTTTGAGAAAATAGTGGCAAGGAGATTATTTTCAGGCTGGGGCAGGCAATCAGGTTGCACAGGTTTCCAGACTCATGGTCAATGCAAAAATTGATTTCTTGGCCAATCAGATTAATTTAAAATTTTAATTGTTATCCTCAAACTATCTGGATTATGAATAGTTTCTATAATACAAATATGAAACTAATAAAAGCATCAAATCTGAGTAAACTTCTATCATGATATCAAATTTGGTGTAATTCCTATCAAATTGACTTACATTTAGATATGTTATTTTTGAATTGCCCTGAAAAATTTGCCCCACATTGAGTAGGCCTGGGCGGTGAACTCCGCTCCGCTCGCGGAGTTTGCGGAGTTTTCAGAACTCCGCGTTACGCGGAGCTCACGGAGATCCCAAAAACTCCGCCCGCGTAGCGGAGTTTTTTTCCTCGCTCGCATTCGTCAACGTCAAGTTGGCGAGCGCGAGCGTGGAAAATAAACCTCCCGGCAAGATTTCTCAACACGGGGGGTCAGGTTTCTCATTGGGAGTGGTCGCGTATGCCCGCGACCGCTCGTGTTGAGAAACTGCCCGTTTGTGTTGAGAAACCTGCCGCTCGAGTAAAAATCTACTCGAGCGTCAGAAAGGAAAGCAGCGCCCGCTTGCGCTGTGCATTGTGCCGTTCGCGATGATTGCACAGTGTGGACAAGCATCCGGCACTGAAAATCACAGCGAACAGCATTTTTCTATCGCACTCCGCCGCTTGCGGAGCTCCGCGTAGCGCGGCGGAGTCTTTTTTTCCACTTCGCGGAGTTTCGTATAGCGCAACTTCGCCCAGGGTTAACATTGAGTAATCTGCTTACAATTTAAAATGAAGAGCCTGATTTTTGTGTGCTAAGTTCTAACCAAATGTAATACAAAATGGCTATGGCACCAAAAATAATTAGCAAATAGGCTATATACAAAGGACTAACCATTCGAAAATATACAAAGGACTAACCATTCGAAAACTGTCCATCACTTTTAAAGTGCAGAGATCTGAGAAACTGTATGGATAGGAGTTAAACAAAACCACAATAGTGGTCTATTCTGTTCAAAATTCTAACTTAATTCCAAGATTGGAATAGTTACATTGGACTGTGTTTTCCTTTTTTCCTTCTAATATGGAAATTAAAATGGTCTTACTTGTGGATTGTCCCACATGTCTCTGTTCTCCCTTCACTAATTTGCACAAACTCTGAAATGTAAGACCTGAGCTGGCTGAACCAAACTTCTACTTTTAAAATTTTCCCTTTTCCTAAATGTCTTGCTTTAATACCGATGGTGGCCTGGCCCAGCCGCAATAAAATCTATGAAGAAAGCGCAATTCCTCTGGCCCGGACAAAGTAGCTTAAATTTGTGTTTGGGTTTAACTGAAGGAAACTCTAAAATGATGTCAGTGGGAATCATGGGCGCTGGAAGTAGGGGTGCTGGGGGTGTTGCAGCACCCCCACAATAATCATGCTGGAGTTCTGAAGGTGAATTAGCAATAAATATGCCTTTATATTTCGTGTTTAACTTATCACATTTGCTGTGCCTTCATAGACAAATGTCAAATGTCAGGCTTTCTTCTGCCAAATTGCTGCTTATTATTTTCATATGGGGATTGGTGTTCACTTTTCTTTCTCTCACAGCAAAGTCAAAGGATTTTGTGATTATCTTGCTGTGGTACAGGAAGTGTGAAGGGAAGGGCTGTAGGATGTCCATTTTTTCTAATACACAGAAACACTTAAATACCATTAAATGGACTTTGCAAATATTTCAAAATAGGATTTGTTTTGTATTTCTAAAGTGTGAGGGAAACAAAGATTTAAAAAGGATCAAAACTAATCAAGAGATATGATTTGTTGACATGAAAATGCTAAATATTTGTAGAAATCTGATTTCCACACATTATCTTTTGTGTGTTATATAGTTGTATCAGTAAAACCGGATGTCAGTGTGAATTTTGTGGTCATTGCAGTGAAAAATTATGTCTGTAAATGACAATGTGCTAACAAGCCATGTTTTAGTAACATGTTTGCAACAGTGTACAAAAATATGCCACTGACTTTGATAGAAATGGATCTTTCTGCAGGGTCACCCCCAAACTTTTTGCCTTCCTCCTGCCCTTTTTTGCTGACTCTGGGCACGTTGACACTGCTAACGAGTGCTAAAGTGCATGTGCTCTGTACTCTAAACATGGTAACATTGGCTTATCCATAATATGCATATTTAATTAATTTATAAGTCCCTAGTAAAGTGCACTATATGTGCCCAGGGCATGTACATTAATTGCTTCTGATTGTGCCATGTGTGTGCAGTTTTAACGGCCATTTCAACATGGCAAGTTAACGTATTGTCAGACCCAAACCTTCCTTTTCACTACATATAAGTGACCCCTAAGGTAGGCCCTAGGTAGCGCCATGGGCAGGGCCAGTGTATTTCAAAAGTAGGACATGTACTTTAAAGTTTTACATGTCCTGGCAGTGAAATACTCTTAAATGTATTTTTCACTACCGGCCTCTCTCTCCTATAGGTTAACATTGGGTTGCCTTAAACATCGTTTAAGTGTAATTTCTAATTGGGAGCAGAAATTGTTTGGGAGTTTGGTGTCTCTGGACACACAATTTAAAATCACAACTTATGGTGAAGTTGGATTTTAAATTGTAAGTCTGAAAATACCATTTTTAGAATGTTGGCATTTTCTTACTTTAACCATTCTGTGCCTCTGCTGGTCTCAGAATATACGTGTGGGTTGGGTGACAGCTGGGCTTTGTGCATTCCATTTAGACAGTCACACGCAAAGGGAACTGAGGTGTGCCACGCATATCCTGATGGCCCATTACCAGGCTGATTTGTCTCCCCGAGCGAGAGTGAGAGGGAGGAGCTGACACTTGCACCTGAATAGGGCTGTGCCTGTCCCCACACAGAGAGCTGCATACTCCCCTGTAGTGCATCTGGAGCCAAGGAAGGAAGGGCAGGGACCTTGTGAGGCTCAGTGGTCTCTTTGAAATTTGCTTAATTCAAAAGGCTAAAATGGGTATAAGTACTCGGTATCTGACACAATGTACTCAGTTCACTTTTAGGCCCTAAGGAGACTCTGCCAAGAAGAGGCACTGCGCTGCAGGAGGGACTGCCACTTTGCTAACTGCTTTGATGTGTTAGCCTGCTGCCAGCTTATTGCTGTGCTGCCAGGAGCGACTGCCACTTTGCAATTTGCTCTGCTTTGTTGGCCTGCTGCCTCTTGCCTGCCAGTGAGGGGGACTGAACCTACTCTCAACCACCTTTTGAATCCTAAGTAACTCCAAGGGCTTGCTGGCTTACCCCCTCTTCAGGAAGTCTCAGGATCATCAAAGACTTCGCCCCCCTTGCTTTGGGACTCTGCACCCTGTGAGTCCAGCAGCGGGACTTGACAAAGATCATACTGTGCCTGATCGCTTACTCAATTTTGCTAAGGGACCAGCGCTTCCTTTTGCCAAAGGATCTAGCGCTCCATTTTACCCAGGAACAGCACTTCATACTAGTCTCGTGATGCCCTCTTCCCAGGCTGTGTGTGCCAATCGGAGCCACCACCTTTTTTGACGCCGCTGCAGCGCTTCTGTGCCAGGCTACAAGAGGGTGAGAACAGGTCATTTTAGGTTGCATATCTGGCTTACCATGACTAGAATTGTGGTCCCTACTTGGACAGAGTGAGTACCTCTTCCAACTAGAGACCCAATGTCTAACATTGGTGGCAGCAGTGGGATAAGACTTGTGTTTGTGCAGTACCTTACAGTAGTTTGGTGTACACTATTACCCACATCTAGGCCAATCAGTTGTCTCTGATCCTCATTGCCATTTTTTCTAATCTCTTCAATTGGCAATTTTGGCTTTTCAATTCTCCCTGATTGGCATTTTTGCTTTTTACTCTAAATCATGTCTCTGATTGGTGGTTATACATCGGCACCTGCAAGAATGGAGTTTGAGCTGGCCAGAATTGAGGGTTACACTGTGGCCCAGCTCAAGGACTTCTGCAAGGAGTTTGGGCTTATTGTAAAGAGCTCCAACAGGAAGATGGAGCTGCAAATGGCACTGAGAATCTGGTCTAAAGCGCATACTGTATTGGATGGAGCCCGCGGGGGTTGCCGAGGATAAGGAGGATGATTTGGACCACGGTCTAAGAAAAGGCGTTTAGCTGCTGCCTTCTATGGTGGAGGAGGAAAGCCATTACTTCCAGGAATAAGGGCCCCCTCCAGGGCAGGGAGCAGTGTGTCATCCAAAGGCCTGTCCCGAGAGGAGTTAGAGGACAGGAGTGAAGAGAGACATTTTAAATTGGAGCTGGCTAAGCTCAAATTGGAGAAGTCCTTGGAGGAGAAAAGGCTAGCCTTGGAGATGTAAGAGAGCCAAAAGAGATTGGCTATTGAGGAGAAAAAGGTGATGCTGGACTTCAAAGCCAGGCAGGTGGAGTCCAGCAGTGATGGTGGCAGCATTTCTTCCATGCTCTCTGACAGGAGGGTCTACATACCTAATGGTCTGGTGTCTGATTTTGTGCTGGGGGAACGAGATAGACAGATAGTTTGAGGCCTATGAAATTGCACTCTAAATGCACAAGGTCCCAGAAGCAGATTGGGGGCTAGTCTTTGGACTCATATCCCTAGTGAGGAGAGGGACACTCTTCTGGCCCTAGAAGGGAGTGACAGGATGAGGTATCCCCCCATGAAGGAGCCCTAATCAGAAAGTTTGGTCTGACCCCAGAGGAATATAGACAGACATTCAGGGATAGCCAGAAGATTTCCCAACAGACCTGGGTGGATTGTGTGGAATCTTTTTGCAAGGCATTGGATGGTTGGGTGAAGGGCAGTGAGGTAAAAGATTACCAGGGTCCGTATAATTTGTTTGCAACAGAGCATATGTTCATTCTTTGTTTTCAGATCTGAGGCAACACCTTGTTGATAATAAGCTCACTAACCCCAGAGAGCTTGCTAAGGAGGCGGATGGCTGGGCCAGCACCAGGGTCCACAGGAAGGTATGTGGGAGTGACCCCAAGAAGGATGGTTCAGGCTCTTCCAGCAGAGTGAGGGGGAGGTCAAAGGAGACACAGTTAGGTCCCAGGGTAAGCGGGAGGAAAGGGGTCCCATGCCCCTTTTGAGAAACAGGGAGGAGGTTCTGGTGGGCCGTGGCCCAGGCCACCCCATTTCCAACCCTGCTGCTTTGAGTGTTCCCAGCTAGGACACAAGCAGGGGGACCCTGTCTGTCCTAAGGAATCACCCACTGGTGGTACCTCAACAGGGGTGCCCAATGTGGCCTTAGGGGTAAGTAGTCCCCAGGGGCAGGTAATAGACCATGCTGTGATCTCCCTTAGTTGGGAGGTGGACTCAGAGGGTGCATTGGTGATCCCTGAGTGTGGGAGTCATCACTTCTACCAGGTGACAGTGAATGGTGTCCCAGTCACTGCTCTGAGGGGCACCAGGGCTAGCCGGATCATGGTTGTGGAAAGGCTAGTTTCCTCAGAGCAGTACACCGGCCAGGTGTGTAGGGTAACTCCAGCCCATGGGCCGGACTAGTTCCACCCTATGGCCCTGGTATCCCTAGAGTGGGGTGTGGGGGTGACCCAGAGGAGGGTTATAATTTGTCCCCAGATGCCCCTAGACTACATTTTGTGGAATGAGTTGCCCCCTGTGTCAGGGGAACTTGGAGGTGCGGCCGCCACAGGTGCCCTAACAGTTCAGTTTTCTGGGGGTACCACTCCCAAGAAGAGGGTACAGGACCCCAGATGGAGGAGCAGGGTGAGGGAGAGCCCACCCCTGTCTCCTGTTAAGCCTCAGGGTGCAGAGCCTGTGCTGAGTGAGCACTCTCAGGATACCACCCCTGAACTGGTGGGATGTGAAGTGAAAAAAGGGTGCAAGGCACCTGGGACTACTGCCCCACCACTTTGAGAAAACATACATTGAAAAGTACGTACCACATTGTCACATATTTAAGAGAATACTTTTGTTTGTTTTTGAGATACAATATTAGGATTAACAAGGGGATCAAATAATCAACTTGACCTCAGTACTAATAGGTCTAGTCTGAAAATGTTTCTATTCAAAGCTGTAGACAGAGTATTTCTTAGAAACGCATCAATATGTTTCACTTTTCCTGAAATAGAATGTGCATGTTGCTCTTATTAGCAAGAAGGGAATGAGAGTTTCCAAGATTGGACCTCATGTCCCTAAAGAGGGTGGCAGGATTCTGGAACATTTAAGATGTAGGACTTAATTGGTTATTGAAAGAGTCGGGAGGATTTTAACAGTCATGGCAAGCCTTCTTCATCTTGGTCTCACCCGAGGGCACAATGTTGCTAGTTTCTACTCTTCCATTTACAACTAAATAATGCCACTCCAACTTGGACAATGGAGGTGAACCCAAAGAGATGACCAAAAAGCAGATTCTTAATCTTTGAGAGCTACAGAGAGTCATGAAAATAGCCAAAATCACAAGAAAGGATGGGGGAGTTTAAGCCATCACACGTACTCCCAAAGTAAAAGAACCAAAACACAATAAAGTAAGGTGGCTGTATGATACCTTATACATCAGTGTTATTTATATGAATCACTGGCTCCCTATTTGGACTTATAGAGATCCTAGTTTGGAAAGAGATAAAAAGAAAAAAGACCAATCTTTTGGAAGCCGAAGCTTTACCCAAGTGAATTGGCATGCTTCATCATAGGCAACCTCTCCCCACCCTGGTAGGACAATACCACCAAGGTGGACTCAACCACCTAGTGGATCCACATGGAGGGAGTTTTTAGATAAGGTATTTCCTGGAAAAACAGGGGATCCAGATAAAATTTAAAGTACCTAGAGGTAACAGGGTTTTCACCTTTAATAGTGGTCGCCTCTGGTGCATCTAAAAACAACTATGCGATTAAGTCAGAGTGCAATGGCTTGAACCATCGTCCTTGTTCCAGCATGTTTTTGCCCTAATTTTAATAGCCTATACTGGTCGAGGGCATTCGCCAGTGCCGTGGATCCCAAAGAACCTAACATAACCAATATTGCAAACCATGCACTAAACAGATTGGAGCGATTCCTATCTGGTCTTTACCTAAAATAAATAGACAAACCGAACAGGGAAGATTGTTTTATCAACCAAACCTGACAGATTATGGCATCTGTCACATGCAGAGGTCAGGGACCTCATTGAAGGACACTCGTAGAAGTCATAAAAATAGCCCAGTGATATCGGATTGAAGTGCCTCGTAGTCTTGGCAGTCACAGCAGACAAATCCCGGATATTCTATGGGAACAGGCAATACATTAGAGCCTCATTTTAAAACTTATGAGAATAAAAACCAATGTGCTATGTTCTGGGCACCATTCCAGTGTGGCTGGTAGGTAGCATTGAAGCACATTTTAAATATTCTGTGTCGCACAGTGGGCACAAAGGCGAGTAACTGATGAAAATGAGCCCTATTCAAGTCAACCATAGTTGGGGGTGGTAGATGTTGAAGCAAGGGCCAAATCATAAGACTGCAGACTGATTCTCCTTTCATGTGAATAATTTGTACAATATGTATGGATGTTGTAGTGTTTGCTTTAGAAGTTAATATCAACTGTTTGATGAGTACATTTGCTGCTTAATTATTCTGAAATGAATGCAGATTAATGTGTGCAAAATCGAATATTATGACTTTGTGCATACGTGTTAAATCCATGCCAAGTGTGGTGTCAGACACGTGCTGAATATTGAGTGTGTTCAAAGTGGTAAATAGTGCTCCTCCAACTGCTGGTTAGGGTTATTCCTGAATGCTATGCTCAGCACATAGCTGATTGTCCATGCCGCCTAGGCCCCTCTAGCATCTCTGCGCTCGTGGTCACCCCGAAGGATGTTCCGCAAACTGCCTGGGGCTCTGGGCGCCAACAGTTGTGGAGGGACTTTTAAATCCAGCAGGTAACTAAAATGCAAAACTGGGTATTTTTTCTTGAGCTAAGAAATAAACGCCATGAATTTATGAAAAGGGACATCGACAAGTCTTATAACCAGCCCTCAATGCACTTTCTCCTCCTGTCTATTAAAACCTGCAGAGAACATTTGAGTAGACATTTGGTTATGTCTTAAACTGGTCATATGATTCCTGCCAATCTTCTTTATGAGGATTCTAAGTGAAATTGTCATCGGCATCTATTCTATGCATGTATAATTTCCACATTGCATCCATGGCCACTTAAATCATTGGTTTTCAATGAAAATATAATTTACCCCTATTTATTTAAACCTAGGCGGAGGTAATGCACCCATGTCCTAACTAAACGTTTTAATTCTCACATTGATTCACGTATTGTGACTTTTGGGACAATCTGTGCACCTCATCCTACAGTTGACCCTATTTTCTACAAGTCCATTTAAGTCTAACCTATCTGTTCACATACATTTTGCATATGCATAGTAATATCTTTGTTTTTGCCCTTACTACTTTCTGGTCATTCACCAAGTATGCATAGCATGTATCTGACCACAGCTCTGAAACTCCGTTTGGAGCTATCATAACTTCACAGTAAGTCATATCCTATGCATATCTATGTCACACCACACTTGCACCAATTTTGCATCCTACATGTTTTGTGTCTTCATGCGCAACTTAGGTGTTCTTGTCTTTGAGTTACATTCAAGTCACAGACAACTAAATTCTGACTTTCTACCAGTGGCGGCTCCTCGAGGGAGTGCTGCGGGGTGGTGGGGCAGGGCGGGGGAGGGGCAGGGTGAGGGGTAGTAAAGTCCGGCATATGGCCGAACGGAGTTAAGTACAATAATAAATGAATAAAACTAATTACATTGCACGCTGCAACGCCAAATCGGCGATGCGGCGCGCGCAATGTCATTCGTTTATTTATTTATGTACTTAACTCCGTTCGGCCGTATGCCGGACTTTACTACCCCTCACCCAGCCCCTTCCCCGCCCCGCCTCACCGCCCCGCAGCACTCCCTCGAGGAGCCGCCACTGCTTTCTACAGAAGTAAAATTGATCTATGCCTAGAACGTGCTTTGCGAATCAGGCCCCATTGCTTCCAGTTTATGTATTCCTCATTTTGGGATCACTGTCTATCATCAATGCTTGCATGTACTCTCTTTTTCCTCTAAAAGACAGCATTTTGTCGCATAAACGTATATTTGGCAGCCGTAACTCTGAGTAATCGCTTGAGGATTCATTGCATAGGTAACAACTTTTCACCAGAAATATTTGTGGATAGATACCTAACTATTTTCAAGCAAGAAATACTTCCAAGTAAAATGTATTTTAATAATTCATAGTAAGAAGGCCAGAGCCAGCTGCTTGCGAGTGCTGGGAGCTGTTTCACATACGTTGCTTGAATATGTGTAAAAGTTTATTTCTGAAGTATTTTCTCTTAGGTAAGTATGCATTTTTTTGCATTGAGATATACTGCAGTAAAGTAAACCACGTTTTCAGTAAATACACACCAGGCAGGGTAACAGGTGGTCTCAAGCTGTCTCTGTGTCGGTTGTATGCTAGAGGCAGGCATGGCTGAATCATGCATGCCTCAACAACGAATTCATCTAAACAACGCATTTCTTAACCACGCATGCCTTTACCACGCATGCCTTTATCATGCATGTCTTTATCACACAATTTCGCGGTAAAGGCATATTTGGTAAAGGGATGTATGGTAAAGTTCACACCACAGCCCCTCCGCCCTGAGTCCTAAAATCCTGGCCACTGCCCTAAAACCTGACCCTTCCCCTCGTGCCCTAAAAATGACCCCACCCCTAAAACCTCAGACTATCCCGACTCCCCTGCCCTTAGCCCTAAAAACTTCCCCCTGCCCTGAAAACTGCCCCTTCCCCCTGAGCCCTAAAACTCCGCCCCTACCTTATAGCCTACCTCGACCCCCCTGCCCTGAGCCCTAAAAACCGCACCCCTGACCTGAAAACTGCCCCTTCCCCCCTGCCCTGAGCCCTAAAACTGGCCCCCTCACTTAAAACCTAAAACCGGCCCCCTCCCTTAAAACCTACCCCCCCAGCCCAACTTACATCACTGCGTCCCCGTCCTTCGTACGTGTCCTCCCTTCCAGTTCCTCTCCCCGCCCGCTTAGTAAGCTAGACCGCCGACTGCCTTAACCACGCATATGCCTAATTCACGTATATGTGTGGTTAAGGCAAGCGTTGTTTAGCTTACGATGAAACAGAACGCATGCTTGAAGCTGCGTTGTAAAGGCTGTTTCCCCTCTGTGTCTCCATTAGGAACAGGGCCTCATCGAGGAATGAACAAAAGTTATATTTTCAATTCAGGTGACATAGTCACAATTACATACTAGTATATTTATACAGAATGTCCAGCTTGTTCTGAAGACCCCTGTGGAGTTTGTGAAATAGAAGCTTCTTGTCTTCGTGCAGCTGCCCTGTTTTCCACTATTATCTGAAGTAGCTGAATAAAGTGCTGTTCCCATCAACCATCTTCAGTATTTTAAAACAGAATGCTGGTATGACCCATGAAGCTTCACTGATGTTCCATCGTTATAAAGCCTTTTTCTCCATTTTCAGGATTTAAGATGAACTCAGAAATGTGGCAGTGGCGGTGCTGCCACTTACATGCTAAGTGTTAGATATATGCAAGAGGTAGTGAGTGGCTAGCTCAGGGTCACTCCAAAGACCTTTGACAGCTCATGTAAAATCATATTTTGCAGGTCCCCATTCCAATCTCCCCTCCCAGATAGGCAATCGTTGCCACTTGTAGAAGCCTCCTGGAAATAGACGTGGCTGTAACACGCTGGTTTAGCTTTACTCTAGAACCAGGCTCAGATTTAAATACCAACCACTCAAGTATTGCCTCCCAGGGAAATTAGTCAAAAACTGTCCCATTGAATCAAGGCAAGTGTGAAAAAATATTATAAAATAAAACACATATTTTCAGTCATCTAAATTCCACCAAATTACAAGAGTGTGTATCTATCTATGCTCTAAGAAATTTCTATAAGCACAATTTGTCTCCTTGCCTTCTTCAGAGGCTAGGAGGGAAGCTTGCAGGGTGTTTGGAATGAGGGGCGGAGTCCAGCTGGATGTAAATTATATTCCTAGATCTAACATTCTATTGTCGCTCTCCTTGGCATGTCCTGTCAATAGTTTAATGCTAATCTAACTATACAGATTTCAGAAATTTCATCAACTAAAGATAGCTGGATTCAGCCTGAGGCCATATTTTAAGAGTTGTCGAAAGTCAAGAGTCCTGGCTCTCAAAGATTTGCGTCCATTCTGTAGTCCTGGGAATGAGATCTGCAAGATCAGTTATGAGGAGGTCAACGAAAAATAATGGCTCTAGTGTAGTGAGGCACCAGATCATGGAAATAACCAGGACCTTTTCCTCCAATATGCTTTTTTCATAATGCAGAGTGTTCTGCCCTTTCTAAATGTGTCTCTTAGGTTATCGGTTGTATACACCTCAAGATACAGCGGCTAAGTTTATTTTGTTTGCAGGACGTTTGAACATGTGTCTGCCAAAATTAAATTCTGATATTGGTTTCCCATTCAGAAAATGATTTTATGCAAACCTGCATGTTTCATGCTTTGCATAGTCTATCGGAACTTATTTTTATGGCATGCATGTTTCATTATTCACTGACCGGGGTCAGTCTTAATTCCACCTCAAAGATGCCCCTGACTGTCTATTCATTTAGGAATTCCAATCTTCAGTTTTTTCAAAGGAAATTTAAGAGATGGCTGTTCGACAAGCAACTACTTTAAGTAGACTCTTTCACAGGATATGGCTATGTTTCAAAAGCTCTGGCAGACCTTTCTGGGAGGGCGTATGCTCACTATTTATAAAAAGGCAATATAGATGCACAGTTGAGGCTACATTGGATAGACTAATAGAAATCAAGCATGCTTGTGTATCAGGCCAGTTTACCAGGATGATGTAACTCGAGAACAAACAAATATTACCACTGTCTTAGGACATACAGAACCCAGGTACTACAGCAAACTCATTGTTTTGCCAAGTACCTCTATCTTCATGGGATAGAAATGTCAAACAGTCAAGGCTTACTTAAGGGTGGTAGTGTGGGGTAGGTTATGTAGTTTACGCAGCACCTGTGTTACTCGCAATATATGCACTATTGTTCACTAAAGTAAAATATATCAGAATTGTATTTATAGAAAGATAGTATGCTCAGAAACTTTAAAACGTTTATGGCATTCACAGTTCTTCTGAATATGTATCTGTTACTCTATAGCTCTTGCCCGGAGTGCCCATAGTCAACATAACATTCAGTTACAACTAACATGAGACTGAAACATAGTTATGTTAAACTTCTGTATTGAGGAGGTGCACAGTTTTATTTCTGAGTCCGTTGTATTGGCTTCTTTCTGGTGCTTTATTTGTAAAAAAAAATAAGTGCCAGGGTCCAAGGTACTTCACATGAGTTCACTATTGCTTGGGCAGCATACCAGCACTGCCAAGTGCCACTGTTACCTTCTAACCATCACATTCCAACAACTGTGACAATTTGGATCAGTCCATGTTGCCGAAGCTGTAAAAATCGCCTGGACAAGGTATTATTTTTGCTTTAATTTATATTGAATTTTAAACACTTTGTAGGTGTGCTTTTTCCAAAGATATATAGTCAGAGTCACCATGTGGTGGCCTGTCAGGGTGGTGAGCACGAGCACAAATTAAGCATTGGCCCAGCACCATGGCTGGGTTGGCTAGCGGTGGCAAAAGAGATGTTCAAGTGAATGGCTGCTCATCCTGTAAGTCAGTAATGTTTGCATCACAACACATGGGCTGCACCAGTGAGATGAAAGTCACAAAAAGAAAAGGTGACTTCCGCAAATGCTCCGTTGCTCCCCATCTCAGTTCACCACTGTTCCCCAACTAAGTTTGCATTATATAAATACCTATGCCTGTACATAGACATAAATACAAACTCCGCTTTAGCTGCCTTCTTGGGCACTTGAAGGGCAAAATGAGATTTTGGCAGAGTTGATATGTTTATGGAATTTGCCCTAAAGTGTTGTGAAAGGAGAAGACTAAACGTAGAAAGTATAGTAATAATGAACTATCGTAAATGTACAAGAGTTGGTAGAAAAGCCACAGGCCCACAGGTCCACAAAGGGTTTAAGAGTCGGTGGAAAGTTGGGTTATAACTGCAGAATTGGTAGGGTTAGCAAGCCTTACAATATGAAAAATGTATACGAAAATTAGCAAATTCTGAGTGGCCTGTAGTGGTTTTCCTCATTAGGTAGCATAATTCATCTTTGGGTCTGTGGTTTGTGGATGAAGGTTTTTGGGTAGAGGCCCGTGTCTGTTACGTCTAAAGATGTAATTGGGATTAATTTTGCTCTGTAAAGCACCCTTGAAAATCTGATTCCTGAAGGCAGCTTATTATATTGACATCTCCTGTCTCTTGGTAAGAGACTGAGGGGATAATTGAGAGTTTGGAGGATGTGGAACATCCACCAATCATTGACAGATTTCCCATTCCTATATAGGGTATATAGATGAGAATCCACACTAAATAGGGTGGAGGGGATACCTGCCAAAGTCCACAGCATCTGACAAACTCTAAATAACTGTCTAAGGTATAAGTACAACGGGTCGCAAAATACTGGTCGCTACAAGTTTGTGACCATTGTGGTAATTCGCAAACCGACCTATGTACTGATAGGTTGGTTTGCAAATTTCGAATTCGTAGTGGGTTGCAAGTCAACCTACCTCATGAGTCATGAATAATAATGAGGTTGTTCACAAATTAAGACGCACTATCAATTTCAGTCATCACAGGGACAGCAGACCACCATGTCTGTGATTGCTTTTTAATAAAGCAATTTTTGTGCTTTTTTAAATGAAGCCCATTTCCCTTAAAGGAAATTGGACTGCGTTTAGAAAGAAAAGTTTATTTGTTTGTTTAAGAAGGCACAGTGATCCCATGGCCCACTGCCTTCTCATAAACAATTGTGTTTTTTTACATTCACATTTGTAGATCGGTTACTACTACATGCTTGTAGTCAGTAAAGTAATAATGTTTTGTGCCCAGAATTTGATCTAAAAACAATAATACATACCATTTTGAATCTGTATTTGGAAGGGATGCCTAAACATGACCCTTCCAAATACCAGATCAGCATTTGGTCGTAAACCCAAATTGGGATTTGGTAACGTGTTACCGAATCACAATTTGGGTTTCATACATGCCAAAATGCTTAGTGGCCTAAGTCTTGCCTTTGCTTTAAAATACCTAAACCTGAAGACTTTATGCAAAAAGGCACATTTTTTATCTTACATTTAACTCCTTGAGTGCTCATGACGGCTCCCGGCCGTCATGAGTCACAGTAGGCGTGTGCTCATGACGGCCGGGAGCCGTCCGAACGTTGTCGCTCCGCCCACGCGGTATTAATTCCCCGCCTGTGCGGGAGAATTAATCAGTGGGCGGAGTTCGGACGGCTCCCGGCCGTCATGAGCACACGCCCACCGTGATTTATGACAGCCGGGAGCCGTCCTGAGTACCGGAGCGCCGCGCCCAACCCCGCCCCCTCTCGCACCACGGCGGAATTTGCCCCGCGGCGAAGGGGTTAAAATATTCCATAGCTTCTGGTTTGGTGTTGAAATACACACTTTTTAGCAAGCAGATGTGCTTCTTGTTTTCTTTCTAACATACCATATTAGGCTGAATGTTGACATCCGCTTCAACCTGGTTTAATCATGCAGTTAAATTGGGCAGTGAACAGAGTTTCTGTAAACTTATGAGTGGTCAGGACAGTTCTATAATGTTAAAGTGATTTACAGTATGTAAAATAATGTATCCTAGATGGCTTAGTCAGGTTTGGTTCCATCACACTTCTACTAAGATCATTTCTCAGTGGCCTAAGAAGAGATTCCTGAAAACTGCTGAGTTTGCAAATTACATGTGCTGCTGTTGTGCCTGGAAATATGTGTTTTATGGAGACCCACAACAAAGTAAATCTTCTGCAAGAAAACTAATCACAATGTTTTTCGTTCTCACCAATTAAATACGGCCTTGAATAAACAACTTTCTGAATCAATTCAAGGATGTGCATAGAATCAGTTACCAGTTGTTTATTGATTGTTGCATTGCGTTCAAGCTGCTTCTCGGCTATATCAGAGATATTTTATGGGCAGAGTGAAGGAGGCTACAGAGGAAAGCTGGGAAAGAACCATGGGCAGATGGGAGGGGGATGACCATGGGCATCTATAAAGGCCAATGCGCAGTGCAGAACAGTCGGGTTAACACCACTTTGTTATACTAAGTGAAATCAGCTTGAATGTGGAGCAGCAGTGCGTTCTAGAGAGGTGAGCCTTTTCTGTTCATATTGCCATCCTTTTCATTGAATTCGTGCCCCATCCACGAAGGGTTGAAAGTGGTTGGTGTCCAAGCACCAGGAGAAGATGCTATAGTACAGAGTCGGGTGCCCTAAATTCTCAAACACAGAAGAGACACGAGCTATGAAGGGAATATGCTCTGGCAGAGACTTCTACAGGTTAAAGACAATCAGCAACAACATTTTGGTCTATCTCGTGTTCTGTTGCCCTTATATTTCGTTAGGAAATGAGAGCTCTTGTTCATAAATCTTGTGTCTAATTGGTGGGACACAATCGTACAATGCCTAGTGGCTCGGGTAAATGCTTTCAAATGCACCCTGGACTGAAACATTGGTCAGGGCTCTGGGAGTTATTGGTAGAGCAAAATCGGCAGAATTCTGCAGCACCTATAACGTTTGAAAATGCTTAATATAAGCAACAGTATTGAGAGACTTGCAGTGGCACATCTAGAAGACCATTACTTCCCTCATCATGGAAATCAGATGCTTTGGAGATGCAGCTTAGAATCTTTAGCTAGTATTCGGGGATTAATCCACTTGTTTAATTTTTCTATCCATTGGTAAATTTGATGCTGGGTATTTGCCAGTATATTGTGCCTAAGGGTTTTTGGTACTACTGCAAAGAGTGAAGGCACACTTGCTTGTCTACTGAGCGAACAGTCTTGATTTAACAGCCAGTGATCCTTTTAAGGTTATTCTGCGTGGCAGTGAAACCCAAAACTGGGATATTCAGATCCTAAAGGACCTGCTGCCTCCTTGGGTCTGTTTCAAATGTGGAACCTTCAGCAGGAGTTAGCTGCTGACCGAAGAGCTAAAGAAGGGAGGTAATGGTTGAATTTGTTTAGAAAACTTAGGCAAGTGCCGTAAAAGTCATTATGGGAAATAAATACATTCTTAACCTTAACCTGCAGGGTAAAGTTATCCACTGTGGCGGTTTGAAGGCTTAAGTAATATGCTCATGTTTCAATCAATCATGTCACTTATAAAGCGCACTACATACCCGCGAGGGTCTCAAGGCGCTGGGGGAAGAGGGGGGTGGTGCTACTACTGATCGAAGAGCCAGGTCTTGAGGAGTCTTCTGAAGGCCAGTAGGTCTTGGGTCTGTCGGAGGTTGGTGGGGAGGGTGTTCCAGGTCTTGGTGGCGAGGTGGGAGAAGGATCTGCCGCCGGCGGTCGTTTTCCGGATGCGGGGGACTGTGGCGAGGGCGAGGCTGGTCGAGCGGAGCTGGCGGGTGGGGGTGTAGAAGCTGAGTCGTCTGTTGAGGTAGGCTGGTCCGGAGTTGTGGAGTGCTTTGTGTGCGTGGGTGAGGAGCTTGAAGGTTATCCTCTTGTTGACAGGGAGCCAGTGCAGGTCTCTCAGGTGGGGTGTGATGTGGCTGCGTCCGGGGATGTCGAGGATAAGACGTGCAGAGGCGTTCTGGATGCGTTGCAGCCGTCTCAGGAGCTTAGCCGTCGTTCCTGCTTAGAGGGCGTTTCCGTAGTCCAGCCTGCTGGTGACGAGGGCCTGGGTGACTGTTTTTCTTGTTTCGGTGGGGATCCACTTGAAGATCCTGCGGAGCATTCGGAGGATGTTGAAGCAGGATGAGGAAACGGCGTTGACCTGCTTAGTCATGGAGAGGGTGGGGTCGAGGATGACCCCTAGGTTGCGTACGTGGTCGGTGGGTGGCGGGGCTGTTCCCAGTGATGTTGGCCACCAGGAGTCGTCCCAGGCTGAAGGGTTGGAACCAAGGATGAGGACCTCCGTCTTGTCCGAGTTCAGCTTCAGGCGGCTGGTCCTCATCCATTCGGCGACGGCCTTCATTCCTTCGTGGAGGTGGGCTTTGGCGGTGTGAGGGTCTTTGGTGAGGGAGAGGATCAGCTGGGTGTCGTCGGCGTAGGAGATGATGTTGAGGTTGTGCTGTCGGGCGACGTGGGCGAGGGGTGGCATGTAGATGTTGAACAGCGTTGGGCTGAGGGAGGAGCCTTGGGGTACGCCGCAGATGATCTTGGTGGCCTTGGATCGGAAGGGGGCGAGGCGGACGCTTTGTGTTCTGCCGGAAAGGAAGGATGTGGTCCAGTCCAGGGCCTTCTCTTGGATCCCGGCGTCGTGAAGGCGTGTTCGTAGTGTGTGGTGGCAGACCGTGTCGAAGGCGGCTGATAGGTCCAGGAGGATGAGGGCTGCTGTTTCTCCGTTGTCTAGCAGGGTCCTGATGTCATCCAGATATTAGGCAAGACACTGGTCATGGCTAACCATTATCCGTTGGAACACCCTATTAAACTTAGTCCAGAAGCTTTATATAGAGGCATGAATGACTGTAATATGTAGTGCAAACACAAGAGTTAATAGTATTCTTAAATTGTGGTGTAATAAATATATTATTTTTAAGTATACAATGTTCTATTGCACTTCCACGGCTAGGCTTTAGTATTACCCAATTTAGTGCTTCCCAGTTTATTAATCTTTTGAGGATGGAAAGCTGAGTTGGCTTTGCAGGGATTCAAACTTATGAGTAACCAGCAGTTCACAATCGATGACAGCAAATTGGCAACTCTCTCAGCCATATTGTAGCTGACTCAAACAAAATCAGTTTACATAGTTAATAATTTGAGTTCAGGGTCCCTATTGTGTGCCCTGGTCTGTACCACAGCACACATTTAACAGAGTGCACCAGTGCAGGCTGGGTCAGTGTGCTCTATTACTGATTTTGAACTGCCCTGAGAACAGCTGTGAGCTCACGGCTGTCCTGGGGGCAGCACAGTAGTGAAAGGCAATCTAGCTGTTTGAAGCAGCCAGTCTATCTTCCACTGAGGCAGTAAACTTGGCCTCAGATTTAAAGGGGGTAAGGAATACCCATGTAAGTTGGTACAGTGAGTGGCTGCACCAACATGGAGGGTGGTGCTTGGGGGGAGGGGTTCCCAAAGAGGGTATCCTGGGGGTGCTCTGACTCTGTGCCACCTGTGTAGGGCACAGTCAGTGCGCCTCCTGTTGACTTCTTTGCCTTTGCACCAGCATCCATAATATGGCGTGGGTGCAAAGGAATGCCCCTGGAGAGTGTGTTGGTGCTAGATGTGCACGAACACCATCTGTATTACAGAAGGATGTGCACAAAGGTCTTCAGCCTCTTCTGTAGGAGCAAAGTGCCCTTGGGGCGCATGCGCCCATTGCACCTCTCGAGAAACACTTGTCAGAATATGATGGGCAGGTGTTATGACCCTTCTGTTCCTAAGGACATGTCTAGGACCATGGCACTAGTCACTTTTTTTCTAGGCTGATGGCTACTTTCCCATAACAGGGGCAAATTTGGGAAAGATTTTGATTTCCTAGGATATAAACATCAGGAAATGTCAGTACATCAATATATGGCCTTGTCTAAATTGGGTGACAGGCTTCGATCCTTCACCAAATGAAGAAGTATGTGGGTATTCTCAGTAAAGATTGAAAAGCAAATTCTAAGATTTTCAAATGTATTTATTCATACATTTTGATTTTGCCTTTGGTGCATGGAAAGTGACAGGACTGTTTGTGGATGCTTAAGACATCAGATGGGAGCTCAAAGCAGTAATTTATGAATGCATTTTGGGTTGGGTGGTTAAGCAGTGCAATACCTGTATCTTGACCTAGGATTAGTGCAGTCTTTTTAACTCCAATTTAGAGATAGGTTCATGAAATGCAGAATAAACATGGGACTGTTAAATAAAAATAATTACATACGGTGTGAGATTGGCATAGAAACCCAAATCGGTGATGCATGCAACCAGACTGGGCTAGGATTGCATTGCATGGTAGGAGTGCATAAAATTCTGAATGGGTTTATGAATACATGGGGACTTAAAACACAGCATGGATTAGAGAATATGGAACTACAGTGACTGGCTATATATAGCAGATTGGTTGGGCACTCAATAGTTATTTATATACTTATTTTTGTGGTGTTTTCTGTTGAGCAGCATGTCACTATACCCCAGAGGTCTTCAAACTGTGGGTCGTGCCTTCTAGGGGTTCCGTGGCTGTATTCACTGGTGCGGCGCGAAAAGCCTCAAGGAGTACATGTCAATGAAGATGGCCTGGAAGTGTGACTTTGAATATCTAACGAGTTTCAATCTTCCTTTACATGAAGCAATTAAAGCGCTTAACGAAACTATGGGAACTGTGATCCTGAGTGCCATGGTGGCCAGGTCAAAAAAGTGGCTAAAAAGAATAAAATATTCTGTGAGTGTCTTGTAGCTTATTCGCGTTTGGGTAACTGATTGTAAAATAAAGCACAATCCCTAAATGAAAAGTAAATGCAAATAAAACTAATTTCTGGGAAATGCACTCTTACACACAGTTTAAGATAGGCTGCTTCAAAATGGTTGATGCCCAGATTTACTATCGCTTTGAGTGGTGTTTTCATTATTTTTGTAACACAAACCAGACACAAAGTGTTAAGGTTTAGATTTATTATCCAATGTAAATTTAGATTTGTGTTAGATAGTACCCCAAAGAAACGTGAAGTTGCACAATGTGTTACCTTGAGTTACTTTACATAAAGGGGGCATTCCATGGGTGTTGCATGGGTATTCCCATGCAGCCTTCCTTGGGTTTTGATGCAAGTTCCTATCTGCAAAAAAAAAGACAGGGATTTGCATCAAAATCCTACACCTCCTTTGCATTTGTGTTGTACTGTACAGCACACATACAAAGTGGGGAAAGCCTTGAAGCATAATTTTTGGACTGGGAGGTACACCTTTCTGTACAGAGAACGCAGACACCCTTGCACTGTGGTACAATTGTGTATGCTTTGCTGCATGCTGCCAAAAGTGAGCAGGCACAGGAAGAGAGGAGTATTGCACCATATCTTAGTAAATATGGCGCTGTTCTGCTGTCTCCCTTTCTCACAATACAGCACAAAATCCTTAGTTGCTGAGTTGTGTTGGGTGACTTATAAGTAAAACTGGCCCCCTTGAGTTCAAGATAAAACAAGTGCTTTCAAAATATATATTTTAGTAATATGTAATCAGACTGTATCTAGTGCAAACATATTTATAAGTGTCCATTAAAAGTACACCTTCCAGAACTCAGCTGATAATACCCGTGAATCACCTCTCAAAAAGAATACATCTTTGTCACCATGAAGCTTCTAGTACCTCCATCAATTAAAGCCTAGACTGGCTCCAAAGCAGCCTTTACATTTAGTGATTAACCAATTTTATGAAGTTGCATTTCTTTCGAGTAGCAGGCACCCTGGCGAAGGTCCTTTTTCTTCTTTAGCTCTCCATCTCTCTCTGGGCTTCACAGCACAGGAAACCCCCCACTCCCTACCCCACCCTGCCTTCACATTCACTCAGAGGTGCTAAAAGTCTGCATTAACAGTCCAGTGAGGGTTGTTTTTAACAAAAAGTATGGGAACTATCTTTGTAAATTTAAAAAAGCATGGACCTGTCGGTCTCCATATATCCCACCCACTTTCACCTCTGTTTACATAGATGTCCTTTCAGTTGAGTCGAGGGGATGATAGGGAGGAGGTTAGCAGGGTTTACATTCAGGTGGAGAGGCCTGATTCGTCAGAGCCCCGGGGCCTCAGAGTTATGGTCAAGGAGAAAAAGGAAAGACATGAGATCCATGGATGGTGAGGGCTTTAAGGGGGTTAATCTTTTTCAATTACAAATGGACAGAGACAGCTTCCTTAGAAAGATGCTTTTAGGAATGTGGGAAAATATTGTTACTTTTTATTAAAGAGGACATCTATTACTACCATTAGTTCAGGAGGTGCAGTGGCACCAGTGGCGGCTGGTGTCATTTGCAAATGGTGAGCCGTAAAGTTATCGTGGTACTGTACTGAGGCGAGCGAGCGTAGCGAGCGAGCCCTAACAACCTACAGGGGGTTCTGAAGGGTTCTCCCCCCGAGAAAATTTTGAAAAAAGAGTGGATAAATGGAGCATTTTCAAGCAAATTTGAGGAAGCAGGAAGGTTGATAAAGCACTTGCGAAAGTGTTATGACAGGATCTGTAACAACATCCTTATATCCATCAACTTCACCCCAACACAAGTACAAAAACACACTCAAACACTATCAAGTACATACATAAAGCATGAGTCACAAACATTTGTTTAGGCTTAAAGACCTGTACACAAAAAAGTACACAGAGACCGCTGCAGCTGCAAGCAGACGTTGAAATACTCGATTTACTCACAAAGTGACAAACACAAAACCCGCAGCCAGACATACTGGGCCCGGTGCCACCTCACAAGCACCCCTGGTCACACCTTCCCCTTTCTGGGAGCTTCCAGGAGACGCGCTGGGCTGGATGAGGAAATACTGAGTGCTTGTCCCAGCAAGTCGAGTTTCTTTCTGTGTTCAAAAATTACCACCTTCCTTTTTCTGCCTCCCACTCATTTCTGTGTTTTGGTGTCTTTGTGTCTCACACCCTTCACCATCTCTGCCACCCTCTCCTCAGCTGCCCTCTGCACTTCCCCCTCACATTTAGGTCTCCCCCATCACTCTTTCTACCGCCTGTTTTCCCCCATACAGCTCTGCCTGAATTGCACCCTCTTTCATGTTCATCCTTTCACTCTCTCCTTGCTGTCACTCTTTCCACTCCCCTTTGCCCTCCCCCTCCTCTCTGTGAACCTCTCTCTGTCACTCTCCTCTCATTGCCACTCTTTCCACTCTCATTTGCCCCTTATGAATCTCATCTCACGCTCTTCATATCCATCCGTGTCACTCTCTCCTTGCTGTCACTCTTTCCACTCCCTTTTGCCCTTCCCTCCTCTCTGTGAACCTCTCTCTCTGACCTCCATCTCTGTCACTCTCCTCTCATTGCCATTCTTTCCACTCTCATTTGGCCCTTATGAACCTCATCACACTCTCTTTATCTCCATCCGTGTGACTCTCCTTGCTGTACCTCTTTCCACTTCCCTTTGTCCCTCCCTGCAAATCTCTCTCATCTGCATCTCTGTCACCCCCTCTCATTGACACTCATTCCCCTCCCCTCTGTCCCTTTCTCCTCTCTGTGAACTTCTCTCTCATCTCCATACCTGTCACTCTCCTCTCATTGTCACTCTTTGCACTCCCCTCTGTCCATCCCTCCTCTCTGTGAACCTCTCTCATCTGCACTCCCTGTCCCCTCCTTTCATTGTCACTCTTTGCACTCCCCTTTGCTCCCGCCCTTTCCATTTCTTGATCCGTGGCTACTTCTTCCCACTCTTCCTTTCCCTCTCTCTCTCTCTCTCTCTCCTCTTACGCTTTTATTTTAACTCTCTGTCCATATTACACCAACAGCGGTTCCTCCTTTCCCCACTCTGCCTATAACATCTCACTCCCTATCATGTTTCCATTTTGTTTCTTCATCTACTTTTCTCAGTCGCCAACTTTTTCACTGACATTTTTTCTTTTGTGCCTCTGCTGCCCTATTCCTTTCCTACATCTCCTTCTTGCTTTTCATCTCTCAGCCCACTTCTTTTATCTCGTCCTCATCCCAGCTGCATCTCGGTCAACTCCGATTTGTCAAAGGGCACCTTTATCAAATGTTGGCTTTATAGCCCGCAGGACAGCTCATGCTAGGACTCCCAAGCCCACATTTCTGGCCACATTCATTTCAGCACTGAAACAATTGTGACCATGGGGGCTGGGCTCTTTCAACATGTGTTTTGTCACAGTGGTGTTAACAAAAACACAGGGAGATGGCTCCCTCAGATGCCCACAAAGTCCCAGCTAGGTCACAAACGAAAACAGCTCGCACCAGAGTCGCCTCTCTGAGAATAACATTTAACTTATTTAAGATGCAGGGGTGTCCAGCGCTAGTCCACGAGGAAAAGTGAGGCAACACTTTTTTGTGCAACTACGCTGTACACCAAACCTTGTGGGCCAGTGCTAGACACAAAACCTGTCTTTCGTTTTGGGAAAATGGATCAAAAAACGAACAATGGAGGGAAGTAGAACGAAAATGAGAAAAGACTGAAATCAATAGCGTCAAGAAGAAAGCAGGGATACATACAACATGAAGGTACTGTGCAAAGACGAGGCATGAAATGTGTTGACGTGACTGCCCGGAACCCCTATTTCATTTTGTTTGCAAGGCTCACAGCATCCCTTGATAAATAACACTTGCACTGTAGCCGGGAGAAAGAGTGTTCATGCGGGCCAAGTTGGCAGCAGTTTGCCTTTCCGTGCCATGGCGCTGCCACGCCACTCTTAGATTTCGTTTGAGTTACCCCCGTGCCATGCCCTGATCTTGTTGGCTGCTGTTCAACCTCTGAAGCAAGCCGCTAGGCTGCCATTCTGACACGAAACAAACCTCACTGAATAAATACATTTAAAAAACACAACAGCTGGTAGGGCATCTGCTGCAAAGATCTGTGTGCAACTTGCAGTTCACAGGCTTAGAGTCCGGTGCTGTGACTCCGCCTTTCATCCTTTCCAAGACAAGCCAATATGTGCCAGTTTTTTAGGATAAAAATAGACATATTTCTAGAGCTTTGCAAAGCGCACTGACAACCTGCAATCCGCCTTATGCGCCATATAAATAAACAGGTTTTATTTGAAACACATCGCAACACCCCCCAGTCGATCTTCCCACTCCTCTCTCTTGCACACAAGCACAATTAACATGAAAGGTAACATAACCTGGACGCTAGCTTACCACTTCGGCGTGAAGGTGGGAGATAAAGCTGCCAAGCCTGGTGTGGTGCACACGCTTCCGTTTATCCTCGCCTCTACCTCTCCTCACCTCTCTCTCCCCCACCGCTATCTGTTTATTTCTATCGCTCTAGCTTATTCGTATCCCGCACACCTGCCTTTCTGCCTGTGCCCTACCCTGGTGCTAGTTTCCCTGACTTTTCTTGTTGGCTCCCACTCACTTTTTGTCATGCGGTGCCTGCCTTTTACTAACTGCCAACCCTTTCTGTGTATTGCTCACCACTTGCTCCGATCTCTCGCTCTCTTTCTCACCATCCCATTCATGGCTTCTCTTCCCTCCCCTTCCTCTCTCACTTGGCCTGTCAACCTCTCTCTCATGCCTTCGTTCTCCCTTTCTGCACACCACGGTGCTGCCTGCCTCTACCACTTCCCCAATGTGTTTTGAACGATACTGGCTACAGGAAAGCATGGTAGCAAACGGACAGTCTCTCCTCTCTGGCCTCAGTCGGTGGTCTTTTTGCTGGTTTATGTACCTGTGAGTTTATGAACTCTGCACATCGCCTGCCCCCTACTTACGTTTTATCGCCCCAGGGTGCTATCAGTAGTCGTGTCAGTCAGTCGCTACTCGCAATACTCGCGGGGGAGGGGAGGGTGTTGCGGGGGTGGGGGTGGGGGGGAGATTAAAATTTTAAAAAGAAAGCTTACCAGACCGGGTCCACGCGGCGCCTCTGCTTCTCGGCCGGGTCCCGTTGGCGCCTCTTCTAAGGAACAGCACTGAGTGGCAACCCCTCTAAGCCAATCCTGACGCTGCTCCAGCAGCGCCAGGGTTGGCTTAGCAGGGGTACTCACCGCCCGCCTGCCCATTAGGGGAGACCGAGGGCTGTGGCGTTGCTCAACCCTCGCTCTCCTAATGAGCAGCCGCCAGCCACAGCAGACACTAGTGCGCATGACTGGGCTGGTGAGAAAAATTTGCCGACCTGCACCCAGCATGCGCACTGCTGCCTGCTGTGCGCTCTGCGCCACCCCTGGTCTGTATGTCAGTCACTCAGCATGACGCCGGACCGCCCACCCCCTTCAGACTCTGAAGGAGTTGGGCGGTCCGACGTCATGCTGACTGACATGATTGTCAGACAGTTCTCCCTCGGCGTCTCTGAACTTAAGTAAACTGAGTCAGTTTACTTAAGTTCAGAGACGCCGAGGGAGCTGCGGGCGCGGGCGGCTTGTGGGGCAACACCCCAGCGCCCTAATGGACGCACCGCCACTGAGTGGCACTGTGGTGAGGGGTGTGGGGTGCCACTGCATTCCAATGGTGGCTATGGTATAAGCAAAACGGGGCAGGCACCCTTTTTCCTTGCTAGCATTAGGGCCGAGGTCACCCTTGTGCACAGGGAAAAGGGCCCAACTAACAGGGGATGAGATGTGGAGCTTTCCCCACACAAAGGAGCAGACAGTCTGCTTTGGGCCTCAGGCCTAGGAGTGATGACCCAATTGAGTGGGTAGAGGAGACAGCCTGCCTCACAGGGCTGTAGGAATCATAAGTGCCGCAGTTGCAGCTGCACAGAGGCCCAAGGCCCAGGGTGTGAAGAGCCAAATTAACCCAATTATGGCAGTTTTACTATCCTTCCTTGCTTGTTTGCATTAGGGCCCAGTACACTTTTCTGTGTCAGTGTTGCCTTGGGCCTCAGACCAATGACCCAATGGAGTCGAAAAATGAAGTAGAGGAGACACCTTAGCTGGCCTTCAGAGAGATGTAACACTGACAGTTGAGGCAAATTAGGGGCCATATTTTTTACAAAGGGCAGACGAGATAGCCCTCTTCACAAGGTAGTACCTATCATTAGTGAAGCAGGTACAGTGGCACTGGGGCTCCGGAGTGTGCATCACAATTATGACTGTCTGTCTTTTGGGACATGAAGGCTCATTTTCTTTGCTATCATTAGGTCTCCTTGCTGCAAATAGGGGGCAACATGTGGTAGCTTATTTTTCTTCTGAAAAGGACAGAGTCTGTTTTAAGACTGGAGTGATGGCCAGGCATGGTGAGGAAGGAGTGAAAGAGGCAGAGGAGACAGTGCGCTACTCAGGGCCGCAGCTATCATTAGTGCAGTAGGAGCAGTTACATTGGAGCCCAGGAGTCTGAGGGGCTCACAACACCCTAATTATGGGAAGTAGTGTTTTGTGGTCAATTTCTGTTTTTGTTCAATATATTTGGTCCTTTATATGTCTCGCTTTTTGTGCGGATTATGTGCTACCGAAATTGTATCCCCGAAATCTCATAACCCCAGCCCTCTGCACTCAGCCCGACTGCTCCTCCAATTCTCCAGCTCCTCCAATTCTTGACATAAAGTTTCAGAGGAGCCCTGACTTCAAAACATTTTTCTAAGGGGGTCTGAGAGGAAAAACATTTGAAGAACCTCTGCCATATACTCATTTAAAATGACAATATTACATAAAAAGGATGGGCAAGGCAATACTTTTCAAAACAATAATATATTAAAAGTGTTAGTAGAGCCCATGAACAAGTCAGGTACATTAAGCGCAAATCTCATTGGATAATAGTTATCTGTAAAGCACTGGCAAGGTTGTTGCAAATGTAGGTTGGAGAGTTTCAGTCAAGTAGCTCTACGTGGTCTCCATTAAGAGTCGAGCCACTGAAAGCTTTGCTCTTCACTGACTATCAGCTTTGCAGTTTATAGAAATGTTTTCTTGAAGAGTTAAGCTTTCAGCTGTTTCCTCAAAAGGATGTATTGTGGTTCTTCCCTCAGGGCTTCCCTAAGGGTACTCCAATACACCAGTCTTGGCCCTGCTGGGGTCCTGCAACCACATATTTTCCAGTTTTATTACAGCTGGATCATTATTTGAAAGCTGTGGAGGGGCCAGCTTTTGAAGTAGATCAGTGCATTATTCCAGCCAGTGGTGTTCTTTAAGCTCTGGTTTAATATGTGCATGCTTCTCAGGCTGGAAAAAAGTCATTGCAGCAGTCTAATCCAGACATTATGGTGGATTTTGTCAGCTTCACGTAGTGAATAATTTGAACGAGTGGTAATTTGATTTGATGATTGATTTGCAGAGAACATTAGAGCACCACATTGAAGAAAACGGCCAAGGCTGCTTACTTTCTTCAGTGGGACCTGGGGTGATCAGAAGGACAGCGGCCAGCTGATGAGTTGCTTTGAGCTCTATTCCACCTGGTGATAAGATCTCCATTTTGACAATGAGCTAGATGACGTTTTCATACATCTTGTTGCAGATGTGGTCTAGGCATTTTGTGAACTTGCCCCAGTTTTGGCTCCATTTCTCTAGCTAAAGATTAGTATTTGTATTGTTTTTGTAGATTGCAATTCAGAGTGCTATGATTTGATTAATTGCATGTTGATGATGAGGGTTGTTGGGTGACGGCAAGAGGGACACTACAACTAAAGGCTCCATTCTTAAGTAACGATCATGGTCCTCTCTGCTTGCTCTATTTTTATAATAATTTACATGATCTACTCTATCCTAAGATGCAGAGAGTTCAAGAAGAATTAATCATACCTGGTGTCATGTGTTTAAAGTAACAATAAGGTCTTTTTGTATATTTGATATTGCTGTATCAGTTCATCTCATGGAGTGAAACCTTATCGGTCAATGTGGAGTAATAATGGTTTTATGATGATTGCAATTTATGAGCTAGTGATGTTATTTCTTTGGCTCCATTTGGACATTTACATTGCAAAAATGTAAGCCCCATAAAGGGTACCAAACATGGGACCACTTTTTTACCCATGTGATGAGTAGATCAATTAGGAATAAATTGGGTAAGAAGCCCTATGCACATCCCTTCCCTCCCTTCATAATTTTGCACCATTGCTTCTATTCTCATTCTTGAGGTCTGTAGAATGGCCAGAAATATATTTTGTTTTAAGCAGCACCCAAATGTTTTTGTATCCAAAAAATGAGGAGCACTACATGTTCAGATGAAACATATCACTGCTTGCTCTGTATCAAGGACAATCTTATGTTGACACTAGACAAAGAGACCTGATATAACAGTGGTGGCCTCTCTCGTGGCATAAGTGTTGACCTCATGAATTTTGAGTTGCTCATTATAATGCAAGCATCTATTGGTGTTTATTTCTTTCTTTATACTGAAGTCTTTCAATTAGGTCACTATTTTTCGAACCAACCCTGAGTGAGTTATTGAGCCATATTAAGCTATTAGAGGGCTTCTATGGTGGTTTTCCTCCATCTCTCCCTGTTTGTATGATACAATTGTTTTGAGGCAAGAGGATGAGCAAGAACTTAAAGGCATGATAGAGGCTTTCATTTTGCTAGCTTGCTCTATCATTTCATCCTTCATTATTTGTTTGAAGGTTGTTAGGGAAGATTGTAACGCAGACTGGATAATTTTCTAATTTGCTGAATGAAAGAATGCTCAGGATTGTTGAAAATATCCCTCAGGGTTATTATATTTCAGATTCAAATATTGCCAATGACCAGTTTTAATGTTTTTGTAAGATAATTCATTTATTTTTCAGAATTTCTCAGCTGGTTTGCTCTTACAAAATATTGACTATTTCTTTCAACTAATTAACTGTGTTTTTGATGATGCTAGCATTATGTTCTCTTTCTACCAACCTGTTTGCTCTGTTGTAGCCTCTTCTGTGGATTGCCGATCTTGTTTTACTGGACTCTTTTTTGTATACTCCCACTGATGCTCCAGGTTTTGACCCGATTACCTGTCCTTTACAGATTGTTGAGTTCTAAATGATGCTATTTATTCATTAATGCATGGCAATTCTTCTGTCAAACCACCATGATTCGCTGTCCTCTTGCGGAATCCTCTTTTCTTATGATCTTAATTTCTTCCAGTTCAAGGATTGGAATCAAATTGTCTGCAAATCAACTTTCTTCTGCATTTTGACAACTGTCAGCAAAAAAGTTCTGGATGTTGAGTGACAACTTATGGCCAATAGTTGTTTATATGAGATTGATTCTCATTCTGGGCATGATTTGAACTTCTAGTTTGGTTGCACCTTAGTACTCAAACTAAGTGTGAATACAGGATGATGCTTCTTATGCCCCATTGTTGAAAATCAGATCTATGAGGGTCTGGTGTCTTGCGAGGTCGCCTTGTTGCATTCCCCATCTCTTATGGCACACAGTTTCACTGGATTCCATTAGTGTTGTTGATTGGTTTACACAATATACATAGGAGCAAACTACAGGAATCAGGAGCTACATGAAAGCTAGCAATGCAAAAGGTATGCAGGGACAAGTACAAAGAACATTTGGATTAGCTAGTATTTTCTAGGATAACAGATAAAATGTACAAAGTGTGGTGTTTCATCATTTTTCTGGGCATCTTGTAGTGAGTGCTTAGCCTATTAAGCTCTTCAGGCACTTTGAAAAGTTAGGCAGAAACATTAGGGGTACTGAAAATTTAATTAATGAAGAGCCTCTTTTTTTTAGCTTTAAGGATGAGCAATGTGCAAGTCTATTGTTGGAACTGATAATATGTACTCTAAGGGAGGTAGAAATGTGCTAAGCTTTCAAATCATATGTTTTAATTAAGCCAGTCTGTAGAAACACCACTTATTATGATTTTGAGAGATTTTTTCCTCCTTTGAGTGGAGCTATACTCATTAGGAATTTGTGTCGGTCTGTTCTGAAAAATCGAGTGGCCAGTCAGTGGGTCCATACAGCGTGGATGTATAGTACATAAAAATTACACATGGTATGAAGTGCTATTATTAATTATTATAAAGGAGGCTGCAAATACTATCTTCAAAAGTTGAGTATCTTGGGAGCTGATCGGGGAAGTAGTATATGCAGAATGTACATATGCCAAATGATGGGAAACGCTATGGTAAACTAGCCAGTCCCAGTAAAATAGAACTACAACTACCATTACATCAGCTTGTTACAGAAGGTAAACTGCAGAATAATTCAAAAAGTAGCCATTTGTAGATAGATAACCTATTAAGAATCTGATTCACAAATCTTCCTTCCTTGAGCAGGTGTGACTTACTCTAGCTTTTTGTTATTTTGGAAATGGATAAGGTGGGTAGTCAAACCAGATGTTTGCCTCCTCTATGGTAAAATGGCTATGTTCACTAGTTGTCTGAGAAGTTGGCTTAAATGCTTAAGAAATATTATGCTTGAATTCACAGGAGACTAAACTTGGAGAATATCCACATTAAAGGTATTGCCAATGTAGAAAGCTAATGGAGGACGTCTGTGCCTGAATGCAGAAGGGCAATATGTAAACTTAAAGTCAAAGGTATTGCCAATGGAGAAAGCTAATGGAGGACTTTTTGTAAACATACCACTGCACCATTTTTGAGTCTAATATTAATTTTTCAATTTTGAATGCGCAAGATATTTTTGTCCAGAAAATTATGGAACAGTTCAGAGTAAGCCAGGATTTGATGTTAACAATAGGTTGAAAAATGAAATTTAAATTATGTCCTCAATGAAAGACTGTTATTTTATTATTGTTGTATCATGGACTTTAGTTTGGCTCTTAAGGCAATGTCTGAGTTGGTTCATGGGAAGATTAGTTATGAGAAAATTATTGCTGGAAGTTGCTTGTGGGTGATAATTCATCTAAGGTATAAGCTCATTGGGTAATAGAGGCATAAATCTCTCAGTGCCTGAATGGCTAGTTGGTGAAAGATCTGTTGGAAGGAAAACAGATTTGGTAATTTTGCCACAGTATAAATGAATGCACTTGTTGAATGGTGGACAGTTCTTCTGATATGGACGGACTACTAGAATCAACTAAATATAATCGTTCTGACCAATCAGAAAAGCTAGTGGGACAGTGTATCAAAACCTCCACAGATGCCACACCTTACCTAATTGGGTACCATCAAGTATAAATTTAACCACATTGTATCAAACATGCTGGCAAGGACAGAGCATGATGGTTAGTTGAGGGAGAACAATTACACACCCAATCTATAGAAACATCCCCATAACATATAGATTGATTTATTTGCTTCATCATGAAAATGAAGCAAAATAGTACACAGGTCTTCTGTTGTGAGAATTAGAGACCTGAGCAACAGAGTAAAAAAAGATCTCAGTGTATCAGACAACGTTTCACCATGAGAGCTCTACATTAGACAATATTTTGCACTGTTTTTGATTGTTAACAAGGAAGTGGCAAAAAGTCAGTGTAAGATATATGCCGGCTTCATTGATTATAAGATGGCTTTTGATGCTGTCAATGGGAGGAAACTCTGGCATAAGCTCAACAAGTGGGTATTCCATTCAACCTTGTGTTGTCTAAAAAATCCCTCTATACACATACTTGGGTCTGAATAACAGGTTGTTACTGGCATACGGGTGAATTTTTGGATCTCTATTGTTTTTTGTACACTGCTGAGAAGGGGGACTTTTCAGTGAAAGATCAAGCATCATCTCTGCATTAGATAGGCATATTACAAAATGCAGATGCTATTGCTCTGCTGGATCTTTTAAAGATAGGACTGTATAGCATGGGCAAGCAAAACAAATGAATGTAATCTAGACACAAACATGTCTTAAACCAGTATTGTTGTGCTTAAATGCTGCAGAAATCTAGATAGAAATAGTAGATTGTGCCTAGGTGATCAGTATGTAAAGAGAGCCACCATCTATTGTTAATATTAATACGCTCACCTGGTTTCCCAATATAGATGTAGAAGACCTAGTAAATCTACTGACAAAAGTCAAGTCAGGATCACCAAATGATATCTGCCCCCGAAGGTCCTAAGGGTAGTATTTACCCTCTTCTCAGACCTAATATTGTCACTTCTCAACCAATCCATCAATACTGGGTCTGTTCCCAGTTTTTGTAAAAGGGCAATTATTGTGCCAATTCTAAAGAAAGCAGGGGCAGATCCTCTGGACATGAAAAACTATCATCCTGTTTCTCTCTTGCCATATTTGGCTAAATTACTTGAGGCACATGTAACCCACCATCTTTGCTCATTTATAGAGGAGTCAGACTTCCTTGACCCAGTCAAGCAGGATTCCGGCCGGCACACTCCACAGAAGCATTGATCGGCACACTCCACAGAAGCATTGATCATGTTAGTAGTAGATGATATGAGAAAGGAAGTTGACAATGGCAATACCCAAGCTTCGGTGCTCCTTGATCTGTCTGCGGCGTTTGACATGGTTGACCATTCCCGTTTGGCTGACCGGGTCAGGTCCGCAGGCCAACGGGATTCAGCCTTCAACAGGATCATTTCATTTCTGAAAGATAGATGTCAGTCAGTTAGATTATCCCCTTTTAATTCTGTAGAGGTACAATTAAGGTGTGGGGTGCCATAGGGCTCCTCTCTTTCTCCCCACCTCTTTAATATCTACGTACGCCCTTTGGTCAAATCTCTTAAAAACAAGAAAGTCAATATCTTAAACTATGCCGACGACATGCAATTGCTATTTACTATCAATGATAGCCCCACGTCCAGACAGCAGTTTCAAGACACTATGCTGATCATCCAGGATTGGATGAACAGCAACCAACTGAAGCTAAACTCCGATGAGACAGAGATAGTTGTCACAAAACATAAGGTGGATCGCTGGAATCCCTCCTTCTGGCCCAGTGAGATGGACTCTCTGCCCAAAAAGTCCATAAAAAACCTTGGTATCATCATTGATGAGGAGTTATCATTCAAGCAGCAGGTTGGCGCAGTGACTTCTGCCGGCTTCTGTCAACTCCGACGCATAAAGAAGATAAAAAATTCCTTACTAGGGATGCCTTTACCCAAGTCATAATAGCATTAGTCATGTCTAGAATTGACTATGCCAACTCTCTCTATTTGGGCATACCCAAATTCCTCCTGCGTAGGCTCCAGCGAATTCAAAATCAGGCTGCCGGGCTGATCTATCATCTACCCAAATATGGTCGCATCTCTCAGGTGACTATGGACGTCCTCTGGTTGCCGGTCGTACAGAGAACAATGTTCAAGGTGTGCTGTGCAGTATTTAAGGCCTTGCATATAAATGTCCCACCTTTGTTAAATCTGAATTATTAAATGCTGCCCTACCAGAGAACTTAGATCCAGTCACCTACACTATCTGGTCATCCCCGCATGCAAAAAAAGAATAGGAGGGTGTAGTTTCTCCGTTATTGCTCATTGAGCATGGAATACATTGCCACTGGAACTTAGGACCACTACTAACTATGCTAGATTTAGACAGCTACTGAAGACATGGCTCTTCAAACAGGCCTACCAATAACTATGGATCATTGTCAAATCAGCTACCTAGCGCCAAGAGACCGTCTGGTGAATGTGCACTTTAGAAATTTGCAGTAACATAACAATTGGGGGCTTGGGTTTAGAGAAATGGGATTTTGTGAAACATATTACTTTGTTAAAAACCATTGTCCTGGATTAGAGATTGGCGAATGGGTTATTCTATTGTATCCAGGCTCCAAGTCATTTAAGAAAGTAGCTGATTTTAAAGCCTTGTACATGTATCTACCAAGTCCACCAATTTTTCCTGTAATGCAGATAATTCATGGAATTTTGTTTCTGTCATTCAAATGTGGCATAGAAGGCCTGCCAGACTTGGCTGCTAGTGGACTTGAACCAGCTCAATGTAATTTGTTCCGGCTTCTGTTCCAACTCTCCTAGACCTTGACTCAGAGCCAAATTCGGGTAAAATTTGGGGTGGCTAATTAATCACTGTGCAGGAAATCTCAGTTTTTGAAAAGTTGCTATCAATTGTGAGCAGCTGACTGATACAATATGAAAGGGTTCACATGAATGACACTTCAGTGGTAGGCACAGAAAGTAAAGAGTAGTGGGGCAGGTGTGGCACTAAGCAGGAACCTCGTGGGAGTAAGGTCACTTTGGGATGGCAGGTGCTCATTAGACATCTTGAAGGGGGCTTCAAAGGAAAATGGGAACCTCCTAAGTTGCTACTTGGATTCAAAGATATACATTTGGAAACGTATTGTCAATATACAATGGTTTTTATATTATATAGGATAGAAAAGTGATCACCTTTGGACACCTCCGTCTTGTGTACTTTAGCATCAATTTATTAAAACCTGCTTTTCTTCAGTCCTATTAGCAGGTATTAGGGGGGCCTGGGATGGAGCGGCAGGTCGAAACAAGATATGCAGGTTATGTGGCTATAACAAAGAAAATGTGAACCACATTTTGTGCATGTGCCCTGCCTTGTTGGTTGAAAGAAGAACTTATCTAAAAAGTATTTGGCTAAAAAAGAACAACTCAACTTGCAGGGAAATAACTTTAGCGTTCCATACAGGGAAATATCAAGACCACCCAAGGGCAGTTGTAAAGTTTGTTGATTTGGCTTTAAACCAGCAGATGACAAAACGATTATAAAGAATTGAGGCTGGAGTATTGCGCAAACCCATTTTGACCAGTAAATGTGCAGACCAGCATGCCATTTGTGTTCGTTTAGGTTGTAAATGGCTATGCAATGACTAACAATGTTTTGGTTTCTTTTGCATAGGACTGGCATTGCTCCTTCATAGCTGATTATGATGAATTTTAATTTTCCATTTTTCTTTCATTTTAATGATATTATTTGTATTAACTATACAAAAATGTTCATATTACATTTTGTGACGTTCTGGGTAGGGGGACTTGAATGGGTGCACACAGCCTTGCCAGTGGTTCACCTACTGCTCAGGCAGCTGCTCAGTTTAAAAGGCTTTCAAGGCTTCAAAGAATGTTGCTTGTTTAAAGCTAAATCCCTTCATAACTGAGGATCTGCACTTGGTACGCAGGAAAACAATTCAATTTTGATTGACAGTGTTATCTAAAGATGGGATTGTAGTGGTCTGCTAAGTCTTTAGCTTTTTTATTAGAGTCTATTTATCAACCCATTTATACATTACATTGAAAGTACAATATTGACTGTCCTTGTTGATATGGACCGGGTTGTTCTGTTTTCATATGTGGGTGGAGGTAATGTGGCTCAATTGGCCTTGCTAAAAGTATTCTACTTCAGTACAGGAGATTTTTATATATTTTTTTACAGTTCTATAATTGCAGGCGCTCAAAATAATTATTGCATCTTATCTATTCTCCAGTCTATGCAATGACTGCCCCTTGAGTATCATTGTTTTATTTATGCATTTTTATATCAAGATGTTGGAGCTCTTTACAAAAGAAACAGATCATTATATAAGGTATAATGAATACATTACCCATTGTGTTGGAACACTTACAATAAACACAGAGCATTAAAATAAGGTATAAATAACAGACATCAATATTGAGTAGCCGATAAAAGCAAGTGCCAGATTAAAAAATGTGTCAAATAAAATTGAGGCAGAGAGGTAAGCATCAATGCACTAATCAGTGAGAAACCTAAGCCAACGAGCTGTTGTATGGACAAAATAGATTAACTCATATTGGACTTTCTGTTCAGAGTTAAAGATAGTCTGTGAGGTAACGGTGCATAAGTTTGGGTGTAAGGAGTTCCAGACTCTGGTCACACTTCCTGAAAAGGATTGAGCCATAAATTGTTCTTCTTTAAACGCCAGGCTTCTAACAGCAGAGCTTCAGCATTCTGCACTGGTGTAGCCCCACCAGATATCTTAAACTTGTCATCCAGGTAATGCGAATTGAATGTGTGTAGGCCCTTGTGAGTGATGCATGCCATTTTGTATGTAGCCCTGGCTTTAATGGGAAGCCGATGAAGTGTTATAAGTATCAGTGAAATATAGTCATTCCTTTCGGTCCCAGAGACGAAAGCTGCTGCTGAATGTAGAATTGCTTTTAGTGGCATGAGCTGAATCTTGGGAAAACCCGTAAGTTGAGAAATACAGTAGTCTATTCTAGATGGCACCAGTGATTGAACCAGAATTTTAAGATCTTGCTCTGGTATAAAGCAGCTAATTTGCCAGAGAAGACATAATTGAAAACTTACATTTCAGGCCAATGTATTGACTTCTGATTGTAAACTGAGAATTTGGCTAGGATGATTCCCATGAATTTGGCACTGTTGATGAAAGTAGGTTTGCTGTTGTGGATGTTGAATAAGCGCATCCAGAACTGTTTCTGGTGGAGGTGTTTTTGATGAGGAATTGAGGAGCAATTCAGTCTTGGATAGGTTCCATTTTAAAAGCTATAAATGATCATATATAATTCATGGGGATACTGGATTTGAAATGCAATTCATTTTTTGTCCTTCTCTTTACTTGGCTTTCAAGTTGTGATAGCAAAGAAGTTTTCTACTTGATAATCTGAACGTTTGTAAATCTCAGACCCTGCCGCAGGCTTTTTCGTCTGCAGCCACAAGATTCTGGAAAACACTTCCTGTTTCCCTTTTTTTGTCTTGACCTGTTTTAAGAAGGGGTTAAACCCACTGTTCTTGTTGGATTTGCTTTTCGACTGATCTAATGTATTGCCTGATATTCTGCTTCATGTACATAGTTTGGGCTAGTTAGCATGTACCCTATAAATTATCTCCTGGTGTAAATGGTAGGTGTGTTGATTTATTGGTTTATTGTTAGGATTCTTGTTTCATGCTTTTTTATTGTTCATAAAATTGTGAACACTGTTTCTTTTACTCCTTGTATTAGCTTCATTTGTCCTCAATCAAAAGCTTAACATATATAAAATAATGACATAACAAGTAGTACTATTTACATCAAGTGGTTCTGAGGGAATACATGGATGTATAGGAGAGAAGGAGAACAAGTTTAGAGACAAGTTTGGAAATGAACGTAGGGGACTAAGACCAACAGGCTTATTAAGTATAAAGGGACCAGGAATGTGTGATTATACAAGTAATAATGACTGAACTAAAAAGAAACAAACTAAAACCTGTGGTAGAAAACATACAAAGAAAAAACATAAATAGTTAATCTGGGTACCAGGTAGGCCCGGCGCTCAACTCTGATTACCGGTTACCCCACCTGTGTTTGGCCCATATGGGAATTTAACCTTGGAGGCCTGAGAGAAAAGTTAATTCGTCTAAATCAGTCTGTGGTCAACAATAAATGGAATTTATTTTGATATAGTCATCAAATCCAAAGTGTAGTTATGGTAATGTTTATAAAACAATTATCAAGTGGAACAAAAACAGCCAACACGTGTTTCGCAACCCAGTCACTTCTTCAGGGCTGTTCAATAAAAACATCTGCTTTAATGAAAACCAACATTCAAAAGATAATAATACATCACTTAGAAATAATGACCTTTTTTCAAAAAGTAATACATCAATTGTCACTATAATAATACATTATTAGGGAGAGGATGTGACCTAACGGCTAGAGTGGTCGACCTCGGAGCTGGGGAACCGGGTTCGAGTCTCGGCAGGGACGGTGTGATTTTGGGCAAATCACTTAATCTCCCCTTGCCTCAAAAATGAATGTAACGCAATTGGTGCTCATGTAAAGTGCTCTGATACCTTCGGGTCTAGTTCGCGACATATAAAACTCCACAAAAAATTAAAAAAAACATTGATCATCGTAGAGTGATCCAGTGTCATCCTTATTTCATATAATATGTTCTCAAGAAGAACCGCATCAGTACTGCTAGCAATATGAAAGGTGGCACAAATAATTATCCTAAATAATTTCCTTTATCCTACATTCCTATTTATTCATTATCGTAAAGGGGTGCAAATTAAAACTGATAAATCAACTTAATATCAAAGATTTGGAATAATGTTAGTTCTAAACATGAACAAACCCATATGCCATCCACATCCACCCCAATCAACCTTTGACCTCCGACACCAGGAAACAAAACAATATAGGCATCATCCTCCAGTCAGGAAAATCTAACAGCACACATCTGGGGGGTGGGGGTTGCGAGGGTGAGGGAAATAGATCACATCTCTCAGCGACCGATAATCTCTGACATTGCTCCAAATTGTAGTGCCTGTTGTTGTTGACACAGAGTCAGGGAGAATTACAGAGCCCCATTCTGGGGGTCGGGCATCTTGGCAATAAACACCTGTTATTACAGGGCCAAGATACTCTTTTGGGTCAGCATGCTCTTTTCAAACACACATGCTATGCTAGATTATTATTATTGTGTATTTATGGTCCTTTTCACCATTACTTCCCAGTGCCAAGGGTCAAATGGCATCACTTCCTGAAAGGACAACACTTCCCATGATTTTCTCACAAACCCGCTAGGTGATAAAAAAGTTGTAAACTGCCCCCCACTCCACCGACCCCCCAAATATACACACCATTTGAAAGGTAGGACACCCCTGTGTTAGGTGGTTTCGCTAAGGCGTTTTCTTGACAAGTCCCTCGACTTTTATTGTATTTTAGTTAATTTTGTTTACCTTATTGTTATGCTTTATATATTTCCAACACGTCATCTTCGACCACTTTGTAGCATCTATAGTGAAAATTGTATTCAATGACTAAAAAACAATCAGTTTCTATGTATGAAAGATTAACACCTTGCAAACAAAAATTACTCAATGATTTACGTTTGTCATTTTTACCGTCTGGGCGCTTCTCAGGAAACCACTTGCCTGTCGGTTATAAGAAGTCGACTCTCACTGCTCTCAATTCGTTTGCCTGTCTGTGAAAAAGGTTGCTTTTTTGAGCCTAGAGGAGTGCATTCAGATGCTGGAGAGTGACCTTCTCAGTTAAGTGAAATCATTTTGCTTATTGGGAGGTTTTTATTTTGAATGTTCCTGTAATCAAGTCAGAAATCTAACTCGAGGAGGGGAGAAAAGCCTGGTAGGTCTGGGATGTGAAATAGGATTCAGAGAGCTAGCTGATTGGATGCTCTGTAGTGTTAATTGATGCAGCAGGTGCAGTGGCTCTGGGGACAGAGGCCTGAGGGGCCCACTGAACTCTGATTATCACTGTGGTATACAAATCAAGCAGCAGGCAGTGGGTTCGTTTCCTTCTTTGCACCAGGGCCCTTGACACACTGGCCACGTCGCCACTGGTCTGACAAGCTTGCGATAGGATTGAAAACATTTGTTACGCTACATTATTTCATGACGAAATCACAGCGTTGTCGATGGCTCTTCAGAAAGACTGCATTTTAGTAATCAAGACAAATTGGGCAGAATAAGTGCAGAATATTTAAAGGTTGCTCGCCTATCTACCCTTTGAAACATCCTACCCTGCGTTTGCAGAGGCTAGCTGCTTATAGAAATGAAGACTATGCGAGTCACTACTTAACCTTTACCCACAACAAGTGAAATAATTCCCCTCATACATTCTGCCAGGTGTTAGTAGTACTAAAAAAATGGAAATGTTTGCCGCCGTGGTCCATGTCACCTGCTCTGTTCGTGGACTCTGCAAGTTTTGAAAATGTTCTGCTGTATGTCCTGCTGTCTGACATGACGAATGAATAAATACCACCAGTGAAAAGTACTAGGTAATGATGCATTCTTTTACTCGCCACAGATCATATTTCATGCCATTTGATGGGGAGTTGCATAGGGGTGATCTATCATGTCTGTGTTTAGATAAATGCTGCAATTAAGGTCCCAGGAAAGTGGACACTGTGCTTTATGGGCGCATGACTCCTGTTGAGTTACTCTGAAAGTCCAAGGGTGGATTCACATTTTTCAATAAATGTTTCCTCATTGATTGATTGACCATAGTTTCTGTTGTTTTTCTAAGAAGACTACCTTCATAAAAAAAATACCAACTTTGCTCTTTTACATTGAGTAGCTATATATGATGTAAGTACTGCAGACTGATTGCAACTTGCTTGGAAAATTCGAAGCTAAGTGAAAAACCTTGTCCATATTTTGCTCAAGTATAATTTAGTATCATTTACTGATCCATGTTTTATTTGGGAGTGTGCTTTTGTAACAATCCTTTTGGAAAACTGTACCAGTATTGTTCCTAAGTCATCGATCAAAATATCAGTTCTGAAGCTATACTTATCCTCATGTCTGTATCCTGAGCAGAATAGATGTGATTTCACTGCTTCTAGCAAATTCATGTAGATAAGTTTGAAACGTATATACAATGTAGGAGTTTGTAAATAATGGCTCTCGAATGTGTAGAGAATATCCTCTGTTATGTTTATGTATCGGGCTCTGAGGGGAAGCACTTTTGGAGTCTGGCCTTAAGTATTGGTGTGGTTAAGTAAGATAGAAGTCTTTCAAGATATGGTAAGAGGGACACCCTTATGAAGAGCACTTTGAAATTGGGTCAAGGCTTGAACAGAAGCCGAAGGAGCCATTTTGTGCCTGCTGAGATGTGGTTGTAGAGCTTCATTCTGAATATGAGGCTTTTATAAAATGTAGAGATGATTTTGAGGGGGAGCCATGTAAAGATGCTCAAACATAAGTCATTGCAACACACAGTCACCCCCACCTCCCACCAACATAACCCTATGTGGTAGATGCAGCAGCGGACAAATATCCTAGAAGAGGTGTAGTCGTTTGAATGCACTCTTCATTGCAGTGTTGGACTGTTCAGCATCAAATGACAGCCATGTTAAAGATCTTCATGAGCGACTTGAGGGCTTACCCTATGATGACAGCCACTGAAAATTTAAAAAAGTAGTAGCACTGGTCCGCCTATAGCTTTAAAATTACACTAACAAAAACACAAGTGCTAAAGATAGAGTACTGATAAATTGCACCTGTGTAACTACTTCCTCCCTATTCTAGGTAACCTGTGTAGTGTTGAAAATGCTACCTTTAAGAATCTCAGTACTAGGCTGTCAAAGTGCCATACGGGTAATTTCAATTTATCAGAAAATGATCCCATCCATCGTATGCATGAGTAGAGCAGACAATTGGCAATAAAAAGCAAGCTTATTCCAGAACTGTACCACACACTGTTACTCTACCCAAAGGCCAGGGTTTTGGTATATGTCCCACTGTCAGCAAAGCCAGTATTGAGGTCCCTGGCACAACCTGAGGCTCAAGTGGTGCCAGGATTTGTGAACCAAATGACATCAAGGGACAGCATTTTTTCAACTAATTCTCACAAGTAAAAGTAATAGGATTCTGGGAGAACACAAGGTAAATACGAGTGCCTTTTTATGCTTTCTCTACAGTAAATGTGGTAGGCTGTAGCAATTAGGAACATTTACCAACTAATAACCCAGGAAATTGGGTTATTAGTTTTGTTGCCTGCACAAGTAATAAGTCCACAATTGTCCTTAATGGGAACCAAGCACCCCATTGTAGTGCTTGACTCTCTCAGGGTAGCGAGGCAGAGCAGTCCAAGGCCTACTCACTGTAGGTGGTCTGGGCTAATAATCACCGTTCACTGGCACGCAATAATAACACTCAATAAATGATCGTTCAGTCAGTACTTTTTCTTTAAAAAAGGAGAAGTACATTTATTGCGCACACACTGCTAAATACTATGCAATAATTTACAAATATGTACATTGGCAGATGGAATCATATACCATAGATGACATTGCATATTCACCATTGCTTCCCTGAAGGGTCATACAAACATATAAAGTAAGTCTATTTGGTTCAAGGGCAACAAACCACATATCATCATTTCGTACTTAAAAATGCAATCATCAAAATAATAATCCTAACTGAAAGCACTTGTTAATGTAGCATTTTCACTTGGATCACTAATCATTGACATTATTAAATGAACAAAGCTTTTAACGTGAGCAAAACATGCGTTTGTGTATTTTTAAAACATTTTCCAACTATAAAATTGCATTTATAAAAGCAGCCCTTCGAGGGCATCACATGTTAATTTCATTACATTGCAACCATTGACTTGGTCCCTAGAGGGCGCTTCAAGGCATGTAGTTTCATTAACCACTTTTAAGACATGCATCTTCTTTAATCTCTTTCAGGCCACAATAACTGCAACCATAAATACAACCCCTAGAGTGCAGCTCTCCCAGCTATAGAACACATCCTGGGATCCAGCCTGGGAAATTCTTGAATTCCAGGGAAAACCTTGGCTGGCCATCTTTTTGCTGCACCAGCAAACTTAGGGTGGGAGCTGCTTAAATCCTTCTGCGGGGGGCTGCATCCCTTCTGCAGCTCCCCCTGGTCTCCTAAACAATGTTGGTGGTGACCCCACGCTCCTGGGGCCACCACTGAGGAAGAATCAGTGCCAAATGTGCAAGGGCCGCAGGGTATTATGAGGCGCTCCTCGTGGAACAGTGAATATGTTATGAGCGGCTCTCCTGCTGCATTGTGGGCATTCACTGCCAATATGTTATGTCGCATGGCAGCATGCCACGCAGCACTTTTCCTTTTTCAGGGATGCCCGGTCCTACCTGGGCACCCTGAACTCTGCTCACATCAGGCGACAGCCCATGGAGCCCATCCCTGACTGCCACTGCTGGCTCCCTGCCCACGCAGCACTCCTCCATGCTGCTGCGAGAGCCGGCAAAGTTTCTTTGCCTGCCTTCTTCTGTGGGCCAGCGCTAATGCCTGTGGCGGCCTTCCGCTCCCCCGGACATGGGCACAGGGAACGGGATGAGATGGTCACGGCTGGAGGAGTGCAACAGCACTCCGCCCATCATTTATGGCATGCAGGGGTTGTGGGTGAGGGTGGGGTCCAGCGGGGGGTCATGGGTGTGGTCCCACCCCCTTAGAATAAGCACGCCCAGGGGATGAGGTCCCTGGGGCAAAAATGAGACTCAGGGGGGGGAGGCCCCACGAACTCCCCCTCCCTGAGGGGTAAATTATTAAACATTCCATGCACCAACCCCCAGGCCCTGGCCCACCCCAGGGGTAGTTGATGAAAACAGTGGCAGAGCCCCATGTGCTCACTCAGAAACAAATATGTCCAAGGTCACCATCATTTAAAAAAACATAACTCTTGCCTTGTTGTGCCAATTTTGATGATCTTGGGGTCCTTTTGCTCGGGGTGGTGAGCTCTAGCCACCAGGGGTGTGGAAATCTGAAATAATTTCTGTTAGCATAGGCTGAAGCCATCTTGTTTGTGGCATCCATTTTGTTAGCTATGTAATTCTTCCGTCTTCTCTGTTGCTTGCCCTTCTATTCTGCTTGTGTCATCAACTCTAGTTAACTCCTTCTGTACTGAGCTAAAAGCAATGTGCTGAGCAAAGGCCTGTAGCTGCTAGAATGCACCTGGCTAAATATATAACTGTCAACTGTTGTTTGCTGATGTAAACAGTTCTGTTCCCCCTCCCACTCTGCTGACTAAGGGATCTCCCATCTGCCCATGTTTGTAGGTAGTTATTCCTGTGTATGCTTGTACCTTCTATTTGTAACTACATGCTTACTCTGCAACAAACTCTGTATATAAGCACCATGGTCTGTGACTTCAGTGTACTACCTCAGGCAGCACTTGAGAGTGCTGTGTGGACGTAGTCCCACTCATGAGTGATTAATAAACTTGTTATTTGAATTCCAGCTTCAGTGCCAATCTCTATTTTGTTGGTCTATGGACCCGTGGACAAGAGAAGGGTGACCCCTGCACCAGTGTGCTCATCAAAAAGCACATTTCCACAGTTGGCGCCCGATACGTGGGGCCTCATCAAGGACGCGGCCGTCTGAAGGAGTGGTCTTGACGGAAGAGTGGAATATTTCTGAGGAGACGTCCTGCATGAGGAGACCCTTGTCTTTGCAGCCAAAGTGACTTTTCCGGTTTTTCGATTTGACCCTCCAGGTGGCAGCCGGTCCTGACTGAGGTATCCTTTGGCGTTATTTTTGCAGTGACCATTAGGTCGATCAAGAGATTGGCAGTTGGAGGTTGGAGACTTTTGTTTGGTAAGGTCGCTGGAGCGGCACTCTTGTTTGCTCGGCCAAGATTCTGGTTTTGTTTGTTTGATTTATTTTTTGCAGAAAATAAAGGCAGGCAATGTGGAGATTTTTCTCTACTTTTGAACAATTTGGAAACGTAATATTTTACAAAAACTTGGTAGCATGCCTATTTCCAGCACACTCCGTAGGTTGTGTTGCTGTCTTGAGTGGTACCAAAATGGATTTAGAAAGAAGTCAGCCGGCTCCCTTAGAGGGAACACCTAATAGACATATGTATATTAAATACGGTATTTCTTCTATAATGTATAGTACACTGTGGAACAAATATACAAAGAAGGATGCTGATCTCCAATGGCCTGTGAATGGGTCATTTGACTTTAAAAAGATTCAAAATGTAGAACAGTGTTTGTTTAACAAAAAAAGTCGACAAGATATGTTTGATTGTGTACGAATGTGGGAGAAAGAAGTGAATGAAAGAGCGAAGAGAGAAGCAGCTATAGCAGAGAAAGAACAACGAAAAACGATATATCAAAAAGCGTTAGAATTAAAAAATAAGGAGATGACGGAAATAAAAGAAAAGAAGAGAGGGAGCGTCGTTTAGAGGTAACTGGCCAGTACCTATTAGGCGCCTCCTTTATCCCATGCTTAATAAACCTCAGGATGATTCCATCTTATTAGATCGACCTCCGCCCCCGTATAAATTTCCCTCTGCCCCTGAGGAGGATCCTTCCGATGAAAAACATCATTCTTCCGACGATAAAGATATAGATAAGCAAGATGGGCGACAGACTCGCTCTACTTTAACTACTGATGAAAAAGCCACCATTAGATCCACTGTTCATTCAGAAGCCCATAAGAAAACTCTTCCTTCAGATCTTGTAGCAATGGTTCAACAGTGGAAAGATTTAGAACAGTTATATTTTGCAGAGAAGTTTGCTTGGGAAGTTATACTTAATTTTAGAGACCTTTCTAAAAACGTAGAGCCCACTGATATAAATTCTGATTATAAACAATTGAGTGATGGATCTTTCCTTTGTTCAAACATACCTGATTTAATTAGGCGAGTGGTTAAATTATGAGATGAAACATTTCGCTTAAAAGCGGAGAAAAAAGAAGCTAGTAAAACTAAAACTGTACAAGTAGCCCAAACCCCAGCGCAGATAGTAGAAACTTCAGAGAAAAATAATGGATCTAGTAGTGCTGAAGTTGGTATACGACCAATGCGCGAAGCTGTGCCTTTGTATGTTCCTCCTGAGGAAAAGTGTTCTTCTGATCGGTATCATTTGTACCAGGACTCCATTGTTTTTTCATTGCCATTTCGTGTCAAACACTTCCACACGACCCACCTGGTCGTTTCTGCTGATGCCTGAGGAGATTCTAACTAACACGACAAAAACCATCTTGCAGCCTGCATCTCTGCCCAGGAACTGTCGCACACCCAACCCCCCTGTTCTTTGCAGTTCGACAGAAAACCATGAGACACTCACGCCCTGTGTAAATGATTTGTTTCCCATCTCCTGCTCCCTGCCTGGTAAACATCCTTGACACCGTGATCAGGTTATCTGGACAATCGTCTGACTGCTGGGCCTTGATCAGGGTGATTGGACAATGGTTTGAATGACCGAGCTTTGATCAAGCTGATCGAACAATGACCTGAATGACCGTGCTTTGATCAAGCTGAGTGAACAATAATTTGAGTACCAAGCCTTGATCAGGTCACCAACTACAAACACCATCTGGATCTGGTTATCAACTGCAAACACTGCCCTGATTGAACAATGGACTAACAGCCAAAAGACTGGAATGAAAAAGTATAAAAGGCTTGTAAGCTGCGGAGTAAAGCAGCAGCCTCCTCTGTCTTGTTTCCAACGAGCTTGGGACTCTGTTCCATAGCCCGGGCTATTTGAATAAATCTGGGTTCCTCCTGCAGACGAAGGCTCCTGTGTCTCCTTTTTCTACGTATGAAGGGTATGGAAGACTTGGGCAATTCCCCCGCCGCCGAGACCCAGTGAGTGGGTTATTCCGGTTCTTCAAATGGCGCCCGAATAGGGACTCCACGAGTACGAAGGTCATGCCCGGTGGATGTGAGGAGGTGCACGGAGAGACTTAGACGGAGGCGCCCTACCCGAGGGATTCTTGCAATCCAGTAAGCCGAACGACTCGCCCGCTGTTCCTCCCCACCCGGTCTGGGCCACATGACTGCGTCCTCGCTGGAGTCCCCTAGCAAATAATTTCTGGAGCAGGACACAGCCCTACGTCTGCAGAAGAGAACTACCCCTGTAAGGTAAGGGTGGACTGATCACCCACCAAGTCTGTATGATTCTGCTGTTATTGACCTTTGCAAAAGCCAAGGTGAATTTTAAAACCCGCCGGTGTCTGTTACCTATTTACAAGCATGCCAGTCAGTAGTAAGTTCAAGAAATTATGTTGTTGTATGTGTACGCAGGACTCCCAGCTGGAGGCGGCTTGTCCGCTTCCTCCAGAAGGGACCCCTGGCCATACGATGTATGTTAAACATGGCCCTTCTGCCATAATGTTTTCCTCATTCTGGGTAAAATATACGAAACAAAGTAACGCGGAATTACAGTGGCCACTTTTCGGCTCCTTTAATTCCCAAGTTCTCACCAACTTAGAGGAACAATTAATGAAAAGAAAAACGCGCCCGTCTATGTTTGAATCTGTCCGATTTTGGAGGAAAGAGATAGAGCAGAGAGCTAGAAAGCAGAAGGCTCAAGAAAGAAAACAGGAACGCATGTCAATGGCCGACCACGCCATAGTAAATTTACAAAATCAAATGACAAAATCGGTAGAAATAGCCAACAGGGAGCATGGGAACCGGGTACAAAAATGCTATCCAGCTCGTGAGGAGAAAAGAAAGGGCCATATGGATGGGGAAGGAGAAGGTGATTCCTTGCTTGATACCATGCTAGAAAGCCCTCCTGCATATGCCCCAATGTACCCTGCCCTGACGCCTCACACCCCACATGTCCCCCCGCCACCGCCCACTCCTGCCCCCACTGCCCCTCCTACTGTTCTTCCTGTCACACCAACCCTCCCGATTTTTCCTATGACACCGACCACGCCCACTAACCCTGTCCTCACTGCGGGAATGACAACAAGTCTCCATCCGCCCAACCCCTGCGGCTTTACCCCTACCCGCCCTTTTCCTACTTCCCCGTGGTCTACAGTTAAGCAGGATTTATATAAAATGTTCAATTCCCCCGACTGGCCTCCTTGCGCTCTGCAGTCAGCTTTTCGTCCTTTCGAGAAAATGACCTACAGAAGCAACAGTGTGAATGTTGGATAAAGAACGGGAATATTTATGCCTTTAAAGACATATGGTCCACCTTTTCCCAGTGGACGATTATGGAACAGACCACCTGGGCTGAATACATGTGTACGCTGGTCATGCAAAAATTTGAGAATGCGCTTATGCAGATACCCACTGGATTAATGGACCTTAGGTCACAAATAAGAAGAGGCGATGTTCAGGGAGAGGGGATGTTTGGTGCTGTGTCTGCTTTAATGGCTTACCGTGATATGACCGCTTTTTCCAACACCCCTCTAGAGACAGCTATGCCAATGAGAGAGGCGGCCCCTGTCTTTGTTAACGCACTTACCGATGCCCAAAATAATGGCCGAGGGGCTGTTGAGGCACACTGGCACAGGCTTTGGGTTCATGTTCCTTGGAAAAGGTCAGAAGTAATGCAGTTAAAAGAACAATTACCAGATCCCCGGAAGAATCCGGCTGCCTTTTACAGAGAATTAGGTCAGATTATATCTGCAAGTACTCTCGTTCTTGAGGATATAGATTTACTTTTTGGTACGGTTGTTCCCACTGAAATTTGGGACAAGATTCGACATACTGATCATGAAGTGGCGTTGGGAGGTAAATGGGCTGACCTAGAGGCTATGGAAGAAGCAAGGGTAGGAGGGACTAAACCAGAAGCTGCCATCCTGACTTTGCCCGGTAAAATAATAACGTTTATGAAAACACTTTTGCCGGAAACTGTCATTAACTGGGATAAAATAAACGCCTGTAGGCAGCGAAAAGATGAGAATGTGGCGGACTTCTTTACCCGTTTTTAGACAGAATACAAGGGACATAGTGGTTTGGATCCCCGGACCCCAGGTTCTGGCCCAGTGTTTGTCGATAAGTTTGTCAGCAACTTGCTTCCTGAGATTTCCACCAGGCTTAAGAAAGTTGAAAGTACGTGGTCTGCCCAAACTATCACTGGTATCTTGGCTATGGCACAATATCATGAGAATAGGGAGAATGAAGATAGAGACAAGGAAAGTAAGAAGGTTAGGGATCTTAAGACTAAGGCACTTCTGCAGCAGGCTTACCCTCCCCGAGGTCCCGATGCCCGCGGGAATTTCAGACCTCAACCCCAACACCCTCCGAGGGGCTCGCCAGTCTACCCCCTCCAGCCCTCAACATACGGGAGCCCTCCAAACAGATCAGTGTGCTTATTGTAAGGGGTACGGCCATTGGATAGACGAGTGTCCCGTGTTAGCTGAAAACATCCGAACAGGGAAGACTCGGCCTCGCGCTCCCAGGGAGGGAAGGCCGACTAGGGACCATGGCCCGCCCCATCCACAGAATAAAGAACGTAGGCCCAGGGATCACGTTCCCGTCCGGCCGCGCCCGGCCAATAGGTTTGATGGGTACGAAGCAACACGCACTTATTACAATGATGATTATGACGAAGTTGATGAGATAGGGTCCTACCAAGCATAGGACAGCCAGGAAAGGGGTATTACCAGAGTGCAAATTCCAGTGGATCAAAGGGGCCCGTATGTTCAAATGTCAGTTGTGGGGAACGATCAGAATTTTCTTTTGGATACTGGGGCCACCAGGTCTTCTATTGCACGTCTGTCAGTCCCGGAGGCACCCCTTTCTGGCAAAATAAATGTCTCCGTGGGTTTTGCAGGAACACCTATGACGAGCCCTGTCTCTGAACCCCTCCCTCTCGATATTGGCCCTGCACATGTTGACGCTCCCTTGGTCCTTACTACAGGTTGCAGTGAAAACTTGTTAGGCATGGATTTACTGAAAGCTCTGTATGCGACCATATCATGCAGTCCCCAAGGTGTATCCCTAACAATTTCTCCCACCGCAGCTTCCTATATGTATCTGTCTGGTCCCCTCCCACCAGAATTGCAGTTTTTACCTTCCTCCCTCTGGGCATCATCAGACACTGATGTAGGGTGTCTCAACATATCCCCTCATGTGGTACGCATCCAGCCAGGTGCACTTCTCCCCCGCCTCCGGCAGTATCAACTACCCGCGGAAGGAGAAATGGCCCTTTTAACAATAATATCTGAATTAATGGACAAGGGCGTAGTGGAGGAAACACGTGGCAATATCTGTAACAGTCCCATTATTCCCGTTCTTAAAAAGACCAATGGAGATGCTCTCTCCCCTAAAATATACAGATTCGTGATTGACCTGAGAGCCCTTAACAAAATAACAATCTCCCAATATCCTGTTGTCCCCGACATTACAGCCCTCTTAACGATGGTCCCTTCTGACGCAACGCACTTTTCTGTCATAGACCTGAAGAATGCTTTTTTCAGCATTCCTATACATCCTGACAGCAGACATTTTTTTGGTTTCTCCTTGGTGGGCGAAGCTATAGATTCTGCCGCGCCTCAAGGTTTCACCGAGAGCCCCAGTATCTATAGTCAAGCCCTCAAAAGTCAACTAGATTCCTTGGAACTCCCTGATAACTCCACACTATTACAATATGTAGATGACCTCCTCATTGCTGCAAATTCTGCCCCATCATGTAAAGAAGCTACTCTCTGTTTGTTACGCCACCTTGCCCTCCATAATCACAAAGTCTCTTTAAAAAAGCTTCAGTTTTGTCAAGAGAAGGTGACCTATTTAGGTCATCTCCTCTCGAAGGAGGGAAGACAGCTCACCGCTGATCGTGTAGCCATTATCAATGCTATGACGGCCCCACGAACACAAAAGCAGGTACGAGCCTTCATAGGCCTAACCTCATACTGTAGACAGTGGATTTCCAACTTTTCGGCCATGGTCAAACCTCTTCTTTCCCTCACCACTAAAGACATATCAGACAGTTCCTTTCCATGGACTAGAGAGCATGCGCAGGCCTTCCAAGATTTAAAGAGGGCTCTGTGTACTGCTCCAGTCCTCGGTACTCCTGATTATAGCAAGCAATTTTTCTTTTTGTACATGAGACAGACGGCTGTGCATGCGCTGTCTTGACCCAGATGTTTGGAGGTCACCATCGGCCATGTGCCTATTTTTCAGCCACCTTAGATCCTGTTGCAAGGGCTCTCCCAGGATGCCTACGGGCGACCGCTGCGGCCGCCCTCATGGTCCGTCAGAGTGCGGGGATAGTCATGAACTCCCCCCTGACTCTGATGGTCCCCCATTCTGTAGATACCCTCCTTAATAACACCAAGACACAGTACCTCACTAGTGCACGACTCACAGGATATGAACTGACACTCTTTTCCAGCCACATTAACATCAAGAGATGCACTGTACTGAACCCCGCAACATTACTCCCACTGGATACTCAGGATGCCCGCTTAGACCCACATGACTGCATATTAAGGACAGAGGAGGAGACGAAGGGACGGGTTGACTTACAGGATACCCCGATAGCAGAACCAGAAGGTACACTATATGTGGACGGATCATGTCTCAGAGGGCCAGATGGTAACACCTCAGCCGCCTGTGCCCTCACGACATTAGGACAAGTAGTAGAAACAGCTCAGATTCCGCAGTGCTCTGCTCAAGCAGCAGAATTAGTGGCCCTCACTAGAGCCTGTGAGTTAAGCAAAGGGATGACGGTAAATATTTATACTGACAGCCAATATTCCTTCGGGGTGGCCCACAACTTCGGGAGGTTATGGAAAGAAAGGAATTTCCTTACTTCCCATGGGACCAAGATTCAACATGGCCCCCTAATTCACCGATTGTTAGACTCCCTGACACTCCCCAGAAAGGTGGCCATTATAAAATGTAAGGCCCATAAGAAAGTGACAGATGATGTTGGGAAAGGCAATGCCCTGGCTGACCAGACGGCCAGACAAACAGCTCTTAGAAAAAGGGAAGGAATGTATGTAGGAGGTCCCGCTAGGTGGGTGGCAGACGAGGGCATGGTTGAAAACACAGTACAGAGTGTGATCGATATTCAGTCCCATACTACTCCTGAGGAACTACGGGTGTGGAAGGAGCAATTAGCAAAGGAGGGAATTGATGGTTGCTGGGTCCGCACGACTATGGAAAGACAATGGATGTTACCTGACAGTCATGTGCTACCAGTAGTTACGATGGCCCATGGTCCTGCTCACATTAGTGCAAAAGGGATATGTAAACTGTTAGAACCTACATGGTACAACTCTAAGATACCAACATATGCTGAAAAGCTGGTTAAAACATGCATGATTTGCCTAATGTATAACCCAGGAAAAGGCACAGTTACTCCTAAGGGAGGATTCTCTCCTCCTACCTTCCCTTTTGAAGTCCTCCAAATAGATTACATCCAGATGGACCGATGTAGCAATTTAAAATATGTCCTAGTGGTGGTCTGTACCTTCAGCCGATGGGTGGAGGCCTACCCCGTCAAAGACTGCACCGCTATCACTACCGCCAAAATGCTATTAAAAGAGTACCTCCCACGATTCGGTTTGCCCCGCTTGGTCTGGAGTGACAACGGGACACACTTTACGGCTCAAATTATGGAATATATCTGTACAGCATTGGGTATAAAACAAAAATTTCATGCAGCTAACCACCCCCAGTCAGCAGGTCTAGTGGAGGTGTACAATGGCATCCTAAAAACTAAAATGGCCAAAATTGTAGCCGAGACAGGTGTCACTTGGGTTGATGCTCTGCCCTTGGCCCTATTGTCTACAAGAACAACAGCCCACACCAGGATAGGGCTATCCCCCCATGAGATTGTGTTCGGGAGGCCTGCCAATGTATGGGGTGTCCCGCGGCCTAAGAAACTGTCTGATGTTGAATACCCTGTATTAACTGATTACCTGTACAGTCTAACTAATACCTTTCGTACTCTTTATCACCAGGTGCATGAGGCCATACCTGACAAAAGCGAGGGCCTAGGACACGTTATCCAACCTGGTGACTGGGTCTTGGTGAGAAATTTTCAACGGACTAAGAGCCTTGAACCCCGCTGGACACAGCCCCGTCAGGTGTTGCTGGCCACCCGCACCGCCGTGAAAGTAGAAGGTCGGAAGAATTGGGTGTATTCGTCCCACTGTAGGCGTGTGCCTCTGCCCCTCCCCTACGATCAGTGGGTGAGGGAAGGACAAGGAGACTCAGAAACAGAAACAGTCCCGACATTTGTCCCGTTCAGCGATGCCAGACTGCATTTTACATCTACAGAAGCAGAGAGTGACAGCGTACTGAAAGGAAGGGTGGAACCCTCCTTAACTCTGCTCAACGTCCAGAACAATTGTTTCCCAACCATACTGACCCTACTTCCGACCGATATAACTTGCGCCCCGAGGGAAGGCTTGCCTTTGACTTCGCCAAGTGCCTATAGGCTGTAGAGCTGTGATCTCCCCGGCCGAGAGTAGTGCTGGTGTGTCAGACTAAGGTACGCCATAGGGCTCTTGGCACCTGCGCCCAGTGAAGCAACCACCAATCACAGACAGCCACTAGAGGTCCCTGGCTTAGCACAATGGCTGCCATCCAAAACACTCGAATCCAGAAACAATATGTCAGTCTCCGACATAGTAAATGCTTCATGGCCACCGTGGTGACGCTGTTTGTCTCCCTCATCCTGACTATTCTTGGTTGGCTGTTACTAATCTACCATCCTGTTACCTCACCAACCCCTACCCCAACTCCTACAGAGCACCAGTATTACACGCTACCAGCCCACGAGTTACCCCGCCGTGCAGAATTCTTCAATAACACCTTCATCCAAATGTTGCATCATCATCAGCTGATCATGAACACTTCCAACTGCTGGGTTTGCGGACTGATGCCGCATTCCATGATACACCCTGTCCCATTCTTTCCCTACCCCTTTTCCATCTCTGGGTCTTGTCTTGCATGGTGGATGTTGATACAGGAGGCCTACACTGTCAATGGTACTGCCAATTCTGCCCTTGGAACATTTCAGGATGACTTCTGGCGGAACAGATCTGGCCATGCCAATGCTCCTTTTGCCCGACCAGCTCATCCACATCGCTACTATCACCAGATGAACTCGGTGAGATGGTAGTATTCAACTCAACCACTCGACAAACATTTTCCAGATTCTGCACAAGAAGGATACTGCCCGATGAACGAGACACTGTGAATGTCATAAATGTGCAAGGCCGTGTCTGCATCCATGGCCTAGGGACTAAGAAAGTTGGTACCAGTACTTGTAATATCACAAAATCTTTAAACTCTACATCTCCTCCGAAGCTGGTGGCATCCCCCAACACCTATTTTATCTGTGGCACTGCCGCCTACACTTGGCTCCACCGTAACTGGTCTGGTACCTGCTATCTGGCCTTCCTCCTTCCGCCAACGTATTCTACCCATGGGAGTTACCACCTGTTGATGAAGGGCGCTCTGCGGCGCTCACGTAGGGGCGTCATATCAGCTGAGGATACAGCAGGCCAGGAAACCAGGGACTTCCTTAAAGGTTTCCTTCCATTCTGGGGCCCCATGGCAAACAGTCGGGCTGTACGAGGACTGACCAAGGTCCTTGAAGCCACCATCACAGTAACAGCTGGTGCCCTCTCCAACATCACTGCAGAACTACAGGCGGACCGCCTTATAACACTGCAGAACCGCATGGTCCTAGACGTCCTCCTTGCTGATCGTGGTGGTGTGTGTAAATTGATCGGCTCCAGCTGCTGCGTGTACATCCCAGACAACGCACCTTCAGTGTACTATGCCATCCAACGTCTGCATCGCCTTTCTTCCGAAATTCATCTGGATAAAGGCAGCTGGTCCCTCACAGGCTGGATCTGGGGCCTCCTTTCCCAGTGGGGGTGGAGGGTCCTCATCTTCCTTGCCTTGGGAATAACTGTCCTGGTCTCCTGCTGTTTGTGCTTTCAGTGCCTGCCAGTGCTCTGTACAATGTGTGTCCAGACCATCCAGCCTCCACCCTCCAACATTCACAACACCAATATGATGATGATGCTCCAACAAGAAACCGATGGCCTTATGAACATTGACATTTCTTAAAGTATTTGCCACTCAATGGCAAAAGGAGGGTCTGAGGAAAAGTGTTCTTCTGATCGGTATCATTTGTACCAGGACTCCATTGTTTTTTCATTGCCATTTCGTGTCAAACACTTCCACACGACCCACCTGGTCGTTTCTGCTGATGCCTGAGGAGATTCTAACTAACACGACAAAAACCATCTTGCAGCCTGCATCTCTGCCCAGGAACTGTCGCACACCCAACCCCCTGTTCTTTGCAGTTCGACAGAAAACCATGAGACACTCACGCCCTGTGTAAATGATTTGTTTCCCATCTCCTGCTCCCTGCCTGGTAAACATCCTTGACACCGTGATCAGGTTATCTGGACAATCGTCTGACTGCTGGGCCTTGATCAGGGTGATTGGACAATGGTTTGAATGACCGATCTTTGATCAAGCTGATCGAACAATGACCTGAATGACCGTGCTTTGATCAAGCTGAGTGAACAATAATTTGAGTACCAAGCCTTGATCAGGTCACCAACTACAAACACCGTCTGGATCTGGTTATCAACTGCAAACACTGCCCTGATTGAACAATGGACTAACAGCCAAAAGACTGGAATGAAAAAGTATAAAAGGCTTGTAAGCTGCGGAGTAAAGCAGCAGCCTCCTCTGTCTTGTTTCCAACGAGCTTGGGACTCTGTTCCATAGCCCGGGCTATTTGAATAAATCTGGGTTCCTCCTGCAGACGAAGGCTCCTGTGTCTCCTTTTTCTACGTATGAAGGGTATGGAAGACTTGGGCAATTCCCCCGCCGCCGAGACCCAGTGAGTGGGTTATTCCGGTTCTTCACTCCAAAGGGTACAGGAACAAATGAAGATAAGACTTCAGATGATGCGAAAGGGTATTTTATTTATAATTGGGTTTATACCCCTTGGAGTAGAGCCGATGTTATGGCTCTTAAAGCCGCTTTGCCCGATCCGCGGAAAAATCCTGCCGCTTTCTATGAGGAAGTAGAAGGAGCCATTAGCTCCTGTACTATGTCTCTGCCAGATATTGATATGTTTTTTGGACTTATTTTGCCCCCTGATATGTGGAGAACAATTAGGAAAATAGATGATAATGTAGCATATGGTGATACTTGGGTGCATTTAGAAGAAATAGATGCGGCTAGAGACCCTGCGCAGAAACCACAACAGGAGATATTAGATCTTCCCAAAGCTATTGTGACTAAGTTGAAAACTCTTATACCCCCTAAGAAAATAGATTGGACTACGTTAGCGTCTTGTAAACAGAAAGCGGATGAGTCAGTTTCTGATTTCTTTACACGATTTGAAGAGACATTCCATGACTTTAGTGGGCAGTTCTTGACAGATGACATGGGTAAGCATCTGTTCGTTGACAAATTTGTCGCTAACATGTTGCCAGAAATAGCTAGTCGCCTTAAGGCCAGCGAGAGTTCATGGACTACGTCTTCCCCAGTCTCCCTTTTGACTATGGCCCAGTATTATGAGCAATTGGAAGCAAAGGGCAAAGAGGATAAGAAGGTTAAGGATTTAAAAACAAAAGTTATGTTGGCTCAAGTATATGGTCCACCATTCAGAGGTGGTGGTAGAGGTGGACGTGCAGTATATACACCTGGTGTACCCTCTTTCTCTCAATCAACTTTGTCTTCTGATCAGTGTGCTTATTGTAAAGAGATTGGACATTGGCGTTCTGAGTGCCCCCTTTTTGCGAGGTCAGCAGTATCAACGGGGTAGAGGAAGTATGAGAGGATGCCCAGGGAATTCAGGAAATAGGGGGAATAGGAACCCGTCCCAGGTTTGAGGCAGTTGAACACGGACCAAATTATTCTAATACCTTTGATAGACGAAATCAATATCAAATGTCTGATTATTCGGCTGATGGTCTTGCGGATTCTGATTATGCATAGGAATGCCTAGGATGGGGTAAGGAACCGGTTGAGGTCCCAGTAGATCAGAAGGGTCCTTATGTTGATGCAAATGTCTTGGGTTCTACTGATCGGTTTCTGGTTGATACAGGAGCTACTCGTAGTGCTTTGTCTAAAAAATTGGTTCCTAGGGCTCCCCTGTCTGGCGCAATGATAACATCGATAGGATTCGATGGGACACCTACACCTAGCCCACTGTCACAGCCCCTTGCATTTAGTCTTGATAAATTTACTGCAGCATGTCCATTTCTGCTTTCCCCTAACACGCCGGATAATATTGTGGGCATTGATATGCTTATGTCCAACAAAAAGAGAGAAAGGGTTTTTTAAACAAAGGGAATACTCCTAGTCCCCTTGAGGTATAAATATTAAACAAATGAAGGAGTATACCCCGAAGACGACAGATATCGACGTGGTATATAGAGGATACAAAAGGAAAAAGTTTTTCCTTTTTAAGAAGACCCCTGACTCACCAACCTAGTTGGTGACATGCTTCATCATAGGGGTCCCACCCGAGTAGCCGAATGCTACCTGGGTGTGCTTCAACACCTGATTACAGTGGAGCAGGTAAGTCGTAACAGTGGTGCAGGTGAGTGGAATAGTGAGTTAAAATTGTCTTTATTTAACTCCCTAAGAATTTAATATGGAGCAATAAGACAAGGTTAAAAACAACGTGAGATACCCGGAAGGCTAAATTGACCTGTGGTATCTATGTGCAAGTAAAAGGTGATCGTGGTCTACATGTTTCAACCTATTGGCTATATTACTAGGTTTTCTTCAGGACCTATATCAGTGACCCGAGTGGTATACACACGATAAGGTGTACCCTACTCTGGGTCAATCATCAACCACACCGTGTACTTACAAAATGGTACCCTCTCAGCATTCTGTGAAAGGAAAAAATTAGAGACTCGATTCAGTAATGCCTCATGGAAACCGTAGGGAGAGGCGCTGGCTCTAGTCACACTTTAGTCAAACCATGCCGCCCGCTTATCAGCCTATTTTGTTAGCCCTTCACGGAGACCCGAGGAAACCTGGTAATATAGCCAATAGGTTGAAACATGTAGACCACGATCACCTTTTATTTGCACATAGATACCACAGGTCAATTTAGCCTTCCGGGTATCTCACGTTGTTTTTAACCTTGTCTTATTGCTCCATATTAAATTCTTAGGTAGTTAAATAAAGACAATTTTAACTCACTATTCCACTCACCTGCACCACTGTTACGACTTACCTGCTCCACTGTAATCAGGTGTTGAAGCACACCCGGGTAGCATTCGGCTACTCGGGTGGGACCCCTATGATGAAGCATGTCACCAACTAGGTTGGTGAGTGAGGGGTCTTCCTAAAAAGGAAAAACTTTTTCCTTTTGTATCCTCTTTATACCATGTCGATATCTGTCGTCTTCGGGGTATACTCCTTCATTTGTTTAACATTGATATGCTTAAACATTTTCGTGCTACAATACGTTGTTCCCCAGAAAGTGTGCGTGTTATCTTAAATGATAACTATCCAATGGTTTAGAGGTCTTGTCTCATCATAGAAGATATCGCTTTGGCATCTTTACCTAGTACTTTGTGGGCTACATCAGATACCGATGTGGGACATATGGTTATTCCACCAGTGCATATTCAAGTGAAGGAAGGTGCTTCATTGCCTCGATTGCCCCAATAGAAAATATCTCGGGAAGGCGAAGAAGCATTAACACTCATTGTTCAGGATTTGATCATGGTGGGGGTTGTGGAAGAAGTCCCTTATAACATTTGTAATAGTCCTATCCTTCCTATTTTGAAAAAAGACACTGATACTAAAATTTACAGATTTATTATAGATTTACGAGAGGTTAATAAAATCGTGGTGCCCCAATACCCGGTAGTCTCTGATATCACAACACTTCTCACCATGGTTCCTCCTACTGCCAGTACATTTAGTGTAATTGATTTAAAGAATGCATTTTTCTCAATACCTATTCACCCTGACAGCCGTTATTTGTTTGGCTTCACTTTGAATAAAAGATCATTCAGGTTCTGTAGAGCTCCACAAGGGTATACAGAGAGTCCTAGCATTTATAATCAGGCGTTGAAAAGGCAGCTTGATCCTTTTCCTGTACCGAAAGGGGTGGCTCTTATTCAATATGTCGACGACATCTTGTTGGCTGCTGATACCCCTGAACAGTGTAAAGAAGGAACACTGTCATTATTGTTATTTCTTGCCTCTCATCATCACAAAGTCTCTAGGAAGAAACTGCAATTTTGTAGACAGCAGGTTACCTATTTAGGTCACCTCCTGTCTAAGGTGGGACGTGCACTCACACCAGATCGCATTCAAACTATTTTAGACACTCCTGTGCCCCGTACTCAGAAGGATGTCCGTGCACTGATTGGCCTTACTTCTTTTTGTAGGCAGTGGATCCCTATCTTTTCTCACATTATTAAACCCTTGTTGGCTCTTTTGACTAAAGACACTCCGATGCCTCTCCCATGGACTACTGAGTGCCAGGATGCCTTCCAACAGTTACGTCAAGCTCTTTGTTCTGCACCAGTATTAGGAACTCCAGACTACACTAAGACCTTCAAACTCTATGTACACGAGAGGGAAGGTTGCGCTCTCTCAGTTTTAACACAAACACACGGTGATAAACAACGTCCTTGTGCATATTTCTCAGCTGTCCTTGATCCAGATGCCCGCGCACTGCCTGGTTGTTTTCGAGCGGTGGCGGCAACGGCTGTGTCCATACGTCAGAGTGAGGGAATAGTCTTGTCACATAGATTGCTTGTGTTAGTACCCCATTCAGTTGATGCCTTGTTAAATCAAACAAAAACACAGCATCTGACTATTGCTCGCTTGACAGGATATGAATTGACACTTTTGGCCCCTCATATCACGTTAAAAAGATGTTTGACTCTGAACCCTGCTACATTATTGCCATTTCCAGCTACTCAGTTTCAGTCACAAGAGTTACATGACTGTATATCCCTTACTGAAGAACGAACAAAGGGTCGTGTTGACCTACAAGATACACCTCTTTCTAGTGTTGATGGGGAATTGTGGGTTGATGGATCCTGCCTGAAATTGCCTGATGGCACTACATCTGCTGCTTATACAATTACAACACTTCAGACAGTAGTTGAGACAGCTCATATCCCACAGAAGTCAGCTCAAGCAGCCGAGTTGATAGCACTGACAAGAGCATGTGAGCTTAGTACAGCTTGTTAACATTTACACTGATAGCCATTACGCCTTCGGCGTGGCTCATAACTTCGGGCAACTTTGGAAAGAAAGAGGCTTTCTCACTTCACATGGGACACAAATAGTGCGTGGGGAATTAGTACATAATCTCCTTACTGCCTTGACCTATCCTAAGAAAGTGGCAATTGTTAAATGTAGTGCACACAAGAAAGTGACTGATAACATAGGAGCAGGCAATGCCTTTGCGGATTGCACAGCTCGTGAGACTGCAATGCAGCGAAGTACCACATCTATGTATGTAGTTAAGTCACAGGCTGAACGTTGGCATGATGTCAGGCAAGAGGTGCTGGACATGCAGCAATCTGCTTCTGTTGATGAATTAGACCAATGGTCCAAGGAGGGATCATTGGATGACGAGGGCTGTTGGAGGAATAAAGAAATGACAAAATGGAAGTTACCACAGCCTATTTACATCCTATGATTCACGTGGCACATGGGCCGGCACATGTTGGAGCATCCTCAATAGCAAAGTAACTTATGCAAGTTTGGGATCATCCAGAGATTGTCGGTACGGCTAAGAAAATAGTCCAGTCCTGTCTGATCTGTCTCCAGTATAATCCTGGAAAAGGAACACGAACTCCAACAGGAGGGTTTGCAATACCAACTTCACCTTTTGAGGTCCTGCAAATGGATTACATCCAGCTTGAGCGCTGTAACAACCTAAAGTATGTCTTAGTAGTGATTTGCGCTTTCAGTAAATGGGTGGAAGCATACGCTACGAAGGATAATACAGCTCTTACGACAGCAAAGGTGCTCCTAAAGGAGTTCTTTCCCTGATTCGGCATTTGCCGAGTTTTGTGGAGTGACAACGGACCCCATTTTATTGGGCAAGTTGTTGAGTATCTCATGAAAGGGTTGGGAATTAAGCAGAAGTTTCATGCTGCTTTCCACCCACAATCAGCAGGACTAGTGGAACGTTACAACTCCACTTTGAAATTAAAATTGGCTAAGATACAGGCTTCCACATCTTTGAAATGGCCTGATGCATTGCCCTTAGCATTGCTATCCATTAGATCGATACCACATACACGATCTGGCCTCACACCGTATGAGGTGGTTTTTAGAAGGCCAATGAATATTTGGGTAATTCCTAATCCACGCCCTATACATGATGTACCCTATGTATTGATGAATGACTATTTGTCTCAGTTGACTGACAGTTTGTCTTCTATTTATCAACAGGTTCGGGAGACTCTTCCAGACAGGTCGCAAGGTGAGGGCCATTGTTTACGGCCTGGTGACTTTTTGTGGTCGTAAAGTCATTCCAGAGGACCAACTCCCTAGCACCGAGGTGGCGAGGAACGGAGCAGGTACTACTGGCTACCAGGACTGCAGTTCGAGTGATGAACCGGAAAAACTAGGTCCATGCGACACACTGCCGAAAAGTGTTGCAAGACCTAGTGAGCCCAGCTGTGTTGGCAGATCACCGCGATATCCTGGTCACCGAGAAAGGACAAGCTGTGTCACCTGAAGGACCTGAGGAAGTCTTCCCGGACCACACGATTCCTGCTACATCTCGATATCAGCTTCGACCCAGGAAGAAAGACATTTCATTGAAAGAGACTGTTTGAGCCACTGTCCTGGGTAGTTAACCCCTTGACCGCGATCGGAATTCCGCTCGTGTGCTGGACATTCCGATCGCGGGTGGGGTCGTGACGAGCTCAGCTCGTCATGCGCACAGCGCTACCGCGCAGCATGATGAGCTGAGCTCGTCATGAGCACGGAAGGGGTTAAAGTCTAACTACAAAGGGGGTTAGTGTTTTAGTGACTCCTCGTCTCAACGTTAGTGAAGAAATCAACGCCTGCCCAGGACCTTAGGGCACCATCTGCTTTGTTGTTTGTCGACTAAATGAATATGTCTAAGGAGAAGAAATCAACTGCTGCAAGAGTTTGTAGCAAAAGAACAATAATTGCTACTGGATTTACTTTGACTATTGTTATTGTTGCTATAATAACATGGATTGTAGAGGAAGTAGCTCCTGTCCAAAATGTACTGACTACTACTACTCCTGTCCCAATTGAACATCATTATTTTACTCTTCCTTATCATGAGCAGAAGCACAGAATGTCCTACCTCAATAACACTTTCATCCAAATGTTGCACCATACACACAATGCCACGAACGTTACCAATTGCTGGGTATGTGGAATAATGCCAGCTCATCAGAAAAAGGGAGGAACGCCTTTTATTCCCTTGCCGTTTTCACATAATGGCTCCTACAGAGCCTGGTTTGCATTGTTGTGGGCTTCTGAAGTTGCTAATATTACTTATGCTGATGTAGGTGGACTAAATGCTCAGTTGAATAAAGTTTGTTACCCCGATGAGGAAGGAGATCCACAAGCTAGAGGAACTGTGTGGGAAATGGAGGAGTATTACCGAGGAAATTCCCCCATACACTATGTTTTCCCTAACACTCGAACAACTAAGGGGAATGGGCCTCCTGTTATTGCTGTTACTAGAGCTCGAGCAGATCTCTGTGTGAGCAGTTTTGGCAGTATTCCTGTGGGAAAAAGTGACTGTACTTTAGTGTTGAACATTACTGGAATGAACAATAGCAGCTTTTTGTCCTCACACAACACCTATTTTATTTGCGGAAGTAAAGGTTATTACCATCTACCTATTGGTTGGTCGGGAAGCTGCTACGTGTCCTTTTTGCTTCCACCTATGTTTTTGGCACCTACATCCTACCATAAAGACTATAAACTGTATAATGACATTTCCAAGAACAGATTCAAAAGGACAATAAACAATGATGAGGTGGATCAAACTGATACTGCACTACAGCAGTATATTGACTTTAATTTGGGACTATTCTTCTTTGTTGGTGCGGCCTTAAACAGTAGAAAGATCAGGCGCTTGACACGTGTTGTAGAGGCTGTAACCAATCAGACAGCAATGGCGCTTGGAAATATCACAGAAGAACTACAAATTGCGAGAATTGTGGTGCTCCAAAATAGGATGGTCTTTGATGTCATCCTGGCCGACCGTGGTGGAGCATGTCGCATCATCGGGAGTAGTTGCTGTGTATATATCCCTGACCACGCCCCTTTTGTTTTTGACGCAATTTCCAAGTTGCACAAAATAGCCACTGAAATCCATCAGGATTCAGGAACTTGGACTTTGACTGGATGGCTATGGAACATGTTTACTGTATGGGGCTGGAAGCTATTGTCAGCCTTATGTATATTTCTTGCTATTCTTTTCACTTGTTGCCTATGTATTCAATGCGGCCCAATGCTTTGTTCCCTTTGTGTTTCTACTTGCACCTCGTGTATACCGACTAAACCAAATGTTAAGAATGTAAATGCCCGATTAGCAAGTGATCAAGAAATTAATGAATTAATGCAGATAGATGTACATGATATTTTCCGTACTCCTTATAAAGCCTAGAAGATGTCTTCAGCATATGCTAAAAGGGTCATCTGTGGAAATCTGAAATAATTTCTGTTAGCATAGGCTGAAGCCATCTTGTTTGTGGCATCCATTTTGTTAGCTATGTAATTCGTCCGTCTTCACTATTGCTTGCCCTTCTATTCTGCTTGTGTCATCAACTCTAGTTAACTCCTTCTGTACTGAGCTAAAAGCAATGTGCTGAGCAAAGGCCTGTAGCTGCTAGAATGCACCTGGCTAAAGATATAACTGTCAACTGTTTTTTGCTGATGTAAACAGTTCTGTTCCCCCTCCCACTCTGCTGACTAAGTGATCTCCCATCTGCCCATGTTTGTAGGTAGTTATTCCTGTGTATGCTTGTACCTTCTATTTGTAACTACATGCTTACTCTGCAACAAACTCTGTATATAAGCACCATGGTCTGTGACTTCAGTGTACTACCTCAGGCAGCACTTGAGAGCGCTGTGTGGTCGTAGTCCCACTCATGAGTGATTAATAAACTTGTTATTTGAATTCCAGCTTCAGTGCCAATCTCTATTTTGTTGGTCTATGGACCCGTGGACAAGAGAAGGGTGACCCCTGCACCAGTGTGCTCATCAAAAAGCACATTTCCACAGGGGCAGTTGCAGCAGACCATCTCACCTCAAAAGTATTGCAGTCCTCAGGCAGCTGGTTCTCCTGGCTACCTGCACCAGCCTTCCTCCTGGTCATGGATGTGGGTGCAAAAGTCCAGGGCTTTCCCCCAGCTGGTGCTCAGGGGAGTAAGGAGGCCAGCCTCACTGGCCCTGGGAGAGACCCACATGTCCTGGGGTAAACTGGGCAGAGTCTTTAGTCCTTTCTTAGCATCAGGGGTTTCCTCCTTTCAGTTCTCCACGGTGGTGCCAGGATCCAGCAGTGAAGCACAGAAAAATCACCAGGAAAGAGAGAATCTCCCCCTTGTGCAAGAGTTTTTAAGGAGAGAGAAAGATTTCAGAAGTTAGGCACCCCAGGCCAATTATAGGGTGCTACGCTACCTCTCCACCCCTGTCCCAACCCTCTTGCACAACATGCTGCAGCAGTTTAAAATGGTGTCATCCAGGAGTCACTGGTCACATCGCTTCTGAGGTCTCAGATCCACCCCTTGCTGACAACACTGCCAGGGTCTTGCACACTAAACGTTCAAAGAGAGCCTTCTGGTGTGTTGGCTCTAGTTGTCTGGGCTTCTTCCTTTGTTCAGTGGGCTTAGGCAGGCCCATCCCTGGTACAGTGTGACAGCTGATTGATTGCTGCAGATCATTCCGTCCCACCCCTTCCTCCTCAGGAGCTGGGTGAAGTACTGTTAAGTGCTCCCTTTGTGTGGGGGAGGCCTTTGTTCCTGCTGCTGGAGATTAATGTAATTAATTGGGCACATCAGAGTGACAAAAGGCCTGGGTTGTGATCCTGAGCTGAGCCAGGGAAATATGACAATTCCGGAAGACCCTTAAAGTGTACATATATCATTTTGGAATTTGCAGAATTGATTTTCCTGCACAAGTTATGCCCCAATTCTATATGTCAATGGTCTCTGTAAGCCAAAGGGAAGTAAAATTGAACTCTAAGGCAGTTATCTCCCTATGTGTATAATAAAATGTCACTATAGACAATACAGTAAATCACACTGACTTTCCCTGTTAGCATACACTAAAATTGTAAAGCCTATCCTAGGTGAATATCTAATCCTGAAGAATCGCCGTTGCACCTGGCTACCAGTGCACAGTTACAGGCAGTGCATGACAGTAGTCTTCCACCGCAGCTCACACACATGTGCACACGTGTTCGTGTGTAACCAGTCAAGTGCCCCTTACCCTTGCTGCATCGCAGTAGGCTTTTCTTAAAAGGCGGACACTGGCGGTAAGCACACAGAGTCCATTTGCCATGTGATTACCGTGGGTGAGACACATATAGTGAGACTCACAGCAAAAAGTCCAAAACCGGGTGATCAAAAAGCAATATAAACCAGGCGTATTGAATGGGCGGAACCCAATTGCAACAACCACCAATTGAGATTAGCTATTCCCAAACCCAATGTCAAACTCTGGAACTCATTGATAAACAGTATTTCAGGTAGACCAAAAATTGTTGTTGTTCATCTTGGAATATAGCAACATAAGAACTGAAGGATCGAAGGATGAACTTTTGAATACTATTGATAATGTAACATTCCTCTTTTCATTCAAACTGAAGCAGTACAGTCTGTCTAGTTTGCTTTTGTAAACACTCAAGCAAGTAATTCTAAGACTGGGCACAAGAACACCTATACCAAGTATTATTGTTTTGGTCTTTCAAGTGAGAGTCGTAAGGTGGTAACTATGCATGAGCTAGAAATAACATTTCTTCCTGAAATCTGCAAATTGTGTGGCAAATTAAGTAGCATGTGTGATAGATCAATAATTCTGCAGGGAAGCACGGTCACCTGTAACTCACATGGACAATATCTCCGGGAGTTAAAGACAGTCACCTTCATCTGCTACTCAGCCCTTGACTGTGTGTGCACCCCGAGAGTGTGCACGCACCCAGGAAGTGATCTATAGAGCAATCTGTAGGCATCTGCTTCAGACATCCATGAACGCTCTTCATTCTACACATGCCTCAACAATGTAATGCCACTGCGGTGTTGGAGTCTGTGATTTAATTGGGTCTGTGGTAATAAAGACCAGATTATTGGGCTAGTCACATGCTGTACTTTCTATTTTCATAACACTTAAACTGAGCAGAAAATGTCTCGTGGGAACTGTGAAACTGGATGAATGCCATGGTCGCATGTGCTACACCAGTATCTTCACAGCATGACTTTAGAAACCATATGGGCAATACAGTAAGCTGGCATCTTGTGTGCCTTTTGTAGGAGGGCGTACCTCACATACAAATTACATGCATGCCTTTTTATGCATAAAATACTAAAATCTGTAGCTCTCCCGAGACTTTTGTGCATTTTATGTTGGAGTAAATATGCAATTTCTTCCATCCCCAGACCAAACACAATGGGAAAAAAATGTGTTCAAGGCTTCCAATCTAATATTCCTACATTATATGTCATGAACCTTCCCTTTGGCTAACTAAAAGTGCCTCTGTTTATAACTAACTAGAAGATATGGGTGTCCGTTTTTCTGCTGGTTTTAAATTGAAGGTAAGATCACTATGATGAAAGCTCCCTTAATTCATGATACCCTCGGTATCCCACTTCAGATTTACCATGATACATGTATATCCATAGGTTCTCAGTTAAGAGATACCCCTCAACTTCATATGGTGTAGGATTTCGGCTGGGATCTGCAAGCACGCATCGCGATTTTGAGATTGAGGAAATGTACGTCATCCCTGTTGGGAGGTGAGAGAAGGTCCTTTATATTATTAATAGAGACATTTTGCCCTCAGGTTTCTCTAGTAGCGCTAATACACTTATATATGCTTGCTTATAGAGGCCATACTTTCACTTCTTTTGGCATATTGTTTGTGAGCACCATTTGAGCTTCATGTCTTCTGGTCCCCGTCAGGTGAGCTGTGAGTTTTTCGCCTCTACCTGAGTTATTGCACATTGCATACACACAAGGGTACTTACTCTCCCTGTTAGACCTGGAATCCTTGTTGTAGTTTCCCATGTCTATTTGCCTCTACCCCCTGTATTTTTTACTATTATGCTGGACTTCGTTTTTGCTAGGTTAGGTACTCGGGGCACTTTTACCAATGCTGATCAGTGCTAAAGTGCAAGTGTTCCCTGTGTAAATTGTAATTCTGATTGATTCTTCATGATTGACATATTTGACTTACTGGTAATTCCCTAGTAAAGTGCACCATGTGTGCCTAGGGCCTGTAAATCAAATGCTACAAGTGGGCCTGCAGCACTGGTTGTGCCACCCACATGAGTAGCCCTGTAAACATGTCTCAGGCCTACCATTGCAGAGTCTGTGAGTACAGTTTTAAACTGCCATGTCAACCTGGCAAGTGCACCCACTTGCCAGGCCCAACCCTTACCTTTTACGACACGTAAGGCACTCCTAAGGTAGGCCCAAGGTACCGCCATGGGCAGAGTGCAGTGTTTGGAAAAGGTAGGATATGTACTGGTGTGTTTTACATGTCCCCAATAGTGAAATACTGCCAATTTCATTTTTCACTATTGCAAGGACTAGCTCTCCCATAGGCTATCATTGTAGCTGCCTTGTAATATTTTACCCGATTAACTTTCAATTGGAACAGCTAGACATTTGGAGTTTGGGCTCTCTGAGGGCAGACTTTAAAAACACATCTTTTAGTAAAGGTGGTTTTTAAATTGTGTGTTTGAAAATGCCACTTTTAGAAAGTGGGCATTTTCTTGTTTAACCATCTTGTACCTCTGCCTGCCTGTCTGTGGAATCAATGTCTGGTTTAGACTGTCAGGGGCCTGTTTGTGCATGTCTGTGGAATCAATGTCTGGTTTAGACTGACAGGGGCCTGTTTGTGCATTCTGTTTGTGTGTCCTGCATATTATGATAACCCATCATCAGGCTGATGGGCCTTCCTGAGCTAAAGTGGTAGGAGGATCTGTCACCTGCACCTGAATAGGGCTGTGCCTGGCCTTTCACAATGTTGGCTCCACCCCCCCAGGAGCATGTCTGGAGCCAAGACAAGGTAGGACAAGAACTTGTGCACTACAAATACAATCCTTTGAAGATTGCCTACTTCAAAGGCCAAAAGGGGTATAAGTATTGGACCTAGAACCCCAGACTATTAGAACACTTCTGAATCAAGAGAAACCTCTGTCAAGGAAGTGAGCTGAAGAGCTGTGAGGAGGAGTACTGCCCCTTTGTTGTGTGTTGCTTTGCTAGGTTGGCATGCAGTTGCTGCTTCTGCTGTGGAGAGGAAAAGGACTGGACTTTGCTTTGTATCCTGTTTGTGAAGTTTCTCCAAGGGCTTTTGTGTGCTTGCCTCCTGTTGGAAGTCTCAGGGCCATCAAAGACTTAATCTGCAGCATCCCTGAACTCCACTGCTGGGAGTTCTGACCTGCCTTGTAGTGCCAAATCCCGTTCTTGGCCTTGGAAGTTGTTCCTGCTGCAAAGACATGCTTGAAACCTTCAAAATCGACACATCGCCCTTCCATCGCCTGTTTTTTCATGCCGTGTGGCCGAAGAAATCGACACAGTGCCTGTCAGCGGCCGAAAAAAAAGCCGCAGCCCGAGCTCAGAGCACCATGTCTCTGAAGTCTGAAACCTCTCATTAACTCCGATGCAGGCCCTTCTGTGCGGCTGAAAGAATCAACGCATCGTGGGACCGCGGCTGAAGAAATCGATGATGCGCCTGTTTGCAGCTGCCACATTGAGTTCCAGCACATCCGGATTTCCACGCATTGCACCTGTGCGCCAGGTTTTTCCGATGCATCACCCACAGACCACAACCATTTTGGATTTCGAGGCATTGCTTCCCCCTACAGTCTGGATTCGACGCAACACTTCTCCTGCATGCAGCTGAACTGAGACATTGCCTCCCCGTGGACTCAGGAACCAACGCATCGCTATGTTTTCTGACGCTTTCCTCCTCTGCGGCTGTTTTGGCTTATTGATTTTGACGCATTAGAGGTACTTTGTGTAAAATCACCGCATCCATAGAGCGTTCTGTGGACAGATTTGCGTGAAACCTTTTAAAGGTCATATTTTGAGTTGTTTATGTTGGATGTTTTTTTATTTGGTCTTGTTTGGTTTAGATAAAGATACTTTAGTTTTCTAAACTGGTGTGGTGTACATTTGTAGTGTTTTCACTGTGTTACTGTGTGTTATGTACAAATACTTTACACATTGCCTCTGAGATAAGCCTGACTGCTCGTGCCAAGCTAACAAGGGGGAGAGCAGAGGTTATCTGGGTGTGTAACTCTCTTATCCTGACTAGAAGGAAGGGTCTTTACTTGGACAGGGTGCAAGCCACTGTCGATTAGAGACCCCATTAATAACATCCTCCACAATCTTTTTGTCATACAGTCTGCACTTCAGTTTTATGTCCTGAAGAAGACATGCCTCAATGAGATAAGTAGAAACGTCTTTTATGAGTTGAAATGCAGACGATATTTACAATATGTGCTCCTTCACCACACTGAACACGTCTAATAACGTATATGACTAATACTATAGGCGCAGACTACACAGAGCAACTAATAAGAACACTATATATATTTTGTCTATGAGGTTGTTTTGATTTTTTTCAATGTATATGTCTTTCACGTGTTCACAGTTCACCTACATGTTACTAAATTGGGCAGCCGTGTTGTAACAGGTATAATATTGTAAACTGTGTGTATACTTCGCTATTAGATTTTCAATACACAAAGTTAATATTGATACCTGTGTGTGTTTGATCATTTATTGATGTATCCTTATCAAAGGACAAAATAGCCTTTTGGGTCTTATTCACAGGACTAGACATTTTTCGTTCAAAGAAATGATTGTTGTACTTCTTCCACTAAGCACCCCATTACTACATTTGAAACTGTTTAGTGGCCTAGTAGTTATTTTGCAACATCAAGCAGCTCACTGCACTACTAGACGTTCTGAGCTTTAGAGCCTCTTAAGCATTTCATCTTGAGATGTTGGGAGTGTGAATTGTCACTTCACCATGGGAAATATTTCAGAATGCAAATGCATGCCCCTATATTTGCAAAGAAATATTAAATAAGAAAATATTTGACTCTTCACTTTGATCTTGAGGTTCCCTCTTATTTATTTATTGCTGTGTGCTTCAGTTTGGTGTTTTTCATTACTTTCTTTTTTTGCTGTGGCAGCCTTTGCTATTTTTATGTTTCTATACTTTAAATGCAAGGCTTGTCTGTTGTTTGGAAGCTCCATTGCACCAATGGTACTTTAAATTCACAGTGTCTGACACAGCTAATGATGGCTGCTCCCTGGGTATTTAAGGGCTGTTGGTGGACGTGTGTGTTTGTTTCTTTCAGAAATGAAAGGCTTTCTCTCTTTTATCTTGATTTAATATTCCCAGCTTCAGAAAGCGACAAGGAATCAAGATAAAGATTGTTGTGTTTTCAAAACACAGCTTGTTCCCATCAAGCTTTCTGTGTACCTTAAAATAATGTTGTGCATAATGAGGCGTTGACGCACGTGTTTTTTAGCTGGCATGATATCACTAATCACAGGATAAGTGCATGGTTACGATAAGAGGAAGATCATTGGCAGCCACAAATGTGATTGAATTTTATTGTAATTTTAGTCCTAATTGCATTTATAGCTATGTTAGTTGTTTGTTTTATATAAAAAAAGAATTTGAAACAAAAACTGGGGACGGAAATGTGCGTACCACAGCTCTTGAGGGCCCAGTATGAGGCCCCTGGAAAATGTCTGGGCAAAATCTATGCTAGAATCAACAATTCACTCCTTTTATTTCCCCAGCAGTTTCCGGCACTTACATTTTGTACCCAGAATCATTAGGACAAGAATGGTGCCTGCATGGTGTAGTGTACAGTCGTGTTGCCCTGCTGTGAGTGCCCGACCTTGTGTTTCTGATATCCCATTTTTTTATTTCAGCCGTAGCTTCACACTAATCTTGTCTGTGCTTAGAGGCCTAGAACTAAGTTTGTCCCTTGAAATGAGTGATGTCGTGAACCTGTCATGTTACTGGTCGGGTCTGGTTGCTCAGTGGACTAATGCATCCACTGCAGGAGCCTGTGTTGGACCTCATGGTCACAGGTTCAAATTCCGGCGGGTCCACTCAGCCTTTCATCCAACTGAGGTCGATAAAATGAGTACCATTGAGTTGTGTAACAATAAACATCTGTTATTCAGCGCCAAGATACCCCGTTAGGGGTGAACATGCGCTTTACAAATACAAGTTATGTTACGGGACAGGTACAACAAGAGTGGCCTCAATGCACTGACAGTGTACAGTAATCCCTGTAATGAGTTTAGTACATAGTGGTGGTGGCTGAGTGCCATGTTCTGTGAATCCATAGTTGTTATTAGACCACATGTCAGAGCTCCACAAGTCTTACCTTATGCTCGTGGAGTGGTCCTGCAGAGACGACATGAACAACCTCCACCGTCCCCTACCTCCCTGTAGTGATAGAAACTATACCGACCAGGGTGAAAGTTTGGGCCGGGAGAGGGAATCCTAGTTGGTATAGGGCGTGTTTCTTCTGAATGTAGACCTGGCTATGAACGATCTGTGGTTATGTAGGTGATGGAATCCATCTAGGAACAGCAACCTATTTGGGGATAAATCCTATCATTAGATATCTGTTCCCCTGGGTCACACGCAAACACCCTTTCACACAGAAAGTGAAGAAACACAGTTTGAACATATGTAATCACCTGGGAAATGGTTCATGCCAAAACTCAGGATATCCTCAGGGATCTCAGTTAACACTCCACTGAAAGGAAGACGTAAGGATATTCGTTCATGTGTGAGAAACAAGAAATAAAGCTGAAAGGAGGTGAGCAGTACTGGTGTTGCTCCCAAAGAAAAGGCAAGCGCTCCTGCGCATGTAGTAAATAGCAGTTTGATAACTGCCACTAAATGAATATGCGCTCGTGCGTGGGTTAAATCACCAGTAAAGTGTAAGCACTCCTGCGCTAACACTGAAGTTTTCCCAGCAAAACTACGCGCTCCTGCACATGTCGATTTAACTGTAAAGTGTAAGCGCTCCTGCGCTAACACCGAATGTTTCCCAGCAAGACTACACGCTCCTGCGCGTCCCTTTAACTGTAAAGTGTAAGCGCTCCTGTGCTAACACCGAAGGTTTTCCAGTAATAGTACGGGCTCCTGCGCGTGTCACTTTAACTGTAGGGTGTAAGTGCTCCTGCGCTAGCACCGAAGTTTCCCAGTAGTAGTACGCGCTCCTGCGTGTGTCACTTTAACTGTAAGGTGTAAGCACTCCTGTGCTAATACTGAAGGTTTCCCCAAAGTACCGCAGGTCAGTGCTTGCTGGCTCAGGGGCAGGATGTCCAGGCGAGTCGCAGCGAACTGCTGGTCCGCTGAATTCCAAAGGTGCAGAGCGGACGCTCTGCAGAGGCACGGGTCTACTCCTGACTCGTGCGAAGCGTTGAGTCTCAATCCGAAGCTGCACCGGGTTGAATGCCACGTGTTTAAATGTGGTCTCACCCGGAAGTTCACCCAGTGCTGAGGCTTCATGGAATGTTTCCGGCTGGAGGAATCTATAATGCTAACCTCCAGCAGCATAACACCATGGAGGTCCTTAGCGCCCGCAAGGAAGCAGGAACAATCGTCTGGCCCCCAGGTGAGCTCCCGGACCCTGAACCATGACACCACTGACCCACTCCTGCAAAGTTCTGCTTCTATGCGCTAACTAGGATCCTAGCACTAACATCCCAAGCGTATGTTGGGCATATTTGTGTGTGTAACCTGTGTGGTACATGGGATCCATTTTGGGATGCCACTGGCCTGGTCTGTGCAGAAGATGTAGGTAAGGTTGTTTTCCCAGACAGTGAAAGTACATCACTGAGGGAGAACATAGAAACGTACTTAGGGAGAGGGGAGACAAGGCTTCTTTTTGAAATTGAATTAGGCTTTAGAAAAGTGGAGTTGCTGATTAGTCTTCCTGCAGCACTGCCATTTGGAAGAAGATGGGGTGAAGGGCGGGACTGCAGTCTCTGTTGTTCAAGGTGAGGGCATCTTTTTGTCTTTTCTCTGATCACTTTTCAGCATGTCTGATGACAGCTAGATGCAGAAAACTCACATCTCTTTCTGCCTCTATTGTGGGTGCTTCAGGCCTGAAACTGCTGTGCTATGAGGACCATCAGTCATCACAAAGGTTGTGTCTGGAGAGCAGCCTGAAAAGGGCACTTCAAAACCAGTTCTGAAATTGCACACAGTAGATCTACATCTCCTCTCTACTTGGACAGTATAAAAGTGGGACCCACGTATCTGATTCCAGATCATCTATGTCCGAGGTGGGGAGTGCTCCGCAGAGTACTCAGAGGGCTCTGCAGCCATAACTGGTGTATGCCTGCCAGCCAAATTCCCAGAGGTAAAGGGACATTACCTTAGTCTGCCTCTTTCTGGAAGAAGCTGTTCACCAGACCTGAAGTGCCTAGAAACCAGCTTGCCTGCTGAAGCAGCGAAGGAGCCTGCCAACACTACAGGAAGATACAGGGGTATCTAGGTGCAGCATTACCATGATATGGGCAGGGTCTGTCAGAGGAAAAGAACAGAGGAGAAGGATCCAGATCAGCAAGATCTGAGAGAAGTGGGGCTTATGGGAAGCCTTTCTGCCCCTGAAGTTGGCCTGTGCTTGGGCACATTGAGACCAGCCTGTGCGGTCCTGCCATGCTGCCACAAACACAGAACACTTGCTCACCTGTTCTAAGGGTCATCTGATGTCTACAAATACCACAGCTACTGCCATCAGCAACCTCACTGACAACTAAAATGCAGGGGGGGTGCCCAGAACCCAGAAGAAGCTTCACCAGAGTCGAACACAGAGATGAAATCAGGAGGCCACTTGACCACACCAGAACACCACGAACTAAGAGGCCAAACCTCACTTGAAGAGAACAGACCATGAACTGTGAAATAATCAGTGAGTGCTCTTTCCCCATAATGGTGGTGGGGGGAGGGGAGGAATCTGTCAAGGGTACCGGCTGGGCCAGAAGAAGGTTACAGGGGCTGAGTAGCCAGTAGAGGGACAGCCTATCCCAGAGCTAAGGACACTAATTTGCTTCCCAGTTTTGTCTGTGTAGTAATTTGTTTTAGTGTGCATAACAGCACTTTTCTTCTTGCAATTACAGCACTGAGTTGAGCAATCAGTTATTGCTGTGCTATGTGATAGTTGATTCCTGATCTACAGCACCCCCACACTACCTCCCTGAGAGGCCTCGGATTATTCTCCATTACTGCCACTGAGAGGCAAGTGGGGATTAGCCTTGCAGATCCAGATTTACCAGGTCAAACACTACAAATTGCAACTGGATCTGGGGACTAGTCCACTGATGTTTACCACTAGTTCTGAGCAGCTGGTAAATGTGGGGGTCACCACAGGTTTCAGGGGCTGCTGGAGGGAGTGTTTAATGATTTCCTATGATGTAGGCAGGTCAGGTGCATCAGCACTGAGCCTCTACTCTCTTTCTCTACCCTCAGTGTCTTGTGGTTTTACAAAGTGCATATCTGCTCCTAGTGTTCTCACACCCAGTAATTTCAGTGGAAAGATACTGAGTCACTAGGAAGCAGCCATTATTGTATCCACAATGGGGATACTCCTCTGGCTGGCTCAGAATGAGGGTCTACTCTTATGAGGAATAGACACAATATATCTTTTCAGCCACAATGGATCTCGTAACTGTATAGCTTTCAAAGTTGAATACTTGGATATTTTTATTTATGTAATTCAAGATTTCATCATAATAACCTATTTTTATACAGCCCTTTCTACCATACATCTGCTCCTGTAAGCGTCGTAGATAAGAGGTGATGATTACCCAAATTGTGGACTCCTTTCTGAAAGATGTAGTGCTGGGTCTGCCTTTTCAGCAACAAGCATTAGACTCATTGAGCTATCATGAGGGACGGTCTTTCTTTACATTGTTCAATGATCCTCTAACATAGAAGGTCCATAAGACAGAGCGTGTGAACTGAGATGCTAACATACCTTGCTTTCCTGATGTTGCATTTCAAAAGAAAAGTAGGACAGGGAGTACCAGCATATATGGTTATGACCACTCTAGGACTAGGAATACTAGGAGAGAGCCCCTTTACTTCCCAGTCATTTAACCACCCCAGACCTGGGATGGAAAGTGTGAGTATCGATTTTGGGGGAAACAAGGGAAAGCAGGGAAAGAAACGGAGAACACAGGAATGCAGTCTGTAACCTGGAATAAAAGGATGCTATGTCTATCATATGGCATTAGGATTACAGTATCAAAAGTTCTTATGTTATACCGAACTGACAAACATACTGAAAGTCAATGTCCTTTCAGACAATGGAGGGCTCGTCCCCAGGAGCTGAGTATGAGTAACTCAAAAACACAAATGGAACTGGGAGCACAGCGACTAGGAGAACAGAGACTCCTAGAATGAAGAAATAATAAACCTGTCACTGTTACAGCAGTGATGAAGCTGAGATACACAAAGTAAGATGGCTCTGTCATCTCTATCATGAAATAGTGCAAAGTGATCTTGCTTAAATCTGTGACAAAAGGCAAGGGTTCAATCTTCTCTTCATGTCTCTCCGCAGAGTGGGGGAGGGTCAGCAAGGGTCCGACTTGCTTCATTGTCATGAGGAAAATGGCCTCAATGCTTAGAGGTGCGTGTCGAAAGCCGGAATTTATTGTGTGGCCCCAAGCGAGGTGATTTGGTAGCTCACAAATCTCATCCTATGCACAACTATGGTACACATGGGCCTCAGGAAGCTTACAACCAGATATACGGCTATCCAATATAATGTGGATTGAAGGATGACAGAACTCATGGCTCCTTACTTCTGCGCTCCATATCCAGAGTTTCACTGACACATCCTCCGAACACCGTACCTACTGAAGACTAAAGCAAGTGTTCATATAATGATCCTTTTACCACAGTTGTCGCACTGATTGGCAATGGCAATCTACTTTCTTGAATTGAAGACTTCTTTTGAGATTGGACTGGAAAGCTGCAGTACTCTCAGTGCAGTTGAAGCGGTCTGAACCTGCTGTTCCTGGTAGTTGATGCAGCAGACCAACAAGTACTGTTGCTGCATGTGCAAGGACACAGGTAAGTAGAAATGCCCCTTTTTGCATTTAAAATATGTTCAAGGGTAAGTGAACTTAACTGCTTTTAATGTCACCAGTCCACAACAACTCAATGGTTCAAGGGCGGGGAACGGGGACAGGATCTAAATGTTAAAAACTCTGACAGTGGCAAGGTAAGAGGGAGAAGATGCAGTTGAGGAGCAGCTGAAAGTGCTGGTTTGACAAAAAAAACACACCACAAAGCAATCAGCAGGAGTAGATGAGGCACCCTTCTTTGCAATGTGTAATCTTTCCTGCAGTACTGCTTTCCTCCAGTACACCAATCCTGATCCAGACTTTTAGACATTAGCTGGGCTCTTTGCCTTGTGAAGTACTGTGTATAAGGGAAATATGGAAGTTGTTTGCGGGATATATTGTAAATTCCACATCTCTTAGAGGTTTTTGGAGTGTGATGGAACCCGGCTGCTCTAAAACGATTGCCATCTGCTGTGAGGAACCTGTGTATGCTCTGGTATATGAAGTTGTATGTGAATTGTGGTAACAATTTTAGTTTGGGTGTTGTTTTAACCAGAAACCACTCCAGGTCAGCCTCTCTCACTCACCACCTTCAAGGAGAGAGAGAGAAGGAGAAGGGCTAGAAGAAGGTACTTTAGCAGATCAGTTGCTGAGGATGCACTGAATGCCTCTATGATCCACAAGGTCAATCTCACTTGTCTCATTTTTCACGCCATAGCTTCATCTTGGCGGGATAGTCGACTGATCAGTATAACCCTAAGATAATTTCTAGCTGTTAACCTGTGCCTAAAAGGAATGATGGGAGAATGAAGTTTGCTACTTTACTGTTAAGAAAGGTCAGAATGCTTGCATCACCATGCCAGCCACCAGAAAAGCCTCATTCTGTGAATTACAATTTTGTATTGTGCATTATTCCCAATTCCATTGTGATCGACTGTGATCTCGTACATCCAATGCAGGTCTCACTACATTACCAGCACTTTCTTCTAACTCATACCCATCTAACTGATGGCACCCTAGAAGCTTTATGTAAGCTTGGGCTACCAGTATCTGTTAAATATTTAAGCTATGTGTATGAAATGATGACCTGCTGTCTGTTTTTATTGCGATATGTGCTTCTTTGAAACCAGCTGTCACATAATAACTGTTAATTTTACATTCTCATTTTACTTACTGAACCAACCTCTCTACTGACTCACTGCTATGAATGGATAATTACCCAAAAAGCAGTGCGCCTTCTCCTGGAAAGTGTGTCATCTTAGACTATATCTACAATATACTTTGATTGTAAAATGAAAGCCTCTACAATCTAGATCAGGGGCCTCTAAACTATGGCCCGCTGGCCACATCCGGCCCTCTACAATGATTTTATCTGGCCGCAGCAACATTAGCTAAAATGTAATTTCTCTTGAAAGCCTCGGATTCGGATGATCAAAGGGAAAACTATATCTAATTCCTTTGGCAGCCTGTAGGTCGCAGCAGAGGCTCTTGAATCTTCTCTATTATTTAAAATTAATTAAAAAATGAATAGCCTGCTTTTCTTATCTCCAGTTAAGTAAGTGGTTATTTTGTCAGAGCATTTGCTAATGTTTGGCAATATTACTCATTATATATAATTTCTCAGTTTAAGCACACCATTGTTTCTTTGTAATTATCACATTTCTCTTTTATTCTGAATCATATTATGCCATTTACACAAAAGACCCAAGTAAACCATATTCATTCATGTAAATTGTATTCATTCATTTATAAAACAGTTTTTTTCAGCCCTTGACCATTTGTAAAATACATGATGTGGCCCTCGTACTGCAAAGTTTGGAGACCCCTGGTGTAGACCAATTGTACTTAACCTGTTGACTTCTGTGGACCCCCACTTAATCATTAATGGAATCCGGGGACCCCGAACTAAGCAATTTCGATGATCTGAACCACAAACCAATACACAAAATTAAGGAAACAAGCATTCCTCAAACAAATGCACATTTTGCTCCTTTATGTACATACACTTTATTTATCAGTTCATGTTAGATTTTTTAGTTTTCTAAGCTTTTGCAACCCTTTAAGCACGGTCTTTGACCTAAGTTAGCCTCAGTGTGACATATCCCAGAAGCAGAAGTATTGTGGGTAAATATACCATGGCTGCTTGGGCCCTGCATAACCTGCCCTGTTTGCATGATTATTTATGTTGAACAGCCTATTTCCCTGGCTCCTTCATGTGGAAAATGCAGTTGTTGGAGTGTCTTTTTATATGGCATTACCTGCACTCATCCATTCATTCATTTAATTAGAATTCCCGTTGAATCAGCATTTTATTCCAGGTTAACTATTTGGACGTTCTTTTGGTCTTTTGTAGGTGGTGAAGTGACTTTTGGATGGCTGAGTTTCCTCAATATACCATAGACTGAAAGCTATCCCAACGCCAGTTCTTGTTTATAAGGGTACTGCTTCTGTTTCTAGAGCCCTGCTACAAATAAAGGCTAGGGCAGTAGATCTCAAATCTGGGGTACCGGGTTCGAGTCTCGGCAATGACGCTCAACATCCTTTGATTCTGGGCAAATCACTTAATCTCCCCGTGCCTAACAAAAATTAATGTGTCCGTGTGTAACGCAACTGGTGCTCATGTAAATCGCTCTGATACCGGATACCTTCGGGTCAAGTTACTGCTATATAAAACTCTGAAAAAAGAGAAAAAAACTGGAGAGAGGTTCTTGCAAACTCCATGTAGTATATGAATTGTTTTTGGGGGAAGAGTGAAAATGTTGCAATTATTTCATTTAAAAGGACACAGATAAATCAGGAAGATAGGCCTACCTGCCCAAATCATATAAAGAACAGTGGAGAGCGGCTAAATCACTTTGGATAGATGGTTGTGTAAAGATGTTTGAGAGATCATCCACTTTTATCGGTGTATGTTAGCGGGTAATTGATGTGTTTTCTGTATTCCTTTCACTGACTAGTTGGCTTCCCACTCATCCTTGACTTGACTTGAGCTGGTTGCTAACTGTAGACAGGATAATTAAAAAAGCACCATCTAAATGTACATGCCATAATATAAACCAGCAAACTCTAATTCTATCGATCATGATCTCTTACCTATATGTCCACAGCGCTATCCTCTATAGGCTCTGAGCCCTTTGTCCTGTTGGAGGAACTAAACAAAAGTTGTCTCCTCAGCCCTGTGATCTCTCAAAAATGTAATACAAGCTGAATTGCAATGCTGTGCTCCATTTTGTTTGAGGGAAGTTAAATGATGTCGACAGTCTAACTCTTGAAAATAGATTGGTTGATTAAAAGTACTTTGTGACATTTAAAATCACTGATTTTGAGTAATCAGTAGTGCACAATTAAGGGCATGATTCACACCAACGATTTTTGGTAGTTTACTTTTTTAATCTGAAAAACAAAACTACAATTGCCTGAATGCAATCAAAAAGCAGGGCTGAATGAACTGCTTCCATATAACTTGGTTCCGCTGTGCCAGGTTGTAAACAGCTGCTTTCTATATCAATCAATCAATCAATCAAATGACACTTGATAAAGCACACAGCTGCTTCAACAGAAGCGTCCCGGCACTCTAGCAGGCAGTATAAGACGAGCCAGAATAATGGGGGACTAAACAGAGTCAAACAGCCAGGTTTTGAGTTGCCTTTTAAAGGCTGACAGAGACTCATCCTCCTGTAGATTAAAAGGAGGACTATTCCATAAATTTGCTGTGTGCACAGTTAAGGAACTGCCACCACCAGGAGACTTCAAGACTTTAAGGATTCGCAGGAGGCTCCTACTGTTGGATCTCAGTACCCTCATTTGAGTGTATGGAGATGGTCTATTCAACGGATAGCGCGGGGCTTCACCATGAAAGTTCCTTTGCCTTATAAGGGCACTCCACGGAACTCCTCCATGACTTGCAATATCCTTATACCAAACAGTGGCAGTGGTGATGGAACAATTTTCAGCGTGGGGGGTGCTGCCATCAGTGTTACTTCACTGAAGTCATAGATACAGTGAGAAACTCGAGCATTTCATAAAGAAAAAATACAGCATTTGAGCCACGTTCACCCAGCAGGAGAGTGGTAAAGGTGTGGTATGTAGTCAGTGGTGCATTTTGGAGAATACTGTCGCAAATATATTATCAAAGCATGGCGTGGTAGCATACTTATTTACAGACAACACATTTTTCATTAAAACGGCCACAAATTTCACACTGACATGCATTTTTACAGATAAAACTATATAGCACAAAAAGAAAAATTTTAGTATATTAGGTCTCAGCGAAAATTTATCATTCGGTCATCACCAAGTAAAGTATCTTGATTTGTTTGATCCTTTGAAAACCTTTGTGTCCATCACATTTTAGAATTACAAAAATATGTGATTCATATGTGCTTTCCTAAATTCTGAAATATTTGTACAGTTCATTTACAGGTATTTAAATGTGTTGTGCGTTAGGAAAAAACTGACATTCTGCAGCCTTTCCTTTTGCTCTCAGTACCCCCAAGCAAGTTGTCAGATTGTTTACTTTACTCTAGCTTTGAAGTCAGAGAAGGAGAAGTAAACGCCAATATTGAGATTAAAAGAATAAGCCACAATTTGTCAAGAGATATAGGGCCAGATGTACGACCGTTTTTTTCGGTCGCAAAGGTTTTTAGGCCCGTTCGCGGCCTCAAAAAATGTGTGGCCAATGTACCAACACTATTTTGCGAGTCGCTAATCAATTAGCAACTCGCAACATAGGGTTAGCGACTCGCTATTAGGAAGGGGCGAGCCAAGGGCGTCCCTTCCTAATACCCATGTATGAATACCCATGTATGAATGTTTTCCAACCGCAATTGCGGTCGCCAACACACTCGCAGTTTACCTCACAAACGGGAAGGGGTCCCCAGGGCACCCCTTCCCCTTTGGGAATGCATGCGCTAATTTTTTTAAGAGCAGGCATTGGTCCCAGGGACCACTGCCTGCCCTTAAAAAATTAAACTGAAAAGTTTCATTTTTATTTTTTAAATGCATCCCATTTTCCTTTAAGGAAAACAGGCTGCAAAAAAAAATAAAAAATACTGCTTTATTGTCAAAGCAGTCCCAGACATGGTGGTCGCATCCCTGGGAGTGCTAGCCATTCCCAATGGGGTCGCAAATTGCGACAGCCTCATTAATATTCATGAGGCATGCAATTTGCGACCCCATTGGGAATCGCAAACAGTGTCTCAGACACTGTTGTACATAGCATTTTGCGACTCGACAATTGCGACTCGCAATTTGTCGCAATTTGCGAGTCGCAAAATGCTATGGTCGTACATCTGGCCCATAGTCTGACATTTAAGCTGTCTTTAAACACACAAAAAATGTGACCAGATAAAGGTAACATTTACAGGCATTTTTATTGCTCATTCACCTTCAGAACACCAGCATGATACTTTAGTGGGTGTCTGTCGCGGCACCTCCCTCTCCCTACTTTCCTATTTACAATTACACTATTGTCCAATGTATTTTTTGTAACAACATGTTAATATTGTTGCAATTATGATTTGTTTCAAAGAGACTGTTTCTGTAGCATCAGATCCAACTTGGCCTAAAGTAGTCACTAGGACCTAATGTGTCCTTATTCAGTCTCTATTTTTTCATTTAGCCTACCCAGGCGGCTTCTGAAAAGATAACGCTTTATGTGATGGAGTGTTAAATTAGCTTGGCAAACTTCAGTCAAATACGTGTTCCTGCTAAACAGATAGTGAATAAGTGATACTGTAGTTTATTTTCAGCGGAAATGATGAGTTCCCACAGATAAAAAGAATTTAAAGCACATTTATGTTTTTCTTATTGGTGGCTCGATTGTCATCAGAGGTACATAAACATGTGCCACTATTGGAAAGAAGTGTCACATTTGTCTCAATATGGCTTGGAAACCGCTTGCTCTTGAAGCACTCAAAATATTTTTGCATTTTATCGAATTTGTACTAGGGAAATATAAAGTAACCACAAGAGAGGAAAGCTCCAGAATTGTGCTTCATTAAATCATTGCAGTTTTTTAATGGGTGAAAACTGGCGTTACATCAAAAAAACCTGTCACACAATTGCACCGGGCATTCTCACCTTTAACTACCAAGAGCTTTATTACAAGCTGCCCAGGTTTTCCCTATCAGGAAAACATGAACATTAACCAAAATGCCTGCGGTAGAGGATGTGACATCACACGCTCTTTGACCCCAGTGACATCACAGTAAGTGATATCATTATACCCAATGTCTTCCAGGAAGTGGTGTCACAATGCCTTTGACCTTGATGACAGCATTTTTGCTAAAATGTATAAAGTTTTATAAAGCTCGAACATGACCCGCGAGGGTATCTGAGCACTTTACAGATGATCGGAAGGAAAACACAGGAAAGCAAACAACAACATGATCAAGAGAGGTACAGACTGTGTAAGCTCACAAATTGAGGACAGTTACCTCTATAGGACCAAGCCGAAGAGACAATAGACATGATCCAACATTCAAATAATAATCATGGGTGTAGATACGGAGTCAAAATGTTAGACCTAGAGCAGAAACTTTTTTGAATGAAGCAGTTTAGGGGATCAGTCTGATTTCAAGTAGTAGGGAGTTCCAAATTCTCGGGGCAATACCCGAGAAGGCTCTGTTGCAAGTTTTCTTTGTATGGAATTTCTGTGGTTTCAGCAACAAGGTACTGGTGCTTCTAGAGGATCTGCATCAACCGGAGAATTCTAATTTTTGTGGCAAGTACTTTGGGGTGTTGTAAGGTAATGCTTTATGGGTCATATAGGCAATTTTTAACTGTCTCCTTCCCTCAAAAGGGAGCCAGTTTAGGGATTTTCGATCCGGAGTGATGTGTTTGTTTCTTTTTGTTCCTGTGATGAGCCTAGCAGCAGCGTTAAGAAAGGCCCTTAGAGGCACCAACTTGGATCGAGGAAGGCCACATAGGATTGCACTTCCATAGTCCAGCCTGAGACTATGTAATCTTGAACCACTACCTTGAAGTCTTTATGAGGATGGAAGGGTTTTAATTTCCTTAAAATGTTCATTTGGTAGTTTTCTCCTTTGGTGGGGGTACTGATGTGCTCCTGCATGTTCAGGTTCTTGTCAAGTGTTATTCTCAGAGATCTTGTGGAATCTATAAAGCGTGGTGAGCAGTTAAGAGCAGTTAGATACTTCATCCATAATTCGTTCTTGGGAGAATGTTTGGGTGCGACGATTAGAAGGAATTGCGTTGTAAGGTCATTTAGTTTGAGGTGGTTGTGGTTTAGCCGTTTTTTTTTTTTTTGTAGAGTTGTGTTGCAGGACCTAATATCCTCAGTGGAAGAGATTTTCAAGTACAATTGGGTGTCATCATCATACATGTTGGAAGATTTCAAAATTTCAGCGAGAGGCTTCATGAATAGGATGAAGAGAGTAGGTGACAGAGTGTACCCCAGTGGGACCCCTAACGTGGCCAGGGTGGTATTGGGCAGATACTGGTTAACCATGATTGTTTGAGTTCTGTTGTGGAGAAAGAAATTGAACCAATTTAGGACGGACTCTGATCCCCATCCTCTGTTCCAGTAAGTCTATGAGGCTTTCATGTTTAACCGTATCGAAAGCAGACATTAGGTCTAGGAGGATTAGAAGTCAGGATTCGTTCTGACCCAGCATTTTTAGTACATCGTCCACTATTGTCATGTAGTTCCTATAAATCTAAATAGGATCTGCGCGTTTAGACAACATAGACTGTGGGATTGGTGTCCAGACTGATTCCAGACACCCCCACCGGGTATGTTCGCCTGTATACCAGCTAGCTCACAGTGCCACTGTAAACTCCTCTTACCAAGGAGAGAATAGTTCCTGGCAACTATCGAACATGACAACCCTGTCCCATCAAGGATCGTGGAAACAGTACAGTACTTTTCGCTCAGTCACTCATGCTCACTTTGTCTCAGAGAGGTACACAGAATACACGGTGGGAACGTTTTCATTAAGCATTTATTAAACCAGCATCATTCTAGTGTAAAATAGGTGTGCTGATACAACCATAAGACAGAAACAGACATAAATTATTATAAGCACCAACAGAGTAAATGGATGGTAGATTTCTACCATAATGCTAAAACAATGAATATAGGCAGGTATATAAATACATGACAATAATAATGCGTACTCCTACGATGCAACCCTAACTAGATGTACCTAAGCGGGCGCCATCACCTATACACAAGCGGAGATCCTGCAAACCTTCCTCGAGTACTATGCAGAACTATATAGGGAGCCGATGCCAGACAGGGAGGAACACATGTACAGAATCCTACGCCCCATCACCATGGCACAGCTGACCACCTCCGACAGAACCTCCCTAGATGAAAAGATCACGCCGACAGAAATCAAAGGCGCGATCCACAACCTGGCCAAAACCAAAGCCCCCGGCCACGACGGCTTCCCATTAGAATACTACAGCACATTCTCTTCTCAACTAGCCCCAAAGCTAGACATAGTTTACAAAGCAGCCTTGGAGACCAGGGAACTTCCTAAATCCATGCGCGAATCCCCACTACTGACTTTCCCTAAACCGGACCGAGACCCCTTGCTCAGGTCATCGTATTACCAATCACTCTACTCACAGCGGACTGCAAAATATTAGGCAAGAACCTAGCGGAAAGGCTCACGGGGGCACTCCCCAACCTTTTACATCCCGACCAATGCAGATTTGTACCAGGGAGAAACACCTTACAGAACATCCGCAGGCTCTTCCATGTCCAGGACGGGGTGCAGGGCTGTTTCCCACATGCCACGTGCCTTATACTGTACCTCAAAAAAGCCTTCGACACCTTGGCATGGCAGTACCTGTTCGCGGTCCTTCGGCGGGTGGGGGTCGGTCCCAAACTCACGGCACACATCAAACTGCTGTACACCGGCCTTACGTCTTGGGTCCACATCGGCTGACATATCTCACCCCCTCTCCAGGTGACCCGCGGGACGCACCAAGGGTGCCCATTATCCCCCTTATTGTTCGCCCTCGCAATGGAGCCACTAGCAATCAGGCTCAGGGAGGGAGGTGAACACTGGGGCATTCCACTAGAGGGCCGCACCCAAAGCGTGTCACTATATGCGGATCACCTCCTAATCTACATTAGGGACATCACCATGGACCTCTCTGCACTCTGGGCCATGCTGGACGACTTCAGGAAGGCAGCGGGACTGAGAGTGAACTGGGGAAAGTCTACCATCTACCCCCTCCACCCGTATGCTCCCCTACAGGAAATAAGCGCTGGGGCGGTCAGGCTGGCATGAAATGGAGACGCCCCAAGTTACCTGGGAATCAGGCTCTACCACACCCCAAAAGATCTCCTCGAGGGCAACCACTACAGAGCCCTAAGAGGCATCAAAACCCAGATTAACTTATGTCGTGCGCTACCCCTGGCCCCCATAGGGAAGGTGGCCTTATTGAAGATGGTGGTGGTACCCCACCTCCTCTACTACTTCGCAAACGTCCCAGTAATCCCTCCGCAAGCCTTCTTCCAGGAGTTAAACTCCTTACTAGCAACACTGATCCGGGGGAGAGGACGCCTAAGAGTAGCTCTAGCGACACTGCAACTCCCAAGGGACCAGGGCCAGCTAAGCACCCCAATGTTTGAGGCCTACTTTCTCACAGCAGAACTGCAATGGCTGTCATGTTGGACAGCCGGGCGCCATCTAGAGGAAACGGACGCACAATCAGGTCTCCTGACGATCCCTGCGATATACCAAATTCTTCTCCTGGGTACTAGACCGAACCCAACCCATCCCATCCAGGTGACGGTAGCCAGGTCCTGCATGCTAAGACTCCACCGCCTAGCCCGCGATACACCACTCTACTCCCCGCTATTGACACTAGCGTGTCTCTCCAGGGGGCGTGACCATTATACGACCAAGTACATGCATGTCTGGACAGAATACACACTCACAGAAGTGAAATCTCTGTTCACGGAAGGACAACTAGCCTCCTTCGAGAGCCTGACGGAGGGGAGCGGGCTCCCCGCCGTTCAGTTCCTCCTACATAGGTCAGTTCCTCCTACACAGCTCTCTGACTGCAGAAAGTCATGGAATCTAACGGACGGAAAACCAAAGACACACCCCACACTACACGCCATACTAAATATGGGCACAGGGCGCCACCTCATCACATGGATCTAAAGATCCATCATAGAACTCACGGCCACAGGGCTCACGTGGCTCCGATCAAAATGGGAAGAGGAATTTGGTTGTGCACTGCATGACAAAGAATGGCTAACAGCCCTAGAGCACCATAAGAAAGTATTGCGAAATCAGCGCTTCAAAAATATCCAGTTTAACATACTACAGCCAGGCGTATCTCACACCAGCGCGGCTCAAGCGATTTTATCCCGAAACACAGTTTGAATGCCCACGATGCCACCTGCCCAGCGCCACATTCGTACATATGCTCTGGACATGCCCCGCGCTGCAGTCATACTGGTCAAAAATACATACCATGATACAAACAACCACAGGCCTGGCAGGCCTCAACACATGGGAAGCTTGCGCCCTGGGTATATTCAAGCGCCAGAAAAAGCAAAAGATAGAAACGCGGTTCGCAGTGTTAACCCTACTCCTAGCAAAACGAAGCATCACATTACATTGGCACTCACCTACAGGTCCTCCGATAGAAGCGTGGAAGGGGCGGTCATAAAATGGGGCGCAGCAGAAGTAGACGCAATCAGGCTAGAAGAGGTACGAGGGATACGTTGCCACCCCGTATCCATGGAATGGGCAGCGATCCTCCACAGCTTTAAACAAGCACACATGACACCTCCCCGGCAGCCACCCAGGTGATGCCGTGCGCCACAACACCTCACAAACACCCGCTCTCGGGGAGCCCGCTTCCCCCCTCCCCCTCCCCCACCCCTTCACAACACCTGCAAGCACCACAGTAAGAAAGCAAGGCCTATTGGTGACCAGACCGCCGAAGACAACATGCTACAACAAGCCCTAAAACCCATCCCCAGCTCTACCTCCCAAGTTACACCCTCAGTTGGTTTGTTGAAAACAACACTTGTAGACAATCCATATCAGCAGCAGAGATACACTAGCGATGCTCAAGAACCAAACACTATACTAATGACCCAGGGCACTCTCAAGCGCATATACCACATGCGTCGGACTCACCACACCCAAACACTCAGACAACCTAATCGTACTACACCCTGGCAACATAATGTAACTAAAAGTTGAATAATCACAATTGATGTTGTTTCTGTATACTCTGTCTGAACCTGAAAACTCAATAAATAGGTTTAAAAAAAAAAAAAACTAGATGAACCTAAGTGTACCTAGCATGTATGTAGGTTTAGAGTCAAGAATCCCCCTAGGATGAAGCCAACCCCATTACCTGGTGTGAGAGAATGAAGGACCTCGTCTTGGTCTCGAGATGGACACCCCGCGAGGGATGTTAGACCACTGAGTGCTGGAGTGTCTGCGTGCAGGAACCTCAGCGACTTGCGTCAGTGTGTCAGTGTGCGTCAGTGTGTCAGCATGGACGTCTTTCTCCTCTGCCTGCCCCAGCAAAGATATGGTGTTTATATACCAAAAAGGTACCCTCAGGGGTTCTACCTTGCTGTGTCATGTCGGCCGAGGATGACATAGTTATTATGCAGAAGATGGTAATTCTGCTGTGATTCTGAGAATCCTCATGCATAATAAATGAGGCTAGTTGTCTGGGAAAACCACATGACATTTATGCAGCACCTTAACTAGGTTAAAGGTCAATACCAAAAACCGTTGTGTAGTATAATGACAGGGAAAATGTAGGTGGAAGGTTATGTGACTACCCAGGCCTATATTGGGGTACATTACAAAACATAACACTATGTGCGTGAGTTGCATCCCTGCAGTGAATAACCTCATCATAATTCCAAGCTTAATGAAATGCTAGAATGGTTACTAAAGCAGATACACATGTATTTTGGTTGCAAGAATATTTTAACTGGTATGCTGATGTTATATGCCAGAAGCGCGCACATTTACTAATCACCTGCAATTGTTAAAATTTGCAGAAACAAATACTGAATGCAGAGGCATTGGACAACATTGCTGTCCCGCTGCATTTTTAAGTAAATCATTTAATTCACAGTGCAAATATTATAAGCAATTTTTTACCCCTGTTGTTTTGATGATCTGAATATGTTGTCATTTGAATTTAATAAGTATTAACATATTGCTGTATATCGTAAATACTTAGGTAAGCATGCACTGATGCAATGAACAAAATATCGTAGTGCGCACAACCTACTTTCAATTCCCAGTGCAAACTCTCAACAATTAATTTTTCCTTGTTGTCGTCTCCCGAACCCCCCCCACCTGGCCCCACCGCTCTTACCTGCACGGGCTGTGGCTGAGAGAGACCCAGCTTCAGATGTCTATCCTTCAGTGACTGTATTGCAGTCTGATGTTCTGCGTTCTGAACTCTTGCTTCGGCTAACTCAATGACCTTCATGTTATAGAATTTGGAAGGATGAAATGCTGAGTGGGCTCAGTTAGATTCAAACTTATGTCCTTTGGGGTCAAAGACAGACCGTTTAGAATCATTTAATCCACAGAAAAAAGGGAAGAGAGATTAATCCTTCCCTCAATCTCCCACAAACTATACTACACACTGCTCCAGAAGGACTAGTAACTAAAGGTAATAACTCAGGAACCATTTTTCTATGTATATCACCCTCTAGGACGTGGGCCAGCCGGTCCCCTCCTGCTTCAAAAAAGTTTATTTTTCAATACAAAAGTAGAAAAACCATTGTTCACCTAAAGAGAGAAGTAAGAGCTAAAAATGATGACCCAAAAGGCCCTCACCCACTCAATGAGTGGCATGCTTCATCATAGGGCGGCAACAACTCCCTGGTGCAGACCCACATCCAGGGCGGAGCGCTGGGAAAAAACAGAATATAGAAAAGAAAGAAGTCCTACAGTAGGGATCCCTCACGCAGAGAAATAATATATTAAAACTGTCTAAGTGGGTATCCACTGTCTTTATTATGGATCCCACTTGGCAGGATTAAAAAAGTTCCAAATCAGGGTATATGGCCAAGCACCGACACCATTACCCTATCTGCCGTATCAACATGTTTCTGCCGTAGGTCGCCGCCATTATGGGTCGATGGCATTCGTCAGGATCCCTAAGAAAAGTTTAACATACATACCCTCCTAGCTTTGTCACTCATTTAGAATCATTCTCTGATTGAATCTCTGCCTTCGACAGTCTACAGTGTTCCTCAGCCTTTCTTCTAGCCTTGTTCTATGCAAATAAGCCCATGGGTTTGCAAGCTAAACGAGATGGACATGATGTGGTCAAATAGCACACATTCTGGGATTGGGCACATCAGATTTGGTGAAATACCCTATTTGCGTGTTATTTCCCGACTCCACTTTCTTGTTGGATTTCCTTTTCTGGTCCTCTCATTAGAGGAGAGCAAAGCCTTGCTCTGCATATGTAAGTTAAAGTAGCAGAGAAAGCGAGAAGTGAAACAAGCTCTGCTGCTGGTATAGAACACGTAGTAAAACAAATAGGGGTTTTGTTCTGGTACCCCGCCCCCACCAACCCGCAGGATACCATGTTAGTTCATCAAGATATGCATTGCATGCACTTCAGAATGTATTTATATTTGTAAATGAAAACACTGTGAATGTTGAAGCACACTAATGAATTCATATTTCCAGGTTCTAGTACAGCAAGTAAACAGGGCTCATCAGAGCACCGTTTTGCTTATGTTCTTGGCACTGCCTTTGTGATTTAGGAATGAAGGAGTCACAAGGGAAGTTTTAGGAGTATCAAGGAACAAGCCAGTCATCGTGACCACTAAATGATGTCCTTGGAGGAAGCAGCTTTAATCTTCATGGAAAACTGTGAAGGAAAATGAAGTATTACTTGGGGAATCTGCCGGAGAATTACCTATTCCATGATAATTCCTCATTGCTCTCGGGGTTCAACCCATAATCTCTTTTGATTCCACAACTCATGAGTTAAGAGGAGCCCTGGTATTCTCATGTTTGGGTATGCAAAATTAACACCCTCTGCACTCGGGCACTTGTAGTGAGTCCCTGTTAGAAATGGGGTTTCTGGTTGGCTACTGTTCTGCTCCTAAGCCAGTCGGAACCCACTACAATAGTCAAGGCAACTCAGTTGCACACCAAAGATAACATGTGCTCACCCTCTGGTAGCTTGGCGCAGAGCAGGCAGGCTTATTATCAGAAGCAATGTGTAAAGCGTTTGCGCAACACACACACCGTGAAACACAATGAACACACCACTAAAGAGACTCTACCTAGGATTATATAAAAATATATTGTATTGTACATAACATAGACCAAAGCAACATGAATCATAAATACTGTGCTTATTATGCAAATACTGAGGTAGCACTCATTATCCTGACAATGCAAGAAACAAAACAACATACATTATTGCATCAGTGAATACTTAGTAGACGAAATGCAGTAGTTTGGTTAGGAACAAAGCCCCTAAATCACCATAAACACATCAGCAACAATAAGCCCAAATAACTTATGCGCACCTATTAGTGGGGTTACGGTAATCTCTGTGAGCCTGGTTGAAAAAGACGGTTTACTGGTATAAACCTGCGCGCCTACTACAAGTTATATGGTAATTTTAGCAAGTTCCTAGACTGGCAAAATGAGGGCCTCCATTGAGGTCTCATCCCGTCCCTATCACTTTGAGTAAGCGCCCCGTTTGCACGTCCTCCAGGAGGTGACAGACACACACACCTCATAGCTCAGCGAGGAGACCTCGCTGGGTCCCCAGCATGTAAAATGGGCAAGTAGCAGCTGCCTGTGAACACGCGGTGCAATTGTAGAAAAATCACCCAGTGAACCTCGCGTGGCCCGTTTGGTAAGCACAGTAACTTAGTGCTGGGACCCATGACCCTGGAAGTTTTCCCTCAGCAGGAAGAAGGAGCGGCAATGGCCGCGCTGCTCAGTACATGCTGGGGTCTCCCCCAAGGAGTGTGGCGGCCTTGGGCAGCAACGCTGGAGGTGGGGCTACCCATTGCCATGGCAACCCCACTTCCAACAAGATGACGGCCAGCCAACAGAGCCTCTTCCTGTTGCAGCATAAAGTGCTGTTTAATCCCCACAATGCTCTGTCCCACAACGGGCCCCTGCACGTCAGGCTGGGGCAGATTAAGTGCTCACCATGCTCTTCAAGGGGTAAACCACTGTCACAAGCCCATACTTCGGGTTCAGGCAGGGAAGATAAAGTGCTCCACATGCGGTGTTCATGAGCAAAATACAAGAGAGGAGGAATCTTTCGAAATCCTCAACAACACCTGCAAGGACAAGGAGGGGGCATGCAACCATTACCTCAAGAGCACTGGGACCCACACTGATCACAGAGACAGGCCAGCACACTAGTGTTCTTGAGCAGGGTGACAGTCTCCCCAGCAGCCCAGCAGGCATGTAGGTCAGTACAACAAAGCCAGTAGTCCCAATGGCAGTTTCTCCTAACAGTGCAGCAGTCCTCTAGCAATGTGCAGTTCGTAGAGCCAGCAGCGTTTGGTTAGAAATCCATGCAGTGTCTAAAATCATGGGGTCAGAGCCCCTGTACTTATACTCAGAAATGTCTTTGTTCAAGGGAGACATTAACAGTGTGAGGGCAGGACCCAAACTACACAATTGTAAAGTGTGAACGCCCTCTCCCTTTCCCAGCCCAGGAAGACCATCAGTTTGCAGATGAATGCAAATGTAATTCCTGTCACACCCAGACCTTCCTATCACACCCAGACCTTCCTGTGCTGGAAAGTATGCACCAAGTGTAGCTGTCACCCAGGTCACACTTGGATTGGAGTCAGGCTGCAAAGCACAAATAGTCATAAGCACAGAGAAATGCCCACTTTCTAAAAGTACTGAAAACACACAATATCTAGCTGACCGTTTATAATTCTGTCACTTATTTCAACAGACTCTGACCAAAATAAAGAATGTCTTGGTCTACATCGTTTAATATGTCACTTATTTCGATAAATTTCATGAAGACTCATTTTTTTTTCATTCACAAAAGACAGATTTGGACAACACTTCAAAATTATATGACATCAAAACTGACTAACAACAAAATCAAAAACAATTTAAAAAACAAACAGATGCTAGTGCCAACCAGCAAAATCAACAAGGTAACCCACATTTCATTTCATCACGATATTAGTAAAACATCCTGGGGTTACTGACCAACGGGGACGAAACATTTTGGGCAACAAAGGGTTTTTACATTTGAAACACAATATCCCCTTCGTTGCTAATCTTATTTTTTGAAAGAAAGTATTCCCCCGGTGGTAAAGCGTGCCGACGCGTTTCAAATCCCACTTCAATTTAAGGGATTCTCTTCGGGGCTAGGACTGGAAAGGCTCTAAAAGATCAAAAATGAAAAATACTTTTTAGAGAAGTCTCCGCTGTGTTATTAGACCTGAGTCGCTCATGTAGCTGACCGGATGGCCTGAAACATGAACGAGTATGCAGAGTTAAAAACAAGTCATTTGTACAGAAGGCTGCTAGAAGCAGCATGAAGAAGTCATTTGACTTACTTATTAGAACATTGTTTGAGTTCTTTTTGTTGTACAGTGGTCTGTGAATTTCAAGGATGAAACGGAAAGAAGAATTGTTTGTGTCTCATTCAAGGTAAATCTATCCTTTAGTGAAGATGCAAGCTGCGTTCAGAATTGTAGACGCGTGACAGTTTCCTGAAATGACAAATGCGTGTGCTGATTATTTTTAAAGTTCATACCCTGGGACTTATTGGGTTGTACATCTCACAAGAAGCAGGTTTGCAGTAGTTCTAACTTACTTTTGACGGAATTCATGCAGCCGTTAGTTCACTGCGTGCTGCTCCAGCGTGCAGCGTGGAGTTCTGCCTGCTCGGCTGTTCGTGCCTGCATGCCATATAGCTTAATCACCTGATGGAGACTTCCGGTTGGCCAGTACGTAGCTCATTAGTACGGAGCATTATCCTGATGCATTCTGGCATTGATAGTGCATCTGCTGCGAGTAAGGCGAACCCAATTAAAAGTATCTTGCCATCTTTTTGAATGGAATAAAAACCAATCTAGATAATATGTTATTTTCATCGGTGATAGTTCAAAGTTATGTTCTCGATATTTCTGACATCTCGTTTAGGCCTGCTATGGCGCTATTATACTTCAGTATTAGGCAGGCCTCCTTTTGTAGCAATAGAGCCTCAGCGTCTCCACCTATGGGCGTCTGTTTTATAACGCTTAGTACTGTCCATGTAATGTCTTTCTCACTATGATTAGCTAGTATAAAGTGGCTGACCATCGGTGCATTCACAACCTTCGTTCGAATTCGGGAACGATGCTGAACAATTCGTAGCCTGACCTCTTGGTTGGTTTTTCCAATATAAATTTTGCCACAAGGGCAAGTGATTGCATAAACAAAGTTTTTCGTTTTACAGTTTGAGAAGGACTTGTGAACCCATTTAATGTTGTTATGATCAAATGTAGATCCTTCCAGGGTAGATTCACAAGATACACAATTGCCACACTTGTGGTGGCCTTCAATTGGTTTTAGATTCCACTGAGAGCGAAGGTCCTTCTTTTTAGTAACAGGTGTTAAGTCGGCCCTCACCAATTGCTGTCCAATGCTTATGTCCTTCTTCATGGCAAATAGCGGCTGTTCAAAGGGACATTCCAGGTTCTGTAACAGGTGCCAGAAGTGTGGCAATTGTGTTTCAGAAAAATAGGAATGCAAAACGTTTGGGGATAAGCATGCAGAAAGGGCCAGGTCCAACAGTCCCTTAATGAGATAAAGAGATAAGTCAGAGCTAATGATAATAAGAGAGTGAAGCTTTGCTATCTCACTTATCTAAGATAAGGTATATGCCCTTGTTAACGAGAAAAGTTGTAGAGTACGATGCACTTCAGGTGGTAGTGTAAGTAACTCATGTTATTCTTATTCACAACACATCCCAACTCACCCATGCATAGTTTATGCATGTATGAATACCAACTTACACTTATTTCCTAACCGTGTATAAGTAGCTTTCCCATTCTATAGAGTAGTAGGTCAAGGCAAAGGAATTTGGAAAATAATTATTCTAAGATATGATTTCTTTTTCTTTCCTTTATAACTATATATCCCCTAACATATCTCCCTCTCTACATACTGGAGGTCAAAAATTGCATAATTGATACACATTGACACACTTTCTGTAGCAGTAGAGTAAGGTGAGTCTGCAAGAAGGGCAGATCCAAACTCAATAATAAACAATAAACTTACACCTGCTAGGGTCAAATTGCATAAATCGAACAGGTGCAGCTAATTAGCACCGTGTTGTATGCTGCACCTAGCTATTTTGCTACATTTTAGTTTGCAGTTGTATGACTAGTTTTACAGCATAGTTTTCACAAATTTGCCTCTATCCACTTTTTTAGACCTGAGAAAGTGTGTTGAGTAGGAATGTGTCAAGAGTGAGTAGGCAAATCACTGCTTGTCTGGTATTCAAGTCATTTTGAATAAATTAATTTTAAAATTATGACTGCATAATGTATTGTTGTGCAGCAGATGATGTACACACGCATCCCATACACTTATCTGTTTCATTGTTCAAACCTCAAGTGTATATTCAATTGTTTTTAGATGAAGGTCCTTAAGAATGTATAGAACACCATCTCAATGGATATCTGACAAGCTCTCTCAATCCTTCCATCAAAAAAGTCTGAAAACCTACTCTTGAAGTAACATTTTTCAATAGCCAACCATGTGAACACCACCAACCACACCGCCTACATTTCTGGCCCTGTTTGGTTACCCTGCACGTCTCGCATACCACTTCCACTCACCCTTCCCTTTATCCCCTACTCCCTCTTTGCCTGTCCTCACGCATTTTCCCCTTACTCTAACCCACTGCCGAGCCTTCCCCAGCATTCTAGAGCTTATGTTGAGCACTCCATGGCCTTGAAACTTGGTAAGTGCTGTATAAATGGTCACATACATATTGGTATAACAAAGTCAATTATTTTTATCTTGCAACCAGTCGTAAACAGACAAGTATTCTGTTGTGTTAACAGTGTTTAGAAAAGCGTTAACATGATTGAAGCAAGTACTGCGCAGGATGTCTTCACCTGTAAGGTAAAATGTTTAATCTTATAGATGACGGGAGACAAAATAGGCAGCAATCATCAAAAGACATAAACTTGTCTCAGTAGATGATGTGATATGACACCTTTGTTTAACAATGGGCCTAAAATAGCAACTGCTGCATGCATCAAATATCTAATTTGCCCTTCTCACCCCTCAAGCCCCTCCACCTAATACATCTGTGATTACTTCCTTCACCCTGAAAACCTTCCCTTTAGCACTGGACCATAGTGACAACAGTTTGTGTCTAATTTCCATAACAATGTTTAAAGTTATAAGTAGGATACTTCGAGAAAGGTGCTATTCATGTGTTGACACAAATTTTATTCGCTGGCAAAAGGCTTGTATTAATGATGTGTAAAACTTATGTTTAAGTTACACATGTGCTAAATACAAAATTTGTAGTAGGTAATCATGTATAAGTGTTATAGACTGGAAATAAATAAAAGTGCTATTTTAAGTTAGCCTAATTGTCGATGCCATTTAACTGAAAAATAATGCATTAACACTGAAAGGTCTGTTTTCCACATTGAATAGTTGTTTGCGCACAATGTTTCTCTTTATTTCAAATGTTGTATTTTTCCAGAAGCTTTCTTTTAGCTAGTGAATACACACTTGTTTTGTAGTAGAAAACCGATAGTGAGTTCTTACCAGGACGAGAGGAGGTGACCGAAAGGTTTAATGTCTGAAAGCCTATTGTCCCCCTAAGGGAAAATTGGGGTTTTTGCTTATTCCCAGGAGTTTGCTTCTGTTCTATTGGAGAATGAAGAAGACGGAATAATTTAATGTTGCAACATAGAATTTGTGCGTTTATATTAGTGCATGTTCCTAAGCTAGATTCAGGATTCCTTTCCCGAATCTCTGACTGTAGACTCACCTTTGAGTTTCTGATGCCATTCTTCTTGAGAAGCTGCCTTAGTTAGATTTTGCTGAATTGTCTGCTGATACCTCTGAGATGAGAATACTTTCCAGTTTATTATGCAAAGTCGTTATGCTTGTGCACTGATTGTCTCAATAGAGCTCTTCGGCAGCAGTTGTGGAGGCGGCGTATGAGTCTGTATTATGTGTAAAGCGCGAGGTGAGCGTTTACCGCATCCCTCCGCGGGCTTCTATTCGGGGCTACAGTACTTCATCAGAAAGAGAAAGGTCCCCCAGACGTGGAGCGGCGAGGGTGAGCCCGATGCTTAGCCGCTGATCGCGCAAAGCTCCGCCCCCTCGCGTCAGGTCGCACGCACGTATGCCGACCGCGAGCTAGCTGCTGCGAAATGCCACGGAGTTACGGAGCCAGAGCCGAAAATGAGATGCTTTTGATGGCTGTTGATGGCGATAACTGCGAGTGAAGGCAGTTGTTTGGTTTTGGTGGCCATAAGGGAGCTAAACAGGACTGAGAAGGGCAAAAGAACAGAGCAAGATGGAGCAGAATGCAGGGAGCTGCCAGGCGTCTTGCTGAGGTAAGGGGGGGACCCTTCCGGTCGAGGAGACGTCCTGAGAGACCAATCCTGCCCAGCTGAGGGTTCTGTGCAGGCATACCCATTGAACTAATCTGAACCTCGACAATTCCCCACTGATTGAGTTCCCCCCTAAGGCTGCCAGCACATTCTCACGTGTCCCTCGATGTATATAGCTGCAAGTGCACTCTGTAAACACATACTGGAACTCTTTTTCCCTGCCTGACAGATAAGATTAAACAATAGAGCATGAGATAAACTGTTCCTCTACTGGATGATTAAAGTATGCGACAAATTGTTTTGAGGGGAGCAGGAGTTGGAGCTTCAGCCTCTGCCTTGAGCCCTTCATCTGTAGTACAGAAGGCGAATAGGAAGGCAGCGCAAACGCGTATTCTGGCAGCGAGGCGAAAGAAGAACTTGGTAAAAAAAAAGTGGAATAATAGATAAATCAATAGAGCATCTGTCCCCTGCTCTGTTAATTAGTACGGACTCTTCTCCTATATTGGGCTCATTAGGGCTCCCCGCTAGAGTTAGCCGCTAATGATATTGTCTCCATGGACTGTAGGGCGGAAGCTGGTTCAATGGCTGAGTCTGACAAAACTTTGAATTCGGTCAGAACGGAAGACCTAAAGGCTACTAGCAGTTCGAAAAATAGTCAGAGCATGGGGATTGTGCCAATAGTGTTATTTACTGGCTCTGTGGGGGAGAACGAGCCCGATAATTCCCACACGGACTATCCGTTGTTCGCCAAAAGCCGTAAAGTAGTGCTGGAGGGTCCAATCTGTCTTTCAAAAGGAGGGGATACAGGCGAAGCACTCAGTGACCCGGGGGATTTAGCTCATATGGAAATTCTATCAGGGCAATAAGCTAATCTAATGGGGGAGATGGCAGTAGGAAGAACCCTGGCTGTACTCTTTCAAGGTTCTGACGGAGCAGGTACCAAGGGTCTATTGCAGGAACTACCTCAGGGGTTGACGGGAGGAGCTGACAACGCCATGAGCCATCAGAACTCACAGCAATCTAGTGAGATATCAATTGGGCTGACTAAGGATAGGGGTGGCCAGCCCTCAATGTACCAGGTTCAACAGTTTTTTTAAACAATCCTTGTAGAAATACGAGAATGTAAAAATGTGGAGGCTCAGGAAATTACCATTGTGCATCAAAGACTAGATAAACTTGAAGGCATGGTACAGCAGATTCCAGAATGAATGAAAGAACTTGAGAAACGTGTATCAGATCTTAAGGCCCACTCCCTGAGTTGCGACAATGACATTGACATTGCTACTTTGAAAAAGAAACTTCAGGCCTCACAACTGAAAATTGATGACATGGAGAACTTTGTCAGACGTTCAAATCTGCGCCTTACAGGAATCCCGGAGGACAAGGAACGTATAAATGGCCAGCTTAATCCCTTGTTATATATGGAAACAATGATTAAAGAACATATACTTGAGAAGGCGCAGGAAGATCTTGCCATATTGAGGGCGCATAGGGTTCCTGCACATCGCTTAGCAGGGTCAAAATACCCAAGGACAATGATTGTAAACTTTGCAGATTTTCGTATAAGAGAGGCTATTTTAAGTAAGGCAATCCAGAAAAAAGATATACTGCTATCTGATGGGTCCAGGGTGAGAGTTTTCTCAGATATGTTGGTGATTGCAGCTCGCCGGCGTAAAGAGTTTGTTGGACTGATTAGCCAGTTTAAGAATGCAGGAGCGCAGGCTTCTATTATCCAACAATCCAAATTGAAAGTTTTATTTAAAGGTCAATTCCATCTATGTACCACTCTCGAGGAAGCTCAAGCTGTATTACTAACGGTCTCCCAAGCAACCAAACCTTAATGATACCCAAAGGCCAGAAATTGTGATTAAGAGGTGGGGGAGGTGGGTAAAGGAATCTACATGTTGGAAATAGCTATATTGTGTGGAACTTGAATTTTTATATTCAGTTTATCCTGTTAGGAATCCCTCTGCATAGTCTACAATCTCACATTTTACATTGCATTTTACTTGGCACTTTAAGCACTTTATATTACATTTTGCACTGATCTAGCACTTTTTCTTACTAAATTTGAAATGGGTAACTAAGATATAGGAGCATGTTGGGACCAGCCATGGATCGTATTAAGCAGCTCATGGGCTGAGGTATGGGTAGGAATAACCCTATACATTATGCACATGGCACTTTTTTTCTTTTTTTTCTCTTCTCCCTGCTGCTAGGTTCAATATACCTATATATTTGAGAAGCATTCAATAACCACATAACCCTTTGGGATGTGATTTTTGGAAAATATATCTTATATATCTGAGAAGTGTAATATATGCCCCCTATCGGGCTAAAAAGTGTGTTCTTGGATATAAGTTAAGGTATGGATTGGAGGTTGCCAGTCTATGTCAACCTATATAAGTTTCAAACAATATATGCACTTTCTTGCTAATCAACACTTTAGGATCTGCGTGTGGATTCCAATTAGAGGTCCATAAGTCAATAAGTTGTTAGGAGGTACCATCACTAAGGTAGCTTGTGCTGAATTACTAAGCAGAGACCCAAGTAACCTAATCCATAGTGCTTCCCAGGGGTCAGAGATTGTGGGTAAGAGACTGGGGCGGGGGGTAAAGGAAGTTTCTTTGTGCAGTTCTTGAGATATTCTATGATGGAAAGAGTTTTTATCTGTGTGGAACTTGTATTATAAGGTTTATCCTATTATGGAACCCCCTGCAAATAATGAGGGTCTGACTGCTTACACTTTATACTTTGTACTGTATTTTATCCACCACTTTATGCACTTTATATTACATTTACACTTTTATAGCACTTATTATTACTAAAAATTCGAAATGAATGATTAAGATGCATTAGCACTTTAGGATCGGCATATCGAGCACTTTAATATGCTATAGGAAGGTGTTACTTTGTATCACAGAGGGGGTGAGAGTACGTGCGTGAGGTCAGGCGCCAGGTCAAGGCGTCCACAAAAAGTTGGGTGGGCTGAAGAGGGGAGTTAAGGGCCGTTCCCCTCTTTGGTGGGGGGGGGTTGGGGGTTGGAAGGGGGGGTGTGCAGGTAAAAAAGGAAGCAAGAAAAGAGCAGGTCATAAATAGGTAAGATCTAAGAGTAAAATGAGAAAAGGGGGTGAGGAGGCAGCTGAGGTAAATTTGGAGGGTATAGATCAACTTTGTTCAGTAAAGCACGGCAGGGACATATTAAGGAGAAAAAAACCACAGCTAAGGGGAGAAAGAGAAACGTTTTGGAATGGCACAGAGGATAAAGATAATCTCATGTAATGTAAATGGCCTTCTAAATTAACGTAAAAGCGGGGCATTGTTAAACTGGTTGGACACTTTTTCTCCTGAGGTAATATTTCTACAAGAAACGCACCTTAAGTCCAACTCTCCAAAGCTGTCAGTGCCAAGAAAATATTCACAAGTATATTTTGCATCAGTTAATAGGGCAGTACGGGGAGTCGATATTCTGTTTTCGAGCAGATTGGATTGGGAGGTAAAAGAAGTGATCCGGGATGATTAGGCAAGATGGATCTGGATCAAGGTTAAAGCTGTGGGGATTTTTATGAATTTTCTGAATTATTACGGGCCAATCTTTGACGACGTTAAAGCCTTAGAACAGATATATGAGGTATTAATAAATGGCCAAGGTCCCATAGTTATGGGGAGGACTTTAATTTTATACAAGATTTCCAATTAGACACCTCAAATAAGGCTAAGCAACAGTTAAAACCAAAGACCTCGAGACTGATAACAATTTTGAAAGAAGATTTCACCCTAATAGACCCTTGGCGCGCAGATCATCCTGGCCTCTCTCAGTTTACATGCTACTCTGCAAGGTTTAAAACAGCTTCACGAATAGACTTCTTTCTGATAAACAAGCAACTAGAAAGAAAAGGATCGGAGATTATTATTAACTCCTTTTCTGGACCATTCAATAGTCTCCCTAGTTATATCAAAAGGAACGTCGGGAAGTAATAATAATGCCAGATGGCAGTTTGATAAAGCTCTGCTTACGGATTTAGTGTGGATTGCAGAAGCACGGAAGTTTATACAGCTGTTTTTTAAGGAGAATTTAAATACGGCCCCCTGCTTTATCGTGTGGGAGGCCTTTAAGGCCTCTTTTCGAGGGCAAGTTATCTCATATAAAGCAAATACCCATAAGCAGAGGGCACAAAAGATAGAAGGTCTACAAAAAGGTAGAACGGGCTAGGAATGGGCTGCCAAAAGTCATCACTGGGCGTAAGGCTTACCAACAGAAAGTGTACTAAGAAAGTCAGCTTATAGGCAAATATTTAGCATGGTCTACTAAAGGACAGCAGAAAAGGCATTTAATTAAACAGATTAGAGATCCGACCACTGCAATTATGACAGAAGACAAAGATAGGATAGCTGAAATATTTCTTCACCATTATAAACAAATATATGCCGAAGAACAGGTAGTGGACATACAGGATTTAGAACATTTTTTGCCACATTTCTGCTGCCACAAATTACCAGGGCCAATATTGAAGCTCTAAATAAGCCTATTGAGCCTATAGATCTATCTGAAACACTAAAAGGAATGGCTAATGTGAAGGCTAGTGGAAATGATGGAATCCCTGCTGAAGTATATAAGATGTTTTGAGAGGAACTCTCCCCATTTTTAATATTCTTGTTTAATCAAATTATGGAAGGGGTCCCCATTTCTAATAGATTTAAGGAGTCAGTCATGATCAGCATTCTTTAAAAAGATAAAGATCCAGCCAACCCTAGTTCTTATCGCCCTACAAGCCTACAAAATGCTGATTATAAGCTTTTTATGAAAATCTGGGCGAATAGGATTGCTGGGCCTGCACAACAAGTGGTCCATGCTGACCAAACAGGTTTTCTCCCAGGTTGATTAATGGCAGCGAATACTTTTTTCTTGATGCAGGTGATCGAATATTTTTCAATTAACAAGGAGGAGGTTGCAATTTTAATGATGGACGCGGGAAAAGCGTTTGACCTTGTTGATTGGCAGGCCCTGTTTTTTATCTTAAGGAAGTTTGGCTTTCCATCCCATTTGATAGGGATGTTAAAGGAAATATATAAAGGGGCCGTAGCAAAGATAATAATCAATCAATCAATCGCGTTTGTTAAGCACAACTACTCACCCGTAAGGGTCTCAAGGCGCTAGGGTAGGGGGGTTTCGCAGGTTCCAGTCCATCAAGGAGCGGGTCTGTCAAAGAGCCAGGTTTTGAGGTTTCTTGAGAAGATGGGGAGAGATGTCTGTCTGAGGTGGAGCGGGAGGGCGTTCCAGGCTCTGGCCGCGAGGAAGGAGAAGGAGCTGCCGCCTGATCTGGTCTTTCTGGTGCGGGGGACCACGGCGTAGGAGAGCTGGGCTGATCATAGGGTCCTTTGGGGTGAGTGGAATTTCAGTCGTCTGTTCAGGTATGCTGGACCGGTGTCGTGGAGGGCCTTGTGAGCATGGGTGAGCATCTTGAAGGTGACTCTAGCTTCGATGGGGAGCCAGTGGAGTGTGCGCAGGTGCTGGGAGATGTGGCAGTGTCTTGTCAGGTTGAGGACCAGTCTTGCGGTGGCGTTCTGGATGTTCTGTAGCTTGCGTGTGAGGTTTTTGTTTATTCCGGCGTAGAGTACGTTGCCGTAGTCGAGTCTGCTGGTGACCAGGGCATCAGTGATGGTCTTTCTGTGTTCGAGGGGGATCCTTTGAAGGTCTTACGTAGGAGGCGGGGGGTGTGAAAGCAGGAGGACGAGACGGCGTTGATCTGGCGGTCCATTTTGAGTTCGGACTCCAGGATGATTCCCAGGTTGCGTGCGTGGCCCGTGGGGGTGGGCAGACTTCCGAGAGCAGGGGCCACCAGGTGTCGTTCCAGGCGTCTGGGTGTGGGCCCATGATGAGTTCTTCTGTTTTGTTGGTGTTTAGTTGAAGGCAGCTGTTTTTCATCCATTTGGCGATGGCTTCCATGCCTTCTCGAAAGTTGTGTCTGGCGGTGTTGGGTTCGTTGAATAGGGAGAGGATGAGTTGGGTGTCGTCTGCGTATGACACAATGTTGAGTCCGTAGGTTCTGACGATGGGGGCGAGCAGAGTCATGTAGATGTTGAAGAGCGTAGGGCTGAGGGATGACCCCTGGGGGACTCCGCAGGTGGTTGGTGTAGGGTCCGAGAGGAAAGGGGGGAGTCTGACCCGCTGCGTTCTGCTGGAGAGGAAGGAGCGGATCCAGTCGAGGGCCTTGTCTTGAATGCCTGCGTCGTGGAGTCTGCGTATTAGGGTACGGTGAGAGACTGTGTCGAACGCCGCTGAGAGGTCGAGGAGGATGAGGGCTGCCGGATTGGGAGGAGTCGAGGATGTTGTGCTCTTCGATGAATGTGGCGAGTTGGCTGTTGATGGCTTTCTCGATGACTTTCGCTGGGAAGGGGAGCAGGGAGATGGGTCTGTAGTTTTTGAGGTCGGTGGGGTCCGCCGAGGGTTTCTTGAGGAGGGGGTTGATCTCGGCGTGTTTACAGTCGTCGGGGAACGATGCGGTTGCAAGGGAGCAGTTGATGGTGTGGCAGAGCATGGGTGCGATGGTGTCGGCGGCTCTGTTAAAAATGTGGTGGGGGCAGGGGTCCGTGGGGGCCCCAGAGTGGATTGAATTCATCGTCTTCAGTGTGTCTTCGATGGTGAGGGCTGTCCAGTTGTCGATCGCTGGCTTCATGGTGTCGGGGGTGGTTGGTGAGGGTTCATTGTGTTGGTTGTCTTCGTCGAAGTTGTCGTAGATGCTCTTGATTTTGTGGTGGAAAAAGGTGCTAAGTTTGTCACAGAGGTCTTGTGAGGGGGGATGTCGGTGGACTCGCTGGTAGGTTGGGCGAACTCCTTGATGATGTTGAAGAGTTCTTTGCTGTTGTGCACGTGGGTGGAGATTCTGTCTTCAATCGCTTTTTTCCTCGTTTTTCTGATGAGTTGGTGGTGGACTTTGGTGGCGTCTCTGAAGTTGTTGTGGGCTTCTGTGGATTTGGTGTTCCTCCAGTCCTTTTCGAGGCAGCGGCAAGTGCGTCAGGACTCTCGAAGTTCGGTGGTAAACCATCTAGCTTTCTTGGCATGGGTGTTGTTTTTCTTGAGGGGGGCTAAGGTGTTGGCGCTGTCGGTGATCCATCTGTGCAGGTTCGGGCTGCGGCGTTGGGGTCGTCGTTTTCCGCGATGGTAGGGGTGGAGTTGCTGAGTGATGAGGTTAGCTGGTCGTCGGTGATTCTGGTCCAGTTTCTTCGTGGGAGTAGGTGCTGGTGTCTGTGGATGGTGGGTGTTCTGAAGGTGAAGTGGACGCATCGATGGTCGGTCCATGGGAGTTCGGTGGTGTGGCTGAAGGTGATGGAGTTTCCTGTTGTGAAGAGGGGGTCGAGGGTGTGTCCTGCTGAGTGCGTGGGTTCGGTCACGATCTGGTGGAGCCCAATGTTGTGGAGGTTGTCCCGGAGGGATGTGGTGCTGGGGTCCAGTTGGTTGTCGAGGTGGAAGTTGAGGTCTCCCAGCAGGGTGTAATTGGTGGATGCGATGGCCTGCGGGGAGATGATGTCCGTGATGGATTCGTCAAAAGGTCCGCGAGGTCCAATAGGTCTGTAGATGAGGGTTCCTCGGAGGGTGGAACAGGCTGGAGAAGTGGTGATCAGGGGCGGCACCCGACAGGGATGCCCCTTATCCCCACTTTTATTCTCACTTTTTATCAAACCACTCGCCATAAAAGTTCGTTCCAATCCATTAATTTCAGCCCCAGTAACTGGGATGGCAAAAATTAAACTTTTCGCCGATATGATCTTATATTTGAAGGCTGAAGGGATGAACATCCAGGGTGCGCTGGAGGAAATCCAGGCTTTTACAGACCTGGGTGGTTATAAAGTTAATCAGTCAAAAACAGAGTTGCTTCTGTTTAACGCTACAGAAGCCCAGCTGCCAGCAGGGCTACAGACTCCGACACAGCGCCCAATGAGATATTTGGGGCTGTATGTAACAGCTGATTTTACCCAACTGTTCCTGCTAAATTATGGAAACACCCTTATGAAGGCAAGAAGGCTTTTTAGAGAGATGGGCGTTATTACCTCTGACATTAGTGGGCAGAGTTTCACTAGTAAAAATGTCAATACTCCCTTTGTTTGTATTCCTGTTTCTGAATCTCCCTTTGGAAGTGCAAATCTCTTATTTTGAGGAACTGGATAAAGCTATCCGGGAATTTGTATGGGCAAAGAAGCAAGCTCAGGTAAAACTATCTATTCTTCAATTAGACACTGAGCATGGGGGGCTAGCGCTACCCCACTTTTCGACATATTACAAGGCTTCTTTGATCAGCCAGACAATACAACTAGCAGCTCCTGCAACATTATATGCTAATTTTATCTTAAATCATATGCTAAAAGAGAGTGCGACTGATTTACCAGTTTTTCTTCGGTCAGCGAAACTACCCAAGAAAACAAGATATAAGGTTATATTGACTATAGCAAGATGCACTCAGCGACTCTATAAGGCATATAACTTTCCGGCATGTCATGCGTTTATCTCTCTTCAAGATGCTAGGCTGTGGAGCTTACAGCTTCCACAAAGTGGGCTGCAGTCCTGGGGAGATTTAGGCTTTCCGATGCTTGGGATTTTTATAATGCTAATATTCTAATGACATGGGAAGCATTTTTACAGCAATACGGTAACCAAAATCAATTTCGGTGGTTAAGTTTCACTCAAATAACAAGTTCCCTTAAAAATAATTATATAATGATCGATGATGTAGCACAAATAATAGCAAAAGAGATCAATGACAGGAAAATATGTGGTATAGGAAATTGGTACCGGCTGCTACGCCAAAGTGTGAATAACAAGCTAACTGAGGATATACTCCCCAAAATTACGGAGGAAACGGGCTGTAGCTTTAGCATTAAAGAATGACAACTACTGTGTGAAATTGGCCATTGATCCGTGAGAACAGCTAATTTCAAGAGGATGACCTTTCTATGTAGGTGGTTGTCATACTATATGCTTCAGAAACTGCATAAAATGTTCCCAGCCACTCCGAATCAATGTATTAGATGTAAGATGGAAGGGGGCTGGGGCCATATATTTTTTACATGCCCTGCTTTACAACACTTTTGGGAAGAAGGTTTTAAGTTTATTAGTGTTTGCATGGCAAGGCCTATTCTTCCTTCAACACGGGTGGCCCTGTTTGGCTTTTATCAGGCAGGACTACGGCCATCAAAATATCAACAATATTTTATCTCCTCTCCAGTAGCGGGAGCTAGGTCCTTGATACTGCAGAATTGGAGATCTTCTAAGGTACCAACAATGGGGCAGTGGCTTGCCAAGTTGGATTGGAGCTATTGGTTTGAGGAGGCATATGCAAAGAGAGTAGGGGCATTCCGTAGATTTAAGGCTACATGGGCCGGATAGTCTTCTGTCTCTTCCTCAATGTGAGTATGCCAATTAGCTGCTATTGGTGTAAAAGGCCAAGAATGTTTTAGGGAAAAGAGTATTGCATATTTACTGTAACTAAGGTTTTTTTTTTGCAGGATTATGATATGATATAAAAAAGGAGGAGAGGGAAGAAGAGAAAGATAGGGGAAGAAAAAAAAAGTTTTAAAATGCTGCTATTATCTGTAATATGAATTTTGGAATGTGATGCTAAATGAATTTAAAGGTTATGCTTAGTGAATTGCTTTATCTGCCTTATACTTGCAGTTTGCACATTACAGTATTTATTTCTCCTGTATGACTTGTTTCTTTTTCATGCTCAATAAAAAATTTAAAAAATAAATAAAAGAGCTCTTCATTGGGTTTCTGAACTGATGCCTATTTCTCTCATTATTCCAACTAAGTTTGAAAAGGGAATTTTCCTTTATGGAACATGCTTCTTGTATTATCACTATATTTGTTCTATTTTATAATCAAATATCAATTCATGGTTTATATTAACTTTTATTGCTGAAATCTGAACATAGGTACCTAATGAATAAAAAGATTAAAGACTAAAAGCATTAAAAATAAAACTCTTTACTCACACAAAATTCTCTTTATTGACTGTACTTAAAGTCTTTAATTATTTATTGTTATGCAGATGATTGCTCCATACTTCTCTTTCTCGATGAACAAAGGTCCATACAGCCAATGATGGGGGTTATTTAATGATAACACCCAGAGACTGAGATATAGAAAACTCTGTTCCCTCAACTGGTAGAAAGAGGACAATTTATATCACAGGAGACACAAGCTAAAATAATTTGCCCCAGTTTAGAAATGTCCATGTCCCTTAAGCCCAAAGCCTGAATTTGAAGACTGAAGGAGATTTCGGTTTTGAAGGCGGTTGCAGTGGGGGAAGTGTGAATATCAATAGGGTTATGCGTAACAATTGTCTGATTAAGAGTCTGTCATTGCGTTGAAGTTGTGTATTTTGTGTTATGGTAAATCCGATAGAATAATTGTGTTTATGGCTAGATTTTGAGCAGCTGAAGTTGTTATTGGACTCAAAGTAGTCAAAGATCCCGGGATAGATTAATAAATCAATAGTTGAAATTGTGGTGTTATTCGTCTGCTAAGGTTTGTGGTGCAGATTCGTGAGGTACCATTGACTTCACAACTGAGATAGGGACAATAGCAATTTGTGGTGAGAGTACTAATATTGATTGGCGTTAGTGGAACCTGTTACACAAATGGGAAGCTATATCAGTCAGGGTGAATTCCCGCTGATCAATCTTTCATTTGTGTGTGCATGTTTGTAAAGAAATTGGTAAGTGCTAAAACTTAATTTCCAATTTGTTTCATTTATGAATGAACTACTTAGAATTGTTTAGCGGAGCAGACAAAAGTTATTTGTTATTGTGCTTCCTTAGATTTGTAGAATTTGTGTACAAGAGAATTGTAAAGGAAGGTGAAACACTGCAAGGAGGGAATAATCACATCAGAGTGTGCTGTGCTGAAATTGGTCAGTTGGTGTGAAGTGCCACGCTGAGATTGGTTGAAGAGTCATCAGATATTAAGCTGTGATAGGAAAGTGAAAGTAAATTGTGATAGAATTGGAGGCAAGTATTATCTCATATCCAGAATTGGAAACTGAAGAAAAACATACAAAATTTCTGAATTGATTATTGTCTTTTTATTGATGAATCCTTGTGGTCATGAAATGTTTCAAAGCACTTAGAGATTTGAAGAGGGGTGATGTGTGAGTTCCAGTTCTGGAGGGTAGAGAGACTCCACCGGAATGTATAACTGCTCATTATATGGCAACACATATAGGACTTCATACGTTTGTGGCTTCGTCAATAGTAAAAGATCACTAAAAATGAAGGATCTTTCACATTTCCGCAATATTTTACTTTTGATTTAAAGACATATTATAAAGCATTAAATGTTTGGGAGTGAAGAGCTCATGTTAAGGAGAAAGAAAGGTACCAGAACAGCGCAAAGAGAGCAGTGTGAAATTATGCGGATGCTCAATGGGATGAAGGGCAGCAAAGATGGAGAAAATGTCTAGGCAAGGGAGCTAGAATGTACCTAGCGATAACAACAGACAAAGATAAAAAGAATCGAAAGCAGGGAAACGATGATGAGGAAGTTGCAAGGAAAACAGACACAGATAGCGATTCAGGGGATGACATTTTAGATGTCTTGTTGTCCTCAAGTCCACCTCCATATGTGGTCCCTTCAACGAATATGGATAATTTTACAACTGGCAATACTACAGTGGCTAGAGTTCCTGTTGATCCGAATATAATTTAGATTGAAAGACCGCTTCCAACACTTCTAATTGCTCCTGCAACCGTAGAAGCAGCCCCTACTGTAATTGCTCCGGGTGTTGCTGCTTCTATTGTGATTGTTTCTGCTCCAGTGTCACAAGCTGTATCAGCACAGACATTGGCAGTGCCTGTTGCGACTGCACCAATAAATATTATCCTGAATGCTGTTGTTCAAGGTACTGCAGGAGGAGTAGCTGCAACAGGGTTCATCCCTACTTCGCAGAATTCACAAATTGTTGCCTGGACACCACCACAAAATGTTCAATCATTGAGGGAAGGGGGGAGAATTATCTTTATGACACCAATTGCACAGGGAGAGACGAGACCATTTGACAATGGGATTTTTTCCCCCATGGTTTGAAGAAACCTCAGAAATTAAAAGGGTGGGAGAAACAGATAGACCATCTATTAGTCAAGAAAGAGCTACACTCTTAGATGTCCCAAAACTAAAGGTGGAATTCGAAGAAATTATCAGAAGATGTCTAGACATTTCACATTTAAATCGATACCAGAAAATGAATTGGTATTTCTGAGTAAAGAAGTTACAAGACATGTGGCTGCTACCCATGACAAATTAACTGAATTGGCAGGACAAAATGAGGTGAATCTTTCTAAAAGTGTTCCTTTATAGAAATGTTTCAGGGCGCAGTTACATGATGAAGCTATTGTGACAATGAGGTCTTCAGGAATGAGTTACACATTGCGGAATTGGTAAAGTGTATTTGCAAAAGGAGCAATTTTGACAGATTAGATAGCAAATGGGCAAAGACACAGGAAAGGAAAAGAAACAATCAGACACTGCAGAAGTGAATGGTAAGCCATTGCCAGCACCCCTTGTTGAAGATGAGACTTTAATCTTTCCTATGAGGGAAATACCAGGTAGAGGGTATATTGATGTATTGTGGAGTAGAGGTGATCTCGCAACCTCTTTCAAACAACTGTCCAAAGCTGAGAGAGAATCCTGCTCAGTAGTATACACAAGATGACAGATTTGTAAAGATATTAAAGGTTTTGTTGACAGACCTAATACTTTCTTTCATATTGTGGTACCGAGTGATTTGGGGGCTGAATGCAGGATGGCTGTGCAATGGCCATGTATTGAGCCTGCAGAGGTGCGCACACTTGTGCACCTTCACCTGTGGTAATAACCAAGCATGATGAGGTGATTAAAAGTTCCAGCAAGGGATGTCGAGTGCCTAAAGATCAATAGAACTATCCAGGAAGCTAAAGAATCAGTGCATGTTTACTACGAATGATTGTTGCAGGTGTTCAAACAGCATAGCGGACAAAAAAATCCCAAAAAAGGAAATAAGGGAAGTTTTGTGTCACAGATTTTTCTTGGATTGCGGCCAGAAATCAGCATGCACATACAACAGAATGTGATTTGTTGGCAGACAAACCCTTTAGATGAAATCTTGAGGTATGCGAAATACTGTGGTTATGAGCAAGAAATGAATTAGGAGAGATTTAAAGAGAAGTTTATGCTAAGCCTGGGTGGAGTTCGCGGAACTCCGCGAAATGCCCAAAAAACTCAGCCGCGCTACGCGGAGCTCCGCGAGCAGCGGAGTGCGTTAGATAAATGCAGTTCACAGTGATTTTCAGTGCCAGGTGCTTGGCCGCACTGTGCAATCATCGAGAACGGCACCATGCACAGCGCAAGTGGGCGCTGCTTCCTTTCTGCTGCTCGAGTAGATTTTTACTCGAGCGGCAGCTTTCTCAACGCCAACAGACGGTTTCTCAACGTGAGCGGTCACGAGCATACGCGACCACTCGCAATGAGAAATCTGACCGCCCGCGTTGAGAAATCTCGCCGGGTGGTTGATTTTCCACGCTCCCGCTCGCCAACTTGATGTTGACGATCGCGAACGAGGAAAAATCTCGCCGGGAGTTGGATTTTCCTCGCTCAAGCTCGCCAACTTGACTTTGAGGAATGCGAGCGAGGAAAAAAACTCCGCTCCGCAACGCGAAGCGGAGTTTTTCAGAACTCCGCGAGCTCAGCGTAACGCGGGGTGCGGAAAACTCCGCAAACTCCGCAAGCGGAGCGGAGTTCACCGCCCAGACTTAGTTTATGCTAGTACAATCTAAGCTAAGGTTTCAGAATCAGTCGCATATAGGGAATGTTGGTGGAATGCAAGGAGTTGGTTTACAAACTGGAGGTCTGATTACACAAGGAGGAGTTAGTGTTCCAGAGGGCAGAGATCGAGGTGTTGCAGTTGATCCAGATTCAGGAACAGACGTTGCAACTTTGAAGAAATCAATTCCTTGTCACTATTGTAACTTGCTCGGGCATTGGTAGATAGAGTGTAGACAGAATCCAAATCGAGTGAGTGGTAATGGACAAATGCAAGAGGTAAATCAAACACAAATGTAAAAGGTTCCAGTTCAGGTACCAGTCCAATGAATGCAACTGCGAATGCAATCACAAGTTCCTGTGATGCAGGTCCCACAAGCTCCGATGACTCAACAGAATATGGGTAATCCCAGATTCTGTGTAAATCAAGCACTGAGAGCAAATTTAAATCCATTCCAAAATCAGAACCCATTCCAACAGTTCCCCATGTTGGAGAGTGAGAGTTTTGATTCTGAAAATTCCCAATAACCGTGCCCAAGGGGGGAGGAAGATTGCATGCTTGGGGTAGTCTTATAGGTAGACCAAAGTGGACCATTTGTAGAAGGAGATGTAAATGGCTACCAAGTGTAATTTCCTATCGGCACAGGAGCTACCCGTTTCACTGTTAAAACAGCAGAAGTCCCAGACCTACCCCTCTCGGGGAAAAAAGATCCAAATTATAGGTGTTACAAATAAACAAATAACTAATCCTGTTTCAAAGAAATTACCTGTAAAAATATGTTCACTTGATGACGACCATCAGTTTGTGGTATGCAATTCAATTTCTGTAAATCTGATAGGAGAGATCTTTTGTGCAAGTTAAATTGCACTAATTACTGCACATGGTGTTCAATTTCAAATTCATGATGAAGATGTTGAATTTTAAATGGCCCAACAAGAAACAGCTGTAGAATTATATCCTGTGACAGCGGTGAAGGACTTACCTCCAGACTTGAGAGATACTGTAAATTCGAAGAATGGGATTTTTCAGGAAAAGACATTGGACTAATCAAATTTGTAGAATTAGTCGGGATCACAATAAAACCCAAAGCAGTTTTCCAGAGAACACCATGTTATAATTTAACACCAGAGACAGTGACTGGAATAACACCAGTGATTGAAAACATGTTAAGACGAGGGATTTTGAAGGAAATTGTCAGAAGTCCTTACAATTCGCCAATTATGGACTTACAGAAGCCCAATGGCAAGTATCGAATTGTACAGGATCTTTGAAAAATGTACAACATAGTTGTCCCATGGCAACAATACTATTTCAAATTCACTGCAGTGCAGAATGGTTTACTGTTGTGTATCTCTGCCAGGCCTATTCTGTTGCACAAGGACAGCCAATTCCTGTTCTCATTTGTGTTTAGGGATATAGTTTTGGCATGGTGGCGAGTTCCATAGGGGTATACAGGGAGTCCTTCAATCTTTAATCAGATCCTGAAAAAAAGTCTTGAGACTCTGCAGATGCCTTGCATTTCAGTTCTTGTACACTGCATTGATGACCTGCTTATGTCATCAAATACGCAAGAAGCCCTTAAACAGAACACAATTGCCCTTTCAAGTCATTTGTCTGTGAACGCACACAAGGTGTCCCTAAGCAAACTACAATACTGTCAAAAAGAAGATCTATATTTGGGACATCTCTTTGAAAAGGGAATGAGAAAGGTGTCACAGGAGAGAATAGAGAAAAGTCTAAAGGTGAATCCACCCAGGACTCGGAGAGAATTCAGAATGTTACTAGGGATGTTTGGCTACTGTAGACAGTGGATACCAAACTTTTCCTTAGTGCCCAAGCCTTTACTGAGGCTGATGCACAAAGATGTGCCTAATCTGCTTCCATGAGACAATGACTACTTGAAAGCATTCCTAGAGCTGAGAGAAAGTCTCTGTCATGCCCTGGCAATAGGAATGCCTGATTACATTAAAATGTTCACATTGTTATGCAGTGAGAGGGGGGGCTGCGCTCTCTCAGTGAATACTCAGTTTCATGGAGACTCTCGAAGACCTGTGGCATATTTTTCAACTACACTTGACCCTGTTGCTGCAGCACTGCCCAGCTGCCTTAAAGAATTTGTGGCAGTTGGTGTCACTATTGAGCGATGTGATAGCATAGTGATGGGACACACTTTTATAGGGATGGTCCCTCACTTGGTGGAGATATTTCTCACCTGTATAAAAACACAGTATTTAATGAACAGCAGACTTACAAAGAATGAACAACAAATACTTGCTGCTAAAAACGTTGTTTTAATAAGATGTCAAACACTAAATCCAGATACATTATTGCCTTTGCCTGAGAATGAAATTGACGGATATGAAGTTGAACATGACTGCCTGGATGTTACGGATTTATGAACCAAGCCAAGAGCAGACATTAAAGATGAACCTCTCAATGAGCCTGACTGTGTATTTTTTGTGGGCAGCCCATGTGTAAGAGTCAATAAAGGTACTCTGAGAGCATTTTTTGCTGGTTGCACAGTTCAAGAAGTGGTGGAAGCCTTCTGGCTTCGAGGTGTTACCTCTGCACAAGTGGGGCAATTAATTGCCCTTGCAGGAACTTGCTGTCTTTAAGCTCATTTGAGATTGACTATATGTACAGATAGTCAATGTGCCTTTTATGTGGTCCATTAATTTGGCCAGTTAAGGTCACAAAGGGGATTTATGACATCATCAGATTCCACTATTAGGAATGAGGAATATGTAATAAATTATTGGAGGCTCTGCAGTTACCCCAAAAGATTACAGTTGTAAAATGTGCATCTCACACAAGTGGCAATGAATATGTCACTGTTGGACATCGATATGCTGATGAAGCTGCATGGTATTGTGTATTTGTGGCATGCCCATTTAACAGAGAATATTCAAATGATTCTGATGAGGACACTACCTTTTCTATGCTGTTGTCAGTTGCTGATACTTGGGAAGAAATCAAGAGACTACATGAAGAAGTCTCAGAGGCAGAATAGCAAGGGTGGAGCAGAGCAGGAAGTGTTAAAAATGTAAATGACATTTGGGTTTCAATAGATGGAAGGCCAGTGTTGGCTGACAGTTTATTGTTTCCCATGACACAACATTTCCATGGTCCTGCACACATTGGAAGGGATGCAATGGTTAGACTATTTAGGCAGAATTTGTTTAATCCCCGATTCAGAGTTTTAGCTGAAGAGCTCTGCCATAGGTGCGTTACATGTCAGCAGATGAATGTAGGAAGAAGATCCCCTGTAACACTTAGCCACATTGGAAGATCAGGAGGATCCTTTAACAGGATGCAGTTGGATTTAAATGAAATGCCTGCTTGCGATGAGCTGAGGTATGTCCTGGTTATAGTGTGCATTTTCTCCTGATGTATGGAAGCCTACCCAATGCGGAGGAATGACAGTCTTACTGTAGCTGAACAGCTGTTACATTAACTCTTTCCATGGTTTAGATTCCAGGTTTTTCTGGAGTCAGACCGAGGGACCCCTTTAAAAAATGAGGTCCTTAGATTGCTGTGTGTGGCCCTTCAAGTGGCACAGATTTTACAATGTAGGTAATGTTCCGAGACTTCGGGGATAGTGGAACAGTTAAACGGGACGTTAAAGTCTCGATTGGCCAGAGTCTGTGCATCCACTTAGTTGAAATGGTCAATTGCTTTACCACTAGATTTGATGAATCTTCAAAGCACACCTGACAGAAGAACAGGATTATCACTACACAAAATCCTCATGGGTCATGCAATGAGACTGCTTGCTGTACCTGCAAATGTGCCTGTAAACATCACAGATGACATTATACTTGATTACTGCAAAGGATTAGCTCATGTGGTGCATTCTGTTTCTCATCAGGTTGGAGCTATCACTGTCAGTCCACATCAGGAGCAGTGACATGACCTTAACCCAGGTGACTGGGTTTTGGTGACGAATCGTGCAAAAATCATGCCTGGAGCAGAGGTGGAAAGGCCCCTATCAAGTTATGTTGATTGCCACACTGCCATCAAATGTGCTAGGATGCCTCATTGGGTGTAACTTACTGGGTGCACAGTAAGGTGCACGTATGAAGAAGTAGTGTTCTTTGAGCCAAATCTGAGATCTCCTGTATTTTTACGTCCATAAGGACCAGAGGGGGGTGAAGTACAGCAAAATCTCACGCCAGTTCAAGTTCTGGAAATCTCACAAAGTGGTATGGAAATACCCACTGAAGAAGAGAAGTTAAGACCTGAAGAACTATTGAAGCATCACAAGAGCAATCAAATGATCCAGGTGAAGGAACGTGTGTGAAAAGGAAAAGACCCCTATGAAGATCGGAATAGCCAAATGGCAGGTGGCAAATGAGATCAAGTGTGTCAGTTGAACGTATACCACAGGCCATCATCAAAGAAAACAGAATCTAATGGTATAAGCGAAATAGAAGATCAACAGACACCAAGGGGATCCAAAAGGGCGAGAGTACCTTGCCGTGAGTATTCTGCACCTGAATGGACTTACTACTCAGAGAATGTGCTAAATTCATCAGGCCAAAATCCTATTGAACTGAGATTAGACACATTTGAACCTCCCTGATCTGCCACACTAAACAACAGCATTGATTAAATAAGATTTCTGAAGCAAATATTACAATCGAGAACTTGACATGCACTATTTAGTGACTTCAAAGATGAAATTACTGAGACGACAAATGATGAACTGTGTTTACAGTAGGAAAATAAAAGACTGAAAAGAATGAAACTGACAACAATAATTCACAAAAGTGAATAAAAAGAATTAAGAAGAGTTCCCTAAGGCCAAGATTGCAGTAGAAGAGTAGGGATAATATCATTTGAAGAAGATGGAGTAGGGCTAAGGATGACTGACAAAGATGTTTGCATATAAGCTGATTGAAATAACTGCAAATCGATCATCAAAAGGTGCTCATTTGCACGAGTAGAAGTCAATGCAGAAGATTGAATCTGCCTGCCGCTATATTCTACTCAAAGTTTGACTGTAGACTAACATGTGTACCAAAGCTAAGTGTAGAATAGTGATTGTTGGCACACTAATAGTTTTTGTATTAGCAATTATAGTCCTTTTAGTTGGAATCAGTTTTACACCAGAGATAGAAACACTTAGGTCTACACCTGCATCTACAACACCTGCACACACAATAGAGGAGACCAAATTAAAGGCTTCATTTGAAGATTACTTGAAAGAAGAATTTTCAACTAATGTTTCTTCTAGATTAGTTCAAAAGTACACTCAAGCTTTAGATACTAAACACTGTTATATTTGCGCACACTTACATTCGTCAGCTGCAGAAGAAGTGATGTATCATCACATCCCACTTTCATATATAATTACATGTAGTATCTTACTTAGTTTATTTTATAGACAGGAACATTTTTTTTTTTTATATAAATTTATTTATTGGTTTTCCCAGAGCGATAACAAAAGGAAATATATGACATTGCAGGAATAAAGACATCAGCATTACATATTATCGTTATAGCATACCCTTATCGCGTCTTTCCATTGTTAATATTGACATCAACAGCAATCAAACATAAAAAAACAAAACTACTTAATAGAACGATAACGGAGCATGTGTAATCAAAAAATATGATCGTGTACAGTTTCACACATATGTGATCAGTTTCCAATTTACAATTTCTAGTGCATATGTTCCAGAACGAAATCGGTTTGTGCCTATATACCTGGTATGGACGCCTAGCAGAGCGGGGATATTGCGTATACATGTTTCATCTCACATCTCGTCTGAACCATCTAAGGGGTGTATCTGTAGGTAATCTTTAAGTGGTTGCCAAATATCCCGTGGACGGGAAGTAAGAGGTAGCAATGTAGCATAGATATCACTTGTTGCATTACAATAAATGATGTCCCGGACCCAGTCTTTCATTGTTGGAGTTCGAGCTCTACCCCACTGTAAGGATACCTGGCGTTTGGCTAAGAGGAGCGCAAACGCGGCGAATCTTCGCACACTTCTTTTAAGGGGTTTGACATATCCTAACAATGCCATCAATGGGGATGGTGATAGTGTAACTTCAATCATGAGTGATAAGTTACGAAAAATAGATTCCCAGTAATCTCGGATAGGTGTGCAATTCCAAGCAAGGTGCGCAAAATCAGCATCTGGCATCGCACATCTGGCACATGTATTAGAAACAGGGGGTTTGATCCTGGCCAGTAATTTTGGAGTGATATATGCTCTATGAAGGTATTTAAAATGTATCAGTTTATGTCTATAGTTATTTGATACGTATCGGGTTTGGGCGCAGCAATAGGGCCATGTTTCGTCGGGTAGTGGCTCGCCCAGGTCGAGTTCCCAGGCCATTCTAGCCTTGAGGCCCACTATTGGCCGCATAGATTGCGATAAGTGATAGAGGCGGGAGATAAGGTGTGAACTATCGGTAGAGGAAATGACCAGGGTGAGAGGGGGAAAGTCCATGGGCTCTGTAGCAGCATCCGGCAGGACACTCCTCAGGGCTCCCTGCACTCGTTGTATCAAGAATCGGTCCATATAGGACGCGGCGCCCGTCGCTGTCAACTCCGACACCGAGCACAGCCGGGAGTTCTTAAACAGAGCACCCACTGTATGCAGTCTTAGCCCCTGCAGCGTACGTTTCGTAAGCTTTTCGGTGGTAGGGGGTAGCCATAGATTATCGGGCAGCGGTATGTGGGGGGAATATAAGATGTCGTGCTGCAAATATCGACGCAGTTTGGTCCAGGCCCAACATGTTGTGGATTCTGTCTGTATTTCCGTCGGGCAGCGCAGGAGCCTGTGAGGGAGCAGTGACGAGAGTGTATTCGGTGTATTTGTGATCGCTCAGGTCGAAGATACTGAATGCGAGCATCGGGGTGGTACCAAAAGTACGTGAAGTGGATCTGAGCTACCAAATAATAAAGATAGAGATTGGGGACTCTGAACCCTCCCCGTTCATATGGCATTGTAAGAGTGTCCCAGCCTATTCTTGGTTGCTTACCCGCCCATATCAGTCGGATTAACACAGAGCGTAGAGTTGCAAAGAAAGCAGTTGTCAATGCAATTGGGATATTTGTGAAGAGGTATAATAAGCGCGGGAGTACAATCATTTTAATAATAGCTATCCCGCCAGCTATGGAAAGGGGTAGCTTAATCCAGCGCTCGACCTGCGACGTGAGATGGTCAATGGCCGGTCCGTAGTTGATTCGGATTACTTCGTCCGCACTGCAATGTAAATAAATACCAAGGTACTTGGGATGTGTATCACACCAGCGCAAGGGGAATTCCATGTCCACCTGGGTGGTTGCCGGTGTGAGAGAGGAATATTTCTGACTTTGACCAATTTATGACCAGGCCTGAATGAACGCCAAATCTGACTCGCTCTCTTATTAATGGAGGGAGGGAGGTTCTCTGCAGGGTGGCGGACAAATAGTAATACATCATCCGCGTAGAAGGAGGCTATAAGCGGGCCATTATGGAGTTGAAAGCTCCTGTGAAGGTGGCGCTCCTGCATGTGACTGGCTAAGGGATCCATTGCTATAATAAATAATAATGGTGATAATGGACATCCCTGGCAGGTGCCTCGAGACCAGGAAAAAGGAGCTGTGAGAATTCCATTCACTCGGAGTCGAGCGACCGGATTGGAGTATAGAAGCTGAACTAGGCCCATGAAACCTATAGGGATACCTAATTTGTGCATTGCTGCATATAGAAAAGACCACTCCAGGGAATTGAATGCGCCGCTGGGAGCGTGGGTTCCATCTGGTTTATTACTGAGAAGACTGTGCGTAGATTAATGGTTGTGGAGCGCCCGGGAATAAACCCCGCCCGGAAAGGACATAAGATGGTATCCACAAGTAGTGAGAGACGAGTTGCCAGAATTTTAGCGAGGATTTTATAGTCATGATTTAACAGTGATAATGGTCTGTACGATTGGCATTGGGTGGGAGATTTGCCCGGTTTAAGTAGTTGTGTGACTATGGCCTCCCGCATAGTTGGAGTAAGGGAACCTTGCTCCAGGGCCTCTGCATATACCTCGACAAGTCGAGGAGCAAGTACCTCCTGGTATGCTTTATAAAAATCTGCGGTGAGGCCGTCTGATCCCGGGGCCCGGCTACTGGTTAAGTCTTTTATAGCCTGTCGCACCTCGTCGATATCAATGGGGGAGGCAAAAAATTCACGCTGCCCGTCTTAAATCCAAACCATGGCAACCTCCTGCAAATAGTTTCTCAGGGCCTGGTCGACTGGAGGGGACTGTGTTTCATACAGACGTGTATAATATGTTAATAGGGTCTGTGTAATGTCAGTGCTCGAGGTTAAGGGGGTCGCCGCTTCCGAATCAAGTTGTGTAATGTATGTCGATTGATATTGTGGGCGCAGCATTCTCGCGAGTGTTCTGCCCGGTCACTCGCCCTCACCGTATACCCTGGCCCTTGCATACTTCCATAGGTATTTAACTTCTTGGGCAGCCGCGTCATTGAATTCGACAATTAGTGCCGAACGGGTACGAAAAGTGGCTGCAGAGGGATCCGCGAGGGAGTGCTCGTCCACTTCTTTTAGTTTCCGCTCAATTGTGTTCAATTCAGTGAGGATTGAGCGAAGTACCCCCGCCTGCTTGGAGATACTAACCCCGCGAATTACAGCTTTAAAAGCATCCTAGAGTATTAGTTGGGAGTCAACCGTGCCTTCGTTAAGCTCAAAATATTCCTTGATGGCATCTCCTATTTCCGCGCGAAATACCGAATCAAGGAGGGCGGACGAAGGAAACCGCCACAATGGACGCTGTTTGGGAAGCAATGGAAAGTCCAGTACCAGAAGGACCGGGGAATGATCTGAGATCGTGCGGGGCAGATATTCAATGTCATGAACGTCGAGCATCAGTTGCGGTGTGAGGTACCAATGGTCTATCCGAGACCAGGACCCGTGTGGGGCAGAATAAAATGAATATGTATTGGTCTTGGGGTGATGTGCCCTCCAGGGATCTACAAGCAATGAGGTACGTAAGAGGTTCAATAGGCCTGAGACTGAGTGTGGCTTCGTAATTCTGTTCGGGCCCGTAGTGTCAGCAACAGGGTCAAGTGTAAGATTAAAATCCCGACCCATCAAAATAGTGTCAGTACCTAATTTATCAAGTCCCAAGGATAGAGTAGGGAAGAAGTCTGCAGAGTCTGTGTTCGGAGAATAAACATTCACCAGTACTATAGCTTTCCCTCCCAGGTCACCCCTTAAAGGCACATATCTGCCCTCAGGGTCAGTTATTACCTCAGCCGATCGAAAAGGGAGAGAGCGGTGCACCAAAATGCACACTCCCCGTGAGTAGGAGCTATAACATGCAAAGAAACGGTTCCCTCCCCAAGTGGATGCAAAACTGTGAGTGGGTAGTAGGGCATAATGGGTCTCTTGCAGGAATGGTATGCTGTGCTAGGTAAGCTAATATTTATCTACTCTTTTTGGGATTAGATAGGCCCCTAACATTCCAGGAGATGCATCGGAGTCGGAGTCCGGAACTGGTACCGCTATGGGTGGTCATGTCCTCAGTTGTACAAGCATTGGCACGCACCAAGGGGTAATAGTGTACACAATCAGCAATATGAATAAGGGAAGTGCTCCGAACTTACTTCTTACTTATGAAACATAATCAAACATCAAAACCATTCGCCCAATCCCATCCCACCACCCACCCCCATCGGATACACAACAACTAGGCACCCGGTGAATCCCAATATGACACACCCAAGAGAGAATAAACAACCAAATAGAAAAAGAACGAGAAAGAACAGAACAAATAGTCATCCTAAGGGGATGGCAACGCTCCATGGAGCCATCAGATGTTATAATATACATACAACAGTAATTCCCACCTTAGCAAAAGGGATTGTAAAGGTGTCTATCGGTCCCCACAGTGTATATAGAGAGCAGTCCAAATATTGGTTCGACTCGGAGTACTGTGTTATACTTGTAATCAGTAGAGTCTCCGCCACAGGCAGCTGGAAAGCACCTCATAGCATGTGTCCCTGAGTCGAAAGTCATGGGTCAGGTGTCATGTCTCCCTCTTGTCCTCTCGGTGATATAGATGTTTTATGCTTCTTCCAAAACGTCTCGGCGTCGCCTGGTGAATCGAAAATGTGAGTCTTACCACCCAGCTGAACACGAAGCCTAGCGGGATAAAGCATCGCATATTTGATGTTCGCCTTTTGGAGAGAGCGCTTAACATTAATGTACTTGCGTCTGGCCTCCTGCACCATCGGTGTGAAATCTGGGAAGATGGAAATATTGGAACCCTGGTAATGGAGTGGTCTGCGTTCCCTAGCTAGCCTAAGGGCCGCATCTTGATCACTGTAGTTGAGGAGTTTCGCAAGAATCATCCTCGGGGGTGCACCGGGGGCGGTGCAGGTCCCGAAGTCCGATGGGCTCGTTCGACTATAAACGCAGTAGAGAAGGCGTCTCTCCCGAATAGATCCACCAGGACTGTCTCGATGAACCTCGCCATGGGTCCGGTGTTTGTAGATTCAGCAATTCCCGAGACTCGGATATTGCTGCGGCGGGACCGTGCTTCAAAATCTTCGGATTTCGCAGTGAGCTGTTTAAGAAGGGACTCTGACCGTTCGAGACGTCATTGCAAGGAGGGCTGTGCATCCTCCAAATCTGAGATGCGTTGTTCCGACCCCCCTATACGGGTGTCCTGGGCCTCCATGCGGCTGTGAATGTCATCCAGCCTACTGGTTAAAGTGTCAAAGCGCGTGTCAATGGCCCAATCAATCAATCAATCAATCACGGCATTTATAGAGCGCGCTACTCACCCGGGAGGGTCTCAAGGCGCTGGGGGAGGGGGTAAGTTACTGCTCGAACAGCCAGGTCTTGAGCTGCTTCCTGAAGGCGAGATGGTCCTGGGTTCGCCGAAGGTGAGTGGGGAGGGAGTTCCAGGTCTTGGCCGCCAGGTAGGAGAAGGATCTTCCTCCGGCGGTGGTTCTGCGGATGCGTGGTACGGTGGCGAGGGCGTGGCTGGTTGATCGTAGCTGGCGTGTGGGCGTGTAGAAGGACATGCGGTCGTTGAGGTACTTTGGGCCCAGGTCGTGGAGGGCCTTGTGTGCGTGGGTGAGGAGTCTGAACGTGATTCTCTTGCTGACGGGGAGCCAGTGCAGGTCTTTCAGGTGTACGGTGATGTGGCTGTGTCGGGGGATGTCCAGGATGAGTCGTGCGGAGGCGTTCTGGATGCGCTGGAGTCTCTTTTGAAGTTTGGCTGTGGTTCCGGCGTAGAGGGTGTTCCCATAGTCCAGTCGGCTGGTGACGAGTGCCTGGGTGACGGTCTTCCTGGTTTCAGTGGGGATCCATCTGAAGATCTTGCGGAGCATGCGCAGGGTGTTGAAGCATGAAGATGAGACGGCGTTGACTTGTTTGGTCATTGATAGGGAGGAGTCCAGGATGAAGCCCAGGTTGCGTGCGTGGTCCGTTGGCTTGGGTGCGGTGCCCAGGGCCGGGGGCCACCAGGAGTCGTCCCAGGCGGAGGGTGATGAGCCCAGGATGAGGACTTCCGTCTTGTCTGAGTTCAGTTTAAGGCGGCTGTTCCTCATCCAGTCGGCGACGTCTCTCATCCCGTCGTGCAGGTTGGCTCTGGCGGTAGTGGGGTCGTTGGTGAGGGAGAGGATCAGCTGGGTGTCGTCGGCGTAGGAGATGATGTTGAGGTTGTGTCGGCGTGCGATGGCTGCGAGGGGGCTCATGTAGACGTTGAAGAGGGTCGGGCTGAGTGAGGATCCTTGTGGAACGCCGCAGATGACTTCGGTGGCTTCGGATCTGAACGGGGAGAGGCGGACTCTCTGGGTTCTTCCGGCGAGGAACGAGATGATCCATTCCAGTGCTTTCTCTCGGATTCCGATGTTGCTGAGGCGCTTCACTAGGGTGCGGTGGCAGACGGTGTCGAACGCCGCGGAGAGGTCCAGGAGGATGAGGGCAGCTGTTTCCCCGTTGTCGGTTAGGGTTCTGATGTCGTCGGTGGCTGCGATAAGGGCGGTCTCGGTGCTGTGGTTGGCCCGAAACCCGGACTGCGAGGGGTCGAGGGATCCATTCGTCTCGAGGAAGGCGGCAAGCTGTCTGTTGACGGTCTTCTCGATGACTTTGGCCGGAAACGGAAGGAGCGAGATGGGGCGGTAGTTCTTGAGGTCGGTGGGGTCCGCCGTTGGTTTCTTCAGGAGGGCGGTAAGCTCGGCGTGCTTCCAGCTCTCCGGGAAGGTGGCGGTGCGGAAGGAGGAGTTGATGATGTCCCGGAGATGGGGTGCGATGGTGGCGTCGGCTTTGTTGAAGACGTGGTGTGGGCAGGGGTCGGTTGGTGATCCGGAGTGGATGGAGTTCATCGTGCGGGTGGTGTCTTCGGTGTTGATCGGGGTCCAGTTGCAGAGGGTGGTGGTGGCGGGCATTGGTTCGGCGGTAGGGTGCGTTGTTTGTGCGTTGAAGCTGTTGTGTATGTCGGTGATCTTGCGGTGGAAGAACGCGGAGAGTGAGTTGCAGAGGTCTTGCGAGGGGGTGATGTCGTTGTTTCCGGCGCTGGGGTTGGAGAACTCTTTGACGATGCTGAAAAGTTCCTTGCTGTCATGGGCGTTGTTGTCCAGTCGTTCTTTGAGTGCCGACTTCTTGGTGGCACGGATCAGCTGGTGGTGTTTGCGGGTGGCGTGCTTGAGGGCGGTCCTGTTGTCTGTGGTCTGGTCGAGTCGCCAGGTTTTCTCGAGAGTGCGGCAGTTCTTCTTGGATTCCTTGAGTTCGTTGGTGAACCAAGGGGTTTTCTTGCTTCCGGGTCTGCTGGGAGGGTTTTTAGTGGTGCGAGGTCGTCGGCGCAGGCGGTCAGCCACTTGGCGAGGTTGCTGGCTGCTTCGTTTGGGTCCGTTGTGTCGGTGGGTGTGTTCTGGCTGAGGGAGGCGGTGAGCTGCTCGGCGGTGATCTTGCTCCAGCTCCGGCGGGGAGCCTGTTGCGGGTGGTGGTGGGTCGCAGTCTTTCTGAAGCTGAAGTGGACGCAGCTGTGGTCGGTCCAGTGGAGTCCGGTGGCGTGGCTGAAGGAGATGTGCTTGCTGGACGAGAAGACGGGGTCAAGCGTGTGGCCGGCGTAGTGGGTGGGCGTGTTCACCAGTTGCTTGAGTCCGAGGTTGGCGAGGTTGTCCAGCAGGGCGGTGGTGTTTCTGTCGTTGTTGTTCTCCAGGTGGAAGTTGAGGTCCCCTAGGAGGATGTAGTCGGCGGAGGGCATGGCGTGCGGGCTGATGAAGTCTGCGATGTCTTCGCTGAATAGTGTGCGTGGTCCCGGGGGTCTGTAGATGAGGGTGCCTCGGAGGGTGGTCTTGGGGTCCGTGTGTATCTGGAAGTGTAGGTGTTCGGGCGGCGGTGAAGGTCTCGTCGGAGTTAGTCGAGATGCGGATGGTGTTCTTGTGTACGATGGCGATGCCTCCTCCCGTCTGGTTGACGCGGTCCTTCCGGGTGATCTTGTATCCATCCGGGATGGCTATGGCGATGTCAGGCGCTGAGGAGGCGTTCATCCAGGTTTCGGTGAGGAAGGCGATGTCCGGTGCTGTTGCGTCGAGCAGGTCCCAGAGTTCCACGGCGTGCCTGTGGACGGAGCGGGTGTTCAGCAGGATGCATTTCAGGTGGTTGCTGCTGTTGCTCGACTTGGCGGAGGTGGTGCACGTCAGGGGGCAGGTGAATCGGCAGGTTTGGCAGGTGAAGGGTCCGTGGGTGCGTCTCGGTGAGGCTCGGTAGCAGGCAGGGTTCCGGCCGGCATTGAGTGCGGTGAGTGTGGCGGCGTCGTAGGTCCGTCGAGTGGTGTTGCATCGGTGGGATCCAGGGGTTCTGGCGCTGGGCGCGGTCCAGTCGCGGACGGGCGCAGACGGGCTTGCCTTAGGCGCGCCTTCGGCGCGCCAGCGGCGCGCCCGCTGCGCACGTCCGCTGCGCAGCGTGCAGCGGCCGCCATTTATGGGGAGGTGGGAGGGAGGAGCAGCTGGGAGGCGGGAGGCAGGGGCAGCGAATGGGCAGTCAGGGGGCGGGGCCGCAGGGGACGCAGCGGCGGGAATGGCGATAGGCAGCGAGGGGCACAGAAGGAAAAACGGGGGGAGAGCAGGTAAATCACGGGCACAACAACAGTGGGGCAGCGAGGGGCACAGAAGGAAAAACGGGGGGAGAGCAGGTAAATCACGGGCACAACAACAGTGGGGCAGCGAGGGGCACAGAAGGAAAAACGGGGGGAGAGCAGGTAAATCACGGGCACAACAACAGTGGGGCAGCGAGGGGCACAGAAGGAAAAACGGGGGGAAAGCAGGCAAATCACGGGCACAACAACAGTGGGGCAGCGAGGGGCACAGAAGGAAAAACGGGGGGAAAGCAGGCAAATCATGGGCACAACAACAGTGGGGCAGCGAGGGGCACAGAAGGAAAAACGGGGGGAAAGCAGGCAAATCACGGGCACAACAACAGTGGGGCAGCGAGGGGCACAGAAGGAAAACGGGGGGAAAGCAGGCAAATCACGGGCACAACAACAGTGGGGCAGCGGGGGCACAGAAGGAAAAACGGGGGGAAAGCAGGCAAATCACGGGCACAACAACAGTGGGGCAGCGAGGGGCACAGAAGGAAAAACGGGGGGAAAGCAGGCAAATCACGGGCACAACAACAGTGGGGCAGCGAGGGGCACAGAAGGAAAAACGGGGGGAAAGCAGGCAAATCACGGGCACAACAACAGTGGGGCAGCGAGGGGCACAGAAGGAAAAACGGGGGAAAGCAGGCAAATCACGGGCACAACAACAGTGGGGCAGCGAGGGGCACAGAAGGAAAAACGGGGGGAAAGCAGGCAAATCACGGGCACAACAACAGTGGGGCAGCGAGGGGCACAGAAGGAAAAACGGGGGGAAAGCAGGCAAATCACGGGCACAACAACAGTGGGGCAGCGGGGGCACAGAAGGAAAAACGGGGGGAAAGCAGGCAAATCACGGGCACAACAACAGTGGGGCAGCGAGGGGCACAGAAGGAAAAACGGGGGGAAAGCAGGCAAATCACGGGCACAACAACAGTGGGGCAGCGAGGGGCACAGAAGGAAAACGGGGGGAAAGCAGGCAAATCACGGGCACAACAACAGTGGGGCAGCGAGGGGCACAGAAGGAAAAACGGGGGGAAAGCAGGCAAATCACGGGCACAACAACAGTGGGGCAGCGAGGGGCACAGAAAGGAAAGGGGAGACAAGCAGACAAAACTGGCACCGGGGCCACAAGCGGAGGGCGATCTTACCTACAGGAGCAGCGGGCAGACAGCACAGGCGGAGCTGTGTGGTGGGGAGCGACCTACCTGGCAAGGTCAAGGGTCGCTCTCCTCACCGTGCAGCGGCCGCCATTTATGGGGAGGTGGGAGGGAGGAGCAGCTGGGAGGCGGGAGGCAGGGGCAGCGAATGGGCAGTCAGGGGGCGGGGCCGCAGGACGCAGCGGCGGGAATGGCGATAGGCAGCGAGGGGCACAGAAGGAAAGACGGGGGGAAAGCAGGCAAATCACGGGCACAACAACAGTGGGGCAGCGAGGGGCACAGAAGGAAAAACGGGGGGAAAGCAGGCAAATCACGGGCACAACAACAGTGGGGCAGCGAGGGGCACAGAAGGAAAAACGGGGGGAAAGCAGGCAAATCACGGGCACAACAACAGTGGGGCAGCGAGGGGCACAGAAGGAAAAACGGGGGGAAAGCAGGCAAATCACGGGCACAACAACAGTGGGGCAGCGGGGGCACAGAAGGAAAAACGGGGGGAAAGCAGGCAAATCACGGGCACAACAACAGTGGGGCAGCGAGGGGCACAGAAGGAAAAACGGGGGGGAGAGCAGGTAAATCACGGGCACAACAACAGTGGGGCAGCGAGGGGCACAGAAGGAAAAACGGGGGGAGAGCAGGTAAATCACGGGCACAACAACAGTGGGGCAGCGAGGGGCACAGAAGGAAAAACGGGGGAGAGCAGGTAAATCACGGGCACAACAACAGTGGGGCAGCGAGGGGCACAGAAGGAAAAACGGGGGGAGAGCAGGTAAATCACGGGCACAACAACAGTGGGGCAGCGAGGGGCACAGAAGGAAAAACGGGGGGAGAGCAGGTAAATCACGGGCACAACAACAGTGGGGCAGCGAGGGGCACAGAAGGAAAAACGGGGGAGAGCAGGTAAATCACGGGCACAACAACAGTGGGGCAGCGAGGGGCACAGAAGGAAAAACGGGGGGAGAGCAGGTAAATCACGGGCACAACAACAGTGGGGCAGCGAGGGGCACAGAAGGAAAAACGGGGGGAGAGCAGGTAAATCACGGGCACAACAACAGTGGGGCAGCGAGGGGCACAGAAGGAAAACGGGGGGAGAGCAGGTAAATCACGGGCACAACAACAGTGGGGCAGCGAGGGGCACAGAAGGAAAAACGGGGGGAGAGCAGGTAAATCACGGGCACAACAACAGTGGGGCAGCGAGGGGCACAGAAGGAAAAACGGGGGGAGAGCAGGTAAATCACGGGCACAACAACAGTGGGGCAGCGAGGGGCACAGAAGGAAAAACGGGGGGAGAGCAGGTAAATCACGGGCACAACAACAGTGGGGCAGCGAGGGGCACAGAAGGAAAAACGGGGGGAGAGCAGGTAAATCACGGGCACAACAACAGTGGGGCAGCGAGGGGCACAGAAGGAAAACGGGGGGAGAGCAGGTAAATCACGGGCACAACAACAGTGGGGCAGCGAGGGGCACAGAAGGAAAAACGGGGGGAGAGCAGGTAAATCACGGGCACAACAACAGTGGGGCAGCGAGGGGCACAGAAGGAAAAACGGGGGGGAGAGCAGGTAAATCACGGGCACAACAACAGTGGGGCAGCGAGGGGCACAGAAGGAAAAACGGGGGGAGAGCAGGTAAATCACGGGCACAACAACAGTGGGGCAGCGAGGGGCACAGAAGGAAAAACGGGGGGAAAGCAGGCAAATCACGGGCACAACAACAGTGGGGCAGCGGGGGCACAGAAGGAAAAACGGGGGGAAAGCAGGCAAATCACGGGCACAACAACAGTGGGGCAGCGAGGGGCACAGAAGGAAAAACGGGGGGAAAGCAGGCAAATCACGGGCACAACAACAGTGGGGCAGCGAGGGGCACAGAAGGAAAAACGGGGGGAAAGCAGGCAAATCACGGGCACAACAACAGTGGGGCAGCGAGGGGCACAGAAGGAAAAACGGGGGGAAAGCAGGCAAATCACGGGCACAACAACAGTGGGGCAGCGAGGGGCACAGAAGGAAAAACGGGGGGAAAGCAGGCAAATCACGGGCACAACAACAGTGGGGCAGCGGGGGCACAGAAGGAAAAACGGGGGGAAAGCAGGCAAATCACGGGCACAACAACAGTGGGGCAGCGAGGGGCACAGAAGGAAAAACGGGGGGAAAGCAGGCAAATCACGGGCACAACAACAGTGGGGCAGCGAGGGGCACAGAAGGAAAAACGGGGGGAAAGCAGGCAAATCACGGGCACAACAACAGTGGGGCAGCGAGGGGCACAGAAGGAAAAACGGGGGGAAAGCAGGCAAATCACGGGCACAACAACAGTGGGGCAGCGAGGGGCACAGAAAGGAAAGGGGAGACAAGCAGACAAAACTGGCACCGGGGCCACAAGCGGAGGGCGATCTTACCTACAGGAGCAGCGGGCAGACAGCACAGGCGGAGCTGTGTGGTGGGGGAGCGACCTACCTGGCAAGGTCAAGGGTCGCTCTCCTCACCGTGCAGCGGCCGCCATTTATGGGGAGGTGGGAGGGAGGAGCAGCTGGGAGGCGGGAGGCAGGGGCAGCGAATGGGCAGTCAGGGGGCGGGGCCGCAGGGACGCAGCGGCGGGAATGGCGATAGGCAGCGAGGGGCACAGAAGGAAAAACGGGGGGAGAGCAGGTAAATCACGGGCACAACAACAGTGGGGCAGCGAGGGGCACAGAAGGAAAAACGGGGGGAGAGCAGGTAAATCACGGGCACAACAACAGTGGGGCAGCGAGGGGCACAGAAGGAAAAACGGGGGGAGAGCAGGTAAATCACGGGCACAACAACAGTGGGGCAGCGAGGGGCACAGAAGGAAAAACGGGGGGAGAGCAGGTAAATCACGGGCACAACAACAGTGGGGCAGCGAGGGGCACAGAAGGAAAAACGGGGGGAGAGCAGGTAAATCACGGGCACAACAACAGTGGGGCAGCGAGGGGCACAGAAGGAAAAACGGGGGGAAAGCAGGCAAATCACGGGCACAACAACAGTGGGGCAGCGGGGGCACAGAAGGAAAAACGGGGGGAAAGCAGGCAAATCACGGGCACAACAACAGTGGGGCAGCGAGGGCACAGAAGGAAAAACGGGGGGAAAGCAGGCAAATCACGGGCACAACAACAGTGGGGCAGCGAGGGGCACAGAAGGAAAAACGGGGGGAAAGCAGGCAAATCACGGGCACAACAACAGTGGGGCAGCGAGGGGCACAGAAGGAAAAACGGGGGGGAAAGCAGGCAAATCACGGGCACAACAACAGTGGGGCAGCGAGGGGCACAGAAGGAAAAACGGGGGGGAGAGCAGGTAAATCACGGGCACAACAACAGTGGGGCAGCGAGGGGCACAGAAGGAAAAACGGGGGGAGAGCAGGTAAATCACGGGCACAACAGCAGTGGGGCAGCGAGGGCACAGAAGGAAAAACGGGGGGAGCCCAGAAGCCCACTCTGAGCTCAGCCATAATGGCGGCAGCTCCCTCTAGTTGGCACCCATCTTCTCCAGCTGCACCCCCGGCTTCGTCCCTTCGGGGAGTCTTCCCCCCCTCGAAGTTCAACGGGCGTTGTTTAGGATCTGTGCGCCCCATTTGCTAATTGCAAGCATTAAAGTGGGCAATAGCAGTTGGCACAGAGGCACAGGAGGGGGATCGATCACCAATGCCAGGCTGGCAATAAATGTGACGTTGATGGTGACTTCACGTAGGGAATAGTGTGTTCACCACTGCCGGCAGGGAGGGGGAGCAGAGTATTAATCCCCAGTCGATTTAATTAAGGTCAAGTGCTAAGCGTCACTGTGGTGTACAAACGCTGTGAGGATCAGGAGGTGCACAGCCCGCTGTGTGTGTCGGGCACCAAGATGGCGGCCAGCGGGACAGAGAGAAGGCCTTGATCCGCAGTGAGTGTCTGCTCGATAACAGTTAGATGCGCAGGGCAGCAGGGAGGCTGTACTTACAGTTCTGAAGCTGCAGGAGGCATCGTAGGTAGAGGGCAGGCAAGTTCAGTATTGGCATAATCAGCCCACATGCCGAGATCGGGCCGGGAGCATACGATCACCCCTCACGGCCCGTTGTCTAACAGCAGGTTGCTCCGCAGTGGGGGCTGTGAGTGGTGCGCCCAGTTCGGCTGCAGCGAGAGGTGGAATGGGGGAGCCCTCGCTCCTCGTCTCCAGAGATAACAGTGGCAGCCAGCAGGCATAGTGATTCCGGCACCCGAGCCCAAGACCCCGCCTCCAGGACCACCCGAATCCCCTGCCAACTCGGGGCCCCCGGAGGCCGCGTCAAGTCCGGGCCCGGCCAGATGTGTTCTCAAGCTGTCGGAACGGCTTTAGTCACCATACTCGTCGCTAATGGCTCCTCCATGGCTTCAGGTGCAGGATTCCAGGCACTGTGACCGGCGTGATCACATTTGGATGCGGTTAGGTGGGTAAATACATAGGATTGCTCCGGAGCTCCACAGTCAGGCAGCCATTACGGTTGCCGGCTCGGCCACGCCCCGACAGGAACATTTTATGTATTATTTTCCCAACTATGATATGATCCTTTCCAAATTTCCTTTGCACAAAAGAATGAATCCTAATACATAGCAAAAGACATGGAAATTGCATTGTATTTCTTTAGATTGCCTATACTCATTGACACGGTTAAGGCATTGTAGGAAAGTAGGTTATTAGTAGGAGATGATATTCAACATCAGCCAGTAATAATACCATAATCACTAATAGGTCCAGTCAAGTCTCAGTAATGTAATACTTGCTCAACCCTTGGTAGCCTAGCAAATGAGCAGTCAGGCTTAACTTAGAAGACAGGTATGTGAAAAGCATTTAATACCATCAAAACAGTAAATATATAAAAGACAAAACACAATAAAAATCTAACACCAATTTATGAAAATGTAGAATATTTTTATCTTCAAAACAACACCAAAAATTCAATGTAGGGAACCGGACATATGGATTATTAAAGATTAAATAAAAAAGTGTGCATTCTTGTGCCAAAAAGCTAAAAAGCACCAATCGCGACTTTCTGGTCGTGCTGGACCAGTACAAAGTCTGAGTTTTAGGCTGGTGGCGATGGAACACAGTTCGGATAGGCTGAGGGCTAGGTCCAGATCCACAGTTTACCTCTATGCTTAGGGACTAATTACGATCTTGGCGGATGGGGTACTCTGTCACAAATGTGACGGATATCCCGCCCACCGTATTGCAAGTTCCATTATATCCTATGGGACTTGTAATACGGCAGAAGGGATATCCGTCATGTTTGTGACGGAGTATCCCATCTGCCAAGATCAAAATCTGGCTCTTAGTCTTTTTCTTGGAGCTTTTCTCTCATCAATGGGTTCGTTGGCGTGTTCATGGGTTTCTCCGATCCGAAGTTCATTTCAACAGCCAAGGCCTGCTGCAGCACGTTGCCTCTGTAGGCATCTGGAAGTTTTGTCCTCGATGGCAAGGAGATCCAGAGCTTTCAGCAGGACAAAACAATACTGTCAGGCTGATTTGTGAGTTGATGACAGCGGCTTAACTCTCAACATCGAGCCGGTCTCCTCCTGAAGCTTCTCTGCAAAACTTTGCAGAAAGTTTCCAGACTTTGAGATCTTGCTTCTTGTTAATTACTTTGGGGAAAATAAGGGTCCTTTAGCACCAGTGAAGGGTTCAGAGACGGGATTGCCTCTTGGGGGCTACAACTCAATTTCCCCACAATGCACTTGTACAGTCCAGGAAAAACACAGTTGCAACGGGTCAGCTGTGGTGATCCTCTCTATGGCTTGGCGGGTGGCTTCTTCCAGCTCTGTTGTATCTGTTGCTGATTAGGGAGTTCACTCTATTTCCTTGGAGTCAGGCACAGTCCTTTTTTGTGGAGCCTTGTGAGTGCTGCTGGTGCAGTCTTTCTGTGTGCAAGCCTTCTGTGGTGAAGGTCAAGGGTCCAACAGGGCAGTCCTTCTTCTTCTGATGTTCCAGGCAGTGTTCTGAGGAGCTCCTGCAGCTCTCCTATATTTATCCTCAATTCTGGGCTAGCAAGGGGGGGCCCAATAGGGGGTAAGGTTACCCCCCCCTCTGCTTTGACCACTTCCTGCAAAGTGTGGCATATTTGTGACCCAGAATGTACTGTTCTCACAAAAATCAAAATGGAGGAAATCTCTTCTTGGTGGGTGTGGCTTTGTAGCCCAACCCAAAGGTGTAGCCAACAACTCACTACACTCACCTTCCTGTCAGGGTCCGCCTTCCAGAATCCTCGGGATTGTGCTGATGCTCAAAAGGGGTCCACCTCTCGACTGCCCCAAGTCCGGAATATATAAGTACACGCGGACTAGTGGGATAATCAAGTGAGGGAAGGAAAGGGTAGGAACAGCTGGGAGGGAGATCTATGGGAAACACAGGAAAGACAGTGTTAATACCCTTTTTGGTGCAACAACATAACTAAACAGGTGAGCTTTCTGTGACGTATATTTGGTGAAGCTATAGAGAACTCTACCTGTAAAGGAAATTAAAGAGGTGTTTCTACCAGAAGAGAGAAGAGGGTGATTGCCGTCTTCCAACATGACATACTACATGGAGGAGAAAACATTCATCAGTATCAGACTTATACCACAAATGTCTTTGTTATAAGAATAACATATGATTACCCCACCTACCCTGGCCGTGTGTGGAATAGTCCCAAAAGCAATATGGGAACTCCCTGACGCCCTCTTATCACTCTCTCTCCTAGGAAATGGTATATAAGAACAGACCATGCATGAATACAACAAAAAAGGAGGTGCTCAATACTTTTGGCTCTTAGAAAACATAAAGCGTTCCACTGGAGTTCAAATAATCACATGGCCATCCTGAATAGAGCCTTGGTGAATTAGTATGAGTAAGACAAGGTTCAAAACTCCACAGGTAAATATATATATATAAATCTATATATTTCGACTGAAAGTTAATGCAGTACAAAAGAAAGGATCGTCAAAAGAAAAGGATTCATTCCCTGCACGAGAACCCAGGAGCCACTGGTCTCACCAACAGGAAATGACAAAGGATCTGAATGCTGTGAATCACACAAGCGCCTCTCTGCAAGGAACCGTGGACTGTGCGGTTCCGCCAACAAAGAAGCAAGGAGCTCGCCTTCCAACGGACCAGCCAATCCAGAAAGATGCGAGTACAATGTTACCCGTTATGCTTCTCTGCATGAAACAGCCAAAAAACGCCATTTTCTCCAACAGAGAAGCGTGGGCAAAGAAAGCGCTGAGAAAGCCTGTTCTCGAGCGCGCAAGTATCATGCAACGATGAACAGAAGAACAAGATCGAGGTGCGGGGGGCACCCTTACCGCCTTGGAGAACAGGGATGGAAACGCTGCTACAGCCGAAGGTAATCCAAGAATAATCGGCAGCGTCTGGAGTGTTTGACGCTCCTATATCCGGGTTGAATCAGCGTCCGAGTCACGTGGAACGTGCCCACGCTATGAATGCTGGGAAGTGTAGTTTTTGACCGGACTTCCTGGTTCTACCTCGTTTACCGGGCAGTCAGTGCTTTACCGGCCTACGGATCCTGACACTTCCAGCCCCTCTCCTAATCTAATTAGGGAGGGCTCTCGTCTGGCTGGGGATCAAGGGAGCGGAGGCTGGCCTGGGTCTGTTCTCCTACCTTTAAAGTCCAGCTTATCTCTCCAGCCCCCTTCCTCTCTGTAGCTTCTCCATGAAGCAAATCTCCTCCCACCAAATGGCTGTATTGTTTCAGCTCCAGGCCTCTTCACACCTACTCAGGTAGCAGCTTGGCTCAGGCAGTTGAAGGATGACTAATCAGAAGAGGCTGCTACAGGCCTGCTTTAGGTAACTTCAGGATAGTAAGTTCTAGAACTACTTTCTTATAATAGTTACATCACATCCAATTTTGGCAAGTTGTTGGATTTAATGTGACCATTAATTTGATTCTTTGAATGATATTGCAAGCTACCTCCAATGCAAAGATAGACTTTATTAAATTTAATAATACCTTCCTCATTTTAGCCCATGAGGCTAGCAGGATTACAATAGGAAAAAAATGTTTTTCTGAGCAGGGCATATAAAACCTATTTTATATTGTTCTTGCTTTTTATAACCATGCACTCTACCCTTGGGGTACCTAGAGCTGACCTGAGGGGTGACTTATAAGTAATAAAAAGGTAGTATTGTGCTTTGGAAGTACTTTTAGTTCCAAAGTTGAATTTGCACATAGTTGTATTTTAAAGCCAGCCTGCAAAGGCAGCCCTCGCTTTAAAATGACACCAGATACCACAGTAGTTCACATTTAAGTGCATTAAGTTCACTGGGGTCTCCAAGCATGCACGCCCTACCATATACGAGGCATTTATAAGTAGGTTGTCTTTTCCAGTTAGAATTATCAATTACCATATACCTTTAGAGGACAGAGCACTGGCCCTGGGCCTGGTTAGCAGAGCCCATGGCACTTTCAGAGTCAGTAACCACCAGTATCAGTCAAACCATGGAGTGATCAGGGCAAAAAGGATGACTTTCCTAAAGGCATTTTGTTAGACCTGTCAGCCTTAGGGTGGTCTTCCACCCCAACTTTTTGCCTTGCAACTCCATTTTTTCCTGACCTCATTTTTGCTTGACGTAGGACTCCGGGCACTTTACCACTGCTAACCAGTGCTAAAATGCATGTGCTCTCTCCTCTAAACATGGTAATATTGGTTCATACCCAATTGGCATATTTAATTTACTTCTAAATCCCTTGTAAAGTGGTACTATAAGTGCCCAGGGCCTGTAAATCAAATGCTACTAGTGGGCCTGCAGCACTGTTTGTGCCACCCACTTAAGCAGCCCTTTAAATATGTCTCAGGACTGCCACTGCGTAGCCTGTGTGTGCAGTTTCAACTGTCATTTCGACCTGGCAAAATAAACTTTCTGCCAGGCCCAAACCTTCCTTTTTAATACATCTAAGTCATCTGTAGAGGTGGCCCTGTACAGCCCAGAGGGCAGGGTGCAATGTATTTAAAAAGCAGGACATGTACTTTTTAAGTTTTACATGTCCTGGTAGTGAAAAACTCTTAAATGTGTTTCTCACTACTGCAAGGCTTACTTTTCCAATTGGATAACATTGGAGTTGCCACATTGCATTTTATAAGTGTAATTTCCAAATGGGAAGACATAATCCCTTCAGGTTTGGTGTCTCTGGAATCACAATTTAAAATCCTAACATATGGTGAAGTCGGGTTTCAAATTGCTATTCTGCAGTGCCACTTTTAGAAAGTTATGTAACAACAGTGGTCCAATCTGAAAGATCCACTATACGGGTAAGGTTTTAATGAATAAACTTATCCTAAATATTTCTCAATAGCCCCACACCATATAACTCAAAGATGGGGGTAGGTACTATTTCTAACAATAAGGTAGAGTTTGCTATATTGTTGTACATTTTAGCATCACACACAAAGAAAACACATTTGAATGTATACATTTTTCTGTATTTTGAAAATCCCCAAATATAGATACATTATATACATGTAAGGCTGCTCCAAAGAATTTCGTGAAAGGGTGCTCAGGAAAGAAGAGGTCATGCATCAAGTATTTTAAATGAAAATGGAGAGGAGATAGACCTATTACATATATTTTTATCTTATTTACATATTAGCCTGTTTGCATATACTTTTTATCCTGTAGAAGTATAGTCATATCTAAACAGAGGTAATCTTATCATTCATAATTACCCTTTGTTTAACCGATTGACAATCCAGGCTGTAGAAATGTAGACGTTTAGGCCGGCAGTATGTGGGGGGATGAGGGCCAATTTAAGCCTCAAAAATGCGTCTACATCAGGACTGGATAACCATTTAAATTGGGGAGCAACCTGGAAAATCATCCAATGTGAAGACTGAAGAATTGATCATGTAATTGAAGAGGGCCACCTGGCTCCTAGACGATAGTGGATTTAATCCTTAAGGCAACTGGATACTGTCAGCCTTGAAATAGGAGTAACATGTATAACCCGAAAGCAGGATTCGGCCAATGTCCTTGATCGAAACAATGTGGTAGAGTTGAATTCTTTTAAAGTGTAGAGGGAGGCCTCCTATTTATTACGACTCTCCTTCTGTAACGAAGTATCAAGTCAGACTGCGGTGGCAGTCTGGCACACTACTTCATTACAGAAGGAGAACCGGAATAAATAGGAGGCCTCCCTATACATAATTCTTTGGAGCAACCATATATGTAAATAATGTATCTATATTTAGTGTTTTTTTTAAAATACAGAAACATTTATACATTAAAATGTGTTTTCTTTGTGTGTGATGTTAAAATTTACAACAATATAGCAAACTCTCCCCTATTGTTAGAAATAGTACCTACCCCCCATCTTTGAGTTATATGGGTTGGGGCTATTGAGAAATATTTAGGATAAGTTTATTCATTAAACCCTTATCCTTGTAGTGGATCTTTCTGATTGGACCACTGTTGTTACGTATCATAAACTACCCTGGTCCTTCTGAATATTTTTTGGGTTCACCCATTGTTATGTAATCACTTGTAGAAAGTTGGCATTTTCTTGCCTCATCTGATGCCTGCAGCCTGTCTCTAGTCACATGACTGAGTGTAGTTGGTATTTGGGCTTTTGTGTATTCCTCCTAGACAGCCACACACAATGGGAGCTTAGGTGTTCCTGAGCGGGCCATCACTGGCAGGATGGGAGGAAGGAAACAGGACCTAGCCTCACTTATAGATGAGTGGGCTGTGTCCTGTCTCCACACAAAGGGCCTAACAACCCTGCTTGGTCACCTCACCCAGCTAGGAGCCAGGCCACGGGAAGTACGGAATTCCATTAACTTTAAAGACCCTGTCTAGAATCTTCTCCCACCTTCCAGAACCAGGGACCTCGGACACCAATTTTTCATTACACTTCTAAACCTGTGGATACTCTGCCAGGACTGCTGTGCTTCTGAAGGACTGCCACTCTACTGGACTGCTGCTCTGAAGGAACTGCAGCCTTGCTTTGCTGACCTGCTGCCCTCTTGCCTGGATGAGATGGGCTGGACCTGCATCTCTTGAACCCAGAACACAGAATGACTCCAAGGGCTATTTGGCTGGACTCCTGATCTAAAGCCTCAGGGACATAACAGGCTTCCAACAACTTTGCTTCTGCACCTCGACTCTGCCATTTGTGAGTTTACCCTGCCAAGTAGTGCCACCTCAGTCCTGGACCCTTGGATGTGGGCCTAAGGTGCTTGCCAGCAGAACCGACGCATCTCCTCTGCTGAGCGGCACATCCCCGAGCAGAACCGATGCATCTCTGCTGCTGTGTGGATTGGACCCGTCACAAAGACCCACATCGCCTCAGCAGTACACGGATCAAACACATCACCGCAACGGCGTGGCGCATCTACAGCCTAGGGTCTCGTATCTCTTGTCGACGGCAGCCTCTGCAACGATGCCAGACTCCACCTTGCAGCTCCTTGGAACCTATGTATCATCTTCTACGTGCTGCATCCCCGATGCCGGGCTTCACATTGCATGTCCCGTCAATGAAATCCTCGACTATGACTCAACAGGACTTCACACTGCAGCGTCGCCACATCTCATAACAGATGCATCACTTTGGCACGGATCTACCCCGCAACCAGGATTTATGGTATTTTGTTCACTGGGTCACCGTAGGCAGCAGGCGCTCCATCGCAGTCGGCCTCAACATGTGACTTTGTCCCAGTCCGGCATGACCAGATACCCACAGTTGGCGTTTTGTGCTTTTTGCTGCTATTTTCACGAAGCACTTTAAAATTCAATTTCTCTGGTTCTACAAATTAGATTTTTGTCATTTTGGTCCTGTTTTATTTATTTAAAATGACTCTAGTTTTCTAAATCTGTTGTGGGCTCCTTTTGTGGTATGTTTTCACTGTTTTACTGTTTAAAGTGTTGCACAAATACTTTACACATTGCCTCTGAGTTAAGCCGGACTGCTTCATGCCAAGCCACCCAGGGGGTGACCACAGGTTAATCTGGGGTTTGCTTGTGCCTTACTCTGACAAGGACTGTGGTTGCTCCTTGACCAGGGCTTTTATCCCAGCCAACCATCAACCCAATTTTCTAAACAATGGGCCTAAAATAACAACTGCCTGCATGCATCAAATATGTAATTTGCCCTTCTCACACCACAACACCTTCCTCTTAATATAGCTCTCATTTCTTCCTTCCCCCTGAAAACCTTTCACTTTAGCACTGGACCATAGCTACAACAATGTGTGTCTAATGTCAAAGAACACTGTTGAAAGTTATAAGTAGGATGCTTCGAGAAAGAGAGAAAGGAGATATTTGTGTGTTGAGGAGAATTTTATTCGCTGACAAAATGCTTTTATTAATGATGTGTAAAATGTGCGTTTAAGTAACTCATATGCTAAATGCAAAATTTATAGTAGGTAATCATATATAAATGTGATAGACCTGCAAATAAATAAAAGTGCTGATTTAAGTTAGCCTAATTGTCGATGCCATGCTAACTGAAAAATAATGCAGTAACACATTGAATAGGTGTTTGCACACAATATTTCTCTTTATTTCAGATGTTGTATTTTTCCAGAAGCCTTCTGTTAGCTAGTGAACACTGAATAGACACTTGTTTTGTATTAGAAAACCAAAAGTGAGTTCTCACCGGGAGGAGAGGAGGCAACCGGAAGAATGATTCATGGGAAGAACAGTCTGGACTGAAAAATATCAATGATGTAACTTTTCAAGTTTTAATGTCTGAAAGCCTATTGTGCCCCTATGAGAAAACGGGGAGTTTGCTTATTCGCAGAAGTTTGCTGATATTATATTAGAGGATGAAGAAGATGGAAGAAAATAATGTTGCAGCATAGAATTTGGGTGTTTATATTAGTATGTGATCCTAGGCTAGATTCAGGATTCCTTCCCCGACTCTCTGGCTGGAGACTCCTCTTTGAGTTTTTAATGTCTTTCTTCATGAGAGGCTGCCTTTCTTAGAGTTTGCTGAAATGCCTGCTAATATCTGTGACCTATGCAAAGGCTGTATGCTTGAGCATTGATTCTCTCATCAGAGCTCTTCATTGGGTTTCTGAACTGACATCCTATTCTCTCATTGTTCCAACTAATTTATAATAAGGAATGTTCCTTTATTGAACATGCTTGTTGTATTTCTAACAAACAGTTTGACCTATTTTATAATCAAATTATGATTCTTGGATTATGTTAACTTTTAATGCTGAAATCTGAAGATAAATACCTAATAAATAAAAAGATGAAAGACTAAAAGCATTGAAAATAAAACCCTTTATTCACACAACATTCTCTTTATTGACTGTACTAAAAGTCTTTAATTATTTATTGTAATGTAGCTGATTGCTCCTAACTTCTCCTTGTTAATGAACAAAGGTCCATTAGACCAGTGATGTTGGTTATTTAATGATTGCACCTTGGAGATTGATATATAGAAAACCCTGCTTCCTCGCGTGCTTACATGCAGTTCTGTAAATGCAGTAGACTTAAAGTCAGCATACCTATAAACAGATGTCTTTATGTTGTTCTCAAGGTCACATATTGTCTAAGAGTGGTTATTCACTAAGGAATGGGTGGAAGTCAATGCACTTGGCATAAACTATATATTGACTTTTGACCAGTGCACAAGTATTTGTATAAAAATTGTACAAAAAGAAAATGCTTAAGCAGGTGTAAATATTTTAGTCACTTTAAATAACAAGTTATAGCAAAAATGTAAATGTAGTGACGTCCCTATCTTAACCACTAAAAGGTCATGCATGGTAGAAGTCTTCATTAAATTATTTCTCCACAAAATGCTGTAGGCAAATAAATGTGCGGTGTATAATTCAGTGGCGATAAAGTTCCATAATGTGAACACAAATAATAGAAAGGGAGGCTTTCTACTAGACTTTGATTAAATGAAAATGTGTCATCTCAACAGTTTAACTCAAGTCCAAGAACGTGTGAGGTACTATTTAAAACTTCTATTTTTGAGTAGGAAGATTATGACTTTTGTCTCAAAATGTGGACATAGTTGGATGTTTAACATCTGATTGGGGCAGATTCTCTGAAATGCTGAGAAGAGAAGATTTTGCATTACTATCTAAATAATAACCCCTTTCTTTGTTTTATAATTCTTTGAATAAAAGCCTTTATATTATTTCAAATTACATACCTTAACCTTTAGTTTCCACACAATTAAACGCAAACCAGTTATTGATGAGGAAATTTAAACATGAAACACCAGCTATACTGCATGGATTGACACAAAAGGTATGTAATAGAAGGTCTACAGATTGAACTATAGTGCTGTTCTTTTTCACCTTCGGAAACCTCAATTCAGTGGTTTGCTTGTTTGAATTCCTGATGTGTTCGGGATGGAATTTCAAATAGTTTAGTTATTTTGTTTTACTTTTAATGCCAAGTTTGTGCACTTAGGAGACATGATGTCACAAAAATCTGAGACAAGTCCCGAGTACCACACTTTGTGCTGAATTGAGATACCAAATAAAGGCCTCAAATCACCATGCAAACACTCTTGAGCCTGTTAAAAGACAAACTAAGCATATGGAATCCTGAAAAGTTTAATTTCAGCCACTCAGTGGCATATAGGCCTTGATAACTCTGCTTGAAATCAATAGTCCAGAATTTATGGAAAGTGGTAAGTTGTTTCTTTACTCAGTCTTAGCACCATCAAACATGGAATACAGTTGGTTCATTCGTAAAGATACAGATGATTCAGCCAACAAGTGTTTCATTGAATCTCTGACTTTTTCAAGAGATGCAGAGACATCCATAATTACTTGTAAAGAGGAAATTATTCCAGAAATATGATAATAAATCTGAGAAAGCGTATCCACGTCAAATGGTATAACCAAGTTAATTGTGAAACCTACCTGAGAAAAACACAAGCAAACAAAAGAAATTTATATATCACAATCAGTATAGAAGATCCGTATTTCAATATTTTGGCACTAGATGTCTACAAATTTTGGCCAACCCGAATCAACCAACCTGTTGTCAACTGTATAGCTTCCAAAATCGAGTAATGTTCCTACACCAATTTGCAAAAGGTTGCCTTCATGCTTTTGTCCAAAAGGCTTAAGTTCCTGAATTAGCCGCTCTCCTAAACTGTCCAGCCTGGAGACGAATAAAGTGAGATTACAACCAAAGTAAATACATGGCTGATGTCATACATATCGCTATATCACAATAATGTAAATTTGGCTATCAAATGGCAACTGTAGCTTGCCATAATGGCATATGTAGTAACTTTACATCGGATAGGAAACATTGGACATAATATCCAGTAAGAAAGTAGACGTACTAAATAACATGTGTTAGATGTGTTACATCTATCCCCCTTCGTATTGGCGACAAAGTCCAGTTTTTTCATGTTTCAATGTATATTCTGCAACTAATTCCAAAATATTGAACCTAGTATCAATACATGTCTAAAGAACAAAAAAACAAACAAGGACAGATAATTTCATTTAAAAAATACTTTTAAAAACCATAATCCAGCCGGGTCTGGTGGCTTAGTGGACGAATGCATCCACTCTAGGGGCCTGTGTTTGACCTCATGGTCACAGGTTCAAATCCTGGCGGGTCCAGTCAGCCTTTCATCCATCTGAGGTCGATAAAAGGAGTACCATTGAGTTGGGTAACAATAAACATCTGTTATTCAGCGCCTTGACACCCTAGCTTGAGTGATACATGTGCTTTACAAATACACATGTTATGTTAGGTATGTTATTATCAATTACTATAGCAAAACCAAAAAAGTGTTATCTCAGCATGCACAGTTGTACAGTGACTGCTCTTTTTGTCAAAGTTTCCAAAATTTGCAACCATTTCATGAAGTACCCAATGGTCCCTGGAAAGATATAGTCACTCACACACTGAGTCCTCCCACTATATTAATATAGAGGAACCCATTACCTTGGACGTTGATAAGTCCTTGGCATACGTGCTAAGGGAAGCATCAAACAGACACTGTCACCAAGTCGCCAGATATTCCATCAGGCTTTTTTTTTTTTTTAAACATCTGTGTATAAGTCTGTACTGTGGCCAATACCCCACAAAGCCCTATGCTTTACAAAACAATTCCATTATATCACCTGGTATATCGCACACCAAACTCCCCTTAAACAAAAAGGATGTTCACTTTCTTTGAAAGCATGTTTTCATGTATTGATCATGAAGCGCACATGTCCTGTTTCAACACGTTAGAAACAAACACCACAAACCATTTTTGTATTAGTCAAAGTTACACGTCTTGGGAATTGATATATTAACATGCCGCATATCAAACCATGCAAAACATATTAGCCGTTGTTTGCGATAAACTCCCACGAGCCCCATAGTACAAACGAATGGCCAAGTAAAGTGAGAGTATACCGTCCCGGCAGAAAATTCAGCTCAATATGGCAAGCCATCTAAATCTTAATCACATCACCAAATGATAGCCAAAACAGTTTGTATTAACCTCTCCTATTGTCCACATAGGCCCACTTAAACAAGAATGCAACCTCTGTATTAAAAACACTGTGATCTTACTGTACGGGCTCAGTCAAATGTCGTGTGCGCCCTGTATCTGCTAACAGCTAAATGCCGGCCCAGCAAGTAATTTAAGCGGTGACCGCGCAGTCACGTGATCTATAAAGATGGAGGGCAGAGGAATTGCAAAATGATTTGCTATGTAACTCTCTTCCTTTATGCACCAAATACAAAACAACATCCGTACAAGGACCTGCTGATAATCATGGTTTCACAGCCATCTTAGAATGGTGTTTGAACCCATAACATGTTAAAAGCTAATATTATCTGTTGTGCTAGCAAATGCACGTGTACAATTATTTTTGTATCCATATCTGTTTATAAAAGGACTAGGTCTCCGCTGTTAGTACATGTTGTTTTATTGAAATGCGCATAATGATGTGCTTATGCATTGTTCCATACTTCTGTTTGTCAGTAAACTAAAATTCCATATTTGTCACTGCTAACAAAAAACAGCAAGTGCTATAGATCCCTGAAGAAACCATGTAATAAGAAAAATGGTAGTCCTAAAAGAAGGAATGAAGAAGGGAAACAAAGATAGTAGTGTGACCATCACAGAAATGTACTTACTAAAGAAATGGTTAGTATAAAGAACCGTAGTCCTGTCACCATATGTCACCATACTGGGAAGTTCTACATATATAACCCAGGTGATGCAAGACATTATATCCGAAAAATGGGGGCGTACACTACCAGTCCACAAAAAAGGCACATGTTAAAGCAAAATAGCTTAGAATTAACATAAGCACAACAATAGCCGAGCAATGCTATACTCCGTTACAATACTATTGTCACCTGGTTTGTGGATGTATATAATCCATTTTAAATCCCTATTCTTATACGTACATATAGTAGTCATCCTATAAGATGATTGCTTGATCCACATGTATATTGTAAGATGAGGATAGTGTATAATTACACTGTGATGTTATACAGGTACAGTTGTTATAGAAACTGGTACATTTTATTATCCTGATTCATTCATTTTCAATCCATATTCATATACGTTTGAATGATAATCATCAGATAAGTCAATAACTGATCCACACCTATATTGTTTTATGATGACAACGCAGCATTAAACTGTGATGTTATGCAGGTATAGTTATTGTAGAAACTGGTACATTTCATTATCCTGATTCATTCCCAGTTCCCTTGCCAGTAGTCTTATAATCCATTGTGCCTAATTTTTTCTCAATTCTGCCATGTGGTCAGCACCCCTGTGGTTTGCTTTTGTTAGACTTATCCCTCAAAAAGGCACAACAGATGCAGTATGTGCTTCTCGGATATGTCTAACTAGAGGATATGCCATATCGTTATTTCTTACGTGTTCTTGTACACATTCCTTGAGGGGGACATATTGGGCTCCCGACATATATTATCTTGCACATGCATAGCAATACATAGACAACATATTTTGTATTGCAGTTTATGAAAGCTTCAATTCTGTATTCCTTACTGTTGTAAAAGCCTTTGGATTTACTTGGCAACCATGTGTGGATTTTCTCATGTTGGGGTGGCAGACAGCTATTACAAGCTGCATAATTAGATCTAAGTTTTCTGTATACATGTTTACCCAAAGAAAAGGGATTGGAGGCACCCCTACACCACAGCTGCCTTTTTTGTATATGGATGTTCAGAACAGAACAAGGAAATCTCTTTCCATTGAGCAACACCCATCACATTAAGGCTACTATAAAAAAGCAAATGCGTGATGGCATGATCATTGACCATACTTACTGGAAATAGATGTAGAATTATATTGCACTCCTTTCATATATTGATAAGTGTTACTGAAGCACATGTCAGAGTGCTGCGGGGCATAACCGTGCAATTAATTTAGTACATAGAAGACCTCTTCCCTCTGTTTAGCATTTTTAATTTGCACTGACTCTCCTTTAAGACTGTAGACTCTTCAAAACCCAAATGATGCACATATATTGAGAATGATCCCTTCAGAAATGCTTGACATTGCGTTCAATTGTTCTAGTATGTTGCCTCACTGTTTTGCAACACAGAACAACACATTAGCTCAAAATTTAAATGAAACAGAAAATGTAACCCTAACACTTTTTGTACACTGAAACACTATTTCTTTTAGCACAAATGGGCCAGGTCTGCCTGAACAAATGTTAAATTGAGGACTGTGGAGTTTATAAAATGTGAAAGTGGACTTTGATCTGAAAACTAGGTCTTCAGCATGGTGATGATTGTTACATTGATTAAATTGCAGAGAATTGCAGTGAATAACTAGATTAAAAGGAGAAGGCACTCTGACCCAAGCGACTGCCACCTCATCTTTAAAAGCAGACAAACACCTACAGTATGGGACATGGGCAAATGAAAAAAGGGATGCCAGATATATTCCGCCCTTTTTTTCTCCACATGGGTATAATTTGCGCCTGGCATGAAATCTTTACTCCTTATGGGGAATTTGGGGCACTTTCCCTCCTTAAAGCCACACCTAGTCCATAGTTTTGCAGGACTAACATTTGGTGCACATGTAGTTTGGCAAATGCCATTGGGAATGCTTGTGAAGGCTTAAAATGTTCCTACTTAGTGGGTGGTCCTAGCATTCCCTCTAGTCATTCCTAGAATTCCTGTTCTCCCATCTCTTTAAAATAAATCGTTGTAAATATCCTACATTTGGATGTAATTTGTAGTCACATATGCAGTTTTGTTAGCCACCAATGTGAAATGTTTGTGCACATAACGCTCTGCGTATTAGGCCCAAATAGAAGTGATCCCCTCTCACGTTTGCCTGCTGTTCAAATCACTATGGAGCAAATTCACATTGCACATTCATGACTCTACCAAATAAAATCCCCATTCTGTTCCCACAAATTTCAATAGAAATAAATGGCTTTTTGCAGAAGTCACCTTTAGATTAAACATTTGCAACAAACTTCAGGTTAGTTCAGTTGTGCAAGGAGTATTCTTTTAAATGGAATATGATTATAACTTTTCTCTAATGCACTTAGCATGAATATATGAGGTATTCACAAATGGTAATTCGTAAAATAAAATTCTCCTCTGTATTATATCTATCCGTATCACCTCTGTGTGCTTTACCCTTCAAAGAAACTTCAATCTAACTTTTAAACAATCATTAGATTTCAAGATGTAGGCTGTGGACTGCCAATGGCCAATAGAACAGTGAGAAACTATTGTAGTCCTTTTAGTTTACATCTTAAGAGCCTGAATTATTTTTGAAGCAGAACATTTCTGAGGATTTGTTCTCATTTATGTCTTGGAAATTATTTCAAAGGTTCCTAAAGTATGAGGAAGATCAATAAGAAAATACTAAGGTTGCATTTCAAGCATTTTAGTTTATTAATCTTGCCAACCCTAATGGATCCTAATGACCAGAATTCAGAGCTATATTTTATCCATACTCAGACTAATACTGGAATCATAAAATAGGTATCATCATATTTGTTTCAGTCAAACACATTGATTGTCACAACTTTGCCAGTTATAGTATACTAAGAAGGAATACAGTAAATAACTCAACAATTGGCTTCTTCACTTTTTGTTTCATTTCACTCACAGCAGATTCTGCTAAGGTTTATAGCACTCACTAAACCATTAAAAGTATATGTTTCATCGAAAATATATATTTGTTAGAATTACAGTCAGAGTGTGTGTGGAATATCTGATACTCTATTTGTTTATTCTAGTTTGTCCCAACAATTTATATTCTTAATTCATTTCTACCTTTGAGAGTCAGAACCTGTTTACCTTTGTACAGAATTTGAGGTTGATTTCTTTGACAAATGCTTCAAACATTTATAGTGTGCAAGTTGTTGCCACTAGACTTTCATATTTGCATATCATTGATATGTGTCGGACATTTATATAATAATCTATTCCCTGCATTGTTAATAGACAGTGCCAGTTACTTCACTCTCCTAACTGAAATGAATTTCACCAGCATGTTTTCACTGTATTGTCTCCACTTTACAGAAAATGTTTTACGTTCGATATAATAACTCTAGCCAAAAATGTGGTTATCTCTTCTTTTATTCTACTTTCCAATTGTCTAGAAGTTTTGTAATATTGTACAAGCAGACCATTTCCTAATGATGTGTATTCCCTGATTTTATTCACAAGCGTATTGTTATTATTAAGAGGCTGCATATCCTGCAGGTTTTGGTCGGCACACATTGAAGTGTGAGAAGAGACATAAACGGCCCCCACATTTCCTAAAGTTATTATATGTTCGCCTAGTTGAAATACAAAATTTTAGGCATGAGTTCATTTAAAAATGAACTAGTAGGATATGACTGGAATCATCAACCAGAACCACATCATTGTTACTTGTCCGAACATTTTCAATGGAGGAAAAGAAAATGATGGCTCACCCATTCAAAATGTGATGGGGGCTCCTGAGACTGCTGCCATGGGCAGTGAATTTGACAGCCCTGAGCACTCAGTAAGGATGTGTAACAGAAAAGAAAGTTCTTGAGTGGAGTATTAATCCATGAAAAGTGGAGCCCCTGGCACTACTAGGGGTACTAGGGTAGCGGAGACTCATATTACATGACTGAGAATGCTGGTGAATAAGAGACTGGTCTTTTATCATCATATTTATATTGATGTACATATTTTAGACTTCATTATATATTGCAGCATCAATAACGCTCTGAAAATCTATATCAAGTATCATCTAGAATAATGTAATTAATACATGAATAAAATTGAGCTTTACTTGCTCCATAATGAAGTAAACTATTCCAAGTCTTTCTCAGTAGCGTTTTATTTGTTCTTAGAATTTGTTTTGTATGAAACCTATGAACTAATATATAGGGGCACATGGTATGAATTCCCACGTGGAAGAAGTCTTCACTCCAAGACATTCACTCATGGTCACTTTGCTAAAGGAGTACATTGTCTGTATGTTTTTTTATCATGTAGGTTAAGGAAAAAATGTTCTTCATCTGTCAAATTTCTTTATATTCCAAGATTTAAAGCTTAAATTAATCAGTTTAGCGTTGGTCTCAAATCAGTGTGCAAATAGGTATGCTTGGCACTGTCATGTTAAGTCTTTGCTCTTCTCTGTGTAGCCATGGTTGCAGTAGGAACTAGTAACATTTGTGTGTTGGAATTGTTACTATGCTCGGTTCCTGAAAATAACATACATAAAGATATGTATGAAAAATTCAGTGATATAAAACATTTGTAGTAAAATTACTGTTTAAAAATAAAACAATGAGTACGTACACATACACAACTGCTGTATATAAGTGCTATTAAACGATAGGATTAAATAGGTTTTGCTATTGTTCTTTATATTAATTGAAATATGGCCCTCTGTCACTTGTACATAGATGTGTTGCTACCAGGAGCCAGCTTATTTTTACATCATGACTTGGGAATAGACTAACATAAATAGGCAACAGTGATATGTAGCTGAAGAACATACCCGAAAAAGCAGAATTGTTGGAAGAACCTGGCACACAAAGCTACTGACTTCGAATTGGAGCGGCAGGTGCCATGGAATATGATTCAATAGACACACAGATGATGGATGGAATGCAGGCAGTTCGCTCCCCACGCTGCTGCACGGCTCTGCCTGCATTGTTTTTGCCTAATCCTGTACTTTTCCCCTGTGCCTAACTAGCTTTCTTGCCCAGACTTGTTTTAATTCCCCTGTGCCTAACTTGCTTTCTTGCCCAGACTTGTTTTATCCCCCTGTGCCTAACTTGCTTTCTTGCCCAGACTTGTTTTTATCCCCGTGCCTAACTTGCTTTCTTGCCCAGACTTGTTTTTATCCCCCTGTGCCTAACTTGCTTTCTTGCCCAGACTTGTTTTTATCCCCCTGTGCCTAACTTGCTTTCTTGCCCAGACTTGTTTTTATCCCCCTGTGCCTAACTTGCTTTCTTGCCCAGACTTGTTTTTATCCCCCTGTGCCTAACTTGCTTTCTTGCCCAGACCTGTTTTTATTCCCCTGTGCCTAACTTGCTTTCTTGCCCAGACTTGTTTTTATCCCCCTGTGCCTAACTTGCTTTCTTGCCCAGACCTGTTTATATTCCCCTGTGCCTAACTTGATTTCTTGCCCAGACTTGTTTTTATTCCTCTGTGCCTGTACTTGTTTTATTGCCTAAACTTGTTTTTCCTTCCTGTGCCCAGTTCTCCCGCGGCCCCTGCCCGTTTTTCCCGCCGCTGCGTCCCTGCGGCCCCGCCCCCCTGCAATCCCATTCGCCGCCCCGCTCCCACCTCCCAGCTGCTACTCCCTCCCACATCCTCTCATATGGAGGCCGCGCAGCGGCCGCGCGCAGCGGGCACGCCGAAGGCGCGCCTAAGGCAAGCCCGTCTGCGCCTGGACCGCGCCCAGCGCCAGGACCCCTGGATCCCGCGAACACCACGACGCCCGACACCGCTACAATGCCAGATCCCTCCACGCACTCAACACCGGACGATCACACACCTGCTTTCTGGCCGCCCCGAAGCGCACCCACGGAGCTTTCACCTGCCGGAACTGCAGCTTCACAAGCATCCGCCCCACCATGCCGCCGACCAGGAAAGAACCCAACCACCTCAGATGCATCCTTCTCAACACCCGCTCCGCCCGCAAACACGCGGTTGAACTCTGGGACCTACTCGACTCAACTTCCCCAGACGTCGCCTTCCTGGCGGAGACCTGGCTGAACCCCGCCTCGGCACCCGACATAGCCATAGCCGTCCCGGAAGGCTACAAGATCACCCGCAGGGACCGCACCAACGGAGCAGGAGGAGGAATCGCCATCGTCCACAGGAACACTCTCAGAGTCTCGACCAACACCGACGACACCCTCAGCACCGCCGAACACCTGCACTTCCAGATCCACACTGATCCCAACACCACCCTCAGAGAAACCCTTGTCTACAGACCCCCCGGACCCTGACCACAGTTCAGCGACTCCATTGCCGACTTCGTCAGCACACACGCCCTCGCCTCCACGGACTACATCCTCCTCGGGGACCTGAACTTCCACCTCGAGAACAACAACGACACCAACTCCACCACCCTGATCGACAACCTAGCCAACCTCGGACTCAGACAACTCGTCACAACACCCACCCACTCCGCCGGTCACACGCTTGACCCCATCTTCTCCGCAAGCCCCCACGTCTCCTTCAACCACACCACCGAACTCCACTGGACCGACCATCGCTGCATCCACTTCACCTTCAAGAAACCCACCACGCACCACCGCACCCAACAGATGCCCCGCCGCTGTTGGAGCAAAGTCACCGAAGACCAGCTAACCACCACCTCGCCCAGAGCCCACCCGCCGACCCCACCGACCCCGACACCGCCGCCCGCAACCTCAGACAGTGGATCAACGACTGCGCCAACACCCTCGCCCCGATCAAGAAACCCTCCAGCAGTCACACCAACAAGAAAGCCAGCTGGTTCACTGAAGACCTCCGGGCCTCCAAGCAAACCTGCCGAAAGCTGGAGAAGATCTGGCTCCGTGAACGAACACCGGACAGCCACGCAGCCCACAAGAACGCCACCCGCAGACACCATCACCTCATCAGATCCGCCAAAAGGGCCTCCTTCAAAGACCGCCTAGACAACAACGCGCACAACAGCAAAGAGCTCTTCAACATTGTGAAGGAACTCTCCAACCCCAGCTCCAACACCAACGACGTCCCACCCTCGCAAGACCTATGCGACTCGCTGGCCACCTTCTTCCACCGCAAGATCGCAGACATCCACGACAGCTTCAACGCCACGACCGCCCCGACAACCACTGAGACCTCCGCCCCCACGACCACCATCCGCACCAACCGCCTGCTCTCCTGGACCAACATCAACGACGACGACACCATCAAGATCATGAACACCATCCACTCCGGATCTCCGTCAGACCCATGCCCACACAACATCTTCAACAAAGCCAGCACAGCCATCGCACCCCATCTCCGGAAAGTCATCATCACCTTCTTCGAGACAGCAACCTTCCCGGAGAGCTGGAAGCACGCCGAGTTCAACGTCTTACTCAAGAAACCCAAGGCGGACCCCAAGGACCTCAAGAACTTCCGGCCCATCTCCCTGCTCCCGTTCCTGGCAAAGGTCATCGAGAAGACCGTCAACAAACAACTGACCCGCTACCTCGAGGAGAACAACATCCTGGACCCTTCCCAGTCCGGGTTCCGCAGCAACCACAGCACCGAGACTGCCCTCATCGCCGCCACCGATGACATCAAGTCCCTGCTGGACAACGGAGAAACGGCAGCCCTCATCCTCCTGGACCTGTCAGCCGCCTTCGACACGGTCTGCCACCACACACTACGAACACGCCTCCACAACGCTGGGATCCAAGAGAAGGCCCTGGACTGGACCACCTCCTTCCTCTCCGGCAGAATACAGAGCGTCCGCCTTCCCCCCTTCCGCTCCGAAGCCACCGAGATCATCTGCGGTGTACCCCAGGGCTCTTCCCTCAGCCCAACTCTGTTTAACATCTACATGGCACCGCCGCCCACGTCGCCCGTCGGCACGACCTCAACATCATCTCCTACGCCGATGACACCCAGCTGATCCTCTCCTCACCAAGGACCCCCACACCGCCAAAACCAACCTTCACGAAGGAATGAAGGCCGTCGCTGAATGGATGAGGAACAGCCGACTGAAGCTGAACTCGGACAAGACGGAGGGTCCTCATCCTCGGATCCACCCCTTCGGCCTGGGACGACTCCTGGTGGCCGACCGCACTGGGAACCACCCCAACACCCACCGACCACGCACACAACCTAGGGGTCATCCTCGACTCCACCCTCTCCATGACTAAACAGGTCAACGCCGTCTCCTCCGCCTGCTTCAACACCCTCCGCATGCTCCGCAGGATCTACAAGTGGATCCCCACTGAAACGAGAAGAACGGTCACCCAGGCCCTCGTCAGCAGCAGGTTGGACTACGGAAACACGCTCTACGCAGGAGCCTCGGCCAAACTCCTGAGACAGCTCCAACGCATCCAGAACGCCTCTGCACGCCTGATCCTCGACATCCCTTGCCGCAGCCACATCACACCCCACCTGAGAGACCTGCACTGGCTCCCGGTCAACAAGAGGATAACCTTCAAACTCCTCACCCACGCACACAAGGCACTCCACAACACCGGACCAACGTACCTCAACAGACGACTCAGCTTCTACACCCCCACCCGCCAGCTCCGCTCCGCCGACCTCGCCCTCGCCACTGTCCCCCGCTTCCGAATAGCGACCTCCGGTGCCAGATCGTTCTCCCACCTCGCCGCCAAGACCTGGAACACCATCCCCATCCACCTACGGCAGACCCAAGACCTGCTGACCTTCAGAAAACTCCTCAAGACCTGGCTTTTTGAGCAGTAGCAGCATTCCCCACCCAAGCGCCTTGAGACCCTCACGGGTGAGTAGTGCGCTTTACAAATGATATGATTGATTGATTGATTGAATGCAGAGCATATCAAACATTCACCCTGTGTCAAGAGATCTGGGTTAAATCCATAGTTATTTTGCTCACCATGCCACCCCAGTTCAGACCCAGCCATATGCAAATCAGTCTTGACCCTGTGCCTCATGGGAACAGTCCAGCCCAAACTGCCAAGCCAGGTCCTCCCTGGACCGGAAACAAGCATCCTGGGACTGGTTTCGGGGCATCACCCCTCATCAGCAAGGCTAGCTTGAATCCAGTGGCACAGTGAGCCTGGGACCCACGTCTGGGCATACCCGGCCATACTTAGGGCGAGAAAGCACAAGACACACAGATGATGGATGGAATGCAGAGCAAATCAAACATTCACGCCCAGTCAAGAGATCTGGGTTAAATCCATCATTCTTTTGCTCTCCATGCCACCCCAGTTCAGACCCAGCCATGTGCAAATCAGTCTTGACCCTGTGCCTCATGGGAACAGTCCAGCCCGAACTGCCAAGCCAGGTCCTCCCTGGACCGGAAAAAAGCATCCTGGGACCAGTTTCGGGGCATCACACCTCATCAGCAAGGCTAGCTTCAATCCAGTGGCACAGTAAGCCTGGGACCCACGTCTGGGCATACCCGGCACACTTAGGGCGAGAAAGCAAAAGACAGACAGATGATGGAATATGATTTAGCATGGCCTGATTAAAAATATACATAGGTTAAATACTGACCATGGCAAAACCAAAGGGGATGATGGACGGAGTGTTGAACATTGCAAGCACTCACCCCCAGTCAACTGATCTGGGTTTAATCCATCATCATTCTTTAGCTCACTCCGCCACCCCAGTTCAGACATTTGCAAATCAGTCTGACCCTGTGCCTCATGGGAACAGTCCAGCCCGAACTGCCAAGCCATGTCTTCCCTGGACCGGAAACAAGCATCCTCGGACCGGTTTCTGGCTTACAGCCGTCATCAGCCAGGCTAACTCGAATCCAGTGGCAAAGTGAGCAAGGGACCCACGTCTGGGCATACCCTGCCAACTTAGGGCGAACATAGCAAAACCAAAGGGGATGATGGACGGAGTGTTGAACATTGCAAGCACTCACCCCCAGTCAACTGATCTGGGTTTATTCCATCATCTTTCTTTAGCTCACTCCGCCACCCCAGTTCAGACATGGCCATATGCAAATCAGTCTGACCCTGTGCCTCATGGGAACAGTCCAGCCCGAAGTGCCAAGCCAGGTCTACCCTGGTCCGGAAACAAGCATCCTGGGACCGGTTTCTGGCTTACAGCCATCATCAGCCAGGCTATCTTGAATCCAGTGGCAAAGTGAGCAAGGGACCCACGCCTGGGCATACCCTGCCAACTTAGGCGAACATAGCAAAACCAAAGGGGATGATGGACGGAGTGTTGAACATTGCAAGCACTCACCCCCAGTCAACTGATCTGGGTTTAATCCATCATCATTCTTTAGCTCACTCCGCCACCCCAGTTCGGACCCAGATCAGTTGACTGGGGGTGAGTGCTTGCAATGTTCAACACTCCGTCCATCATCCCCTTTGGTTTTGCTATGTTCGCCCTAAGTTGGCAGGGTATGCCCAGACGTGGGTCCCTTGCTCACTTTGCCACTGGATTCAAGATAGCCTGGCTGATGACGGCTGTAAGCCAGAAACCGGTCCCAGACTGCTTGTTTCCGGTCCAGGGAAGACATGGCTCGGCAGTTTGGGCTGGACTGTTCCCATGAGGCACAGGGTCAGACTGATTTGCATATGGCCATGTCTGAACTGGGGTGGTGGAGTGAGCTAAAGAATGATGATGGATTAAACCCAGATCAGTTGACTGGGGGTGAGTGCTTGCAATGTTCAACACTCCGTCCATCATCCCCTTTGGTTTTGCTATGTTTGCCCTAAGTTGGCAGGGTATGCCCAGACGTGGGTCCCTTGCTCACTTTGCCACTGGATTCAAGATAGCCTGGCTGATGACTGCTGTAAGCCAGAAACCGGTCCCAGGATGCTTGTTTCCGGTCCAGGGAAGACATGGCTTGGCAGTTCGGGCTGGACTGTCCCCATGAGGCACAGGGTCAGACTGATTTGCATATGGTCATGTCTGAACTGGGGTGGCGGAGTGAGCTAAAGAATGATGATGGATTAAACCCAGATCAGTTGACTGGGGGTGAGTGCTTGCAATGTTCAACACTCCGTCCATCATCCCCTTTGGTTTTGCTAAATACTGACCATGCACATGTGCATATACAATCTGTGCTGCATTATTCTGCCTCATATCTGAGATCACCAAGGACCATGCTTAGACTGGCACTTGCTCACTTTTGCATTTAGATCCAGGAGCCTTAGCTTAGTTGCTTACATTCATTTGGTCAGTCCTGGAATACTATAAGAAATGTAAGTGCCAGTTTCACTTTTTTTATGCATGTAAATTCAATTTATGTGCATAAAAATGTGACATTCCAAATCTTAATTCATTGAATAGGATTACAGATATTTCTGACTACTTAGGTTTGCAAATAGTCCATTAGTATGGCGAATTTATTGCTGTGGTAATTTTATATTTAGGGGTGGGAACATGGATATTCCCAAGATAGGTGCAGTGTCTAGGACGATCTCCAAATTGTTTCCAACAACAAAGGCAGAAAATGTTGATTATTGCAAAGGTTTTGAATCGACATTCCCACCTAAGGGCTGACATGTAAGTCACTCCTACATACCTTCATCAGTAGGCAAGACAGAGACTGACTTTTGTAATTCATATTGAATTTTATGAAGATTGAACCCATTACTGATTTCTCAAATTGCAAGAACCCTGATGAATGCATTTTGAAAGCCAGAGTTAAAATTTTGATTTTTAAACTCTTCATCAAATGTTTCTCAAAAATAGTCTATCTCTTTGAATGTCCTCCCATGATATTTAGAACAAATCATTAATTGGAGCTTGGGTAACCAGTAGAATTTCAAAGTTCAAGATGATTTCCAATTTAAGAATCAAGCCTAACACTGTACAGGATTTGGTGCACAATTTTAATACGAAAGAGATAGTGTCCATGAAATTTAGCGCACCCATTCATAGCAGGAACCTTTGTTTTGTTAAGAGTATTTATAAAGTGCTACACACCGGGAGATCTTTTGGTGTTAAGCATGAAGGACGGTTGAGCCATAGTATAGAGTGGTATCCAAGAAAGTCTTGAGTTTTTTGTAGAAGGAAAATTAAATGAAATATTTAATTTCCAGTGGCAATTCATTCTAGAGTTGTTGGGGGGTTAGAGTGGGTGGAGACTAATAATGATTTCCCGTCCAATGAGATCTTAAGACAGGGAAGAACAGAAGGTTTAACAAAGTTGAGAGAAGTGTACGGGAATGAGAATATTTTTCTACTTTGTCAGCAAGAAATGAAGGGCTTTACAATAGAAATGCTTATGAACTAGACAGAGAGTTCTGGAACGAATCCTACTGTATATAGGTCATCAATGAAGCTCAGTAAAGACTGGTTCAGCAGTGAAAAAGTGAGGGGCTGACATGATAAGTGTCACATCTTGAATTTATATTGTTCGAACTCTTTGAAACCGATATTTATCAATGCCAAGCTATAAAGCATTACAGTGATCTAATGTGAGCCAGTGATAGCAGCTATCCTGCCTTAATGGTACTAAAGGGAAGAATAGGTCTGAATTTGCTAATATAAAAAGCGTAGGAAGAGACAACTGTGCAGAACTGGGAGTCCATCTTTAATTTATGGTCTAAACAGACTCATAGGCTCTTGAAATTAGTCTTAGATTAAGGAACCTCTCTGTTCATCACAGATCAATTAGACTGTAATTTTGTTCCTGCGTTCAACAATACTTACCTGAATATGATGAAACAAAGCATTGTTTTTTTTTAAAGAAATAAACTATATACATTAGGATTTCATTCTGTAAATTAGGTCTTCATGTATGCTCATTAGGACATCATGACAATAAGATCACTCTTGATGAGTTGCTATGGAGAATGGATCTACATTACTTACTCTAGAGCCAATCAAGGAAAATCATGTTACAAAGAGTTTATGGTATGTAAATGTTCTTCTATTTGGTGTCCTTTCCTGTATATGTTTATGGCCATTTCGAGTCTGGACATGAGTTTTGCTGTCATTCAAATTGTGCTCTGTGTCCTCATACACAAAAATGTTTGGTACTCTCAGGAATATGAGTGTAAAGCAGATATCCAGCAGTGGGCACTTAATTTGGAAACCTCAGCAACTTCCTCATCACCAATGTTGGAGGCTATGTTATTAAGGAAGAAAACTTTACTAGGGGTATTGGAGGAAATAGTATTAAACAATGAGTAGCATGGCAAGGATGCCATGGGCCCTCGTACAAGCAAGGAAAATGTCATATTTGACTGCCTTTGGCGTAGCAAATATACCTATTATCAGGGTCTAATCGGCACCTCAGTGCTCTAGGCCCCTGTGCCACTGCAACTGCTGCATCAGTGGCAGCTACACCCATGAAACAATGATGCATTAAAGTCCAAATCTGGCCATCTAATTAAAATAGACACTGAGCTAAAACAGGTTAATCTCCGTATGCCGTCTCTTTGTCATGCTAGTAAAAAGTGAGGTGTCCATACCTTTTACAAAGGTTATCTTCAACCAGCAAGGAGATTTTATAAGCGAGGAAAAGGAATAAAGTGCACAGGAAAGGTACATTCCTAGAGTGAACACTTTTCTAATTTGTGTGCAAACACATATGCACTCATAAAAATCTCATGGAAAACTCATACTCACGAATCACAATTTGAACTTCCTAAGCATCAAAGCACGGGTAATCTTAAAGACCACTCCAGCACACAGATAAAAGAAATGGCTCTTGGTTGGTTTCTTGCTGAAGTAAAGGAAAAGATGGGTGAGAGAAGTCACTAAGATCCTGCTGTTCTCCCAGCTAGGTATGTAAGCTCTTCACAAGATGGAGGATGAGCTTTTGGCCCAAGGTATTAAGCTTATATCAGAGGATAAAAATGCACCATCAACATTTAAAACCAGCGCCTTTCTACATAATCATGCTGGCTTAGACGCAAACCAAGTTTCCTTTTCCCTGCATGCAAAATAATGTCACTCAACACTGAGAAAGATTAGACAAGAGTATACTAAGGGTAACAATTTTGTTTGAGTTCATATAGGGAATCCGAATCTGAATACAACATACTTAGTGAGGTGGTCTAGGATCCAAGACCTTACGCTCTACTAAGGTGGTCTATGATGCATTATTGGTAAATTCCAGTTATAAATGGATTTTGGCTACTCTTGATTTTTTTCATAACATTTTTATTAGAGTTTCTTGCCTGTGTAAACAAAATGAACAGTATCATATAACGGTAAACAACCACCCAGTACAGATGTAAGGGTCTTAACAGAGTCACCCACTCTCCCCATTACGTACTGTGATCTGCCCCAAACAATTGAAGCTAAACCACTTGTCCCAAATGTTTCTGTGCTTCCCTGGACACCCCGGAGCCTTATAGATAAGTTCTACAAATTTTGCACACCAATCCATACCCACGCGCCTCTCTGAAAGGGTCGGCTAAAATGTGGATCTCCATCTCTGGGCAATGTCTCATTTAGCAACCACCGTTGCCATTCTAATCAGAGAGCAGTCACCACGGCAGTCCCCCACCCCATCGAGGACCCCCAGTAACAAGTGTTTTTGTATGAGGGCAATAGGACTCCCCAGTATCCATGCCAGGATAAGCATGATACAGCGCCAATTGGTGGCAATTAGAGGGCATTGCCAGACCATATGCTAAAAGTCTGCACCGGGGCAGGTACAGCGGGGGCATTCTGGGTCTGGAGAGCGCCCTGCTCACCAGAGATGCCATGGGGACAGGTATGTTATGTGTAGGTAGTTCAGTTGTATAAGCCGAAGCCTCGAGGAGATCGTGATCTCCCGGGGTGCCAGGTGCGCCAAGATCCACTCCATCTCTTTCAGCAGCCCGAGCCAGTTCTCTCATTTCTGTTACAGGTCTGGGAAGCCATATGGGGCATTTACCACCAGGGTGCTGTAAATATTCCCATCTGGAGTTTTGCCTCTAGTAGACTGTGTTGGGGGGATGTCTCTTAGGTGGGTTTGTAGGGCGTATCACAGTTGGAGGTATTTGTGGAATTGTGTTCTGGATAGAGATAATTGTGTTTGAAGCACATGAACGGAGTGGATCGTGTCCCCCGCCTATATGTCCCCTATGACCGTAATGTCAATCTTGTCCCACTTGGCAAATTTGTGTTGTGTGTCTAAGTCGCCTGCCCCTCCATAGCGGGGTTTGTTACATCAGGATCTTCCCCCATCCCAGGTCCCTCGCCACTCCCCTCTAAAATTGGAAGACCACTTTAGTGTCTTCCAGAAGATTATTCGGAAGGGGATCGCCATATAGGATCCCCATCAGCCAATCCAAGTTCAGGAGTGAAAGTTTGGTCCTATCAGCAGGATCGTCCCATCCACCCATCAGCCATTCATTCACAACTAGTAGGTGTGCTGCTCTATAGTATAGAAGGAGGTCCACCATACCTGCCTCTCCATCGTAGGGCTATTTCCTAAGTTTACCGGAGGCGATTCATGGCAGGTGCTTGGAGCATAAGAAGGAGCAACTCACTGCCACCAACCTCCAAAACCAGATAGACGGGATGGAGAGGGGATATTTTTGGAACACATTAAGATAACGGAGGAGTACCATCATTTTAAACAGTGCAATTCTGCCTAATAATTGCAGGGTAAGTGAGTCCCAACGCTGTCGGTCTGCCTCCACACGGTTCGCTAAAGAGGTACGGTTAAGGTCCTGAGTTTCATCTGGGTCTCTGGAAATGCATACTCCCAGGTATTTGAAGTTGCCACTCTGCACCTGGATGTGGTGGACCAGGAGGTCTCAGCGGACCCTCCTTGGAGCGGAACAAGCAGCGATTTGTTGAGGTTGATCCATAGATCTGAGGCCACTGCATACAGTTCTAGGATTTCCATGCATCTGGGCCCGAGGTCTCGGGTGGGAGAGGAATAGAAGGATATTGTCTGCATAAAGGGAGATCAGATCTTCTGTGACATCCACCCAGTGCTATCCCCATCCCCGGGCATCACAACGCAGTAGTCAGGCCAGTGGTTTAATAACCGGGGTAAAGAGGAGCTGCAACAGTGTGCAAATCTGGTGAGTGCCCCGGCGCATGGGGAAGGTGTCTGATAATGCTCCATTAACCAATGTGTGTGCCCTTGGTCTCAAATATAGCAGCCCTATATAGCTGCGGATCCTGGCCTTTGTCCCAATTTCCCCAAAACCTCGAACAAGAAAGACCAATCCACAGTGTCGAAGGCTTTCTCAAAGTCGAGGAGCAGTAGGGCCAGCGGATCCTCAAGCTCCTTTGTGCGGGCCATGACCACATGGACTCAGCGGATGCAATGGTGATTACTGCGTCTCGGCATAAATTTGCATTGGTCTGGATGGATCAGCTTGTGGAGGATTGGCCATAGTCTATTCGCAATAAGGTTAGTGAGGATTTTGACCTTGGCATTGATCAAGGAAATGGTCCTATAGGCAGTACAGTGGTTGGTGGGGGTGGCCCAGCTTTGGGATGACCACTATGGTAGCCATGTCCATGTCAGCAGGGAAGTGACCTCTATCCAATGCATCTGTGTAAAGGTTATGAAAGTATACAAAAGGTAATGATAGAATGCTTGAATTAATCTCAGCCACTGGTCATTACTTGGCCACATCACAGTCCATTGTTATTTTTCACACATGCTATCTCAGTTTGGACCCAGCTATATTCAAATCACTCTTGACCCTGCTCCAATGGGAACAATTCAGCCCGAACTGCCAAGCCAGTCCCTCCCTGAGCCAGAACACAAGCAATCCAGGACCCATTTCTTCCTTGTTATGGGCTCATCAGCCGGATATAGCTTGGTTGCAGTGACACAGTGTGCACAGAACCAATGTCTGGGCATACCCGTCCCTCTTAGGGTGACATATGAAAGTATACAACAGGTGATGCTTGTTTCCGGTCCGGGGAGGACCTGGCCTGGCAGTTCAGGCTGGACTGTTCCCATGGTCCAAACTGGAATGGTGTGATGAGCAAAAAAGTGATGGATTTAGCCCCAGATCTCTGTACTGGGGGTGAGTGTTTGACATTGTTCAGCATTCCGTCCATCATTTGTTCTTTTTTCATTTGTCGCCCTAAGTAGGACGGGTATACCCAGATGTGGGTCCCGTGCTCTCCACGTCACTGGATTCAACATACCCTGACTGATATGGGGTGATGCCCCAAAACCAGTTCTAGGATGCTTGGTCCGGTCTGGGTAGGACCTAGCCTGGCAGTTCGGGCTGGACTGTTCCCATGAGGAGAAGGGTCAAAAATGATTTGCCTATATCTGGGTCCAAACTGGAATGGTGTGGTGAGCGAAAAAAATGATGGATTTAGGACCAGATCTCTGTAATGGGGGTGAGTGTTTGACATTGTTCAGCATTCCGTCCATCATTTGTTCTTTTTGCATTGTGTAAAGGTTAAGCAGGTGAGGGGTAAGTTGCGAGGCATACCTGCAGTAATATTCCATGTGGAACCTTTGGGTCCGTACGTCTTTCCCGATTTTAGTCCTTGTATCACCTCACCAATTTCCTCCTCAATGTTTTGGCAGTCTAGAGCTGTACTATTGGTAGGGGTGAATGTATCTAGGGGTATATCATCAAGGATCGGGTGCATTATTTGCACAGTGGCAGTCTTTGCAGGCATTATCCAGAATTTCAAATTGCAAATACCGCCGTAATGCCAGCTGACGTCCGCACAGGAATATTGTTTATCGAGAATTTCTGGGAAGATACAGGAAGACATGTCCCTGGTGGCCAACTAGTAAAGTAGTTTCCCTGACTTGTCACCCTGTTCGTAGATCTTTTGTGTGGAGGCTCTCCAGCATTGACGCGCTTCTTCCCGGACCATTTGATGGACAGACATTCTTGCCAGGGCCAGTTGGTGGCTGAGGTACTCTGATGGATGCCAAGTATGTTGTTGTTCAAGAGCCAGGATGCAGGACTCGAGGACCACCATGGAGCGGGCCCCATCATTCTCAACCCTGAGAATATAACTCTTGGCTACACTTTGGAGGGTGCCTCTACCAGCCATCCAGAGGGTACCTGGGGAGTCCACAGTGCCTCTTTTGCAGGTGGAATAGCTCTCTAGCTCCGTGGCGAGGAGCTTGTCGCTTTTCTCTTCTGTAAGGTACCATGCCTTGAGGCACCACATGGGTCTCAGGATCTCCCCAATATCACCTAGGGACAATGTCACTGAAGAGTGGTTTGAGATGCATCTGGGGTGCATAGTGACCGAGGCCATGTTTAACATAGCTGCAGGGAACAATATAAGGTCTATATGTGAGTGTGTCTTGTGAGAGGCTAATGTGTGAGTAAATGCCACAGAGTGTGGGAGCCAGGATCTCCAGCTATCGCAAAGGCCAGGGCATCCATCAAGTCTGTAAGTCATTTAACTTTGGTTACTCAGTATGTTGTGGGGGGACTCGAAGTATCTAACCCGGGGTCTGAGGTGGCGTAGAAATCCCCTCCCATCACAGTAATCCCAGGGGCATCTCAGCTGTAAATCAGGTTAGGGCTTCTGGGGTAGAAGCTTGCAGGTGGGGTGGGACACATGCACTCAGGAAGTTGTAGGTCTTACCTTCAAGGAAGCCCCCACGTATCTACCCATGGGGTCCACAAGTGTGTTAGTTACAGTCGGGGGTAAAGTTTTGTGAAGGAGGATTGCCACCCCTCCACCCTTCCTCCCCCCGGAGCCACAGGTGAACCCAACATGGTACACCCGACTGTAGCCATTTCATTGAAGGAAGTGGCATTGGTATCTCAGCAGGTGAGTCTCTTGGAGCATCAGGACCTGGGACTGGGGTCGCTTAGCATATTTTAAGAATGCCATCCTTTTGATATGGTAGAGAAGGCCGTTCACATTCCAGACGTGATCTGAAGTGTTATTCTATGATGGAAGGGGATCGTTAGTTTAAGTAGGATACTGGCTGAAGCATAGTCCCATAGAAAAGGCCAGGGTCACCACGGGGAAAACAAAAGTGCAGCGGTGGCTCTTCTGTGTTAACAGTAAGTGACGGTACAGGTGTGTGTGTACTACATAACAAAATGTGAACAGAGCATAACAGTCCCATCCCCAATAACTCCCTCCACCGCACACTTCCCCCCAGAAGCATCCGCCAACCTAAAAATCCTCATAACTAAATCAAAACAAGTCTCAGGTTCGCCAGGCATGAGAGGTGGACCTCCTCCTCAATTACAGTTTAGGATTCTGTGCGACTGCCATAGAGAGACTCAAGAGTTAGCAGGCAGTGGGAGAGCATGTCTAGATACTTTCTGCCCAATGAAATCCCGGGACCATGACTGCCATAAACATTATAAAACCAGTAAAGAACAATTCCAGCCAAATGGTTGGAGATAAAATATAAGCTTTTAATGCAGGAATAAAAAGACAACTCAATATTTAGCAGTGATGCAACCTCCAATTATTATATTAAGAACAGTTTGTTTATAGCAATGTAAAGGAACAGTCCAATGGAACTAACCTTCCATAGATTTCCAACATCTCACTGCAGCTCTGAGAAATGAACTGACCCTGAAATAAACGTCAGGGCTATTTAGTAACTGGAGAGAAGATAATGCTTCCTACATTTCCGGTGCCCTTGAGAAATGAATAAGGGTTTAAGAAAACACCCCAAAAATAAAAAATGTTGCAAAAAATATGAAATGTAGCACAGTTTGGTCTGCCAAACAATCACATGGACACCGTGGAGCAGATCCCCCAAAAAGCGCTACAGTCCTCCAAAAAACACAAAAGCCGCCAACCTTTCCTGCTCTGAAACGAAGGAGGAGAGAACTCTCCCAATGTGTGAGATCTAGGGTCAGGTACAGTACAGATTCAGCAGGGGATAAAAACCTATAATATTCCCTCACAGAGCTTTTGCTCAATTCATTGTACAGCTTCTGCATTTTGCAGAGCTCCAAAAAGTGATGCTTAACCTTTGGTTTATCATCTCTTTTAATACTTGAAGGGGTAGTAAACATGGCAAACAATCCCATCACGCATACATTTTTAGAGCTGTAACCTAGCCAGAGAATTGAATGGCCCTTTTCCAAACTAAGACAGCCAGTGATGACATCCCTGCACAAACTGGCAACCGGGTTGAGCCACCCACTGACCCACAGCTGTAAAGGAGCCAAGAATTACTTTATCTGAGATGTACTGTAGGTGTAGCTCAGAATGCACAATACAATTAAAGCTGAAGGGGGAGATGAAATAGCCTCCGGTAATTTGATTTTCTTCAGCTTGGAGGGAGGAAGCAATATGATGCCCCCAGACCCGTGCCATACAAAACAGCAGAGTCACACTGAATGTTATATATATTTAGAAGTGGGGAGATGGTCCCTTTCGCTACAGCGCCATGTAAATTGAACACTGCACCAACCGTCCTACTGAGCTTACATTGTGAGCTGTTAAGCTGCAGTTGCCAGGAGGCCATAGAATTAAAAACAATCCCTAAATAGCTAAAGTTACTCATGCTCCAGAACGATTAGCCTTTTATTGAAAGCTTGGGTGTGCTTTTTTTTACCTGGCCCACAAACCATAATGTGCGACTTCCTGTAATTTGTTACCAGATCTAACCTGCTCATAGAAAAAATAAATTGCCCCACTAGCACCCGAAGATTGACTGGGGTTTGTGCCAGTAAGTCCACGTCGTGGGCACATAATAACACGTGCAACTCTTTATGAACAATCTTAGGAATATCTACTGAGGCCATTATCAGGGAGAGGCAAAAGCCATTTATGTAAATATTAAACAGAAATAGGGCCAAAATGAACCCTTGACGCATCCCTCGTGCAAGGGAAAATACATCTGACATCTCACCTGTTGGGCCAAAGCGGAGTTTCGCAGCTAGATTTTCATGTAAAACGTGTAGGAAGCTCACTAATGCCACCTCCACCCCATGATGCAATAACATCAGCCTCAGCCTGGCTTTATTGGCACAGTCAAAGGCTGTGGAAAGGCCCATGAAGGCCAGGTACAGTGGGCAGTGCTTGCCGATGGTATACTTGCAAACTATCAAATTCAAGGAGTGCTCTACCGTACCCAGCCCAGAATGAAAGCCAAACTGGAAGGGACAGAGGATATTATTATCTTTGGCACATGATGGAATGCGATTAAAAACTACCCTGCTAATTAGATTCTATCAAGGGATATGGGGCAATAACATTTAGGCGACATACGATCCCCTTTGAAAATTAGCACAATGGTAGATAAAGCCCATGAGCAAGGAATATTATTGCTCAAAGAGTGGTTAAAAACATTGGTAATCAGGGGTCCCCTCAAATCACTGTTGCACTTAATATGGTCCATCAGTACCTCACCTTATCCAGGGGCTTTTCCACCGGAGATTTGTCGAATAGCGACCTCCACTTCCGGCAATGATACATAAAATTGTGCAGAGTGGGATAATCTGCCCTGCAAAAGTTCCCCAATACTCTCCTTTTTCTCCAGGTGGTAGCTGGCACTAAAATGTGAGACCCACTCAGGCCTGAAGATGTTACAGCTCAAGAGTGGGCTTTCCGTGGCATTGCTTTGCCTAATCTTCTTGACTGTGTTCCAGAAGATCTTGCTGTTTTTTGCTTCCACAGCATGTTTCAAGAGCTCCCAATCCCTCCTATGCAATGCATCCTTCCTTACCTTCAAGGTGTTTTTATAAAGCTTCAAGCTACTCAAACCTCATCCCAGTCTTTTGGGCTAGCTGCAAGGGCCTTCCTTAACCTATGTTTGGCTGCCGAACAGTGTCAATCAGACCACCGGAGGCCACCCTAGTTAAACAGAAAAGGCTTCGACAAAAAGTGTCTGATGCTCTGGCTTAAACTTTTATAATGAGCTAACATAGCTTCCCCTCTTATATCTGACAGACAATTGAGGAAGAGACCAAGTAGTGTCCTCAGTAATTTAGCCAGGGTATCTCCTGGTTCTTTTAAATGGCAGATAAGCCAGAGGTCATCATTAGAATGTTGGGTAAGAGAGATTACCTCAGTGGGGCAGATGGCCCATGGCTGAAAGAGCGTTATAGTCTGCCCATTCTGTCTCCACGACCTCCCCCTAGAAAACCAAACTGAAAGGTTCCTCATCACAAACATATGGTCGATGACCGAGACCAGACTGTGTCCTCTGTATTAGGCTATGGGTGACCCGTCCCCTCTAAACATATTGACAAGGTTGGCCAGGTTATGAGCAGCTATATGTCTTCCCAGCTCCTCACCTCTACTATCACATTGACGCATGGATGAAGCCTCATACAATGGCCCTCCAACCTTTGAGTAAGCTGCCAATTTCGCATTGGAGTCCCCTCCTGACCAATAAATAATAAGGCTGGGACATTGCACCAGCCCTTAACAGCTGCAAATTTGAAAGGAAAGGAAACAAATGAGTAAAATTAACAGACACAGAACTTGAGAAATCGTTCTTGTAAAAGTTAATTAGCCCGTACGCTGCCAGGCAAAGCCCCAACCCCACCCCGCACCCCCCACCCACCCCCACCGTCTCCCCATGCCAAGCGTTTTTTGGGCAATTTGGGGCAGTTTGCGCTCAGGACCCCATAACTTTTTTGTCCACCTAAGGTATCCATGCCAAATTTGCATCCTTTTTTTTCAACATCCTGGGGATTCTAAAGGCACCCAGGGTTTGTGTATTCCCCATGAAGAGACCAAGAAATTAGCCAAAATATGACTACATTTGGTTTTTTGGGGGGGAAATGGGGAAAAAGTGCTACAGAAGAAATCATCTGTTTTTCTTCCCTGAAAATGGTATAATTGAAGGGTATGCAGTGCTAAAATCACCATCTTCCCATCTTTCAGGAACAGGCAGACATTTGCAGAAAATCAAATCTTTAAACACAGTTTTGGCATTTTAGTGGGACATAGCCCATTTTTCCTATTTTTTTGTGCTTTCAACCTCCTTCCAGTTAGTGGTAGAATTGTGTATGAAACCAATGGTGGATCCCAGAAAGCTAAACATTTCTGAAAAGTAGACAAAATTCTGAATTCAGCAATGGGTTATTATGTAGATTCTTCAAAGTTTTCCTTACAAGGTAACAGGTGAAATAAAAAAATATTGGCATTGAGTTAAAAAAAAAAACACCGTTTGTGCCTGTGTATTTACCTGTAACTTCTAACTGGGGCAGGTTTTCAAAAGCAATATAGCATTATGTCGCTGGACTCTTCTGGCTGCGGGGATATATAGGGCTTGTAGGTTCACCAAGAACCCGAGGCACCCAGACCCAATAGCTGAGCTGCACCATACAAAGGATTTTCATTGTGTACCGGGTATACAGCAATTCATTTTGTAAAATATAAAGAGTGAAAAATAGGTATCAAGGAAACCTATGTATTCACAAAATGGGAACCAGATATGGTGTTTAGAAGCAGTGGTTATTTGCACATCTCTGAATGTGTGAGTACCCATACTAGCATGTGAATTTGAGGCTATTTTTCAAAATGACTTCTTTTTTACACACTGTAAGACATGCACAGAAAGACAACTGGCAATAACACTTGTTCTACTATTCTGTTTTCTCCTAAGTCTCCCGATAAAAATGGTACCTCATTTTTGTGGGTAGGCCTAGTGCCCGTGACAGGAAACGGCCCAAAACACAACATGGGCGCATCACATGTTTCCACTGAAAACGGATCTTTTGTTTGCAATGTGCCTAGCTGTAGATTTTGGGAATTAGCTCAGCGGGCACCTAGGGAAACCTAGCAAACCAGTACATTTTTGAAAACTAGACACCCAGTGGAATCCAGGGTGGGGTGACTTGTGTGGCTCTCACCAGGTTCTGTTCCCTAGAATCCCTTGCAAACCTCAAAATGAGTCTAAAAACACATGTTCCTCACATTTCTGTGACAGAAAGTTCTGGAATTTGTGGGAAGCCAAAAACTTCCACCCACCCAGCATTCCCCCAAGTCTCCCAATAAAAATGGTACCTCACTTGTGTGGGTAGGCCTACTACCCGCCACAGGAAATGGCCCAAAATATCACAAAATGACCTGGTTTTGCAAGGGAGTCACCTGCATTTTTGGCCCCGGGCTCAGCTGCCATCTAGGGAAACCTACCAAACCCAGACATTTCTGAAAACTAGGTACCCGGGGGAGGTCAGGGAAGTGTGTCTTGTGTGGATCCCCCTATGTTTTCTTAGCCAGAATCTCCTGCAAACCTCAAATTAAGCAACAGAAATCGCATTTTCCTCACATTTCTGTGCGAAAAAGTTGTGGGATCACCAGGCCAACACCTATCACCAAGCATTCCCCCAAGTCTCCAAATAAAAATGGTACCTTACTTGTGTGGGTGGGCCAAGTGCCTGCGTCAGGCAAGGGCTCAAAACGTATTTTGAAGACATGAAAATGATCTAACAAAAAACGACCTAGTTGTGCATGGGGGCACCTGCGTTTTTGGTCAGGGGCTCGGGACCATCTAGGGAAAGCTACCAAGCCCCGATATTTCTGAAAACTAGACACCCAGGGGAGTCCAGGGATGTGTGGCTTGCATGGATCCCCCAATGTTTCCTTACTCAGAATCCCCTGTAAACCTCAAATGTATCTAAAAAACACAATTTCCTCACATTTCTTTCTGGAATCACCACACTGGCACAAATTTCCTACCACCCAGTGTTCCCCTCAGTCTCCCAACAAAATTGATACCTCACTTGTGTGGGTGTTCAAAGCAGAGTCAGCCTAAAAACGTATAAAAAAGTTGCGCTTATCAACACGCTGTGATGTTCCCTCAATCGCTCCATATTTTTGGCCCTTCCCTGTCGCAGGCACTTGGCCCACTTACACAAGTGAGGTACCATTTTTATTGGGAGACCTAGGGGAACACTGGGTGGAAGGAAATGTGTGGTTTCTTTCTGATTCTGGAAGAATATGGCACAGTAATGCAAGGAAAATGTATGACTTTAGTCACATTTTGAGGTTTGCAAGGCATTGTGGGTAAAAAAAATGTGTTGGGATTTACAAGAGGCACACCACCCTGTACTCCCCAGGGATTTTAGTATATTAAAATATCTAGAATTGGTAGAGTTTTCCTAGAGACAATGTACACCTTGGCAGAGAAAGACAGAAAAGACAAATATTACTGCCGATCCATCTATTCTTCAAGCACACGCACACATACTGGTTGGATTTGGCATGAGGGTGAGTGAAAAGTTCAAAATGTATATTTTATTAACAAGAGATTTCACAAAAATGAAATACACTGTTAATAATTGAAAGTCCAAAAAACTGAACCAATGACACAGCTCGTGAGCTGTAAAGCTGTGTCAAGGCACCAACCGCTTTACAGACCATTCACACACCTTTCATACGTGACACATACAAGACCATTCACACTGGCAGCCACGGGCCCAGCACATTATAACACTCACATCAACAGACTGCGCCGTTCAAGGGCCCATCACTTTCATACGCTCACAAGACTGACACAGCAATCACACCGGCTGGCATTTGTCTAGCAGTGTGTGTAGTGACCAGCAGCAAGTTGCTACTCACATACTGCCAGCCGAACACCAGTCCATTGACACCGCCAGCCAAGTGCCAGTCCTCGCACATCGCCAGCTAAGCGCCAGTAAATGCACACTGCCAGCCAAGCGCCAGTCCACGCACACTGCCAGTCAATTGTCACTCCACACACACCCCCAGCCAAATGCCAGTCCACGCATACTGACAGTCAACCACCAGTCCACACACACTGCCAGTCAAACGCCAGTCCAGGCACACCACCAGCCAAACACCAGTCCTCACAACCAGCCAGCCAAACTCCAGTCCACAGACACCGCCAGCCAAGCACCAGTCCTTGCACACTGCCATCACATTTATTTAAACCAAAAAGAATACACAAACCAATTGAAGGTAGATACAAAACTATGACTACAAACACAACAGCTCCAACTAAATACATCACACTAATGCCAACCGTGAAATCTGAACAAAAGATATAAAATGATACAGACCATTCAGTGTATTTTTAAGCTCACGATTGCACCCAGAAACTCAGTTGCGTGTGGTACAATTTAAAACATGTGGCCACACACAGCCCAGGATTAGAAGGACAATCGGGGCAGTACATACAACTCTTCTTCCGCATACTTCTTCGGGCACAGACTCTACATTTCTTAGCTGGAACGTTTTTTTGGGCTGTGCGAGGAATGTGATCAGGAAAGCCGGGATCTTTCAATTTAACCACATCCTCCACCACTGCTTCTCTAGGAACTCTTGCCTGTTCCACTACAACAAGGCTACATATCAGAGACTGATGAAACTGAACAAAATGCCATCTTTGACTTGTCTAGAACAATCGTTGAATACAACAAAAGCATTGAAGGTTGTTAAATGGAATAAATGGATATCCAACTTCTTATACCAAACGGACGCCTTACCAACAGCAGTGTAGGGTTCCAGCCTCTGATCCACTCTATCTACACCACTGTTAGAAATGGAGGTCTCTAGTTGGCAAGAGTTTGCACCTTTGTCCAAGTAGGGACCCTTCCTTCTAGTCAGGAAAAGGGAGTTACACTTCTAAAATAACCCCTGCTCACCCCCTTGGTAGCTTGGCACGAGCAGTCAGGCTTATCTTAGAGGCAGTGTGTAAAGCATTTGCACATAACCAACAGTAATACAGTGAAAGCACTACAAAAGGACACAACACCAGTTTAGAAAAATATCCAATATTTTTATGTATCCAAAACAAGACCAAAAACTATAGACATCCACCATACCGTTCTCAGAAATCTTCAGTAATCAGAATAGACTTGAAATACAGTTCCTTGAAGTAGATAGCTCCATCTGGGGCTATCATGGTGTCGTGAACAACAAATCCAAACAGTTCTGGCTGACCGTGGCGTCCCGGGCCAGCTACGGTGTCGGGAAGACCCACAAAACAGTACCTTTCGAAATGCAGGGTGTCGGTGAGCTCCCGAAGAGCCGGCGTCTGCAGTCGTTGGTTCCGGAGATCGGTGCAGGAGTCGCCGGCCCTTGGAGTCGCACGCGTTGCAGATCAAACTCCTCGCGGTTGAGGTCGGGAACTCCGGCGTCTGCAGGTGTCTGGGCTGCGGTGCGAAGTGCAGCGGTGCGGCATGCGGTGCCCTTAGGTCACGGTGCAGGCAGCGGCTCGGTGATGGTCATCCAGCGGCATCGGTGAGACCAGGGCTGTGGTGCGAAGTGATGCAGTGCTCGTTGCGGTGCTGGCAGGTCACGGTGCAAGCAGTGGCGTCATCGTTGCTGAAGTGCTGTCATCGGCTGATGAACTGGAGTCGATGGCGCTGGCATCGGTGGACCAAGGCTGTGGTGTGGGATGAGGATGGTGGGTCATGTAACTTATGAGTGGTGCCCTGAACCACGGTGCAAGCAGCGGCATCGATGTCGGCGTGGAGCGTCGTCATCAGGGATACCAGGGCAATGGCGTGAAGCACGGCGGTGCGGAGTGCGGTGCCCACAGTTGCTGTGCAAGCAGCGGCTCGGTCGCAGCATCAGGTGGCGTCGTCGGTGAGACCAGGGTTGTGGTGCAAAGTGCAGCGGTGACCTCTGCGGTGCCTTCAGGACACCGAGTCCGCCGTTGTGTTGTTGAAGGCATCAGGTTGCTTTTCTTCTGTTGCAGCACAAAACACACAGTCCCCAGTGCTGGAAACAGATGAACTTGAAGTATTTGCTGTTCCTGAGACTTCTTGAACAGGGGGCAAGCTCTACCTTAAGCCTTAGAGAATCTCACAAAAAGGAAGTTGCAGAAAGTTCAGTCCAGTCCTTTCAATACCCAAGATAGAAGCAGCCACTGCAGGCCAACACAGCAAAGCACACAGCAAAGTGGTAGTCTCTCCTCACAGCTTCTCCAGCTCTTCTTCTTGGTTCCAAAAGAGTTCTAAAGTTCTGGGGTCTGGGCCCCAATATTTATACTCCAAATTCCTTTGTCCTCTTAGTCAGAGAATGTCTGCGCTTAGTCCAAACCAGTTTGGTCCTCTCTGGCCCAGCTTCCCAGCAGGAGGCGGAGACAGCATTGTCTGCAGCCAACCAGGCCCATTCAGGTGCAAGGAAATCTCTTCCTGCTTCTCTAAATGCAGCCCAGGTCTATTCAGCCCAGCCCTGACTCTTCCAGACTCTCTGGAGCCACTGCACATCCCCAGCCCCTGTCACTCCAAAGCCAGACAGTCAATACACATCCTAGCAGAGGCACACAGGATGGCTAAGCAAGAAAATACCTACTTTCTAGAAGTGGTATTTTTAAACACAGAATGTAACAATCACCTTAACTAAAAGATGCATCTTTAGATTCTGAGTTCAGGGATACTACACTTTATTTTCCTATCTGGTCCCAATGGGAAGTTATATTTATAAGATGTTATAAATTAACTCCCATGCTTTCCTATGGGCCAGATAGCCTTTCAATAGTAAAAAATGAAATTGGCAGTATTTCACTATCAGGACATGCCACACACATCAGGGCATGTCCTACCTTTCACATACACTGCACCCTGCCCACAGGGGTACCTTGGGCCTACCTTAGGGGTGACTAATATGTAGGAAAAGGGAAGGGTAGGGCCTGGCAAGTGGGTGCACTTGCCAAGTCGACATGGCAGTTACAAACTGCGCGCAGACCCTGCAGTGGCAGGTCTGAGTTACCTTTCAAGGGCTGCTTGTGTGGGTGGCACAACCAGTGCTGCACGCCCACTAGCAGCATTTGATTTACAGGCCCTGGGCACACACAGAGCACTGTACTAGGGACTGACTAGTAAATCAAATGACCAATCATGGAATCACCAATCCATAACAACAATTTACAACAGGGGCACTTGCGCTTTAACATTGAACAGCAGTGAGAAAGTGCGCAGAGACACTAAACTAGCAAAAACAGAGTCAAAACCGGGAGGTCAGAAAGCAAAAAGACAGGGGAAAAACGCCTAAAGATACCAAGTCTAACAACCACCCATGTGCTTATTGTAGCCTAAAATGCACACAGGTTTTCTCACTTCAGCAACCTGACCCCAAACAGTCACAGGTGAAGTACCTTCATCATGAATGATAGTCAGTATGTAGACATCTCTCCTGTTAGAAAATTTCACAGCTAGAAGTTCATTGCTACACAATGCACTGCACTGTCCCTTCTCAAGTGTTTTTTTAATAAATTAGCTCTTTTGGGTAACCGTTACGGTTAGAGCGGATTGTGCCAAAAGCATTAGTGTTCACTTTGAACAATTGTTTTTTTGGGGAGTTTTATATAGCGCGAACTAGACCCGATGATATCAGAGCGCTTTACATGAGCACCAGTTGCGTTACAGAGGGACACATTCATTTTTGTTAAGCACAGAGAGATTAAGGGCCATATGTATCAAAATGTTGTTTAGCGATTCTCAAATAGCGATTTTTTGCGAATCGCTATTTGAGAATCGCAAAACGCGATGTATGTAAGATTTGCAAAAACTTTTGCGAATCCTACATATTCCTTAATTGCGAATCGCACATTGCGATTCGCAATTAAGGAATACCTCCCCATTCATTCCTATGGGCCTGGAGGCCCATAGGAATGAATGGGGAGACTTCGCAATTTGCAAGTACCCATTAGGTACTCGCAAATTGCGAATGCAATTTCAAGGATGCAAGGGTGTCAAAAGGACACCCTGTTGCACCCCTGAAATAAGCATGGGTGCAGATGTGATGCACATACATGCCCTAAGGGCATGTATGTGCGCCACATGGCACTTTGAAAATGCAAAAAGTGCATTTTTCAAAGAAATCGCAAATTACCACCAACCTGAAGTTGGTGGTAATTTACGATTCCTAAGCCAAAATCGCACAACTTGGGTGCTCCCTACATTGCATTTAAGGAATCGCAATTTGCGATTCCTTAAATGCAATCCCAATTTAGCTTGATACATATGGCCCCTTGTGATTTGCCCAGAATCACAGGATGTTGAGCGTCCCTGCCGAGACTCGAACCCGGTTCCCCAGCTCTGAGGTCGACCGCTCTAGCCATTAGGCCACTTCCTCTCACCAGTGTAAAAGTTATCTATGTATAACTGGTGACCTTTGTTAAAACGTCCTCGACCAAGTTCCCACACAATTTTCTCACTAACTCCAAAAGTGGATGGACAACCAGGGAGTGTCAATACTGGAATCCCTACCGGTGTGCCCCCTGAAATTATATACATATCCAGTACTACTCTCAGACACCATATATATGTTAATTCCATAACGTGCCCTCTTGCTAGGAATGTACTGCCTAAAATCCAATCGGCCCTTGAACAGAACCAATAACTCATCCACAACTATTTCTTTCCCTGGGACATAGATCTCTGAAAACCGATCTAAAAAGTGATAAAGGACAGGTCAGACCTTAAAAATATGGTCACAATCAGGGTGATCTTGTGGCAACGCTAAAGCATTATCAACAAAATGCAACATCCAAAGAAGAAGCAAATACCGATTGTGACACATGGTTGCAGGAAATATAGCCGTTGCCATCAAGGGACTAGAAGACCAATATGAAGACAGCAACAGCTTCCTTATCAGGCCCATCAAAAAAGTTAAACGCAAGAACTTCCTCAACTCATCCAAATTCATGGGAGTCTACCGGGTAGCTCTAGAGTGGGGCTTAAGACTGGCACTGTTGTCCCTCAAATACTGTTCAGCATACAACTTGGTCTGCTCAATAATCTCATCCAAAAATACATCATCCATAAACAACTGAAAGAAATTTATAGGCAAAACGTTTTCAGTATTCACTCTACACCCTGCAACACCACTAAAGGCAGGCAGCACCGGCTATACCATGTTTGGGGCAACCCAGAGTCCAGCACTTCCAATGGGAAGCCTTTCAACCCCAGGCTGTAACCAGATTCCTCTTGCTGCACTATTGGCACATCAGTGTCTTCCTCTAAAAACGGCAGTTCATCCGCACTGAGAGTGGCTTCATCATCGATGATTACTCTCAGACAGAAAATTCACTGACAGAATCCTGGCCTTCCTCCTCTGGCTACAATGCAGAGTCAGTCTCATAATCATGGTCAGAAGAAGACCCGAAAGCATACCAACAACCTGCTGAGCAGTCATCCTGTGGTAGCCATAATCCTTACCAAGAAAATTAACTTGACAAACAAGTCAACAATACCCAATATTGTATAAAATAAGTAATAAACAAAGTGTGGCTTTATCAAACGGAAAGCAAAAACTACTGGGATATAGTAAAATCCAGAAAGAAAAGTCAATCAATACAAAGCACTTAAAGACCTATGTACTCTAAAATGATACCACCCACTTGCAAGAGACAGCAACACTGAGCAACTACACTTTGCACAGACACAGCAAGCACTCAAGAAATCCCACTGGAAAGAAAGGACAAAAAAAAACAACATTACATACGAGACAGTAAAGAACGAGCAAAACTCAATATGTTACTTTGAAAGACAATCACACAAAAAGCTAGCAAAACAAATTATACAAACAGGCAAACGATGCACATTAGATGAAAAGATTACAAAATGAGTTGCTTACCAATCACAACTCCACAAGCTGCAGATCTGCCAAAGCTGCACCCACAAACATGATTCACCAACAAAACAAAGGAAATGATTGGCTCTACAATAAAAAAAGAAAAGAAAGTTAAAACACGAATAAAAATGATGACAAAATATCAAAAGGCATTGATATTCCCCGAACAGAGGCGTAGCACCACCATAAGGTAGTACACCTTAGCCCACTCCAGAAGCAACTCTCCTACCACATACATAACCTCATTCCCAGGTGACTCAAGTGTTACCACCCACTCTGAGGCTCAATCCACTCACACATTTCTCATGGGGCAAAATCACACCCCACAGGGCAGATTGGCTTAAAAATGCCCAATCTGCCCTCAGGGGAGGGTGGCATAAAAATAAATATGGACCTCCAAGGGGAGTGAGCTTTCCCCAAGGGGTCGCTCCCCTTCAAAACATAAATCCCTGATGTCTAGTGGGCTTCTACTCTCACAAAGGGCACATCGGCCTAAAAATGTCCAATCTGCCCTCTGATGTGGCGGAAAACAAAAAAAGTCTCTTTCTTGCCCAAGGGGTCTGCCCCAAACAAGAAAACAATCCCTGGTGGTTTAGTGGGCTTCCACCCCTCTAAAGAGCAAATTGGCCTAAAAACAGCCAATCTGCCCTCGGGGGTGTGGAATAACTAAAGAAAATTCTCCCCCAAGGTGAGCGACCCTTCCTCAAAGGGTCACTCCCCGAACAACAAAACAATCCCAGGTGGTTTAGTGGTCTTCCACCCACCCAGAGGGCAGATCAGCCTCAAAATGGTTGATCTGCCCCCTGAGGAGTGGAATAACTAAAAATAATTCTCCCCCAAGGGGAGCGACTCTTGCCCAAGGGGTCGATCCCCAAAAAGAAAAAACATTCCGTGGTGGTTTAATGGGCTTCCACCCACCGAGAGGGCGGACCGGCCTAAAAATGGCTGATCTGCCCTCTGGGGCTGGTTGGGGTGTAATAAGTAAAAAAGATTCTCCCCCAAGGGGAGCAACCATTGACCAAGTGGTTGCTCCCCAAACAAGAAAATTCCTTGTGGTTTAGTGGGCTTTCACCCCCTTCCCCCCCAGGAGGCAGATCCGCCTACAAATGGCCAATATGCCCTCTTGGGGGGTGGAATAACTAAAAAATATTCTCCCTCAGGGAGAGCAACCCTTGCCCATGGGGTTGCTCCCCTACAAGAAAACAATTCCTGGTGGTTTAGTGGGCTTCCACCCCCCCAGAGGGCAGATTGGCCTACAAATGGCTGATCTGCCCTCTGGGGGGGGGGGGGGGTTTGGAATAACCCAATGTAATTATCCCCCACGGGGAGCGATCTTTGCCCAAACGGTTGCTTGTAGTAATTTATGCCTAAGCAAACATCCCTGGTGGTATAGTGGGTTTTGGCCCCCGAAAAAATGGCCCATCTACCCCCCCAGTGGGGGCCGAAACACGGACATGATATGCCCCCAGGAGAGCGACCCTTGCCTAAGGGGGCAACCCTTGCCTAAGGGGTCGCTCCCCCAACAACAGATAAACAAATCCCTGGTGTGCTAGTGTTTGGATTCCTGCTCCATGATCAAGGCCCCACTCGCAATCATGGAGCAGGAATCCACTTCAAACAGGCACAGGGGAAATGAAAACTCTTTCCTTTCCCCCTGTGTCTGTTATCCCAAAACAAACACCCCCTGAGAAGAACTCACCATAAGTGCTCCCTCTCTCTGGACATGCCAGAAGCAAATGGCTTCCAGCGCGTCCCCGGCTGCACTTCATGACATTGGTGCACCATGAGCGCGACAATGTCATCAGATTGGGGGTGCCATCCCTAGTAGGGGGGTTGAAAGGGGTGGCCCACAGGGGGAGTGCCAGTGCTTCCCTCGTGGGTGGGTGCCAGGACATAATGGTTACATCCTCGGCACAGCAGTGCCACAGCCAAGGACATAACTATTCCGTCCAGGGCACCAGAGGAGTTAAATTAAAATTAAAATGGGCCAGTTAATCCTGAATAAGCAGAATTAAAAAGGGGGAGCTCTCAGAGTCAATGGTAGACACTTCCATCTACAGACTCAAGTTAATCCAGATGGAGAGGCCTCCCTTGGCTCTGCCATGGGAGGAGGGGATGGGAGGAGGGGATGGCGGGGTGAGAATATCAAGCGAAGCCCTCATAAAATGACGATAAGTATCCCAGGTTTCCTGCAGAACAACCAAATCAAACTTAGCGATATAGTTGAGCCAGGCCGGGTTGGTAATTTTGTCTTTCAGTCCTGCAATATTCCAGCTCAGAAGAGTGAAGGTACGACTCATAATTTTCCTGAAAGGACCCTTCTTAATGACCAGAGTTTCCAGGTTGTCAGCAAGTGAAATGTCCTGTGTGGTACCAACTGAAATTCAGTCTGGGCTGGAAAGGGCTCCATAACGGTTTGCAGTGGGGATCAAAAAATTAACTCCTTGGTTTGGTGTAAGAACTGCCAGGCCTCGGGCCTGCCCTTCGTTTAACAGAGCTTGATGCTAACAGGGGGGCAAAAGTTGCTGATTCTTCACTTCCCTGTTGGACCGGGCTACGGAAGATTCCAGATAGTGAGCATTTGTCTGTAGATAAGATACACTACGTTTCTAGAAATAGTCTAATGGGACCAAGGCAATATTACTCTCCACTATGGTGTGGCCTCTAGGCCCAAACAGTAGACTTTGCACCAGAAACAGAGATCTAAAATTTACTATCACACAGCCTCCTGGTGTATCAACCGAGCCTGGCCCAATCCAGCCACAAATAGAGGTCAGCACAATGTCTTCGGCAAAGTGCAAAGAAAGCCCTCTATAGCGCACAAGCCAATCTAAGGTCATGTTGTACAACTCCTCATTGGATTCCTGGTGCCCACTACGCAGAGGGGGAACCCCGATAAGAACAATCACTTAGGTGCAGGAGGAAGATTAACTGTGACCTGGTTGGAAATAAAAGGTAGCTCACTGTTCAAATGCTCCATCCTTCTTGAGTTACTTGTGGCACCAACAACTTCCTCTCTGCCTAAATGGAGGGATGACCTAAGGACTTGGCTGTGCTCCGACACCACAGCAGGTTTACTATTTAAGTTGTTTCCTGCGACTCTGGTCATTCCCAGGCAATAGAAGTAGGGATAGGAGGAATCACCTGGGGGAGCTGCAGAGCAGGTGCCTGTGGGATCTCTCTGATGTGAGAGATATGGTCATAAACTTTTGGAAGAAACAAACTTGGTAGCGCTGCTAGTTGGGCTTCAATAGATTAAAGATGAGAAATCAAAGGGGAAAGTTCAGCATGCAAAAGTACCTTGAGCTTCTCGAAACAACCCTCCATGAAACATTCCATACATTGCAGACTCAGGTTTGAGATTCAAGCAACCCCTGTTGGGGGAGTTGGAGAGGTAGAAAGATCTCAGACCTCCGTCCCCATAACCAACTTTAAGTTTGCCTGAGATGCTTTGGTTTTATTAGTGTTACGCTTAATGCGAGTACCCCTCTTGACTTTCTTGGTGGGTGCAGGGTTGGGGCTATCAGTATCTCGTGCTACCAAGATGCTGAGTAGGAAACCTCAGTAGAAGCAGTAGAAAATGGAGATGAGGGTGGTAGAAAGGTCGGGCTTAGCCACCAGTGGCCAAGAAACAAAATCCGTTGAAGGCATGCTAGGGAAAGCAGTATCCAAGTTTATTGAAGTCTTCTCTCAGTGAGAGCAAGTTCCATGCTAATGACCCTTTCCAGCATACGATCAATGGAGGTACATTGTGTGGGAGGAGTAGAAATGGAACTACCCCCTACAAGATTCTTTTTGCCCATATCGAGACAGATGAATGTATAAACAATCAAATCAGAATGGGCGAGACAGTCAAACAGCTCAATGCGCGCACACAATTTCAAATAAGAAGACTTGAGAGGAGCCAAACTGTACCTTCAAAGCAGAAGCCAGGGGGGTGGCCCACCCCAGCCTCTTTTGGGCTCTGGTGGGCTAAGACGGGCCCGTTTTGGCCTGGGCATTCCTCCAGGTACGTCTCAAAGAGTTTAAGGGTGCTTTCAAATGCTGGATGCAACGTGTGGCAAGCAGGCAGCCCCTCCTTCAATTTGCACTAAGGAGAATACTGGGGGACGTAGTCCCACCCCAGCCAGCAGCACAACAAATGCCCAGTCATTTGACCCTGGAGTTCCAGAGTGCTTTTAAGCACTGGCTGCGGCGTGTCACAAGCGGGCGGCCCCACCTTGAATTTGCACTAGGGAGAATGCTTGGGGATGTAGTCCCACCCCAGCCAGCAGCACAACAAACGTCCAGCCGTGGATTGGTATTTCAGCAGGCCCGCCACTCTGACCTCTCAGAGGATAGTGTTTCTGTCATGATAATTGAGTAGCCAAGCTGTCATTGAGGGAAAAGTTCCCCCAGGGAGACCAGGGGTCCAGGAAGCAGTGGGTGCGCTCCAGAGAAAACCATTGTGAAAGTTTCCCCTCAGGTAGCCAGGTCTCTAGGAATGTTATGGCAACTGGGATTTCAATCCCTTCAGGAAACCCTATGAAGTGGAGGTTATTCCTTCTCAACCTCAGTCAGGCATCGTTCTGCTCATTGTTCCAGGGGGACTGTTGCTGAAAGGGTTTTCGCCATGTCAGCTTTAAGGGAGGCTATGTCATCCTCCAGAGTGGATATCCGATCCTCCACTGTGGTCATCCTGGCTGTCACATTGCAGAGATCTTGCCGAGGAAGTGCTACATCCACCCCCACCTCGCCCCATTGACCTCCACAGCTGCCCGGATAGTGGATCGTGGCGAGGATGGTTTTCATGTCAATGGGTGCTCCAGGAGTCTATGGCCCAAGCCCTTTTGAGTCATCCCTCCCGCTGGGGTTGTATATTTGTCAAAGGTAGGCTGAGTCTGGACCACGGAGAATTTATCATTTCCCATGATGGCGCAGTTTGTCAGGGCCTGCTATGTAAGATTTGTGCTAGTACCAGCCACTGGCTGTTACTGAGCTCCGGAGGAGGTCACTGACAGGTGGGGTCTGCAGTCCCGTAGTAAGGAGTAGGCAACACAGGTGGCCATTCCCGCATGGACAGGATTTTCTACCAGCCTGCTTGCCCCGGTGTGTGCAGTGGGTAGCACGAGCAGCTGGCAGGCTCCGGCAGGACTCTGGCTTTCTTGGGGGACGGCAGATGACTCAGCAGGCACTGGGTGTTAAGATCATGTCTGTCACCAGCCTGCTTACCCCAGGCTGCTATGAGCAGCTCGAGCAGCTGGTGAACCCTGGAAGGAAAGCTTTCAGGCCAGGGTCCTCTCCTATGCAAGCCCTTCCATCTGACACCCAGGAAGCGCATCAGGCCCCTCCACCTGGAGTTGATTTACCAGCCTGCAGGCAGGGATCCGAGTGGGCCGGGCCCCCTTATCATGAAACGAGGGGGGAGAGAAAGAGATATGGGGCAGGTAATCCCCAGGGTACCCCGGTCCGTGATGACACCCCCCACACGGAGTCACCTCTCACCGGGGCGCAGTGGTCTATGGGCAGCTAGGAGGTCCAAAGGGCCCAGTGCAGTCCACCGGGAGGGCCAAGTAGGCCGCATGCGCCCCAGAGGAAGTCATTCAGATTCAGAGGAAGTCATTCAGATACCTGGACACCGCTGCTAATAGGGCGAGGCAGGAGGTGGCTGCCCCACAGGACTAAGTCACCCAAAGAGTCACCTAGGGGTAGCAGGGAGGGGAAACCTCTGCCAATAGTGGCTGGTCACAAACCAACCGTGAGGCCATTGCAGGCACCAGACTCCCTGCTGCAGGGACTGGAGGTGCCTCGCAGGGCCGGGAGTGGCCAACAGTTTTTCCTGTGCTCCTCCTGAGTCAAGGTAAGGCAGGTCTCGGTCTTGGTGGTCAGGAATGGCGGAAGAGGTCCGGGAGGAGGTCCGGGAGTGCCACTAGAGTGCATCCGCCATCTTGGCTGGTCAGGCTTCCCCCCCCTACTCATGTTAATTTATACAATAATCCTACCAATATTATTTTGCACAATGTTAATTTGCACAATGTTCAACAGGGCCTCTTCTTCGATGATTTGAGCAGGATTTCCTGCTCCTACTCATCAGTTATAGTCATTATGACAGGAGATTTTGGTCTTCATTTATATCCTTCAAAACCTGACTTGCATCCAAAGGATTTACTTTCAGTTTTTAACATCAAGATAGCAGTATTTCCTGATTATTCTACTACAGTTCGTGACTGCAATATTTAAAAAAATTTATCTTTTGGGGGAATGTGTTGTTTAAATGGTTTCCTTCTGATTCTTCTACTAAACAAACTTTTATTACCAGTGTGAGGAAAGTGGTTTATTATATGGCATGGTTGAGCAACCTCACCTTTTAGTAAAGCTGCAATTCCATATCATTCAGAGTGGGTTTGAAAGCCGTAGCTTAGTCATGGGTAGCTGTTGCTCAGAGCAGTCAGGCTTTATCAAAGGAACAAATGTAAATTATTAAGAGGTAGAAAAACCAGTCCAGTTCCAGGTCCTATGGGGCAAACCACCATAGGAATCAATAGAGTGGTCCTGAGACAGGTGTTGATTTCATCCTAGGCCCACCTCTCAGTCCATGAACACAGTGTGATGACTAGCGACAGGGGTCGTGGTCCCTCGAAGTTTGAGTAAACTCCAGCCGAATACAGTTGCCACTGGTCTACTGGTGTCCAGGTACAGTGAAACCAAAAGTTCCCTTTAACTTGCAGTAAGTTTTGAGCAGGGCGACCAACCTGCACTCGAATGACTCTCCTGGGTCCAGCAGACTCGAGTGCAACTTTTGAGGGTTGTGACACGGTCTCCCAGGCTGCGCTTTGGCAGTCAGCTGCAGTCAGGCATTCTTGGCTACCATCTCGCCAGGGCACGCTTCTTCAGCTTTTATAGCCCCGTGGCTGTAACAGTGAGTCAGCCAACTAACTCTTGGAGTCATCTTTTCTGTCTGGGGCTCGAGGATGACTTTTCCTCGAGCAGGTACAGCCCTCTCTTTGCTAGCAAAAGGAGTAGCAGGTGCACTCCAGTCTTTGGTTTAGCCTCTCCTTGCTGGGTCCAGGGAACACCAGGGCAGTCCTTCTTTGGTTCTCTTCCCAGTTCAGGGGTGATCTGAGGTCTGGGTCCAGGGGTGCTGCTTTTATGCCAGTTTTTTGCCCTATGGTGCTGTGGCATCTTCTAGCCAGTGGGCTACCAGGTCCACTCCCACATCTAGCCAACCCAGAATGCAGCATTCCTCCCACTTCCAACATGACAGAACCCCTCTCTTGGTGTATGGAGCTCTCTAGCCTCTTCCTGGAGGAGTAGCTACCTGGGGATTCACACCCATGGTTTGTCAACAGTCCCTCCCTTTCTGTCCGAGATGGCAGCCTGCTCGTTAAAACAAAAGAGCAGCCTCTTTTATTCCCCTTTGAAGCTCACCTTTTGGCCTCACACCATACTTGCCTCACACCATACTTTCCCATTCTTCCAGAAGAAGGCCATGCCTCTCGCAAAGCCAGGCCCTTTGTATTTCTTCCTGAGAGTCATTCACACCTCTCCCCAGGAGGACAGAAGGCTGTCTATGATGCACTCACGTGGTCCCAACTGCGGACACAACACTGGAACCGATGGCGGACCTCCTATCCCTCCCGAAGACAGAACATGCCAAAGGAAGAAAAACCTTCTAGCAAAAGCTGTCCTTCAGGGGAAAGGAGGATTGGGATAAAATAAAAAAGAGACTTGCGGTACTGGGTCTGCTCAGCAGCTGGGCAATACTACGTAACAGGGTTTTGTCGCTTCAGGGACCAACTGTGTCAGCAAGGTAGACAAGCACTGGACCTGAGCCTCTGGGTTTGCGATGATGCAATATACTGACTTCAGTTACATACACTTACAGGTTTCGTAATTGGCACAGCATGAGAGCAGAATGACCAGAATCACAGATCGGAGTGAGGCACTCGTAAGGACAACACTCGGAACATAGGTTGGACTTAATGGCACTCCCAAAGTAAACTCAAAACACAGATTGGAGTTTAGGTGCATAGGTTGGAGTTATTAGCACTCCCAAAGGTAAACTCGGTGCATAGGTTTAGGTACAAGGTTTATACAAATATCAAATAATCAGAAATGCTTTCTCTTGGAAATACTGTTCATTCAGAGAAACACAGAATTAAGTCTTTAGTCTCTGAACAATCAGTTCAAGTGCCATGGTTGAACAGGAAGCGCTGGAGGAAATCATAGAAAGGGCATGGAGGAAAAATCTGTTGTCTTTTACAACACTGGTGCTCGGTCCTGCTAAATACTATAGGAGGGTTAGTGCTCACTAACCTGATATCAAGTACTTAGCCTAGTTCTTCCACTTGACTGATGTTCAAAGAAGATCTCGGAGCCTTGACCCAGGGAGTTGCAGTGGTCCGGAGTAGCTATGTAGGAGGGAGACGTAGAGCGAGCTGGAGCCATGGAACCATTGGTTCACTATGGACTTGAAGGAGCCTGGAGGGCTTCTTGGTTCCGGTAAGATTCTTGAGGTGACTGGGAAGGGTGAGGCCAAGCAAAGACTTGGGGTTGGGCAGGGGTTTATATACCCTCTTGCAGGCTCAATTGAAGTAGCTAAGTCACGTGTGGCAAGTGGGGCACGTGGGGCACATGGCCTTCTGGAAGGTTCTAGAACCTTGGAGAAAAACACGTGTTAGTACACTCGCTTTGACCTTACAGGAAGAGCAGGTGCAATGTGAACATCGGAACCAACAACAGGAAACAAATGTATTGTTCTTGCTCAAATCTGCATGATGGAAAACAACACGAGGCCCTAGTAACAGTGAGTGCAAGGCATTCTATTGGCTCATGGGATACTGGGGGAAGCTTGCAAAGACTCAAAGGAAAAACACACCAAGGCCCTAGTAAACAACAGGTGCAAGGAGCCCTATGGGTTCACAGGTCTTGAGGTGTGTGATCAAGTGCACGGGAATCACTGGGCTTAGGGGGGATGCGTGCAGAGGTGCAAAGGCAATAGAATCACAAGGGTGCTGGGGAAGCATCAATCATGAGGGTGCTGGGGGAGCATCAGACATAAGGGTGCTGGGGGACATCACTTATGAGGGATGATGGGAAAACATCAGTTATGAGAGATGCTTGAAAAACATCAGTCATGAGGGAGTTGGGGGAACATCAGTTATGAGGGATACTGGGAAAACATCAGTCATGAGAGAGCTGGGGGAACTTGAATCATGAGGATACGAGTAAACATCAGTCATGATGTCCCAGCATGCATAGGGAGCCATAGCGGCAGAGTATCATGAGCCCCGGGTGCTAGACCACTAAGCAGAGGATATAAAAGGGGGGGTTGTGACACTGTCTCAAGGACAACAACTTGTGTGCAAATGTAGACGGTCACTGGACACTTTGAGTAACAAAGTGGCACCTTTCTAAAGTAGCCATTTGTGCAAAAGTTACATTAAATTCAACTTGAGCATCAAGTTGGATTTAATGCAATGATTCTTTGGATACCTTGAAGTAACTTTCAGTAACTTTCAGAACTTACTACTGGTGAGTTTCCCACACGTAATTCTGTACTGACCAATGGGGCAACTAGCTTTTGCACCATAAAAACAACAACACAGGGTTTTTACTGTCAGGACATGTAAAGTTATTAAACCACATGTGCATTCTTTTTAAAACCAAGTACCCTGACTTTAGGGCTCAGTTGGCCTACTTTATGGGTGACTTACAAATATTAAAAGGGAAGTTTTGGGGGCATTGCCATTGCTTTAAATGAAAAAGTCAAGTTAGCATTGTAAAACAGCTCTGCCAGGCTGGGAGTCATACTTTGCTTTGTCACGCGTGTGGTGGCACAATTAGTGCTGCAGTCCATGAGGGACATTTTAAATTACAGCCCCTGGGTTCCCCTTTTACCATGTACTATGGACTTATAAGTAAGTTAACCTGTGCCAATTGTGGGTGAGCCATTTAGGCATATATCTTTTTACAGGTCACAGCACTGGCACACAGGCCTTTTTGGAAGGACTTAGTAAACCTTCAGAGTTGAAAAACCGGCAGCACCAGTCCAAAAACTTGGGGGCGATCATGAACAAGAGATATTTCCTTAGAAACTGCTACCATTGTTGTCCGCTAGCTTATATGTTTTTCCATGCTTGATATTTTTATTTGAATCTGGATTTCAAAGTATTACATCCTGAGGAAGTGAGCACTGTCTGTTACATTTGATCTTAAGGATTCTTGTCCCCTATGCTTGACAGAAGGTCCTCCCCTTAAAGACAGATTTCCCTAGAAGACATACTACCCGGATTAATGAAAAACATCTTCTATTGTCAACTTTTCAATAACCTATGGAAACCATCTTTGGGGAGGAAGTGCCTAAAAGCATCATCAGTAACAAGTTCTGTTACGAGAAGAACCTATGGAATAAGACAGCATTTTACATGTTGCTCAACATGCATTATTTATGTGATTCAATGCCAACGCCAAGGCTGTAAAAACCAATATGTAGGCCAAACAGTGAATGACCTCCATACACAATTCAAGAACCACAAATTGGCAATAATTAATAAGAAACTTGACCAGCCAGTAGCCAATCATTATACCCTTGAGGATAATTTACTATCAGATTTGAAGATTTTCCCTGTGGAACAAGTCTTAAAGGAAGAACTACTAGACTCCAGAGAAAACTTCTGGATGTACTGTTTAAAATCATTGCATCCAGATGGACTGAACATTACTGACAATACCACCTGATTACTGCATACCTCAAAAACTCCCAGGATTTATTGATTCCACATTCCAAATGGAATCTTAACTCATGCTGCTTTTTGAAAAATCAGCTGTGTCATCTGTGCAGCCACTGAGCAAACTATCTTGTACTACCTGAGGAAGGCATAAGTTGAAACGTTGTAGTGGAAATATATTTTTGTTCTTTGGTGAATCCATCTGTTTGAGTATTCACTCAAAAAAACAAAGGTTAGAGGGCTGTTATAGTTAGGAAATAGGATTAAAAAAACCTTAGATATTCACTGAAAAATCAGTGATGTCATCAGTGATGTCACTGATCATGTCATCAGTGATATAATATGTGAGGTCATAAGCAGTGCATTGCGGGGGCGCGAGTTACAGTTAGCTTTGCTAGCTATAACTGCTGAATTTCTCTGGTTTTGTATGAGTGAAATATCAGCCTAACTATAACGTCCCTGTAACCTTTGTTTTTTTCAGTGAATTTCTAAGGTTTTTAAATGCTAATACCTAACTATAACTTACCTGTAACCTTTCATGTTTTCAGCGAATTTCCATGTTTTTTTTATATAACAATGGTCTTTGCAGAATGGGGTGGAAAGAGGGCAGGGTCTCTGACCAGCTGTCAGAATTCCTGCTGAGTAGGACTTATAGAAAGTACCATGAGGGCTTCTTGGTCCCCAAGGTCCTTTAGCATCAAAGAAAACTTTATTCCCCAACCAATAGTATGCTAGGAGACGTGCTTGCAGAGTGGTGCAGAAAGGGTGTGTGGCCTCCGAAGACCTCTTAGCAAACTGACTGTGTGGAACTTGCTGAAGGTAACAAGAGGGATACTTGGCCCCCAAATACACTCAATAGCCAAGGAGACTTCATCCCCCAACTAGTACTATGCCAGGAGGCACGTTTACAGAGTGATGGAGAAAGGAAGTCCTTGATGATTGCACAGGCAGTGCCTGTATGATTCTATGACTGCCATTGCCAAGGACAGACTGCGATACCGGGTGCTTTTAACAAAGTGTAAAACACATGTATCGAAATATTTTACATAAGGTTTCAGTTTAGCTATTTAGTAAAACACTAATTTAACTTTCCCCTTTGTATTCATTTGTCGAAATAACTACATCAGAAATGCATTTTCCTTCTTCACAGCAACGCTGGAGGTCGCAATGACATCAGTAGTCACGAATACAAATGAAAAAGTGTAAAACAGATATATAGACATATTTTACACAAAGTTTCAGTCTAGCTGTTTAGTAACATATTGGTTTAACTTTATTTTAACAACATATTTGTAAAAAAACAACAGTTTCAAAAATAACTTTCGCCATCTGAACTCATTAACACAACATAAATTTCAAACAAACGTCAAACTATCCATTGTTCTTCAAACTCATGAGGAATCAAGAACTGCTGCAAAACTAGTGCAATCCACAATGTGTGACAGGATCCTCTGTTGAGGGATGAACAAAAAATATTTATGTGGGACGACGTCCATCTCATAAAATCTTAAAACTTATCATAGAAAACGTCTCCAACTGGCGATCTACATGAGGGAAGCTGGAGGACCATCTACATCAGTGGAAGCAGCAACAATGCCCGGCCAGAAAGTCCCTTTCGAGGTACAGACTACTACAACAGATATGGCTCCATAGTTTTCAAGAATGGCCACGTATTGCATGGACTGGAGTGATTTTATAACAGCTGGTGAGCAGTGTGTTACAGCTATTCACAATGCTGCCAAAAATCATACATGGCAGTCCATAACCGCCCTTCGCAATGCTGGAAGGAATAATAAATGTTCATGTTTTATTTATTTTTGCCCTTCATAGTTTTTTTCCCATTAGCAGGCATTTTATTATCTTACAAAATGGGTATCTAATATTTATGTATTGGTCATTTTATTATCTTCCAATTTTTTGTAACACTACTTACATATAACTTGCCGTATAGACAAGTCGAACCATCCCTCTACAAATAAATACACAGGCAAATTTTGCCAGTTATCATGATTTACTTTTTCACTTTTTAAATATAAGTCAATAGTCTCTGTTTAAATCTTCTAGTAAGTGCATCAACAACATATATAAACATACTCTGTTTTTTTACAGAACACTGTGTTAAATTGTGTAATCTCTTTTTAAAACTATCAACTGTAATATATGTGTCTTGTTCAGCAACTCCTCCTCTTAAAAACTCTTCATTTTCCCTAGAATCCTTCTCAGGACCAAAGAAACGAAACTGCACATCACCACAAACCTTTTCTATGTGTGCCACACTACCATGCAAAAGTGCTCTACTTATTTTTCCTAAACATAAAGCAGGAGTTTCCACATAATACAGCCTCCTACCTAAAGATCTCATTGTTGAGTGGTATAACTTATTTTGTGTTTTAAAGTTCGCCTTGGAAAGATACGTAGGGATTTTCTTAATATATCAATGTATTGCTGTCTAATACTAGACACACTACTACAATTCCATTTGTATACAGTACCCTGACTATGCCCTCCTTGTACCTCTTCTGCAATAACTTCTTCTACATTTCTAGTTACCTTCACCTCTTTTGCTATATGACTACCATTCTTCATTTCATAACATTGTCCTCTTTAATCAGTAGCATGAACTAATTTGTTATCCTGGAGATGACTTTCTTCATTAAAGAAAGCCTCTATACAAGAAGTATGTATCCATTGTCCACTAAAAACTGTACAACAGTTACTTCTATTCACTAATCTTTTCTTCTGGTTTCGTCTCCTCATGCAAAACACTATTTTGTCAAGAGTCTTCATTCTATTTAGAATCAAAATGAAAAGCTTCCTCTTCAAAGCAAAGATCTTATCAACTACTCTCTCAACTCGTTCTTTCTGTTTCACTGCATATCTCCTTCGTTTACACTTTTTTTTAAATTTACACTAAATTCACAAGGCTGTAAGTGTGCAATAATTATAACATTTGTGCAGAACCTATGCAGCCATCTAAACACCCACTTACAACCCATGCAGTCATTGAAATACTGAGGCACATGCGTGCACTAATGAAACACTCAGGCTCTACTCATGCACTCATGTAATTACATAGAGAGTACAATTGTAGTAAACCTATCACCCATATTGTCAAAGACTACATATTCCTCAGTAAAACTTGTAAATACATGGGTTTGTGGTTAAATAAATCAATACTCCCTGGATGATTGAATGAGTGCATAGGTAGTGCCTCGGTGATTCCCTGAGGATACAAGTAGTACCTACATGATTCCCTGACTATGTCATAACTCCATGGGTCATTCCATACCTACATACTTACTGCCTGTGTTTTTGCATGAGTATACCACTAGTGTCGGGGTGTTTGGATGAGTGCATGAGTAGAGCCTGAATGATTCAACAAGTGCGAGACTAATGCTTCAATAATTCAATACATGCATAGATACTGGTAGGATGATTAAATGAGTGCAACTCTAGGGCCTGGATGATTGCAATAGTGCATACATAGTATATAGGTGATTTATGCAGTGCATGGATAGTGCATACATGATTGTTTAAGCCCATGCATAGCACCTAGCCTATTGGATGAGTGGATGCGTAATGTCTCAGCGACTGGATGCAGACCATGTCTTTTTGGTTGACTCAACAGGGAGTGCCTGGATGCTTACATAACTACATGGGTAGTGCCTGCAGAATAGAATAAGTGCATAAGTAGTGCCTACCTAATTACATGAGTGCATGACTAGTGTCTGAGTGACTACATAATTCCATTGTTAAAGCTTGAGAGATTGGATGAAAGTAAGTATACTGCTGGGGTGATTGTATTAGTCAAGACTATTGACTCAGTAATTAAATAACTGCATAGGTACTGGATGGGCGAGAGGTTTACTAATATGGTACTCACTACGTAATTACATGAGTGCATGAGTAGACCCTGAGTGTTTCATCAGTGCACGCATATGCCTCAGTATTTCAATGACTGCATGGGTTGTAAGTGGGTGTTTAGATGGCTGCATAGGTTCTGCGCAAATGTTATAATGATTGCATTGTTACAGCCTTGTTAATTGCATAAGTCAATAGATAGTACCTAGGTGATTAGATGAATGTACACGTAGTGCCTGCATACTTCAATAACTACATAATTTCTGCCAGCCTGATTGCAAGAGTACATGTATAGTTTCTGGATAATTGAATAACTCCATGGATAGTGAATCACTGATTTGATGACTGCCTGGGTAGTGGCTAGGTGATTCCACAAGTGCCTAAATACTGCCTGAATGACTGAGAAAGTACCTTCATTCCTGTTAGATACATAACAATTGTCACTATATCTCTGAATCATTGGTTATCTCCTTCTGTCAGTATCAAGCTACCTGTTTTACTGTATACATGCTTTTCTTCTGAGCAATGTGTGAGTGAAATCTGGATTTTAAACTTGATATATAATTGCATGCATGGCCCTCTAGAAACATACATTGCTTTGCTACTGAGCGTGCACATGCATCAGTAGGTTTCTGAAATGGAAAACAAAATGTTGAAATTTTTCAAAGCACAAAACCTTTTGTGAATGGCATACCTACATCATTTCTTAAATACTTCTTCTGCTTCTAAAACATATATTAGCATATCTCAAACACAAGTTAAAATTGAAATGAAGCTAGCATAAGAACTCTTGAGGCATTCTGCCCTATAAAGCGTTCTCAATTTTAAACAAAGCATGATTAGAGAAAAACATAGCCCTCACCATATACATGAAATTTTCATCAGCCTTACTGAATATAGATCACCATGTAAACATATATGTGATTTCTTACTGGATGTACATCTTCAAACCATCTTTCCTAAAATATATACCTCTCTGCATCTTCGAGCAAACTCAAAAGTCCCACTGTATATATAGCTATGTACAAGCAAAGAAACTATATCTCACCATCTAAGCATATGCAAAGTGGCCATATAAGTTAAAAACCATATTGACAAACACTTCCCAATATATAGCTAACAAGTATTACTTCTTTCTAATTCATATACACGCAGACAACATGTTCTCATCTTTTATTTCTCACTACACTATTCCTGTTTAATAATATTACTAAAAGTACTACAAATCCCAGAATGCAAATGACAGCTGTACCTATTCTGCACATGATGTTTAGACATTTAAAACATTCTTAATCCCTCATTGCAACTTTCCACAAAACTATACTGTTATTTTTTAATAAAATACACAATGTAATAAACAGGCACTCATTTATTTTTCTCTTACTTACCAAAACATTCACCACTAACCTCTTAGACACATACCCTCTAATAGATACAGTTCAACTCATATGTTTTTTCTCATCACTGTGATACTCCTTTTAATCAAACTCATTCACTCATTTCTAATGTACATTTTTAAAATAATTACAAAGTTATATACATACCACTGAATTCAGTTTGTAGCTTATATTGTTGTTTTAGCTCTTTCTGCATAGTTTGGACACTGTTAAGATTTGTAAAAACTAAGCACAAGAATGGTACACCCCTCTCATACAAAGCAAGTCTAAAATGGCAACCTCTTCAACTTTCCACTCAACATCATGAGAAAGGCAGCAAATGAAATCATGCTTTTCATTTTAGACTACTGCAGCTCCACTTGTGAATGGTTAACATCTGTTAACCCTTTCCTTCCCTTTCAAAACGAGGTTCCTGTCGGCACGTTTTTGCGATCATCGCGGAATAACCGCAAAACAAACGGGAGTTCAAACCAATATTTTCATAGCTTCATTTTTCTGAAATTGAAATACTACACAACAGTTTATTACATAGTCCTGAGTTGGAAATCAAAACTTGCCATTACTTACATTGTGTAATCACTCCATAACTTTTCAAAAAAATGTTCTGTCTCTTTAACACCCTTCCCTCCCAATACAGTCTTAGCTGGGTGTACCTAGCAACCCAGTGGAACCAGTAGGTCACAAGTTCACAGCACATTCTAGAAGAAACATGCTACTTCCAAATGAGATACAGCAGGTGTGGTTTACTCCACAGATTCAAAAGCATATCAATGTCTGTATTACATTTCTTTTTGTAAACAACAGCCAATAATAAGACTTTTTCCTGAGCCATCCAACACACTACCTAATTTTATTCACTTTCATGCTGACAGCATCCCATGAAAGAGGTATGCCGAGTGACTTTGATGAATGCGGCAAGGCGAGGGGCATTGTCGACACTGTGGGGGATGCATGCTGCCCATCAAAGGGAAAATTGGGAGGACACACTGATATGGCGCCGAAATACATCAGGCATTTGGAGCTGTAATGGCACAAGTCCTCTTTTGTTAACTATGCCTGCATCCACCAATAGTAGCCATCCTTATGACGTATAAATAATTAATCATTATACATGTGTCGATTTCACTTCTGCAAGCATTGATAAAGGCAACAAGCCGAAACGCGTCTGCTTGGAATAATCATGATTACCCCGCGAGTGCTCCGAGTAGCTGTTTTTTAAATATTCATGAGTCCACCCTCATGTTGGGAGGCACCCGCCTTGAGGAGTTCAGCAGCCATGTGTGGATTTGGAGCGAGGATATATATATATATATATATATATATATATATATATATATATATATATATAATAAGAAAATTTAAAACACCTCCATTTTAACTTCTTTTCCTTTGGAAAGCTACCTCATACAGCTCCAGCCTTCTCCTGACTACAATGCTTCTTCACGTCAAAATGCTTAGAGTATGGCTTGTGGGCCACAGCTTTATCTATTGGGGCTAAAGAGGCTGCATAAAAGAGAGGTATTGACAGGGACTTGGGTTTGCCAATTGTGCAGATTACTTGGTTTGGCCCGAGAGGGTTAAAGTTTCAACAGTTGCTGCCTTTTTAATTCCATTGTGGATTCCCAAACTCCTTTCCTCATGATTGGGCACTGTGGTGGTAATGACCTAGGCACATTAACTAGGGTAGGACTGGAAATCCTAATGAAAGATACCTTTGCAGAACTGATGTCGCTTTTCCCTCACACTGTCTTGGTGTACTCTAATATATGCCAAAGACAGAAATGGAAGTGGTCAAATCAATTCTGTCCATGGATTGACAAAGCCAGGAAACATGTTAATAAAACTGTTTCTGCATTCCTCAGAGACCATCGTATGGGCTGTATCTATAACAACAATCTGCGTTTTGACATGCATGGAATTTAAAGAAATGATGGAGTGCACTTTACAGATGAAGGCAACAGGGTGTTTCTAAGTAACCTGAAACTCTGCATCCAGTCTTATGTGTAGCAGCTATATACACACAACCAACACAACGGCTCTTGTCAGAGCCACCCTAGTACCGGAAATATTATTAAGTTTTTTTCTAAAGGCTTTTTTTTCTTTCGTTTTTGGGGATCTTCACAATGACATCATGATCCCCGCGGACATGTCGCGAAAACAGAAAAGAAAAGCAGACATTCAATGACCACCAACACACCCAAAAAATATGTAAAATAATCCATTCTGAACATTGGCCTACACACATTACTATATACATACTTCTTTCAAAGCATATTTAAACTCATTTTTTATGTACTAAGTTTCTTTAACAACCATCTTTCAGACCTATTTTCCATTTTCACGGTTATTTGGAACGTTGCGATGATGTGGTTAACCACGCAGATCGCGCCTTTCCCATAAAGTGAAAAGACATATATGTACACACATTACAGTATTCTACACACTAGAGGTTGATTACTGCACACCTCAAACTCATGTTTTTCTACTGTATTTCTAGAACAACCATCTCTAAAACCTATTTTCCGTTTTTGCAGTGACTCCGGATATCGCGAGGACATCGGTAATCACAATACCTGCGGGTACGTCGCGAAAGCGGAAAACAAAAGTAGGATTTCAATAGCCACCACCACATTCAAAAATTATAACTATATAATTAATTCTAACCATCACAGTAGATAACTTACTATATAAATACCTCTATAAAAACATTTATCAGAATCTCAAAATAATATAATGTGTATTAATAATTCACTAATATATTTTTTTATATTTTCACCAATATTCGTAACGACGTCGGTAGTCGCGACATCCCCACGATGGTATACAGGGTGGCCGCGCTGGCAGTCACAACGTCGTTGCAAATATCGCGCGTAACTTAAAAAATCTATTTTGGACACATAACTTGTGTCACTAACACCTCCATTTCTCAACCATGGGGTCAGAGTATCTCCACCCTGACCCCTTATGTAGGCTTTCACACACATTTTCAGCCCCGGGAACCGTTCCCGATAGATAAAATGGCGGCTGCAACTTTCTATTCAGGTTGCGACCGGCCAATCAGAGCATTCCCCTTGGCGCGTGCATTTGCGATTCATCGCGAAACCTCCGCGGCCGGAGATATCACTATAATTTTCGGCTTAAATTTCACAAAAACTACATCATTGAGTTACACCAAATAAGCAAAAGGCACTTCCTTGAACCGACATCTACCTCTCTGCCAAATTTGGTGTAAGTCCGTTCAGCGGCTTGGGCTGTAAAGGTGACTAAAGGTTCCTAAGGGAATTAACATTACAAACGTAACCTTATTTTGAGCCCCAAATTCTCGGGCCCCACTGCATGGATCACCCCTAAACTTTCCCAATCAATAGTACCCACTGTGACACTTTTTTGGCAAAATTTGATGCAGATTGGTCAAACGACGCCATAGTTATAGCCAAGTCAAAAAATGTTTTTCCTATGGAAACTAGGTCCTAACTATAACTAATCTATATCAGTGATGTCATCAGTGATGTCACTGACCATGTCATAAGTGATGTAATATGTGACATCATCAGCAGTGAATTGCGGGGTGCGAGTTATAGTTAGCTCAACTAACTATAACGGCCGAATTTCTCTGTTTTTATATGAGTGAAATGTGCAACTAACTATAACAACCCTGAAACCTGTGGTTTTTTTCAGTGAATTTCTAAGGTTGTTTAAATGCTAATTTCTAACTATAACGTCCCTGAAACCTATGGTTTTTTCAGTGAATTTCAAAGGTTTTTTAAATGCTAATTACTAACTATATCGTCCCTAAAACCTATGGTTCTTTTCAGTGAATTTCAAAGGTTTTTTAAATGCAAATTACTAACTATAACGCATCTGAAACCTATGGTTTTTTCAATGAATTTCTAAGGGTTTTTAAATGCTAATTTATAACTATAACGTAGTAGCACCGTTTACAAAGTGGTGCAGAAAGGAGGCTGGGCCTCCAACCAGCACTCAGGAATTCCGCTGCGTAGGACTTACAGGAGGTACCAGGAGGGATTTTTGGCCCCCAAAGTCTCTCAGGAGTAAAGTGGACTTCATCCCTCAACCCGTAGTGTGCCAGGAGGTGCGTTTGCAGAGTGGTGGAGAAAGGGGGGCGTGGCCTCCAAAGACCTCTTAGCAATACCACTGTGTGGGACTTACTGGAGGTAACAGGAGGGGTAGTTGGCCCCCAAGGACGTCCTTGGGGGCCAACTACCCCTCCTATTACCTCCAGTAAGTCCAGCACAGCAGCATTAGTAAGTTGTCATAGCAGACCACGCCCGTTTTCCCACCATTCTGCAAACGCGCTCCCTGGCGCGCTCTTGGATGGGGATTAAAGTCCCCTTCGATGCTGGGGGTACTTAGGGGCCAACTAGCCTACCTGACACCTCCAGTAAGCCCCAGATAGTGGGATTGCTGAGAGGTGGACATAGGCCACGCCCCCTTTCTGCACCACTCTGCAAACGCGCCTCCTGGCGCGTTCTTGGTTGGGGGATGAAGTCCCCTTGCATCCTGAGGGTCCCTGGGGGCCAACTAGCCCTCTTGTTATCCCTAGTAAGCCCCACACAGCTGGATTGCTGAGAGTGGTCCGAGGCCACGCCCCCTTTTTACACCACTCTGCAAATGCACCTCCTGGCACACTGCTGCTCGGAGGATGAAGTCCACTTTTGTCCTGAGGTCTTCAGGACACAAGAGGACCTCATTGCCCCACCAGCAGTGCACCAAGAAGGGTGTTTGCAGAGTGGTGTAAAAAGGGGCGTGGCCTCAGACCACCTCTCAGCAATCCCACTGTGTGGGTGTGGGGCTTACTGGAGGTACCTGGTGGGCTAGTTGGCCCCTAAGGACTCTTAAGATTCTAGGGGACTTAATCCCCCAACCCAGAACGCGCCAGGAGACGTGTTTGCAGAGTGGTGCAGGGAGGGGGCGGGGCCTCCGGGAGATGCTGGCTTTTTTTTCTTTTTTTTTGTTAGAAGGGGGGCTGTGTGGCCCCCCTTCTATCACTATTTTGTGGGTCCTAGGGACCACATCCCCCAGGGCCTGCGACATTTTATTTTTTTGTAAAAAATAAAACGGGAAGGAGGCCGCGAGGCCCCCCTCCCAAGGCCGATTTTGGCCTCAGAGACCCCATCCCCTGGAGCATGGCCACATATTTTTATTTTTTAAATACAAAATCATTTTAAAGGAGGGGGGCCGCGCGGCCCCCCTCCTGAGGCCATTATTGGACCCAGGGACCCCATCCCCGGGGCATTGCCTCGTTTAATTATTATTATTTTTTTTAATGTACACGTGAGGGGGTCCGCATGGCTTTCCTTCCCTGGGCCACTTTTGGCACCGGGGACCCCATCTCCCAGGGCCTGGCCTCAACATTAGGGACTGCGGCGGGAGCCCCAATGCCCCTGCGGTCCCTGCAGGCTCCCCACCTCCTGCGGGAGCCAGCATTGCTTTTGGACAAAGGGAGCTGCTGACATGCAGCTCCCTTTGCCCAAAAGCAATCTACTTTCCTTCATGGAAGCGAGAGCAGGTTTCCTGCTCACGCTTCCATGAAGCATGGCAGAAATTTGCTATGACCTCCCACCCTGCCATAGCAAACTGCAATGTCCCGGGTGTGGGCACCCCGGGACATTGCTGGAGCCAGCCCTTGGGGGTGGCGGTACCCAGGGCCATGGAGGGCTCCTGGAGGGGGGCGCGCGGCCCCCCTCCCATCATGATTGAAGCCCCAGGGAGGCAGTGGTCCCCAGGGCCGGGGGTCCGCAACAGACCCCCGGCCACAATTAAAGTTTGCCGCAGGAGGTGGTGGTCCCCGGGGCAGTGTGGGTAGGGGCAGGAGCCCCCACCACACTTTCTTTAATGATATTCAAGCCCCGGGGAGGTGGCGGTCCCCGGGGCTTGGGAGGGCCCGCGAGGCCCCCCGCTCATAATTCCAGAATGCCCCAGGGAGGTGGCGGTCCCCGGGGCAGTGTGGCCGGGCAGGAGTCCCCCACGCATTTTTTAAGAAAAGCCCCAGGGAGGTGGCGGTCCCTGGGGCTGCAGGGTCCCCAGCGGGCCCCCACATAACAATCATACATGGCCCCCGGGTCCTGGCCCACCTGGTGGCTTGGTGATATATATATATATATATATATATATATATATATATAAAAATATTTATATATAATGTGAGAGAAGGGAAGATAGGGTGGGAAAAAAATTCACAGCGGGACTGAAAAGTGGAATCAAGATGTTAATATTCCATTTTGTTATCTTTCCAATCGTAAGTCACAGGCAGGGCGGAGAAAAATGGTGCAAGTGAGCTTTTTTCGAGATTACCATTCATTTAAATCGGTTTCCTGGAACCTGCGCCAGAAGAAGAAAATGTAGAGGACACTCTAACAGTGCTTAATCTCTCGCAGAGAGAATTGACAAATGAGGAAACAGCACTGTTGGGATTTAGCCTCTCCTTTTGCCCGTCTTCGGGATTCGATTATGCCCAAGCCAGGATTGATTTGTTTCTGTTTATTAGAAAATTAAAACTAAACAAAATTCATAAATTGAAAAACAAGTCTGGTGTCTCTGCTATTGTACCACCATGTAACTTGGCAATAGGGGAAGATGAGGGACTTCTAGCACTGGAAACACTATACAGAGAAAGTGAGTGCTTAGATCCCAATATTGATATGGAACATCTCATGTCAAATTTGGAGATTGAAATCGGATCCATCAGTAGAAGTGGTTTTAAACCTAAGTCCCGTGCTACTCCCATCACAGCCCACGACAACATAGAGAGCTTCCATGAAATGGTTACACGTGATCTAGTCGAACTGAGAAATAAAAGTGGGGGATACAGTAACAACTTAAAACCTGAATTGAGGAAGGCTTTGAAAACTTTGAAAGAGGACACCTCCATTGTAATCAAAAACAGTGATAAGGGAGGGAATGTGGTAATCGTGGACTCAGAGCAATACAATCAAGAAGCTATGAGGCAATTACAGGATGGGGAATGTTATCAGGTTATTACACTTGATGAATATCGTGACTGCGTCAAGGGATTTCAAATACAATTTAAGTCTTGGTATGATGCCGATACTCTAGATTAGGATGAATTCAATTTTTTAAGATCAGAGCATCCCAAGATCCCAGCATTTTATTTATTGCCGAAGGTCCACAAAAGATTGTCCAACCCCCCAGGAAGACCTATTGTTTCCTCCAAAGAGAGTTTTTTAGAGAACACTGCCATATATATTAACTCATTTCTTTTTCCCCTCGTTAAAACATTACCATCATACTGTAAAGACAGTGGAGATTTCCTCACCAAAATTAACGACCTCACGTGGAGTGACTCGTACATCATGATTACGCTTGATGTCACTGCCCTCTATACTTCTATTGGCCATGATTAAGGAGTACTAGCATGCGAGTACTATTTAAAATAGAGACCAGCGTGTTTCTTAGAACATACATGAATGCTGTTGGAGATGATTCCTGTTTGTCTAAAGGATAACATCTTCATGCACGATGGAAGGGTGTACAGACAGACTATGGGGACAGCGATGGGCACCTGCTTCGCCCCCAGCTTTGCCAATTTGGTTATGGGCTGGTGGGAGAAGCAGGTGGCCTGGGCAGACGAAAATGCGAAATATGTCCAACATACACTGGTCTGGACCTGTTACATTGACAATTTATTTTTGTTATGGAACGGGTCAAAACAAGAGGCCGAGGAGTATGTGAAGATCCTGAATGAGAACCCCTACAATCTGAACTTTACAGCATAGATGAGTGTAAATGAGAGATCCTTTTTGGACATCCTATTACAAGTAAAAGATGGTAAAATCAACACCACTGTATTCTGCAAGACAACAGCTGGTAATAGCACTCTGCACTTAAAAAGCCAACATCCAACCAATTTGAAAGCTAGCATTCCTTATGGAGAAAAATTTGTAGCCAGGAACAGGAATTTTAAGGACAGGTACGAAAAATGAATCAGAGGTTCAGGAAACGAGGATATCATCCAAAGAAGTTAGTTGAGGCTAAACCTAAGCCAGAAAGTGTCACCAGAAATCAGCTGCTTTATCCAAATGATAGAGCACTAAAGGAAGGCACTGCAGCAAGGTTTATCACCTGTTTCAATCAAATGTCCACAAAAGTATACCAGATCCTGAGAAGACACTGGCAGGTAGTCAAAAGGGATAATGTAATTGGTAAAGATTTACCTATGGCACCCCAAGTGACATATAGGAAAGGGAGGACATTGGGAGACAATCTGACACACAGCTATTTCGATGGAAGCCGCAAACCTGAGACATGGCTATCTACCATGAAGGGGTTTTACAAGTGTAATCATTGCAAGGCCTGCAGAATGGTGAAAAATGTCCTTACATTCAGATCGAACGATGGCCATGTGAAAAAGATAAAAGGTTTTTATAATTGTAACACTGACCACTGTATTTACGTACTTAGCTGCCCATGCCCCCTGATGTATGTGGGAAGTACTATTTTTCCTTTAAAAAAAATGCATGCTAGAACATCAGCGAGCGATTAGGAACCATGATTTCACATACTCGGTGGCTAAACACTTCTACGACAAACACGATAGCGATCCTGGTCTATGATTGTTCTTTGCGGTCGATAGGATTCCCCCTAACATCAGAGGAGGCAATAGGGTCATAAATTTAAGATGCTTGGAATCTAGATACATCCTGGATCTGTACACTAAATTTCCTAATTGTGGAACAGGGATGAGGAACTAGAAGTACACTTGGGGTGAATGGCAGCTTGCCCATTCCCCAGTTCCCCTCATAGTGTTCTGTAATATGCCTTATGTTTCTGCAATGATTGAATTTCAACAAGTTTTGATATTGGATAGCTGTGCAATAGGAGATGGTTTTACCTTGACACTACAGCACTTCTGCATTGGAACATCCCTAATTCCAATTATGATGATATTTTGCACATAGGCACTCTATGTATGCTTGGAAGTTTTGCACATGTATAGCTATTTAATATATTCATAGGAATGATTGGATTTATATAACGTGGTTGAGTATTTTAGATATGGATTAATCTATATAGGATCTATATAATACATACTTTATGGGAATTGATCCATTGGCGATCATATCTTACCATTCGCTTATTTGTGTGTTTACCCATACCCTCTCATTCTTAGCTTGAATAATGAAGTATACCAATACATATGCACTTCTATGATAAGATGAATATCTGAAATGTGACAATGCCCTGTATTCTGTCATCAAAGGTTTGATGGTTTTATCTTGGCACTATAGCACTTTTTGCATTGGAACATTTCTGATACCAATCATGATGATAATTTGCACTCCGGCACTTTACATAGGGTTAGAAGTTTTGCACTTGTATAGCTATTTATTATATATATAGGAATGATTGGATATATATAACGTGATTGAGTATTATAGATATGAATTGATCTATATAGGATCTATACAATACATATTTTATGGGAATTGATCCATTGGTGACCATATCTTATCATTCACTTATGTATTTATCTATACCCTTTCATTCTTAACTTTAACAATGAAGTAGAACTATACATATGTACTCCTAGGATAAGTAGAATATCTTAAGGCTGGCAATGCCATGTATTTTGTCATCAAAGGTTTGATTCAAGGGAGGTCGTGTAATGCTTCTTATCAGGTTTGGGCATTGGCCCAAGAGTATGCTTCCCAAACGTATGCTTCCCAAGTGTTATCCAGATCCTAGTTTGTTAGATATGAAATGACAATGTGAAGGTGGCTTGTTTTTATATAAAAAATTCTTTGAAAAAATTAGTAAAAAAGAGTATAAATTCTAAAAATGTAAAAATATATATATATGAAAAATTGCTATACCATTTGGATATGAATATGCTTTGAGCCAATTTAATAGACAGCATGTTTAATGAGGGGGACATGTTAGCAACAGATGTTGTTTCTCTTATGTTTATTTATGCTGTACCTTTAAATTTGAAAAAATCTAACAAAAAATGACTTTGAAAAAAGGCTGGGACCAGCCGAAATGCGCCAGGACGGACATCGCTGTGTGAAAAATCAATAAACAATTTGCTGCTTACCGGGAGTGCCCACTTTTGCTCTTTTCGTAGGGGCCTGTGGAGGAAAAAGAAAAAAATATATATATATAATATATATATATATATATATATATATATATATATATTCACTGAAAAAACCATAGGTTTTAGGGACAGTTATAGTTAGTTGGACATTGCACTCGTACAAAACCCGTGAAATTCCCCGTTATAGTTAGTTCAGCTAACTATAACTCGCGCCCAGCAATGCACTGCTGATGACGTCACATATTACATCACTCATGACATGGTCAGTGACATCACTGATGACATCACTGATGACATCTCAAATGACATCACTGATGACATCATCCAGTGACTGTGTGTTTCTGTAAAGTTTAATTTTGTTTTATATATATGCCAAGCTGTATTGAGGAATGAGTGGGTGTATAAGTGTCTGTATGGAGGATTTAGTAGGTACGTGACTGACTGTATAAGTGAGTGATTAAACGTATCTTACTGAATGCATGGGTTAGTGACTAAACTGGGTGAATGTCTGAATCCGTCTGTCTGTTGCTGTGTAGGTGGCTGCATGGGTTTGTGAATAGCTACATGAGTGTCTATATGAGTTATTGATTGGTTGTCTGAGTATCTGTATGGGTGCCTGAGTGTTTGTGTGGGTGGGGTGTGTGCGACTCTGTGCATAGATGTGTGAGTGGGTGATTCACTGGGTGGATGGTTTCAATAGTGCATCTGTGATAGACTGTATGGGTGGGTAAGTGTGTGTAAGAGTGTGTTAGTGAGTGAATGTATGTCCCAGTGGTACATGTGTGAGTAACTACATATGTGAAAGGCAGTATATATGTGTGTTGGAGTATATAAATGGCTATAAGTGAGAGTGTGTGATTGTGAGAGTGGCTGTATGGATGAGTGTGTGCTTGTATCAGTGATTGTATAAGAGCTTAAAAATGTGCTAGTATTTGTATGAGTAAGTGAGCTGGTGTGTGTATGACTGTATAGGTGAGTAAATGGCAGTGTGAATAATTATTTGCATGACTGACTAGGTGTGTGAGTACCTCTATGGATGAGTGGCGGTGTGTGAGTGTCTATATAGGAGTATGAGTGCATATGATAGTCCTGTACTGAGTGACCGTAAGTATGAGTGACTGTACGGGTGAGTTAGTGGATGTGTGTGTAGACCTAAGAATCAGTGAGTGGGTATGTAGTTATTGGTGTTGGAGTGTCTATGGTTTTGCGAATGGCAGTCTATTTAGAGTGGGTGTATCAAAGGTTATATTAGGGTGTGAGGAGGTGCATCAGATTATCACGTGGATGATGTCATCAGTGATGTCATCAGTGATGTCATTTGAGATGTCATCAGTGATGTCATCAGTGATGTCACTGACCATGTCATGAGTGATGTAATATGTGACGTCATCAGCAGTGCATTGCGGGGCGCGAGTTATAGTTAGCTGAACTAACTATAACGGGGAATTTCACGGGTTTTGTACGAGTGCAATGTCCAACTAACTATAACTGTCCCTAAAACCTATGGTTTTTTCAGTGAATTTCAAAGGTTTTTAAATGCTAATTTCTAACTATAACGTGTCTGAAACCTATGGTTTTTTCAGTGAATTTCAAAGGTTTTTTAAATGCTAATTTCTAACTATAACTGTCCCTAAAACCTATGGTTTTTTCAGTGAATTTCAAAGGTTTTTTAATGCTAATTCCTAACTATAACATGTCTGAAACCTATGTTTTTTTCAGTGAATTTCAAAGGTTTTGTAAATGACAATTTTTAAATGTATTAATTGTTATATTTATTTTTTGGATACTGATTTACTACATTTTTTAAACTATTTATTTTTACATATTTTATTTTTTAAATTACATTGTAATTACATTATACATTACATTACAAAATATACTTTCTCTGAATGAATTACTTTAGTTTAAATACTTTGCAAATAGGCAATAGACTTTTAAGTATAGTAGTTACAGTTGTTGCAATGGGCAACACAATTTCAAACACAATGCAACATTGAGCTCAATGTGAATTTCTAGTTAAATGCAATTAGTTACTTTATGGATTACTTTTCTAACCACAGGACTGGATCCTAGATTCAGTCCTGGGACATCTCCTGTAAACAGTTGAGTAAAAGCGTTTTGGTTACAGTAGTGATTTTTAAGGAATATTATTGTATTTTAAAAGTTGACACTTAGAAACTTTTTCACATAGAATCACCAATGTTATCCTATGGGAGGAAATTCACTTAGCAGGTAAGTAGTGTTATCGTTATTTTTCTTACTCAGTGTTGGATCCTGGATCCAGCACTGGTGCATCTCCTGTAAACAGTTGAAAGAATGCGTTTAAGTCATACAGGCGATTTTTAAGGAATATTTGTAGTTTGTGAAAATCGACACTTTGAAACTTTTCTGCTGAAAACCAGACAATGGATTCCTATGGAAGGAAATATAAGTTACTGGTAAGTACGGTTAGAATTACTTTTCAGGGTCAGTGCTGGGCTAAAAGATGCAGCACTGGGTTCTCTCCTGATAACAGGTGAGTAAATCGGAATTCGTAGTTCGGTTGATTTTAGAGGAATATTATAAAGTTCAAAAACTCCACACTTAGAAGAATTTCCAAGTGAAACCAGTCAATGTTAGCCTATGGAAGGAAATTCAAGTTGCTGGTAAGTACGGTTAAAATTACTTTTACGGATCAGTACTGGGCTGAAAGATGCAGCACTGAGGTCTCTCCTGATAACAGGTGAGTAAATCGGAATTCGTATTTCGGCTGATTTTAGAGGAATATTTGTATGTTTCAAAATCGACAAACTTTTTCAGCAAAAAGCAGGCAATGATATCCTATGGAAGGAAATTCAAGTTACTGGTAAGTACGGTTAAAATTACTTTTCAGGATCAGTACTGGGCTGAAAGATGCAGCACTGAGGTCTCTCCTGATAACAGGTGAGTAAATCGGAATTCGTATTTCGGCTGATTTTAGAGGAATATTTGTATGTTTCAAAAATCGACACTTAGAAACTTTTTCAGCAAAAAGCAGGCAATGATATCCTATGGAAGGAAATTCAAGTTACTGGTAAGTATGGTTAAAATTACTTTTCAGGATCAGTACTGGGCTGAAAGATGCAGCACTGAGGTCTCTCCTGATAACAGGTGAGTAAATCGGAATTCGTAGTTCGGCTGATTTTAGAGGAATATTTGCACAATGGTGAAGGAAGGGGTGGGGCCTGAGGTGACATGTCTGCAAACACACCCAGTGGCGCGTTTTTAAGTTGGAGAATTAATTCCTTCTCAATCCTGAGGGTCCCTAGGGGCCAACTAGCCCACCAGATACCTCTAGTATGCCCTAGACAGCTGCGTTGCAGAGAGGTGTTAAGAGGCCACGCCCCTTTTACAACACTCTGCAACGCAGCTCCGTGGCGCTTACTGGAGGTACCTGGTGGGCTAGTTGGCCCCCAGGGACCCTCAGGATTGAAGGGGATTTAATTTCCATCTTAAAACGCGCCACGGGCCTGTTTGCACACATGTCACCTGAAGCCCCGCCCTCCCTTCACCACTGTGCAAACGCGCCCGTGGCGCGTTTTAAGTTGGGGGATTAAGTCCCCTTGAATCCTGAGGGTCCCTGGGGGCCAACTAGCTCACCATGTACTTCCAAAAGCGCCACAGAGCTGCGTTGCAGAGAGGTGTAAAAGGGGCGTACACCTCTCTGCAACGCAGCCCCTGGCGCATACTGGAGGTTCCTGGTGGGCTAGTTGGCCCCCAGGGACGCCCAGTATTGAAGGGGAATTGCTTCTCATCTGCAAACGCGCCAGGGGCGCGCTTGCAGAGTGGTAAAGGAAGGGGGCGGGCCTGCGGCCCGGTCGTTTTTTTTTCCAATGGGGGCTGTGTGGCCCCCTTACTTTTTCCTATTTTTGGGCCCTGGGTTCCCCATCCCCCAGGGCCTTATCCCTTTTTTTTTTTTTTAATTAAACGGGAAGGGGGCCGCGTGGCTCCTCCCATGGCCGAATCCGCCCCGGGACCCCATCCCCCGGGCATGGCCACACTTTTAAATACATTTTTAAGGAGGGGGCTGCGTGGCCCCCTCCTCAGGCCTCCTTTGCCCCGGGGACCCCATCCCCGGGGCAGGCCTTTATTTTATTTTATTTTTTTATTATTATTTTTGGGGAGGGGGCCGCGTGGCCCACCTCCCGGGCCACTACTTGCCCCGGGGACCCCATCCCCGGGGCTGGCTCCTCTCCGTTGGGGGACTGTGGGGGTCCCCAATCCCCCACAGTCCCGCCGGCTCCCCGCGTCCCTTGGGAGCCGGCATTGCTTTTCACATGGGGAGCTGCTAAGATGCAGCTCCCCGTGTGGAAAGCAATCTGCTTTGATATTGGAAGAGAGAGCAAGTTTCCTGCTCTCGCCTCCAATATCCAAAGCAGTTTGCTATGACAGGACGGGAGCCGCGAGGCTCCCGTCCTGTCATAGCAAACTACAGTGTCCCGGGGTAGGCACCCGGGACACTGCAGGAGCCGGCCCTGGGGGTGGTGGTCCCCAATCCCCCACAGTCCCGCCGGCTCCCCGCGTCCCTTGGGAGCCGGCATTGCTTTTCCACATGGGGAGCTGCTAAGATGCAGCTCCCCGTGTGGAAAGCAATCTGCTTTGGATATTGGAAGAGAGAGCAAGTTTCCTGCTCTCGCCTAATATTCAAAGCAGTTTGCTATGACAGGACGGGAGCCGCGAGGCTCCCGTCCTGTCATAGCAAACTACAGTGTCCCGGGGTAGGCACCCCGGGACACTGCAGGAGCCGGCCCTGGGGGTGGTGGTCCCCAGGGCCATTACAGGCTCCAGGAGGGGGCCGCGCGGCCCCCTCCCTTGAATTGCACAGCCCCGTGGTGGTGGTGGTCCCCAGGGCTCTGGGTCCGTAACGGACCCCCACATTCATTTTCTAAGTGCCCCGGGAGGTGGTGGTCTCGGGCGTGTGGGGGCCTGGAGCCCCCACACATTATTAAACATTAAAAAAGAAGCCCCGGGGGTGGCGGTCTCCGGGCTGCGGGAGGGCAAGAGAGCCCTCCCGCACCATTTTTTTATAAAGCCCCGGGGGTGGCGGTCCTCGGGCTTGGGGGCCTTAGAGGCCCCCATATAAACAATAAACCCACTCCCGCATGCCCCCGGGACTTGGGCCACCCTGGGGCAAATTTAGCATCGAGCGCGGGAGACCGCGCTCGATTTTTTTCGGCAGGATCCGTTCACCCTGAGCGCATCCTGCCGATTTTTTTTTTTTTTTTTAAATGCTTTTTTTGCCCAGGGGTCCTTGTGGGACCCCTGAGCAGACCTAGGGGTCAGGGTGTTTCTACCCTGCCCCCTTTGTGCGTTTTGCGCACTTGTTTCTTTTTTTTTCTCCGCCGGATCCGCGCACCCTAAGCGCATCCCGCCGATTTAAAAAAAAATGCTTTTTCTGCCCAGGGGTCCTTGTGGGACCCCCTGAGCAGACCTAGGGGTCAGGGTGTTTCTACCCTGCCCTCTTTGCGCTTTGCGCACTTGTTTCTGTCCCTCAGTTCTACCGAGGGATAAAATGGCTGCCAACACTTCCTGATTTGGAGTGTTGACAGCCAATTAGCATGCAGCTCGTGATCGGGAGGGTACGCGGACCCTACTCGGCCATAGATATATATGTGATTTTATTTGTGATTTTCTCAGAAACTACTGAACCGATTTACACCATTTAAGCAAAAGGCACGACACTGAACCAAGGGCTACCTCTTTGCCAAATTTGGTGTAATTCCGTTCAGCAGTTCGGGCTGTAGCCGCGATGAAAGGATCCTATGGAAAAATGAATGGGGAAAACGCGTTTTGGGACCCCTCTTTCTCGGCCCCCGCTGACGAATCAACCCGAGACTTTCAGGGTAGGAGCGGAGCGCCCCAACAAGTTGGAAGCTTTCGCGAAGATTCGTCAACCGGCGCAAGAGTTATTTCAAATAGAATGTCGCGGATTTCCTATGGAAAATAGGTCCTAACTATAACTATCTACTGGCGACCGCCAGTAGATTATATATATATATATATATATATATATATATATATATATATATATATAATGTGAGGGAAGGGAAGAAAGGGTGAGAAAAAAAATTCAAAGCGGGACTGAAAAGTGGAATCAAGATGTTAATATTGCATTTTGTTATCTTTCCAATCGTAAATTCGTAAATCACAGGCAGAGCCGAGAAAAATGGTGCACGTGAGCTTTTTTCGAGATTACCATTCATTTACATCGGTTTCTTTGTCAAGGGGTATGTTGCACAAGCCTGGGTATGAAAGTTTTGTTAATAAGCCTAATAAGTATAATTTACTCCCGTTGGAAAGTCGTAATTTACACCTGTCTCGATGACAGAAATGTAGGTTACACTATACAGCCTGTTACTAGACTCTGTGTTCCAGCTGTTTATATGGTAATGCAAAGTAAACGAAAGATAATTTATCGCTTTTCCTCAGCCGCTCACCTGCTCAGTATATTGGCGCCGCCGCCTCCTGAACCGCAAGGGAGTGCATTTCTGGTTGGACATTTGCCACACCAGTTGGGAGCTTCTGGGAAGGAAGGGGACGGTCCAGGAAGTAGGGGCGTTTGAATTTCTTTTCGCCGGAGCTGCATTTTCATTCCAAGCCCTCTGTATTTCCAACTTCAAAATGCTTGCCAAGGCTGCCTCTGCCTCTGTGAGACCGAAGGGCAGCCAACTGTGAATTTGAAGTAAGTTTTCAGGTTATGAAACTTTTTCATTGCTGCCGGGTGTAAAGGTCGTGCATTAGTAAAAGCAGCTGCCTAGTGCAAACATTTTGAGAAAGAAGGCGCGCGCTATTTATGGAACAGCATTCTGCTTACCTGGGGCAGTGCTCATCCATTTTCAGACTATCTGCAGGGTTTCGTGCATTATTTCGGATGACTTCAGGCTACATTAGCACGATGCCTTTTATGTCTGATAGTCAGCAGTAGCTGCAAGGTTTTGCAGAAATGGGCTTGTTTGCTTGTTTAGCAATGACTAATGGGACTGTAAAATAAATAGGGCATTGACTGCGCTCTGAGGGGAGTGAGTGTTTTACAAACCTGGGCGCATAAAAATATCTCACAGGATCCTTCGATTCTTCCGCTAGAAGGTATGTACTTTGGGCTGCATCTTTTAAAAGACATATTTGCTTACCTTGCGCACGTGTTCACGTATTTGCATATGCTGTCTTTTTAGTTTCTGTAGTAAAAACGATTTTCTGATGCTTGGGTGCGGACTGGTTTACTTTACGCATGCTGGTATCGTGTTTTTCTCTGCTTGGATGTACCGCTCTAAAAGAGCCCCTGATAGTACTGAATCGAGAACTGATATGGTTTAAACGACTGTTAATGAACAGCTAATATATGTCTCCTGAGTTGAGTAAATGTCTCGCTCGGTGCATCTTGCTGTTACGGTATTCCCTACAGACGTTCACTTCATCCTTACGATGGATGTTGGTCGAGAGGGATTCCATGTTCAGACCATGCACACTCGCCTAGCTCCACATGGTGCACCAACATCTATGTTTGCGATTATTAAAAGGCTCAGTGTGCTCTAGATATTTAACTCATTTATTGAGTGTTGGTTTTTAGCATTGATTGATGGTGGCTGCATGTATTGTAGTTAAATGTATAATTCATTTGAACATATATGTATGTTCTTACAGTCAGGGTGTTGCTTTTGTTCCACAGTTTCCTGAAGACTAAGATGTACTATACATACCAAACTAGACATCTTTATTTGAAGTTTTTATTTGTAGATTGGTTGCAAAAAAATAAAACTTTCTTTTTTCTTTTGCGAATCCAGAACTCTAAATGGTGGAAAGGCTGTTGGCACCATCGAGGTCAGCCTTGTGAAGATGGGAGAGGCGGAAGACGGCGATACTTGTCACATAACAGCAGATGTGGAAGGGCAAAAGGTGGGAACCTCTAACACAAATTTCGTTAGAAAATGTGTGTGTTGCCAGTTGTCATTTCTGTTAGCACCATGGCGATATATACAGTCTCATTATTTAGAAAGCAATGTGAGGGATCACCTTTGCAATGTAGTATGCATGGCCGTGCTTTTGCAGAGTACCTTTGTGTATGTATTGGTATGCATGTGAATATGTAAAATTATTGACTGTGAGTCCCTTTCTAGAGGTGTAATTGGTATGTGTATTTTAATTGATGTTTCACTGCAGCATATTTAAGTATTGGCGTGAGTATTTGAACGGTCTGACTAGAGTAGTTGCGTCTGACATTGCTGTATGTCAAGGGGTAAGAAATCCTTTTGAGAATGTGATGTAATGGATCTGTGGGATGCCTATTTGTGGGAGACTTGTATCTTCAAGGCGTATGAGTATGTGAGGTAGTGTTAAATGGGGTTATTGTTTGTGTATGTTGAAAAAGAAAAGGAGTGTGCATGGGAGGTGCTACATATATATGTGTGTGTGTGTGGCTAGATATACATACTATTATTTATTTTATTTTTTTAACTCTTCAGAGAACAAATGAAGGGCCTCCGTTTGTGAATCACTTTGAAAATGTGTTTTTCATTTTTCTTATAACAAGTACCAATCTGGCAGCCATTGGCGATGTGATTCTTCTCATTTCAGGCTTTCTGAATATTTGAAAGCCTACGTTGGGGTGAAACATGTCATCAATGGCCGCCATGATGGGATACTGAAAACTAAACACAACTTCTATTTGAACACCTGCTGCCCTCCTTGACAACATTTTCGGTGACATATTTGTTTGTATTCATCGCAAGTTATATCTGTCTTTGAAGGCTGATTGGCAAGAATTAGTTCATTGGCATAGGCTAAAACTGAAACTGGGGTATTGCCTTAATGAGGCATATAACACTTAACTCTAGATAAATTGGTGACCATATCAGCAATATATAAATTAAACAGAATGAGTGGCCTAGATACAGCCATGTTTGAGGCCATTAAAGGTATCCATTTTGGGAGTGATCATACTGCTTTGCTAGTTTGAACTGTGACCCAGGAATATTGATGAAGCCTTTGAATTAAAGCAATTAAAAGATTGCCAATTTTCACGTCGTGAAGCTTTTGCCATAGTATCTCCCTGGCCGCTCTGTCAACAGCAGCAGATAATCTACAGATCAGCCTTGTAGCTGATTGTTTTCCTTTAATGCAGTGGATATTGCCATAATTTACAAAGCCATGACATTATCATTTGTTAATGCACCTTTTCTGAATCCAGTTTGATTAAAGGGAATCAACCTATGCTCGCGGATAAGATTTTACGATCCATTCAGGATCACTTCTGTAAAAACGTGCTCTCTGCATCTAGTAGCGCTTTGAGTCTGTAATCACCCAGGAGGCTTCTATCAACTCTTTTCATGGACCAAAATTAGGATACTTCCCAATCAAGATGGAGTTAGTATCATTTTAGGTGATGTGGTGTGAGTCATGCTGGCCCTCTCCGCCATCAGCATTGGTGGTAAATAGCTTATTGCGCTCTACTCAAATGCATATCTGGTTTAGGTCATGCCGTTCTTTCATGTGTTCATGTTTATTAAAATATGTATTGAGCAGACCTAGAGCAGAGTCTCATTGCATGGGCTCATAGTGTGATTAGCCCCCATACAGGAGCATGATGATCCAAAAGGTCCAGAATATGGAACTCTATTAAGGTCATAATATGGGATTTGACCTTTGCACTGTAGTAATCAAAGTCAAAATCTGTTTTTATTTTACCACTTTTATTGTAATGGGTAACTGTGCAGTATGGTTCAATGTTGTGTCTAGGGGTTCATAGAATACCAAGTGGTTTCTTAATGACACCAGAACCCTCAGATGGCAATACAATATCATACATTTTATTTCGGTGTAGTTACCTTGAAAACGGTGTTCTCTTCAAAGGTCAGCTAACAGTAGGCACCTGCTAGGGTTTTGAGTGTTTGTTTTGTTTAACTCTGGTGAATAAATTATTGATAAAACAATGGCGAAGACAGGTGGATTTTTGTGAGTCTGTGTCTACAGCATTTACCACATCATAACGGATTTATTCACATACCACATCATTTCTATAATATGCAGATTTCAATGATGTTTCTAGCTCAAATGAATCAAAATAATATTGCCAGAGAATGTCTTTTATTAATATATATATATATATATATATATATATATATATATATATATATATATATATATATATATATATATATATGTGTGTGTATATATATATATATATATATATATGGCTTGTACAACAAAAACACATTAAGTACCAGCACACGAGGATAGCAGTGCAAAGAAAAAATACTTGTAGTCCTTAATTTTGTGGTGCAACGTTTACCTGTTGCACCCAAGAAATAGGAAATAAAAGATTAAAACAGTTGCTGACATGCACATAGCACCAACTCTTATTGGGGCACAGGGTAATGGATATGAAGATATATATTTTTTTCTTTCAATTTTATGTTTTTGTGTTGGCGTGAGTAGGTGTAAATGGATGGCTGGCGTTCTAGGATTCCATGTTTTCCTTGTTTGGTGGGTAAGGAGTATTACTGTTACAGTGGAAGATGGTGTTAAGGAGCCCTTCTGTTACTGTACGATAAATATAATAAATGTTCCCATCAAATTACAAGTACTGACAATGAAAAAAGCTTAAGCATCCTGTAAAGCAAAGCTAAGTCCTTTGCCACAAATCAAAACTTAAAACATCTGCTCCTCTGCTTAGATGATGCACAATTTACTGTAGTTCACACATTGTCTCTGACCCATTAATGGCAACAGGGAGTTGTGAGGCTCAGAAGAGACATTGATTATTCAATAAATTTCACACTCCGGCGAACATTGCCCTTGAGATCAAAGTTCTTTGTAACATCTTCAGAAGAATAACATAAACACGAGGGAACAAGCCTTACCAAATCCAATAGTTTGTCTGTAGTACAGTAAGTGTTTTCTCAAGCTAAACTAACATAGAGAGTAGGCATAGCAAGAAAAGCATCTTTGCAACCTTCCCTCAAACACAAATCAAGCGCGATTGGGAAGCAGCAGCACAAGCTTTCTTCGCATAAAGAACTGACACAACATGGGCAAAGGGACTTGTTCTCTCACACGCAGAGCGGATACAGTGTGGAAAACAGCGGTGTACACTTTTTTACAGTCAATACACCCACACCAGTGGCGGCTGGTGACTTTTGAAAGTGGTGGGGCATAAAAGTTGGGGACGAGAGTTACATCACAAGCAAGCCAAGCGAGCAAACCCGACCGACACGGGGGAGGTCTCCACAGTGAAAACTTTGAAAAAAAGAGAGGCATTTCAATACAAAACTATTTTACGTGCAATTAGACCTGGGGTCGAGAATTTAAAAAAGTTCTTGCAACTCCTTCCTTAAACTGACCTAATTTTGTTCACAATGGTACCTTTTATAATTTGGTCTGGCACACATTTAAATCTAAGAGAAGCATCCCAAAAGAGGCATTCAATGTCATTAAGCACAGTTAGGGGTAACGTGATAAGGGAAATAAGAAGGGAATAGATTTGTTAGGAAAAATGCGAAGCATCGGTTAGTTCCTCTCTACAACACAGTGATATTGGCCTTTTATGAAATTAATTAACATTTGCAATAGAACCGCTGCGTACACCCCTAGGGTAAGGGGAACTGAAGGTGCTGTTACCATCTGTTTATCAAACTCTTGCAAATGATGCACTTCTGGCGCATCTGAGATGGTTATGGACACGGGGTGGATGCTGCACACATGATGCACTCCAGTGCTTCTGAGCATGTTCCAGACATGAGGCTACTGTGGCAAATGGTCTAATCCAAGTTCATCCAAGCCTGTCATGTACTAGGGTGCAGGGGGGTAAATCGGATTCAGCCAACGGCCTCATGGGCCACTTTCCACCAATCACCGCTCTTGAGAAATCTCTAAGGTCGCACAGCTTGGTCAATGTGCCAGCTCGAGTCACAGCGCTATCAGAGCGAGTGAGCCCAACCTAAACTAGCTTATCACTAATCTGGGGAGCGTGCTCTGTAAGAGATTTAGGACAGAAATAAGGAGTTCATATTTTAAAGAATTACATTCTAATAATGGCATTTTAGCACAAATGTAGTATCTTACTCTCCGCTGCACATAACTCAAATGTGTGCATTTGAAAACGTTGGAAGTCACACTGGCCTGAATCACACACATCACTCATGGCTTATTCCACAGGAAGACTGAAGCTTTCAAATGTTGACCTGAACATTTCCCCTGCTCAAAGCAGGAAAAACGGCACTGTGAAATTCCGCTCATAAAAAGGGAATAACGTGCACGAATCATTGCCTGAACTTACATTTATCTTGCTATTCTGTATTCCAGATGTAAAAGCTGGACCGGCCAGGTAACGTGTGGTAATAAAGCAAGGTATTGGAAATACCACTCCCATAATTAATGCTCTTTTTTTAAGGGACCACTTGTTTTGAGGCCTTAATGTTTTAAAAAGGTGACAGCATTTTATTTAAAAAAAACATTGCAACACGCTGTGCTTAAATACCTTCATAAATAGAGGCCCATTGCCGGCGGAGCGGTGCTAGTTATGGAGTTCACACATGCTTGCTGAAATACGATTGGTATCCTGTGTATTTTTTTTATAAAAATGGGCTGTCATTAAAATCTTTCCTTTAGCCAGTTCCTGGTCACCTTTATCTACAAAAAGATTAAAATCTCTCTAAGCCTGCCTTTTGGACCCAGACAGAGCGATATATTAAAACTGCTCGCATAAGACTGTCAAAAATGAACTCGAATAAGGCTGTCAAAAATGATCTACTGCAGAGATAAGAGGGAAGCCTCGTAGTCAGTCGCGGCCGGCATGACGGGCGGGTGGGGGTGGAAATGGGGTTGTCATGGGGAGGGGTTTAATTAAATAAAATAAAACTCACCGTCCTGCGACACCTCAGCTCCTGGCTCCGACTCCCACTGTCCCGCGTTTTCCGCTATCAACAGGAAAGCCACCCACAGGCAGCCACCCTCCCCTCCACCAATCACAACGCTGCAATGGCAGCGTTGTGATTGGTGAGGCGCAGTGGAAAGCGCCCCAGCCGGGCCATTTTCTCTATGTAGGCTGTATGCAGCAGCCTACATAGAGAAAAGGGGGGAGTGCGCATGACTGGGTTGGTCGGCCCTGGGGCCGACCAAACAGTCAGTACCCACAACCAGTGGCGGCTCCTCCATGGGGGTGTGGGGGCGTCGCCCCACTGCTTTTTCGCAGTGTGAGAAGGCAGAAACATAAAATGGTAAAACTACCATTTTATGTTTCTGCTTCTCGCACTGCGAGAAAGCAGAAGTGCTTGGAGTGCCTGGTTATCGGCGGGCGGGTGGGCGGTCCTGCTCGCGGGCAGGGGGGGAGTGGCTTGCCCACTGATGTGGGTACTGACTGTTTGGTCGGCCCCAGGGCCGACCAACCCAGTCATGCGCACTCCCCCTTTTTCTCTATGTAGGCTGCTGCATGCAGCCTACATAGAGAAAATGGCCCGGCTGGGGCGCTCTCCGCTGCGCCTCACCAATCACAATGCTGCCATTGCAGCGTTGTGATTGGTGGAGGGGAGGGAGCCTGTGGGTGGCTTTCCTGTTGATAGCGGAAAACGCGGGACTGCGGGAGTCGGAGCCAGGAGCTGAGGTGGCGCAGGACGGTGAGTTTTATTTAATTTAATTAAACCCCTCCCGCCTCCCCCCCGTGACGACCCCATTTCCACCCCCACCCGCCCGTCATGCCGGCTGCGACTGACTACGAGGCTTCCCTCTTATCTCTGCAGTAGATCATTTTTGACAGCCTTATTCGAGTTCATTTTTGACAGTCTTATGCGAGCAGTTTTAATATATCGCTCTGTCTGGGTCCAAAAGGCAGGCTTAGAGAGATTTTAATCTTTTTGTAGATAAAGGTGACCAGGAACTGGCTAAAGGAAAGATTTTAATGACAGCCCATTTTTATAAAAAAAATACACAGGATACCGATCGTATTTCAGCAAGCATGTGTGAACTCCATAACTAGCACCGCTCCGCCGGCAATGGGCCTCTATTTATGAAGGTATTTAAGCACAGTGTGTTGCGATGTTTTTTTAAAATAAAATGCCGTCACCTTTTTAAAACATTAAGGCCTCGAAACAAGTGGCCCCTTAAAAAAAGAGCATTAATTATGGGAGTGGTATTTCCAATACCTTGCTTTATTACCACACGTTACCTGGCCGGTCCAGCTTTTACATCTGGAATACAGAATAGCAAGATAAATGTAAGTTCAGGCAATGATTCGTGCACGTTATTCCCTTTTTATGAGCGGAATTTCACAGTGCCGTTTTTCCTGCTTTGAGCAGGGGAAATGTTCAGGTCAACATTTGAAAGCTTCAGTCTTCCTGTGGAATAAGCCATGAGTGATGTGTGTGTTTCAGGCCAGTGTGACTTCCAACGTTTTCAAATGCACACATTTGAGTTATGTGCAGCGGAGAGTAAGATACTACATTTGTGCTAAAATGCCATTATTAGAATGTAATTCTTTAAAATATGAACTCCTTATTTCTGTCCTAAATCTCTTACAGAGCACGCTCCCCAGATTAGTGATAAGCTAGTTTAGGTTGGGCTCACTCGCTCTGATAGCGCTGTGACTCGAGCTGGCACATTGACCAAGCTGTGCGACCTTAGAGAGTTCTCAAGAGCGGTGATTGGTGGAAAGTGGCCCATGAGGCCGTTGGCTGAATCCGATTTACCCCCCTGCACCCTAGTACATGACAGGCTCGGATGAAATGGATTAGACCATTTGCCACAGTAGCCTCATGTCTGGAACACGTTCAGAAGCACTGGAGTGCATCATGTGTGCAGACTCCACCCCGTGTCCATAACCATCTCAGATGCGCCAGAAGTGCATCATTTGCAAGAGTTTGATAAACAGATGGTAACAGCACCTTCAGTTCCCCTTACCCTGGGGGTGTACGCAGCGGTTCTATTGCAAATGTTATTTAATTTAATAAAAGGCCAATATCACTGTGTTGTAGAGAGGAACTAACCGATGCTTCGCATTTTTCCTATCAAATCTATTCCTTCTTATTTCCTTATCACGTTACCCCTAACTGTGCTTAATGACATTGAATGCCTCTTTGTGATGCTTCTCTTAGATTTAAATATGTGCCAGACCAAATTATAAAAGGTACCATTGTGAACAAAATTAGGTCAGTTTAAGGAAGGAGTTGCAAGAACTTTTTTAAATTCTCGACCCCAGGTCTAATTGCACGTAAAATAGTTTTGTATTGAAATACCTCTCTTTTTTTCAAAGTTTTCACTGTGGAGACCTCCCCCGTGTCGGTCGGGTTTGCTCGCTTGGCTTGCTTGTGATGTAACACTCATCCCCAACTTTTACGCCCTACCACTTTCAAAAGTCACCAGCCGCCACTGCCCACAACAGTGGGCAAGCCACTCCCCCCCTGCCCACGAGCAGGACCGCCCACCCGCCCGCCCACAACCAGGCACTCCAGGCACTTCTGCTTTCTCGCAGTGCGAGACGCAGAAACATAAAATGGTAGTTTTACCATTTTATGTTTCTGCCTTCTAGCACTGCGAAAAAGCAGTGGGGCGACGCCCCCACGCCACCATGGATGAGCCGCCACTGACCCACACGCACGAAGTTGAAGTAGCTGTGCACCCATAAATCAAGCAGGTAGAGTACAGGCACTACCAGTGCAATTTTCTTTACACATACAGGACAGCTACCTTCTGCAGTACGGAGTTCCCTCAAACACAAACAATAGTTACAGTGTGAACAAAAGTGCCGCAGACTACCCTTGTAAACACAGATCAGATGCAGCCCAGACAGCCGTAGCCTTTAAGGCATGCAACACGTACACCACAGACAAGAACAGTCCAGACGTCAATACATAGGTGGGTATTGTAAGGCACAAGGAGTGACAGCGCAGCCTTCCCTTATTAAAAATAAAAGACCTTATACAGCATTGTCTGCTACAGTTCAGGCATCCTGTACAAATAGAACAGCCACTACGTTGTCAGCAGCAGTGCAGGCTTCAATCACACACAGCATCGTTACCTTATACACAAAACAGGAACAGCTTGAGCATCAGCAGTATACACTTGAGTCTTCAATAGAACAGGCACAGTGCTGAAGCAGCAAAACAAGATAGTTCACACATGCGAGCTAGGCAAAACACACATACAAGACAGATACAGGGCAAGCAGCAGTATTACAAACTATCCTCAGACAGGGAGAAAGATATTGTACATCATGGACGCTCACACACACACACAACTAGTCTATAAGAGGCAGCAGATTAGAACGCTGTCTCACCACACGAAAACAAAAACACACCAGGTAAAGTGTGAAACAACAGCTGTGCACACTTCCCTTGCACATGGATCATGCACAGCACGAACAGCAGCAGTTTCTCTCTCGCACACATTAGTACAGCATGAACAGTGGCTCTTCCCTGCTTCCCCTGTGCCTGTTACTTCTTGTTTGCTCCCTGTCTGCCCTGCAAGTATACCTCTTGAACCTGCAACCTCTTTGTTGTTACCACCTCCTGTATCTTTAACATACAAACCTTTTCGGAGTCGGGCCTCCCAGCATTTCTAATACTCCTTTGCCTCAACGCCCACAGATGCCATACAATGCCATGCATAACCTGCTCTGCATTATCTTACCTGATGATAAGACCGGTGCCCGCTTGGGGGCCCGCCGCTTCACCATTCTTTCCTGTCGCCAGGTTCCACTTCAGACTCCGTGTGTGTTGCTGCTGTGCACCTGCATCCTTTAAAACATTAGCAGCATAATGGTTAGAAGAAACCCCCGTGCCTCCTGCCACCAAATGAATTCTTCAGTCTGACCGTCGTCCTCATCCCTCAATTCCCCTTCTTCCAAACTCTCTACGTCATAGTCAAGGACAGATCGCTCACTCCCTTCTAGTCGAGCCCCATCACCCGCCCGATTAAGCAAACTTGTGTCCAAATGCTCTGTTGTGTCAGAAACCAGCTTATGTGGGGGCCTGTACCTCACCCTCCCCACCTCTCTACAGATGCAGGACGTACTTTCCTGTGCATTCCCACGCTGGAGGTTGCTACGAAACCTTCCCCATGTTGCACCAACGAGGCCACACCAGACCTTCTTGAGGCAGTGATCTTGAGGTCCCTCGCTGCTGTCCAGCTGGCCTCACGGGGCCTCACCTTCTCTTCACCTCGGGGTTCATGAGCCGCACCAGTCACTTCCGAGACAGGGCCCCCGAATTCCATGTCAACCTGTAGAAAAGAAGAGCAGAGGCCCGGTGTGCTGGTAAAACTACTAGACTGGAGCGCTATCGTAGCCACCCCCTCTTTTAACCCCTTCACTAAGTCCCTTTGCCCAATAGCCATCCACTGCACCCCCAAAACTGGCGACTGAAGGTGCCAAGCCCCCATTCTGACCTGCTTCTCTGCTGGTCCCCTGATTTTGGCTGCCTTCCCCTACCATATGGCTTCACTGGCGGCTTGACCGCCAATGCACCTGTTGTGCTTCCCCTGCGGTACGGAAATGCACCACCCTCTCCTCCCATATGCTGCCCCCCTCTTCATCACTCCATTCAAGGCCGGCCACTGATACTGCCTGGGAGAGGACCTTGCCATGGAATTCCTCACGTCCCTCCCTCAGGGGCCCTTCATAAGAAAAATCCTCTGCTATAGAAGTGTGGCACATGCTCTCTCCCCCTTGTCTTTTTTCCACTGCCCACAGGTCCTTCACCCCTTGAGGTACCCTCCCGAGTCAACTGGAACTGCTCCAATCAATGGGGCTCCACCTTCCATCCAGTTCCCCGGTGGTGCCTGCTTCCTGATCCTCTATGGAGCAAGCCTCATCCTGTGCCATGGTCTGGGCATAAACTACCTTAAAATCAACTATCTCTGCTTGCTCCTCAGCCCCACTCTGTCCTGGCCTGTGCATAGCCTCCTCGCTCCCCCACACAGCCGCTTCCACCCCCTGGCATCATGCTGCAGCAGAAGAACCTCTGTGTGACCGTCTCTTCTGTGCCCGGGCCCTCCCCTCCCTTTCAGAGAAACCGCGTGTACTCCCACGACGGCCCCACCGCTTTCTAGCCCCTGCAAGGCCTCCTCCTGGAAAATTGGAAGCCTCGCTCATGCTTCCAGCAGTCACGTACCAAGGGCGCTCCTGCCTGTCCTCAACGCGCCCCGTCAGGTGCGAAGGGCTCATTCCAGGCATGCCTGCTGATGTACCCCTCCCCAGGACCGCTCTCTGAACCCAGGAGCGGCCAACCTGTTCACCTACACAATCTGCTGGCGTCCTGGGGTCCGGGGCCGCGGTGAGCATGCAAACACTGCGGCCGCGACCCCTCCTGCTGCCTTCCGAACAGGGTGATCGCTGAGCTGCAGCGTCCCTTCCACCAGCCAATCCAGGCGCCCGGCCTCGGATAGTTTTACCACTTGGGCCACCAGGTCCGCTTGCTCACTGCTTGCAGGGCCGGACTGGCCGTAGCGGGCACCGGGTGTTTCCCCGGTGGGCCGCCAGGGTTGGGGCTGGTTTTGGGCCCCTGGGGGGCCGTTTTTGTTACAGGGACGTTTTTGCAGCATAGATGCAATATCGGCCCTGTAACAAAATCGGCCGAAACCGGCCCTGGCAAACAGCTCTGCCGTCCCCCCCAACCCCTCCGGGGGGGGGGGGCCGGCCAAGCACTTTGCCAGGGCCAGTTTTGGTTCCCAGTCCGGCCCTGACTGCTTGCTGTTGCAATCGCAGAAAGTTATACCTTCTTGCTAACTCACACTATATCTACACTAACTAGGCCTAAGCCAACACTAAACCTACTACCAGGGCAAACATTATGCTCCTAGGTACCAGCCATCGTGTCACCAGACAAAATGGTGGCTGGTACCCCAAAATGTCCGCTTTTATACCCATGGGCTACAAAGTAGCCCAAAAATAGTCCAAACCCCGAGCAGTCGTCACCAGTAGCGGTCCGTGGTAGGAGTGCCAGCCGGGCGGTGACGTGGGGTGGGGGAGGGGCAGGGTGGGGGGTAGTAAACCACGGATTACGGCCGAATACAGGTAAGTAAACATTTAAATAAATAAAACGAATTTCGTTGTGAGCGCTGCATCGCCAAATGCGATGCAGTGCGCGCAACGAAATTTGTTTTATTTATTTAAATGTTTACTTACCTGTATTCGGCCGTAATCCGTGGTTTACTACCCCCCGCCCCACGTCACCCCCCGGCCGGCACTCCTACCACGGACCGCTACTGGTCGTCACACTGCTCCACTTTCCCAAAAAACCCAGGGGCAGACCTCCCTCTGGTCGGCAGCCTCCCAAATCCCCCGTGGCAATCCATGCAGCACTGCTTGCACAACATTTTATGGAGAATGCTAGCCTTTTGAATTGCTTCAGTGATTCTTTCAGAGGTGTCGTGTGCTCTGAAGCACCGAAACTACTGTATACAATATTTGACTTTCAGACAGCTACCGGGAGTGCGTTGACATGTAGATATGAATCTCATTCATGCGATTTTGCTTTTCAAATAATCTAAGTGATTTATCCCAGAGAGAGCGCCTGCGGCCTCCACGAGGTATCAGCTCTTGAACCATCCGGGGCCTGCAGTGGAACACTTATGGCCTGTGGGAAATTGTAACAATCCCTTTTTGTTTATCCACGCACTGATGAATGAGCAACCTAGAGATGCTAGTGTTTTCAGACTAAACTCTGGATTCGAGTATTGAGCTGAGGCTGTGTGCAGTAGTGATAGGAAGTAAAATTGATGTTTGATTTCTTTATTGCTTTCTTATGAGACATAATACTAATTAATGCTGAAAGCACTATTTATTCAAACATGCATTTACATATCAGGTGTGGTACGTATTCGCCCACCCTACAAATATCAGATTCTCTTCAGGATTCTGTTTTTTTTTTTAGTTTAGAATGCTTTATTGAAGTAATAAACAAAGTAAAACATCAGTACAAAGTCATATATCAATAGGATGAATAATTAAGGAATAAAAAGAAAACAACATCCTCTAAGAATAAAACCTGTACAAAGACCAAATGCATTTTAATGATTTTTAAAAGAAGAAGAGAGAGGAAAAGAGAAAAGAAAGAGAGAGGAGAGAAAGAGGAAGAAGAAGGGGAAAGGGGGACAGAGATGGGTGTGTAGGTCCATTAAAGGGAGTATGCAAAGAGATAAAGAATAAGACAGAAGATAGAGAAGATTCAGACTATAAAATAGGTTGAACATGAAATGAGTATTTTTTGTATAACAAAATCAAGTAGTCAACCTGGAAAGAAAAGAAGTTAGTGGTAACCACAGCAAGTCCTTTTTGATCAACAAAGCTGTGGAAGTAGCATAAGCTCGGTCCAGTCTATGATGGTGACAGAGTAAATTCCACCAGGCTTGAAATGACATTTTTGAAGTATCCTTCCAATTGGTAGTTATAATCTGAAAAGAAATGGCTATAAACAAATCAATAAATTTACCCACATTACTATGAGTTGTCCAAACCGACGAACAGCTGCCTAAAAAAACATGTTTGATATCGAAGGGGACATTTGTAGATAAGATTTCATTCAATTTCAACCAAATGCGAGACCAAAAAGAGTTAACAAAAGGACAGTGGAAAAACATGTGTAAAAAGTCACTATATTCGTGGGGACAGACCAACACTTTGGGGAGTTAAGTAGTTTAAATCTATACAAATCGGCAGGAGTGAAAAAAAGTCTGTTATAAAAATAATATAAAGTCTGTGTTGTGCTGGCAGAGCGTGAGGAAGTATGAATTTTTGACCAAAGGGAGTCCCATGTTTGAAAGGAGAGAGCTAAGGCCAAGTCTTTTTCCCATATGAGCTCCAGACTAGATTTAATTCTAACCCTAGTGGGATGAGATAACATTTTATATATAGCAGCAGCTTTGAATTGAGTAGAGAAATCAATAGGAGGTAAGGGGGTTTGATCGAAAGTGACGTTAGGGGTCATCTGGAGGGGAAGACGAGTGAGAGATTCCTTCAACATGGGATAATGTGGAGCGTGTGAAGACGAGATACAATAAGATTTTTGAATCTCCGAAAAGTCCATAAAGGACCCATCCTTCATAAGCTGAGCAGGTGTGATAATACCTTTGTCAATCCACTCTTTCCAAAATAAGGCTCTATTGTGAATCTTTAAATGTTTATTATACCAAATTGGAGTACGTGAGGCAACAACTGTAGAAAAAAGGTGGGTATTAAGCAAAGAAGTAGCAAGTGCTTTGGAGTGAACAAAAATAGGAGAAGAGAAACGCTTCGGAGGTTGAGAGAGGCGAGTAGCTGAAATAAAGGAGAAAGGAGAGTATTGGGCTTGTTCCAATGAGCTCCACGCTGTTAAAGTAGAGTCAGTGGAGTCGGATAAGAAAGGCCATATCTGTTTCAAAGTAAAAGCGGAGTGATAGCGTTTAAGATTGGGGAAACGTACACCGCCCAAATCCTTGGACAATTGAAGACGGGCAAGTGAAATCCTAGGCTTGCGATTATTCCAGAGAAATTTGGATAAGGAACTATTAATGGTACTAAAGAAAGAGCTAGGAAGAGAAACAGGAAGCATAGAGAGATAAAAATTAATAATTGGAAGGAGCATCATTTTAATTGTAGCTAATCGACCCCACCAAGAGAGAAAGAGAGGAGACCAACCATCAATCAGAGCGGATAATTTTTTAAGTATGTCAGCAAGGTTAATTTTAATAATTTCCCGAATAGTATTGGCGTAAAGAATGCCTAGGCATTTGATATGTTTGGAGTTCCATTCAAAACCGGTACCCTGAAACATAGAAGGGAGGCAGAACTTATTTAAGGGCAAGATTTCCGATTTATCTATGTTCAATTTATAGCCAGAGACAATAGAGTATTCTTGTAGTAAGGAGAAAAAGCCGGTAATGAGGTAGACGGATTAGAAATATATAATAAAATATCATCAGCATATGCAGTAAATTTAATATTCGTTTTATTGAAATGAAAACCCATATAATGTGGAGAGCGTCTAATTTTTTTCTAAAAAGGGTTCTAAGGCAAGAATGAATAAGAGAGGGGAAAGGGGACACCCCTGTCTAGTCCCCCTTCGGAGGGGGAAATAACGAGATTGACTACCATTAACCCAAACAGAAGTAGTGGGAGAAGAATATAACAGCTGGATATATTTAATGATAGGAGGGCTAAAACCATGCCACTTTAATGCACCAAAAATAAATTCCCAATTAACCCTATCAAACGCTTTTTCAGCATCAAGAGTGATAGCAGGTAAAGGTGAATCAATTTTAGAAGCCAAGTGAATAATGTTAAGAAAGGTACGTGAGTTGTCTGTGATAGAGCGTCCTTTGACGAAACCAGATTGGTAAATATTAACAAGGTCCGGGATTATTTTATTAATACGAAGGGCGAGTAGCTTGGCAAAGATCTTACAGTCTGTATTGATCAAAGAAATGGGCCTATAATTTTGACAGAAGGAAGGGTCCTTATCTTTTTTGGGTATTAGACAAAGCATTGCCTGAGTAAAAGAGCCTTGTGATGCGCCAATAGTATGAAAGTGGTTGATTAAGGAGAAGAGCTGAGGGACCAGAAATGACTTAAAGTGGAGAAAAAAACGAACAGTAAAACCATCAGGGCCTGGTGTCTTGTCTTTGGGTAAAAGAGTGATTGCTTCAATGATCTCTTGTTCTGAATTGATAACATTCAACGATGAGAGATCAATGTTGCTCTCTGGGGGTTTAGGGATATTTTGAAAAAAGGAGTCAATTTGTTCGGGGGAAGGGGAGGATTCCGGGGTATAAAGGGTAGTATAAAAATCAGTAAAGCAGTCTAGGATCTTAGCATCAGAAGTATGCCGAGTTCCAGAGTTATCCGTGATAGGAACAATTTTAGATTTTTGTTTTTTGATTTTAAGATAGTTGGCTAAAGATCTGCCAGCCTTATTTCGACCCCCATACATTTTCGCATTGAATCTGAGGAGGTTATTACAAGCGGAGTCCCAAGAATGTTTATTATATTGCATTTTTGCCTTAATGAGGCTAGACAACGTGTCAGGGCAATTGGTGGTAAAATACTTATGCTCTAAAGTTTTAATCTGTTTCAGGATAGATGATGAGTCTAAGAAAGCTTTCCTTTTCTTATGTGACACATAGTCTATTATAAAACCCCTAGCAGCCGCGTTAAAGGCATCCCAAATGAAATGATATTGGGGGACAGAGGAGAGATTGTTCTGAAAAAATTCATTGGCAAACAGTATGAATTGTTCTGTAAATTGGGAGTCCAGGAGAAGGGAGTTGTTGAAACGCCAACGCCGAGATATAGGTGCAGGCGAAGGATAATCCATGTCTAAGATAACTGGGGCATGGTCAGAAATGAGAATGGAGCCAATTTCTACATTGGTCATGAATTGTAAAATTTGTTGTGTGAGAAAAATATAATCTATGCGGGAGTGAGATCTGTGTACTGGGGAAAAAAAGGAAAATTCTAAAACATCAGGGTGATTTGTTCTCCATGCATCAACAAGTCCTCTGGAGGTGATAACCTTATGAAACGTTTTTGCATCTTGTTGGGGACGTACTTGGTTTGGGACTTCCTATCCAGGAAGGGGTCCATAAGTTGATTACAGTCACCACCTACTATCAGATTCTCATCAGCATGGGAGGAGAGAAGAGTAGAGAACTCATGCCAAAAGGATAGATCAATACCATTAGGGCCATATACGTTACAAAAAGAAAATTGGGTATTATTAATTATAGTGTTTTAAAAAAGCCATCTACCGTTGTTGTCTTTAAATTCATTTTGCAAGAGAACATTCAATGACTTATGAAATAAAATAACAACTCCGTTTTTGTTGTTTACGGCCAGAGAGCAAAAAATCTCACCCACCCATTGTTTACGTAATGAAGGCAAGTCTTGTGACTTAAGATGCGATTCTTGTAGTAGTGCAACATGACATTTCAATCTAGCAAGGTGAGACAATACCCGTTGTTTCTTGACTGGGTTACGAATACCTTTAACATTCCATGAAATGATGCGTAGACTTTTCATCAGTAAAATGTAGGTAAAAGTAAACAAAAGTGAGATATAACACTTAAAAAATGAATAGTGAGGAAAATAAGAAAGACCACAAAAAAGAGAAATGAGCCAATATGAGAGAAAGTGAAGAGAAAAGGAAGGAAAAGGAAGACCGAGATATGCCCATAGAATATATTTAAGTTGGAGGGGCCAGAAGGAAGGAGATTAGAGAATATGGCTTTATATATCATTAATGATAAGCGAAAAAGAGAGCAGTTAATTAATACAAGAGAAAAGTGTAAAAGTATAGGCAGAATAAGTACAGAGAAGAATCTACACGAGGAAGAGAAGAAAAGAGAAAAGAGGTGAGAGAAAGGAGAGAAGAAGAGAAAGAGAGAGCGTAATCGCCCAATAAGAGTTATAAGAAAGAAGATGACAGAAAGCCAAGTGGCTTTAGTCAAAAAGTACAACCATAGGAAGAACATTAAGGTGGGAGGGGGGGCGGCGAAGAACACGACAGCCACTCCGAAAGGGTAACAACGAGGAGAAACAAGTCTATCGTAATATATTAGGGAGGAAGGACAAAAATAAAGTCCGTAGACAAAAATAGTGGACAGATATTACAAAAAGGAAGGGAACTTACCAGACAGTAGGATAAAATTACAGCGGAATGAAGGAAACATTACAAACGCGAGGGTAACGTGGGTATGGACATCGGCAGCAATACTACACAAGGAAGACCTAAGAAACATGGGAGGGAACGAAAAGAGAAACAATTAACTTATACGGCCAACATATTGAAGACCTAATGAGCTTAAAATAGAACAAATAACATATCAGTTAAGGTTTGCTCAATTCCATAAGTTCTCCTTTTTTGAGTATGGATGAATTTCCGAAGGTCGGCTGGGTCTTCAAAGGAGAGAGTTCTGTCTTTATAAGTCACTTTGAAAAAGCAGGGGTGAATAAGACCGTAGCGTGCATTCATAGATCTCAATGCTGGTCTGAGGTCGAGAAACTCCTTTCGCCGGTTGGCGGTTGGCCTGGAGACATCTTGGCTGAAGAAAACTTTATGACCGGACCAAAGCATCTGCTTGTGTTGTTTGGCAGCGCCAAGAATAGCCATGAGATCAGAAAATAGGCAATAATACCTCTTGGTTTAGTTGAGGAAGAGGCATTCTGAGGTCCTAATCTGTGGGCTCTTTGAATGTTAAAGTCAATGGGTTTGGGGAGGCCAACGATCTGCAGGACTTGGGTTTTCAAAAAGATATCATGTCCGAGCCCTCAGAACCTTCCGGAATTCCGTAAATGCGTAGGTTGTTGCGCCTATTGCGGTTTTCCAAATCCTCTGTAGTCTTCTTAAGTTGAGTAACTTCTTTGGTAAGACTCTCAACTCTGGCAACGACATCCTGTGCATCACTTACTTTCTGTTCAACATCTGAAAGTCTTGAATCCAGGCCAGTCCATTTCTCTTCAATTCTTTGAAGAGTGGCGGTGGTATCCGACATGAAAGGTCGAATAAGACGCAGTTCATCCATTATGTCCTCCAGCGTGAGAGGAAGCGGAGATTTTGATGGAGAAGATGGGTCTTTCTTGGGACGCTTGCTGGTGCTAACAGTTGACTCCTTACGACCACCGCAAGTGGCCCCAGGGGACCCATGGGGCTTATTCGAGTGTGAAGAATCCATGATGAACAACGTAGCCGGATGAAAACCCCAAAAGCAGGAAGAAAACTCCAATGGTGACTAGAATACAGACAATGAGACGAGAGAAGCAGCAGAAGCCCTGTTGTTTAAATCAAAATTATTATGAAGAAGTGGACCTCAGACCAGAAGCAGCACGAAACCATGAAGGCGTTATACAGCAGCGTCAGAGCCAGTGCGCGTTTGTGAAGAGAAAAGGCTGCGCAAACCTCACGTAAAGCAGAAATCTATATGCTACCAACAAAATTGCATACCAGTAAGTAGTTCAATAAATATGTTGAAGAGGTATCCTGGAGCCGAATAAAAGTGGAAGTAGGAATAACGCAGTCACAGTATGTAAATCCTTTCCTGCAGTTAAGCAAACCAGAGTGTAGGCCATTAGTGGACTGAATTAGCAGGGTGAAGAAAATGATAGAAAGTCCGACATTAGAGATTGACAAAATGGCGGCTGCATTGTGGGGAAGCACTGAGGCAAAATAGAGAGCCAGAGAAAAAGAGTGTCAAATAGACCGTTTTTGGTCTAAAACCTTGCCTCCTTAGTCTTTGCCCCTTCCGATGCACGAAAATGACATTTTCGTGAAAAAACGCTGTAGAAAAAGGCTCCCTTTGATTACAAGCGTAGTTCGTCGTCACGGAGCTCCTCAGGTGGCGGCCATCTTGTTTCGCCGCCGCGCGCTCCCAGGATTCTGTTTTTGATTATAAAAACAGGGTATTTGTGTCCAACTGTTTGTTGCATTTTCTTCTTCTCCTGAAATATCAGAGTAGCAGAAACTTCATGGAGGCCAGAGGATTGGTGGATTTAACCGCTTATAAAGAATATTCTATTTTGAGAATGAACTTCTCTAAGGTTTCCAGACTGATTATGTTACCAAATCGTCTCAGTAGTACTTTTTGGCATTCTGCACCTATTACATAGAGTAGGCCACACTCTCTGCCTTTTGCTGCTGGAGAAAGAACTGAGAGGTTTTATTGTCTTTCTGGTCTGAGGCAATGGCCTTTACTCATTACCTGAAACATGATTTTTGTTCAGAGCTACTTCTCATGGCTTTTACAACTGCTCTGTCGCTCTGCTCTGACTGCTTTGTTGCAATGACCGGAGCGAGATCGGCGATTTTCTGGTCCTCTGTCCCACCGATCACGTGGCTGCCTCCTACATCCAGTTTGGCTCCCTGAGGTGGGTTTCATCATGGATTTTGGTTTGGGTTTTTTATTGATCTGCTGACCCTCCATTTTGTGCTGGAGAGTCTGAGACCTGGGTCCACCATCTTGTCGGCAACGACCGGTTTCTATGATCGCTATGGGCCGCCGGTCTACGTCTTGGTGTTACCAATCTGGTCTAGTGCTTTAAGTCGACCCCCCCCCCTCTTCGGGACGCATACACTACCTTCTGATAAGGATGCCCACTAAGAGACACCCCTCTCGACCTTTGGTGCTCCGGTTCAGAGAGCGAGTCTGGCCCCAGATGATGTGTTTCTGTGACCCTAACTGGTCTGTGAGCTCGTGGACTGTGACTTTGAGGGTCCCCCGATGTACTTTCTCCCATTGCCGGTTTGCCTGACCTCTGTCCGTTTTTCCAGCTGCTGGACTCATTTTCCCCTCCCCCTTGTTTCCCTCTATGCCCCATTGGGACTTGTTGTTGTATTATTTATGCTCTGGTAATCTGATGTAATTCTGTACTACTGTGTTCTCATGTAAAGAGCTCTGAGACCGAGCAACATGGCTGATGCCCGGTGGAGCTGTTTAGGCAGCTATAGACGAGTCTGGCTCTGGTTCACCCCATCGGCCGTCACCTACCCAGCCGGACACTGGACATAGTTTTTCCTCGTTCTCCCCGTTGTGTTTCCTTCCCTCCCCGCCTCCTCCCTCTGTGATCTTGTGGCTACCTCCCATTTCCAGCTTATGCGTTAATATCTCTTGATATTGTGTTTTCACTGTTTCTCTCCTATGTCTATTCTTGGCTCCTGTAACTGATGTAATTTTTGTAACCTGTAACTTGCTGATACTCATGTAAAGTGCTCTGATACCTCCGGGTCTAGCCAGCGCTACCGTGGTGATTGAATTTGGGCACTGGACTTAGTGACTTTGTGACCCCATCTGGGTTATGGGCCCGCTTACTCTAACTTTTTGGGCCCCCATGTGGTACTTTTCTCCCACTGCCGGTTTGCCAGATTCTGATCTGCTTCTCAGCCCCCTGTTCTCCACTCCACTCCCCTCCCCCCTTCCCTCTATGCCGATACTGGGGACTTGTTTCTTCTGTGTTTGACTATGCAACTGTAACTAATGTAACCCATGAAAAACTGTTGTTTCCTGTTATTCCTGACCGCTGAGACCTGAGCATCATGGCTGATGCCCGGTGGAGCTGCTAGACAGCTATAGAGGAGATCGGCCCTGGTTCACCCCCTCGGCCTTCACCTAACCAGCCGGACATTGGGCACAGTTCTCCCCGTCTCACCGCAGTGTCTCTTTCCTCCCCCTCCCTCCCACGAATTACCGTAACATTGTTTTTTGCCTATGTTTTACTATGCTCTGGTAACGGATGTAATTTGTAACTTGTAACGCAATGATCCTCATGTAAAGCGCTCTGATGCCTACGGGTCTAGCCAGCGCTATATTAAACTCTTCAAATAAAAATAAAATAAATAAATGCTCAGATTGCTGTTTTTTCTGCTCACCACTTCCCAGTAGAGGGAGGGGAACACGTTGGCATCTTCACCCACAGCGTAACTCTGTATTACAGTTCAAAACTGGGCGCATCTTAGGTGAGGCCAAGACATACAGGAGCTCACTAACGCTGGAGCATCTTATTGTGAGTTTTTTTTTAAACTTTTGAGCCATGGTATTTTTGTGTTATGTTGAAAAAGTATGATTCCCTTGTATTCATTGAAATGACACGCTTGAACCTCAGGCATAGTCCGTTAGATTTCCCTTAGCTGCCAATCACAGTGGAGGAAAGAAAGCAGCAGGGTCTTAGTAGACATTTCCACTAGAAGATTATTTCAGATGGATCCCACACCATTCTGAACTAAAATCAGTGTTTGCTATCCTCAGTGTGACATACTGAGAGAACGTCCTGCTGCCCATGATGTACCTGTTTATGTTTTTTTGGTTCTATAGCTTTTGGACCTTTTTTGTGAGCTGATGCCAGCACAACAGGCCTTAGTCAACATATGTACTAAGTAAATACCCTGCTGCACCAGGTACAGTGAAACTGGTCTGACAGTAAGCTAGGACACCAGGAGTGACATTCAGAAGTGAAAATATGAAGACGTGGCTTAATTATACTGTAAGTGGAAGTACAACCACTCTGCCCAGTTACTCACTTGAGTAGTTATAAATCACCTTGGAACTAGTCAGGAGGATTGTTTATTTTCACTATTAAGAAATGTACTTCTTGTGGAGTGGGGTGCTAGTGTCTTGATTCCTTTGGGAAAAGTCTAAATTAGCGGTTCTTAACCATTTTACCTTTTTAACTTTCACTACTGGAAGCGGGGGACTCTGGACTAAGCCATGTATCCAATTTAAACCTTATCAAATTGAAACAATAAACAAAAATACCGAAAAAGAGTACATTACAAACAAATACACAAATTATCAAGTATTTTATTGAATTCACAAACAACACAATGCCCAAAGTTCGACATTTTTGTGAAAAGTTTGGAGCTTTTCAAACGCAGTTTTGTTTCTGAAAGACGAACTCATATGCTAGACTCCAGCACATCATTTTGTCTTTTTGCTCCATCTGCATTATCTTTTTTTTTTCAGCGCAAACCAGTGCTTCATTTAAAGCCACCAATTGGCTGTACACTATTCCATTTGCTACACCCACAAATCAAGCTAAGGATACCAAATATTTTTTTATTCCAGTTTCAAATTCCTCCACATTTACAGAACTTTTTAAAATTTTAAATTTTCAGTTTTGCTTCTTTTATGTGTGTGTACTTGAATAATGTGCTGATAATATTTAATTTTCCAAATAGTTGTGGACCCCCTGAGTTAAGACGTTGCAGACCCTCTGGGGTACACCAACCTCAAGTTAAGGATCAATTATCTAAATTAATGGTAAATTCATAACCAGAGTTTGGTGACAGCAATTTTTTAAACAATACATTTATGCATGCTATTTTGCTATCAAAAACATAAATCCAAGCCATATTTTAAATATCTAATTTGATTTTATGAAATATGAGTTACATTTTTTATATTAGCCTCAGACAGGCTGTAAGTAATTAGGGTAATTACTTTACGTTGGCTAGAGAAAAATGTAGTCCCACTATGCTACTGGTCTTGCTATTACACCTGCTGACTGCCAAGGATCAAGGAGAGCTTTTGGACAAAGACGAGAGTTGTAGTGGATTGCCATAACAGTGCTTAATTTGTAAAATAGACCAGGAGGCCACTGAGGCTTGCACCACACATCGCCCTTGTCATCTCTGCCAAAACAACTACTGACCATCTCTCTAGCATGTAAATGTGACAGATCAGATTTTTCCAGTTCCCCAAAGCTAAAGGAATGGCTGGGGAGGCAGCTATTATCACTATTTTAATGTATATTGTATTCCTAAACAACCGTTGATCTGCTCATCTCTAAATTAGATGAGCAGCGCCACCATGTGGTAGACTGTCAACACCATACTTAGAACAGTTGAGTGCCGGTGCCGAGCACCGGAAACCAATTAAGTGCTGGTGCTGAGCACCGGAAAGCTCCGGCTCAAATTAAGCACTGTAACACTGCTTTCAGAGCCTCAATGGCTTTATTCACAAACTTATGCTGCATTCCAAGTCCTTGAGTCTCTTTCTCTCTGTGGATTTCTTGCTCTTTTCATTCACCGGTGAGTGAGTAATGTCTTTTTGTAGTGAGCTGAACAGGCTGGCCAGGAGTGAAGTTCAGGAATATGGGAGCACTCTTTCCCATTACAAAATGTCTCTGCTGTGTTGAAGATTTCCTGTCATCAGTTACTCTCTCAGATTAGGAAATACCTCATCCTACAGTGAATGGCGGGTAAGAGAGTACATACATTTACATAAGATGTATTTATTCACATTTCATCCTTCCTTCTACTCTCTCAGATTAGGAAATACCTCATCCTACAGTGAATGGAGGATAAGAGAGTACATACATTTACATAAGATGTATTTATTCACATTTCATCCTTCCTTCTATAAAAGCATAACAATGCATTTGGATGTTGTGTGCTTTTATCCTGGTTTACCACTCCCATCTCTTTCCCTTCACCCACAAAGAAAGGAACTTCTTAATGGGGGATGATTGATTTTTGACCTTCCCCCGGTTGATTGTACCAAACATATTTTGTGTATCTTTGAGGTAAAGGAGTCTAAAGTTCTCTCAAGAGAAACACTTGAGCATCGCAGTTTTAAATTATGAAAGATTCCTTTACAGGAGTTAACATAGCTGCCAAGGTTTCAGATTGCCATGTGTGACATTTTCATAATTTCAGGGAAATTATGAGTGACATTTCAGCGACTATGAGTGACACTTTCTCGCGAGCAAAAATTATGCAATAAAGACCAGGGAAACTTCTAAACATCAGAAATTACAGCCATTTGAGCAACAAGAAACTTCAGGGTTGCACCACCGACAGCTACGCTGCGCACAGTATTAAAAACAGAAAATGAGCGCTTCAAGCACTTGAATTCAAGTAGCCCAGCCAGCCACAGCACACACCCGCATCCTGAAGCTCAGAGTGCACTCTGAAGCAGACAGTGCACTATCAGCGGCCCTGCAGCTCTCACCAAACCGCCCGGATATAATGATTGGGTCGCAGTCACTCACAGTTGGCCTAGTACTTACTGGACGGCGGTCCGGGGGTGCGTGCCAGACCTCTCTGTGCTCCAAAGTTGTTTGCCGCGGCGCTGCGCCGCCTCAGCCTGCTGCCTCTCGCCGTCGCGGACGCTGGGCGGCCGGCGCGCCGCAACACATCAGCCTGGCCAGCCTGCAGCGCGCCGAGTAGTTGAACACAACACTTGTGCACAACATTAGACTGCAGCACTGCAGGCAGCCGCAGCGCCTGAGTCTCCCCGCGGCACACGCTGCGCAGCCAGCGCACCGGCCCGACCATTTTGCAGCCTGACTGAGCCACAGGCGACGCGGCGGCCTAGTCATGCCGGCGGCGCGCTGCCTGTGGTGTGAGACCGCTGTCTGACTCAGACTGCCACGCTGCACAGCAGCGACTGACTCTATCTCAGTCCCGCCGCCTAAAGCCTCGCTTCCTGTACTAACAGGACGTGAGGTTTCGAATTTCGGGCGCACACAGCGTCAGCCAGTTAAAAACGGACTCTGTCTCAGAGAGGGCAGGCCCGGGTCCCGGGGTAAATTTTAATTGGGCAGAGCAGCAGGGAGTCACTCATCTCATGACTCTCTGACATCATGTTGTGTGAGGACACAGAGTGAGCTGACTGACAGGACTCTCCCTGCAGTTAGTGCAACATTGTAGCCGGCCAGAACTTGGGCATGCCGCGGCGCACGGCCCGGCATCCTGAGCATGTCAATTACACTACCACAGACTGAGACTCAGCAGAGCAGCTCTGAGCCCCCCCCCTGAGGCGCGGCACACAGGTTTGTCACACGCATCCACCTGACCTGGCAGTGGCGCGCGCGCCGCGGACCTCGGGTTAACTACTTCTACAGCGCGTCTTCCATCACTGTCACAGCAGGGGCAAAATGCGTGACAATGCATTTCAGTGCGGTGATGCGGGAACACCACACTGAAATGCGTTAGCGTCACGCATGATGCGTGACACTTGGCAGGCCTGAGTTAATTATAGAGCCATCCGGTTTCAATGAGTGTTAATTGCTCTGTGTTTGGCCTGAAAAATATTTCAATGGTTCAGGGCGGCAGGTGCTTAAGACTTGAGTGGAGCTGAGAGTCCACAAACCTGAGTGCCAACACAACAGTGAACATATTCTATTGGTGTGACTTCTCTTAAAAATACGCCTCTGTGGCATATGCCTAAAAAAATACTCATAGTGGGAGATTGTATGTTTTCAACTATTTGTAGAAATGGTGCAGACTTACTGGTACATACTTCCAAAAGACCATGCCTTAAACAGCGTATCCTCTTACAGCCTGATGGTTTCATAAAGTAGGACGTATGAATCAGAAGAATAAGCTCAATATTACAATACATTAGCTAAACTCAGACTCAACCTAGCAAATAGCCTACCATTTTGGTCTGAGACCAGAAAACATGTAGTTCACTAGTGTGTTACATCGAGCAATGGGACTCACCAGTGGCAACAATGTGGTCACACAACCAGGATTTTAGAATAAAAGGCAGCACATCCTTGTGCCTTGCAGCTAATGTACAGTACAGATTTTGGTCCTACTCCACCTGGCCAATGTGAGCGCTTCCATGCTAGCACCAATTTGGGGAGTTGCCTGTTGGGGGCAAGCTCATTCTTGAATGGTGCAGAGCACCAGGCTGCAAGATAAGTGGGTGGAGTGAGGGAACATGAAGGCATGGAAGGATGTTGAACAAAAAGTTCTTCTTACAGCTAACCACTCAAGGAAATTATATTTTCCTACAGAAGGAGGATTAGCTAGCCTTAAATGTATTCCTATTCAAGATAGCTGCTGTAGTAAATTCACATTTTGTGCATGGTAAACCCAGATTTTTCACTCTTTTCTGGACACTAGTTTAGCTGGTATTAGTACTCTATGCACTGTTATACTGGCATTCATTGCCACAGTGAACATGCTCTAGCCCTAACATGCTACTGGTAAGATTGGTTTCACCTAACTGTTCTGGCTTAAAATCAGTTCTGCCACTCATCATCCCTCCAGAGTCCAATACACATTCTTGGCTGAATTCGATGACTCTGCCTGCCAAAGGACAATTATCTGTCCTCTCAACCCAGGAGAGAGCTGAACAATAATAACTATCCAAAGAACATAACATAATAGTACATTTTGATTTTGGACAAAGCATGGGACAGATAGAAAATATGGCAGCCTTGTTTATCATTTATAAATGTAAGCCCTCTCGCACCAATGTCAAGGAACCCCAAAACTTCTTAAGATTTGCACATTTTTATCCCTGATTCCTTAAGGATTGGGCAAAGTTAAATAGTGACACCACCTGTGTCTTAAAGAAGGTAAACATTATTTTATTGAGTGGAGGTTTTAATAAATTGACATTATGATGTAACAAGAAATGTAGAACTCCAGATGCCACACTCATGTTTGAGGTTTTGCAATTCTAGGAGAGTAACTTACATGTAGAGAATGATCAGGCTGTCATGAAGTCTCCTAAGCCAGACTCCATTTTCAGCACGATAAGTTAACCTGTCTGCCTTTGGCCCGTATGCCTCATGTAATTAATCGCGAAAATGTCAAATCATCCAAACAATGACAAACCCCTTAAGCGATTTAACTCTGCCACAAGTCCCTGATATCTATATTTCAAGGTTGGACAGTGAATGTGGAAAATAAACATGTAATCTGAATTGACAGATTTTCATCATACTGTTTCATACGGATTTCTTCCAGACTAACTGGAAAGTCCCCAATGTATAGTAAAGGTCATGGCCAACCTTATAAAAATCTTATGAAGTGACCACCAATTCAGAAAGGTTTATACCCCAGTTTATCACAAGAGGTCTTGCCAGACTGCTATACTGCCGCAGCATCCATTGCTATCCTGAGAGCTGATACTGGGCCAATATTCAGAGGATAGGAGCTAAGCTCAACTGATGTGTGTTTCCATGTCGAGGAAACACTCTCTCCCGACCAAAGTCTGATAATCACAGCTTCTCTACTGCGAACAGATATGCAGTATGATAAATCCCAAGAAACTCTAGAAGCAAGATAGTAGCTTTTAGGAAGTTAGGCTGCCAAGGACATTCCAATCATGTTAGTAATGTTCATATTATTATTGCTGTTTGCGACCTGCATTGGTGCTGTTTTAATTATATTCTGTGTGGTTATTACTCATGCATTAAGCAACAGGAAGAGACTGTTGAAATAAAGGGGGTAAACTGACAAACGCACACCACTGGTTAAGCGTGAATTAAAACTGTGTTCACTTGTAGCAAAGTTGGATGGGTTCACCAGAGTGTCGCGCTCTGACCATGGGGGCATCGGTACTGACAATTGTGCAATGCGTTCCCTTGGTAGGGAGTAATGTCTCCTCTGTGCACTCTCTGAAGAAATTAGTCACTTCTAATCTTGGTAACTCAGTAATCCAAAGAAGTATAATCCAATGTAAAATAAAAGGTCCTTCAAAAAAACAACTTCATGGTTTTTCTTTATTCAACAATAAATGATATTTTCTTAGAAGGCATATCATGTAGTGTCATCACATGATTTTATACAAATAACTTGGTTATCACATGTTCCCTTAGAGGTGGTGCATAAGCATTAAAAAAGGAGGCTCTAGGCTTGGCAAAAGTCCCCCCCTTTTTGATAAACAAAAGTTTATTATGCCAGGTCTGCCAGGTTTAAACTGCCAACCCAGGCTGCAATGGCAGGCCTGCAGGCCCTGGTACATGTTGTCCCAGTGACTTGGGACTTGCAAGTGAATTAAATGTGTCAATTAGGTATATGCCAATTTTATCAGGGGAGGGGAGAGCACAAGCACCTTACCCCTGGTTAGCAGAAGTGAGTTGCACAAAGATCTAGGGCCAAGAAAGACGGGTTTAGCTGCAGAAGGCAAAAATCTTGGAGAATACCATGCAAAACAAGGTCATATGCAACAACATCTATTGAGCTGCTACCGAGAAAATAGGAATATGTCACTTAGATACTCCAAATTCCTTCCCACAAATGGATCCATTGAAAACTATAACTGGTGAACAAGAGTTTCCAGGAGTACTGCACCTGAATTGCAATTGTGAGGTTTTCAAAGTGATACCATCCAGTTCATAAGCCATTATAACTAGTCTGTATAGAGTTGATGAAGACTTCTAAAACATGGATAATTTATTAATCTACTACCAAAACTTCAGTTCATCTCTTTAGTTCATCTTTCCTCTCTTTTTTGCAGGGGGCTTGCTTTCAATTTCTTTTGCATCTTAGGCTTACAATGTGTGAAAACAAAGGCCCTGGCTTTAAATGTCTGTAAGGAAGGTAAAGAACATTGTCAAATTTCTTCACAGCCCTAATGCCTTGTGTGGCAATAGGAGAGTTTGAAAATAATAAAAACACAAATGCTCCACCTCCCCACACAGAATGATACTTCGTGCAAGCTTGTGCTCTTTCAGTTTTGTTCTATATATAGTCAAGAGAGAGAGAGACCCAGTGCTTAATTTGAGCCAGTGGCTGCCGGTGGGGGCCCCAACACTTATTTTTGGGGACCAGCACTTATTTAAGGCAACAGATATTTTCCGAGCTCAAGGGAGGAAAAACCATACTGATCGGAAAGACGTAGCAAGAGAAAGACGGTAAAACCTGCAAGTGAGATCACTGAGATGAAGGGACAGGGAGTGCCTGGTAGTGGATTAGAGACGTGTGCGCTGGATTTAAGACTGCCAGCCTTGATATTCGCATGCCAACAATTAATTAAACTGACCGTGAGCTTCTAAGCAGAGGTTCGGGCACCAGCACTATTTCTTTTACAAATTAAGCACTGAAGCCAGCCGACACACTCCAGCTTGCTCCTCCTATAAGCTGATCTTTGTAGAAGCTCAGTCAATGGGGGGAGGAGGAGGAGGAGGCAGGGGCCCGGCCAGCCCATAGGCAGTTTAGCTTTGCTACAAGCACCTGCCTTCGCTGCTGCCAGTCTGTCCTTGGTGACCAGCAGCCCCAGCACGTGCCCTATCCTGTATCCTGTCTTTCATGGCGCTTGGGCCTGGGCCTCTCCTGGGCGCAGACAGCCTCTGTGCCAGGCTGGAGCTGGGCTGTTCAGCAGTGTGTTTGTGCCTATGGGAAGCACTGCAAAGCCACCTCCAGTTTTGCCAGCACAGATGCATGTGGTGTATTTACTACAATCATACCCGCCATTTGTTGAAAAGAGTTATTTACAAACATTGATTTATTTGCCCAAAAGAAAAGCTGATGTTTGAGAGAAACATGTATTTTGATAGCACACTGAGTGTATGTTTATTTAGCGAAATGGAAAGTTATTATTTGACTCCAGGTGTGTATTTTAAGAAACTGGCAAGGCCTGGTTTTAGGAAATATAAATTGTATTTCTGTTTTATATTTTAAGATGAGGTTTGTATAACAATAGATGTTCGGTTGGGCATCCTAAATGCTGATGTTATTTTCCTTCTGTCATAGGACACTTGCAGATATGGCTATTAATCTATGACACATGCTGAACGGTTTCGTCATCTATATTGCTGTACATATCTGTACATTACTTATTATCTTGTATCTGGGTTCTTAGCCTGTGAAACTGGTATAATCAAAAAGTTGTGTATGTTGCTGGAATGTATAGTGTATCTGTAACAGAAGCAGTGCCTCTGATGGCTGAGTCTATTTAAATTGAGGGTTAGCTCTGCTGTTTATGGCCTGAGAAGCCATGTATGAGAGTAAGCACTTTCGCACCCTATCCCTTGCAAATACATTCTACAGGTTGGCTCTGTTATGCTTCGAAGCAAGGCTCGCTAGAGCGTGGACCCTTGGCCTTGCACCTTTCAAAGACAGAGCGTCTTTGGATCTTATGTGCAGTAAGGAGTCTGACACCGCACTACCCAGTCTGCACCAGTGTTTTCAGAGTTGTGCAGCGGAGAGTAATATTTGGGAAACAGAGAGTGGCGGCTCCTCCGCTAAGGCGAAGGTGCGTCGCCCCACTGCTCACAGAGCAGTGAAAAGGGGAAAAAATAAAATGATAATAACACGGTTATTATCGTTTTTTTTATTTTTGGTTGCTGCAGGATGGGTTAGGGCGGGGCGGGGCTGGGGGCTCAGGGTGGGAGGGGAGAGGACTGTGCTCACTAAGTGCGCATGACTGCTTGGCCGGCCGTTTGCGGCCGGCCAAGCAGTCATGCGCACTTTGCATATTCCCCACCAGGCTGTAATGGACAGCCTGGAGGGGAATATGCACAGGCTCCCTGTCGCAATCTGAGCGCCGATTCACGGCGCTCAGACCAATCACAACACTGCATTGTACCATTGTGATTGGCTCAGGGGAGCCTGTGTGCCGGGTGCTTCCTGCAGTTTCTTCCGGAGCAGAAAAACAGAGGAGAGACACGGCCGTCCAAAAAGGTAAGTGTTCTATTGTTTTTATATTCCCCCTCCAACACCCCACCCCTGTACCGTCTCAAACGTGATGGATATCCCGACCGCCGTATTACAAGAGCATTATATCCTATGGCACTTGTAATTCGGCGGACGGGATATCCGTCAAGTTTGTGACGGAGTATCCCATCCACCAAGATCTAAATCAGGCCCAGAGTATTAGGTGGCTGGCAGGGTATGGAGGCATGACGGATGTCAGACACAGGGTTATTCTTTCTTCAAGTGTCATTTCATTGAAATGCTAATATCCTGGAGGAGTAGGCATGATTTGCCTTTATTATACACCTTTTCGAAGATGGTTTCTTCTCCAGTGTTTGCTCCCTGAACTTCTTAGTCCAAGATGGCATGCATCTTTTTCCTGTAATGTCATTTGCTACTCAGAGCATATATGTGTGAATGCTTTTGATAGAGAATGACACGTCAGAGCACATTTATTTCCCTATTTTTCGCTGCATTCATCACCCATTCAGATACTGTTTTGTCCCTGAACATTTGCTGTCTTTTTCTTCAGCAGGATACGTTTGGTTCTTTCTTCTGGAAAACCTGATTCGGGGCTCTTTCTCACCCCTGATTCTTGGTGTTTTTATTGCATTGCCTTTCATCCTCTACATGTATTATCAGCTACAAGCCCGATTTTCCACTATTGCCCAGGAGTTTTTATCTGCCCTTTTCTGGCTTTTCCTCCTAACTGGGAACCTCTCAAGGGGACACTTGACATATTTCAAATCTGTAATAAGTCAAGGTGGCACTGACTACTGAGAGGAATCACCCTGTCCTTAAGTATTCAAGACAGAAACTTGAAAGACTTGCACTGCATACAGTTCTTGACTGGCTCTGGAAGCTCTTTGAGATATCTTCCATGATGTAAATGCTTTGTAGTTTTCATTGGAGGTTATATATTATCAGTGGACATATCAGGCTGCACACAGTGCCATAAACCTGCAATTTGGGATTATGTTAGGGCCACCTTCCCTTTGCTATATCTGAGTTGGATCTGGAATTTGGAAAAATCCTGTGTTATAATCTTTCCATCCAATTCTGTTTATGGATGTACCAGTCTCATATTTCTTTTACAATAAGTCCACAGGTTAATAGATAAACAGTGATGGCTCTGACTTAACAAGATACAGCTTTGCAGCTTCTCAACTAACTTGTTGTAGATAATGATCAAGCCTTGTAATGTGGTATAATGTTAGCATAACATCAGGTTTCCCTCTGGCAACCTTGAGACCTTACAATGCAATCGGGCTGTCAAAATCAAAAAGCTAGAGTGAAGAGCACTTTGCTTCAGTCCTTTCCCATAATGTTCCACATTGCTACTGGAAATTCCAGAGTAAGTCATACTTACAAAACGTTCATGTGAATCAAGTCCTGAGTGTGGATAAAGGTACAATTTGAATGTTTTATTTCAGGTGAACAGATATTCTGTGAAGTCCTTCCCTCACCTTCAGAGAGGAACATCTTACTCCATTGCCTAAAATTATTCCTAATTCCCAATTTATGAGCATTTCTACCTTGAACTTTGAAAGTGAGATTCTGCTACGGCTGGGTATTATATTGTGGGAGGGGGGAGCAGTTCTAGTAATCTTAATTTAAATTGATAGTTGCTATGTGTTGGACCCTCCCTCTCTGAAGGTCATCCCCAAACTTTTTGCCTTCACACGCCCTATTTTCTGAATTTCGTTTTTGTTTGCCTTAAATCTCTGTGCACTTTACCACTGCTAACCAGTGCTAAAGTGCTTGTGCTCTGTCTCTTAAACATGGTAAATTGGCTTACACCCGAATGGCACATTTAATTTACTTCTAGGTCCCTAGTAGAGTCATTCTGCATGTAACCAAGGACTGTAAATTAAATGCAATAGTGGGCCTACAGCACTTTTTGTGCCACCCACTTTGGTAGTCCTTCAAAACATGTCTCAGGCCTTTCATTGCAGCCTGTGTGCAGTTTTAAACTGCCAATTCGACTTGGCGAAATAACTCCTTTGCCAGACATAAACCTTCATTTTTATTACATATGTCACCCCTAAGTTAGGCACTAAACAGCCTTAGGGCAGAGTGCAGTGTATTTAAACAATGGACATATATTTTTAAGTTTTACATGTCCTAGTAGTGAAAACCTCAAATTTGTTTTTCACTATTGTAAGGCCTACCTCTCCAATAGGTTAACATTGGGCTAGCGTATTACATTTAATAAGTGATAACTTTTGTTTGGGAACAGATAGAAATGTCATGTTTGGTCTCAAAAGAATTGTGATTTAAAATCCCCTTTAATGGTAAAGTCGGATTTTAAGTCACAATTCTGAAAATGTCACTTTTAGAAAGTTGGCATTTTCTTGTCCTAAGCATTTGGTGCCTGCAGCCTGTGTCCTGGGTCACATGGCTGTGAACAGTTGCCCTTTGTGTATTCCTTCAAGAAAGTGAGACATAAGGGTACTAGGTGTTGGCAGGATGGGCCATCCTGCCAGGATGGGAGGGGCGGAGCTATCCCTCCAATTTAAATTTCTAAGAGCTACCTCAGCACACTCTCAAAGAACTTGATGTCAGTCTTTTTTCACCCTAGACCTCTTTGAGCTGGGACATGGAGGAAGGAAATTCCAGGACCATTTGTGTGGGGCTAAACTCCAGAGGTTTCTTCCATTTCAAAGCTGGCACAAGGTATAAAAATAGGACCTTCAGACCCACTCATGAGTTTACCCCTCGACCTACAGAGGACACTCAGAAAGCCTGCCTTGTACTTCAGAGGTCTGCCCTGCTGCTTGAGGCCTGCTTTGTACTTCAGAGGACTGCCCTGCTGCTCCCAGAGGACTGTACTGAGGCCTGAAGCCTACCTTGAGTCCTGCAAGGACTGTCCTGCTGCTTGAATCTAGCACTACTGGAGTGACCCCAGGGGCTAGTTAGCTGGCCTCCTGTTCCAAGCTACAGGGACACAAATAGGTCCAACAACTTGAACCCTGCACCTGGACCCTACTGAAGTGAGCCCTAACCTCCAGGTGGTACCACCCAAGCCCTAAACCCTTGGAAGTGGTGCTAAATATGCCCAAACAGACAAAACCCTAAACTTGGACTTAAAAGATTTTCAGCCAAAAAGTACTCTGAGAGTCGACAGGAGACCGGCACCTATCGCTCCTCATTGTGCCCAAGATTCATTGCCGGTCAGCTTGACTTCATGGTAGCTCCTACAATGTTTTTTGCAGCAGCAAATCTTGTTCAGCAGCTCCTCGCATAAGGGGTATCTGGCATCGTGGAGCCATCATCTGCTACAGCCTCCAGCTTTGACTTATTAGAGAGCTTCAACTACCAAAAATGAGACCAAGTCTGCATGTAGAAATACTTTACCATTGCCTCAAAGTTAAGAATAACTGCTTTTCTGCCAAGCTATCACAGGAGTAAGCACAAGTTAATTTAGTGGCTTCTTTTGTTCACCCTGACAGGGATTGTGGTTGTTGCTTGAGAAGGGTTAACGCCCTCCCCAACCAAAAACCCACATCTAACACTACTGCATTCTACTGCCAACCTAGAATGCTAGATGATGGTCGAGTTGATAATCTTATTTACGTTTCAGGAATATTGTCTATATCCTAACAGACAGTGCAAAAGCTATTGAGAATAATTATATCTGTAACATAACCCAGCATATTTAAATTTAAATGGAAGATATTTGATAGGAATCAAATACAGTGGTCCACAAAGGACTTAGAAACCCAAAATGAGGAGTGCAAATCCCAAGGTTAGCGGTCAGTGATCCTTGCACTTTCTGCTTCAAGGAGTGATAAAGCAGGCTGACCTTCCAATATCTAATCCTTAACTATCCAAATAATAGACTGTTATGGCGCTTCCCATCAGATCGATGGTTACAGTGCACTTGGTTTATGTAAGAATTTGAATAATTTACCTGATGCTATGCTCCCATTCTCCCTGATATAACCTTCAGTAATGTTGCAGTTTCTTGAAATATGCAACAAGGTACAGTAGTTTTAGCATTACAAATATTACTCATCCCTTGACAAAAAGACTCTTAGCATTTATCCTTCATTAAAAGTATCTGCAGGTGTGAATTGCACTTTGCATTATGTGCATTCCAATTGTTGTTTTGCATGACAGCAGTTTATATGGCACTTTATATGGTGCTAACTCTCCTCTACAATACGCATCTGTGTTTCAAGATCGCTGGGCACAATAGTTGCTCCTTTAAGCAGAGCTTGTAGTACAGAATGGAGAGTTTTCATGCCTGACAGGAAAATAGTGCAGCCATCCTTCTCCAAAAGATCATCATTATTTTCACTAACACTCTTCTCCTCCCAGGACTACTACTGCCTTGTTTTTGTTTACTAAAGTTACCTGAATGTGACACGGTGCTCTGGTTCATGAGATCTGCTCTAGTCTTAAGGGAAGAGTGTCTTCTTTTGATCAAACTGGATTTATCAGCAATGGCAAGAGTAAGTTTCAGATTAGAATAGGAGGAGGGTTGTCTAGGTTTGCACAGAGAAGCCATGCTGCTCTGAAATAAAGCCACATTCTAACAAACTGTGTCACACATATGGCAGATATACTTTCAAACTAGGTGGATGAATGTGAAGTGTTAAGAAAAATCAGGGGGATAATAGGATCACAGGTGTTCTTGGATTAGCAGGTATCTGTGAACCAGTTTGTAGGTGTCCATCCTACTCTAGCTGTTGTAATGGTAAATGAAAGTACTACATTTCCCAAGTTCTTGTATTTCTTGTGCCAAACCTTTTTATTAAGTACATAAAGATAAACAAGGTATATTGTGTCAGATTGTAGAAAACTACCCCAGCCACAGCATTGTGTGTGTTAGCGACATGTTTAAGAGATTTACACTGTCTTTGTGTATAGTTCTAACATTTGCATTCCTCTATTATGTGAGCAGTGGCATAAGACCATGATTCTTCAGGGTTGAATGTCCGGTGCAGGCATCATACAGAATGTCGATTCTTAAAGGTTTTCTGTATAAAGAATCACAATTTTATTAAAGACAAGGAGGCTAGCATTATGCATAAACTATTATTCACATCCTTCTGAGTTCCAAGAATCAGAACACAAATCACAGATCACAATAAAACAGAACTCTCAAATCCATATAAATCTCCCTGTCCTCCATGTTTGACCTCTTTTGTTTCTCTTCTCCATATTATCCTCTTCTTCCATGTTCTCGTATCATTAATCCTTCACTGGTCTGGAAAAAAGAATGTGAACACAAGTGTATTTTTTTCTCAATCTTAATCTGTATATTAATATTTAATCTATATTTTCATTTTAAAAGAACCACTTCCTCCAAGAAATCTAGGATGGTGTGGTGGGATAATGCTATCCTCCTTGTCTTTAATAAAATCGTGATTCTTTGCACAGTAAACCTTTAAGAACCAACATTTTATGTCAAGACAGGGGGCTAGCATTATGCATGTTCAAATTTTCTCAAAGCGCAGCGTTAGACATATTCTATTGGTCTAAAGTAAAATTTCCTAAATGTATCTGCATTAGACCAGTCCACTGCTTTCATAATTTCATCCAACCTTCCCCCTGACATCAATGTTTTACTTGTCAATGTGAGAAGTTGGCCTGGCATATGCTGTCCACTAATTATAGTGGGCACCTTGCACCAGTCCAAACAACCCCTTATTGGAGATAGGTTAAAGACAACCTTATTGAAAGCTATCCTAGTGGTAGCTATGGAGAGCAGCCTTCAGGCTAAGTCTTGAAGGAATGTAAAGCAGCTTGTTTTACCAGTCTATAATCTCTTGAGTGACCAAATGAAAGAGTAACACACCAGGTATATATTCAAAATATATGTATTTATTGCTAAACACACCCCTCTAGTCTCTTTATGAGGCTAGAGTTCGAAGTACACAAGTTATAAGTTATTTAAACACAGTAAATGCACAAATACACGTTTGGGCCCTAGGGGCGTACCAAACCATATACCAATAAAGTGGTATAAGAACCACGACTGAACTAGACACTAGGCCTAGAGCCTCTAGAAGTGCTTGGACCACAAGGAACCACCCAAGGTAGTGACACAGGGGACCCACGGGGGACGCGTGCAGTGTAAATACACAACCGCGATACGCCGTTAACTTCTATGGAGAAAGTCGCGATCAGGAAATTAAAGAAAAGGGACACTTAAAGGAGGACTTGGAGCAAACCCTTTGAGAACTAGGTCGTTCTAGAGTCTCTACCCACGGGAGCACCGGAGTACTCGTGTTACCTCACCCAGGGAAGCCGGGTGCATAGGTGCCTTTCGGGGTCGGGTTTCGTCGTCGATTTGAATGGCGATCTGATGCAAAGTGCTGCTGGCGACCAAGTGGAAAGTGTCCGGGTGGATCCAAGAGTGGATCGGAGATCTGAAGAACCTGAAAGCAGAGGGGACAGAGTCTGGGTCACTAGCCAGTGACCAGGAAGGCGATGGACAGATGCCCACCGATGTCGAGTGCTTCAGGTAGGTTGACGGTCGTCTTGACTCTTCAGCCACGAGGTCCAGGAGGCGTTGTCGGCGACCAGGAGCAGGATTCGGGCTGGTACATAATGTCTGTCGAGTGCTGAGGCATTGGCGACCGGATTGGACCCAACAAGCCTTGGCAACGGCAAGTCTCGATGAAAGTGAAGAACGTCGATGATGCAGATCAGCAAGGTTTGAGGAACTCACCCAGCGAGGGTAAGTGAGGGCAGGCCCGGAGCAACCAGGGTGCCCAAGAAGAAAAGGATTGGCCTTCGTGAAGGGCTACTAGCCAACGGGCTAGCGACCGCGAAGGAGCCTCGAGACATCCCACGTGGAGCTGGCTCACAGGACACTTGTGGAGTGGAGGCCAGTGATCTTCGGTGCAGTTGGTGCTGAAGGCTAGGGCTACTCGGAGCCCAAAGCACGACTTCGTGGGACACCCAGAAGAGGATGCACTAGCAAATGCGTGCGGTGTCCAGGGGTCACGGTTCCACGTTACCCACGACAGCTACGGGCCTCAGCTTTGCTGGGGACTCAGGGCAGCCTCGGGGAAGTCTGGAAATCCACCTCTGGTGATGCAAAGACTTCGGCGTCCGACGGGAGCTTAGGCGATGCAGACCGGACAATTGCTTCTTTGGTGCCTGCCAAGCAGGGGAGTCACTCCTTGACCCCAAGGGAGATTCTTCTGTCCTCTAGTCTTGAGTAGAGCGTCGAAGGTCCAGGATTCTGTTTCAGAGTTTCGTCCAGGGATAATCTAAAATCCTAAGGACTGGGTTCCTATACTTATACTAAGTTTAGGGGTTGGACTTACTCTGTGGCCCCACCTATGGGTGGGTCAGGGCAGAGGGGTGGCTACACCCCTTTCCCTTTGTCCAGTTCGCGCCAAAGCAGGGGCTGCAAACCCCTGATCCGGTTTGAACTGGGGTATGCACTAGGGACACCAAGTGTGCCCCCAGTGCAGGACTTCAAAGCACCCGAAAGTGCTCCCGCCCAGCCCCAATACACACTATCCTGTCTGGGGAGGTGGTCACACCTCCCTGGGACAGGAAACCTATTGTCCAGGCCTCCCCTGCCGGAGTTTCATCCAGCAGCAGGAGGCCAGACTTGTGTCTGTGGCAGCAGCATCCATTTTGTGATGCCAGGGCTTTAGAAAGAAGTTTACCGGCCAGGCCAGGGTTAACATGTCTCTCCCTCTAGAAGGGTGGAATGCTACCCCCGCCGCCAGAATTGGCGGGGGGTAGTATTCCAAGATGTTTGACACCAAACACAACATGTTTCGTTGCAGCCATTCCAAAGTTAGCATTTAACGCGAGGTTATAATGCGCTTAAGAGTATATGGTCAGGCTGCACTACAAACAGCATCAGAGAAGGGTCTCCGAACGCTGCAGAGGGGCCCTGCTCATGCAGGGGCACCCTCTCACATAGGAACCACGCACTCTGCCTTCAGGATTGATAAGGCCTGCCATAGGAGTGACTTATAGGTTTATATGTGTGTATGTATATAGTGATATAGGTAACCTATATCACAGTAAAGGGTGCATGCACCACCTTACCCAGGCTGCAGTAGCAGACCTGTGGTGTCAGTTTGGATGGCCTTCCAGGGGTGGCATAATACATGCTGCAGCCCCTGGTAGGCTTCTGAGGTACCTATGCCCTGGGTACATAGTATACCATATACTAGGGACTTATAAGGGCACTCCAGATTCCAATCAGAGATGTGCCTAAGGCACATGGAAACCTTTTACAGAGAAATCAGATAGACTGGGGCCCTGAATAGCAGGATCCCAGTCCAACTAAGTCATAAACCAGCAAAACACCATAAAAAAAAGTGGGGGCAACCATATAGTCAGATTCCACCTTCCTACATAACCCCCCCCAAACAAAAGGAGATAAGGCTAACCTTGGCCAGTTGAGCCTTCATTGACTAAGTGGCCATATAAGGAAGCACCTGCACTAGCATGGTTGCCCCCTGTCTTATGGTCCACTAAGGAATCCCTCACCCTCAGGGTATGAGAGGGTCTCCACCATGGGGAATCACTACCTGTGGTGTGCTTAGGTAAAGTACAAGGCTAGTGAGGTGTCTGAGTAGGGAAGTGAGGCCCTAGGAATGTTGGTCTCAGCTTCCTCAGATCACTGGTCACCATGTATGCCTGTCTTTCCATGACTGAGTTGCACTTTGCTCTAAGGGTCAACCTTTGGCTGCCTACAGCTGGGGGTTGGGTCCCTTTGGATGGACTACTGGAGGGACATGGCAGGTTTGGAACCTTCTGGTCCCAGGTTTGCCCTTGCCTACCAGAGTCCTTCTGGGGGAGGTCCCTACATAAAGGTATGGGGGATCCCTCAGTGTGTAGAGGAATAGGCTAGGGCTACTAGACTGGGTGCCCCTAATCTGCTGATGGGGGGTTCCTCTGGACAGGTGGCCCTGGGGGGTCCACTGACCTCCCTGACCTCTGCAGCCCTGGGCTGGCTGAGGCAGGGTAGAGAGGGGCAGGTTACCTGCTCCAAACTGGGTACCACCTTGGAAGGGTCCTCTGCCATCACGGGTGTGGACAGGCCAGGCCTGACTACCTCTGGGGCAGTTCCTTCACTAGGGGTAGGGTCAGTTCCCTGAGGAGGCTGACCCTTACCTACTGTCTGGAGGGAAGAAGACTTTTCTTCAACCCTTGTGCTCTCTTTTGGGGGAGAGTGGGCCATTCTTCCAGGCTCCATCTCTCCAAAATCTGGGGCTGGGGCTGTGGCCATCACAGCCCCACTAACCTTTACAGGGACGCCCAGCATCCTGAGATGGGTTTGGTGTTCAACTTCAGCCCAGGCTGAAATTTCCAGATCATTGCCCATCAGGCAATCTACAGGTAGGGTTGGGGACACTGCCACTCTTTTTGGGCCTGTGACCCCCTCCCAGCTGAGATTGACTATGGCCATGGGGTGATCTGTTCTGACACCATCAATGTTGGTCACCTGGTATTTAAACTCAGGTAAAAGCTGGTGAGGGGGACTAGTTTCCCTGCCACCATGGTGACACTAGCCCCTGTGTCCCTAAATGCCACAGCTTTCTGACCATTAATTATTGGCTCCAATCTGTACCTGCCCAATGCTGTGGGACCCATGGTAAAGGTGGCAAATCCTATACCACCATCAGAGTCAGAGGAGTCTGTTGAGGGGTCCCTGTCTAAACTAGGGCCCACCTCTGTTCCTCTTGCAAAAGCACCCAACTTTTTGGGTGCACTACTCCCAACTGGAGGATTACTACTGGTAGTACCAGGAGGGGTGGTAGTAGTTGTGGGAGGAACATTTTCTTTATTGCCAATCCTGGGGCAACTGGGATCAGTTTTCCAGTGCCCAGGCTTTTTACAGACATGGCAATATGGTTTCTTTTCAGGAGAGGAAGGAGTTTGGGACCCACACCCAGAAGAGGAATTTTGGGGCCCTGTAGGGGACTTATCCTTAGATTTATCCCCACCTTTCTCTTGGGACTTAGTAGAATCTTTCTTCTGGTCACCACCCTGATTTTTAGTTTTTACTCTGGTTCTGACCCATTTGTCTGCCTTCTTTCCCAATTCTTGGGGAGAGGTCAGATCAGAGTCCACCAGATACTGGTGCAAAAGCTGGTTTTGACAATTATTAAGGATCTGCTCCCTCATAATCAAATTGTACAATCCTAAAAAGTCCTGCACTTTGTTGCCATGTATCCAACCTTCCAGAGCCTTAGTAGCACAATCTACAAAATCAACCCAGTCTTGAGTCTGAGCTTTTTGGGTGTCTCTGAACTTCAACCTATACTGTTCAGTGGTTAGGCCAAACCCATCTATCAGAGCACTCTTCAAGACTGTGTAATTGTCAGCATCCTCTTCTCTTACAGTGAGGAGCTTGTCTCTACCTTTGTCTGCAAAGGAGAGCCACAAGATTGCTGCCCACTGCTTCTGGGGGACCCTCTGAACTTTACAGGCCCTCTCCAGTGCAGTTATCCATTTGTGGATGTCATCCCCACTCTGGTAGGGAGGGACAATCTTGTTTAGGTTTCTATGGTCATAAGACCTTTCCCTATCTTTAGGGATGTTGCTGCCACCATGGGACTCTAGTCCCAACTTTTTTCTCTCTTTGTAGAGATCTAGGGACTCCCTGTCTATAGCCAGTTGCTGTTTTCTGAGTTCAAGCTGAGGTTCCTCATATTGAATCAGCCTCTTTCTCCTCTCATGAGAGGATTCCCTCCTATGAGATGAGACAGAGGTCCCTATTGAGGTGCCAGAGTGGTTAGACTCCTGAGAAGGAGACCTAGACCTTCTGGGCACACTCATAATCCTTCCTGGGGGGACAAAGTGGGGATCATTCTGATCTTCCTCTTCATCTTCCACAGGAGGGATTGGGTTATCCAGGTCAGGGTCATTGTCACCCTCCTGGTCAGTTCCAGAGGGGGGGCTGGGGGTACTGCTACCCCTGGCCCCATCCTCATCTTCTGCCCCACCCTCTGCTCCTAGCCCTTCAGTCCCTAAGGGCCTGCTGAGATCATAAGCCTCCAACATCTCTCTAAGATGTTGGGTGGTGGGACTTTGTCCTGTCTTCAATTTCCTCAAGTTACATAATGCTCTCAATTCCAAGAATGGGAGTGTATCATACTTGGAGGGGAGAAGCCCATGGGCTTCTGGCAAGGACTCACTGGGTCCTGGCTTTGAAGACATCACTAGTGAGGTGTGGTGTATGCACTACCTACTCTAGTGTGGCCTACTAAACTCTCTTGAGTTGTAGAAAGGGTGTGCTATCCCTTAACACACAACTCTAAGTTCAGTAGAACTTACTGTATTCTAAGCTTAAATTATATGTACCTTAGGTACCTTTAGTGGTTTTCAGTTGATCAATTCAATTGAGATTATCTGGTAAAACAATAGCAAGCTGGAATCCCACACGCTGCACACCAATGTGAGAAGTTGGCCTGGCATATGCTGTCCACTAATTATAGTGGGCACCTTGCACCAGTCCAAACAACCCCTTATTGGAGATAGGTTAAAGACAACCTTATTGAAAGCTATCCTAGTGGTAGCTATGGAGAGCAGCCTTCAGGCTAAGTCTTGAAGGAATGTAAAGCAGCTTGTTTTACCAGTCTATAATCTCTTGAGTGACCAAATGAAAGAGCACCACACCAGGTATATATTCAAAATATATGTATTTATTGCTAAACACACCCCTCTAGTCTCTTTATGAGGCTAGAGTTCGAAATACACAAGTTATAAGTTATTTAAACACAGTAATAGCACAAATACACGTTTGGGCCCTAGGGGCGTACCAAACCATATACCAATAAAGTGGTATAAGAACCACGACTGAACTAGACACTAGGCCTAGAGCCTCTAGAAGTGCTTGGACCACAAGGAACCACCCAAGGTAGTGACACAGGGGACCCACGGGGGACGCGTGCAGTGTAAATACACAACCGCAATACGCCGTTAACTTCTATGGAGAAAGTCGCGATCAGGAAATTAAAGAAAAGGGACACTTAAAGGAGGACTTGGAGCAAACCCTTTGAGAACTAGGTCGTTCTAGAGTCTCTACCCACGGGAGCACCGGAGTACTCGTGTTACCTCACCCAGGAAGCCGGGTGCATAGGTGCCTTTCGGGGTCGGGTTTCGTCGTCGATTTGAATGGCAATCTGCTGCAAAGTGCTGCTGGCGACCAAGTGGAAAGTGTCCGGGTGGATCCAAGAGTGGATCGGAGATCTGAAGAACCTGAAAGCAGAGGGGACAGAGTCTGGGTCACTAGCCAGTGACCAGGAAGGCGATGGACAGATGCCCACCGATGTCGAGTGCTTCAGGTAGGTTGACACTCGTCTTGACTCTTCAGCCACGAGGTCCAGGAGGCGTTGTCAGTGACCAGGAGCAGGATTCGGGCTAGTACACGATGTCTGTCGAGTGCTGAGGCGTCGGCGACCGGATTGGACCCAACAAGCCTTGGCAACGGCAAGTCTTGATGAAAGTGAAGAACGTCGATGATGCAGACCAGCAAGGTCTGAGGAACTCACCCAGCGAGGGTAAGTGAGGGCAGGCCTGCAGCAACCAGAGTGCCCAAGAAGAAAAGGATTGGCCTTCGTGAAGGGCTACTAGCCAACGGGCTAGCGACCGCAAAGGAGCCCCGAGACGTCGCACGTGGAGCTGGCTCACAGGACATTCGTGGAGTGGAGGCCAGTGATCTTCGGTGCAGTTGGTGCTGGAGGCTAGGGCTACTCGGAGCCCAAAGCACGACTTCGTGGGACTCCCAGAAGAGGATGCACTAGCAAATGCGTGCGGTGTCCAGGGGTCACGGTTCCACGTTACCCACGACAGCTACGGGCCTCAGCTTTGCTGGGGACTCAGGGCAGCCTCGGGGAAGTCTGGAAATCCACCTCTGGTGATGCAAAGACTTCGGCGTCCGACGGGAGCTTAGGCGATGCAGACCGGACAATTGCTTCTTTGGTGCCTGCCAAGCAGGGGAGTCACTCCTTGACCCCAAGGGAAATTCTTCTGTCCTCTAGTCTTGAGTAGAGCATCGAAGGTCCAGGATTCTGTTTCAGAGTTTCGTCCAGGGATAATCTAAAATCCTAAGGACTGGGTTCCTATACTTATACTAAGTTTAGGGGTTGGACTTACTCTGTGGCCCCACCTATGGGTGGGTCAGGGCAAAGGGGTGGCTACACCCCTTTCCCTTTGTCCAGTTCACGCCAAAGCAGGGGCTGCAAACCCCTGATCCGGTTTGAACTGGGGTATGCACAGGGACACCAAGTAAGCCCCCAGTGCAGGACTTCAAAGCACCCGAAAGTGCTCCCGCCCAGCCCCAATACACACTATCCTGTCTGGGGAGGTGGTCACACCTCCCTGGGACAGGAAACCTATTGTCCAGGCCTCCCCTGCCGGAGTTTCGTCCAGCAGCAGGAGGCCAGACTTGTGTCTGTGGCAGCAGCATCCATTTTGTGATGCCAGGGCTTTAGAAAGAAGTTTACCAGCCAAGCCAGGTTTAACATGTCTCTCCCTCTAGAAGGGTGGAATGCTACCCCCGCCGCCAGAATTGGCGGGGGGGTAGTATTCCAAGATGTTTGACACCAAACACGACATGTTTCGGTGCAGCCATTCCAAAGTTAGCATTTAACGCGAGGTTATAATGCGCTTAAGAGTATATGGTCAGGCTGCACTACAAACAGCATCAGAGAAGGGTCTCCGAACACTGCAGAGGGGCCCTGCTCATGCAGGGGCACCCTCTCACATAGGAACCACGCACTCTGCCTTCAGGATTGATAAGGCCTGCCATAGGAGTGACTTATAGGTTTATATGTGTGTATGTATATAGTGATGTAGGTAACCTATATCACAGTAAGGGGTGCATGCACCACCTTACCCAGGCTGCAGTAGCAGACCTGTGGTGTCAGTTTGGATGGCCTTCCAGGGGTGGCATAATACATGCTGCAGCCCCTGGTAGGCTTCTGAGGTACCTATGCCCTGGGTACATAGTATACCATATACTAGGGACTTATAAGGGCACTCCAGATTCCAATCAGAGATGTGCCTAAGGCACATGGAAACCTTTTACAGAGAAAGCAGATAGACTGGGGCCCTGAATAGCAGGATCCCAGTCCAACTAAGTCATAAACCAGCAAAACACCATAAAAAAAGTGGGGGCAACCATATAGTCAGATTCCACCTTCCTACAGTCATGGCACCCCTTACCAAATGTGCTGAATACTTAGTCATATCAACACCTGCTTCCTTCATTAGACACTTAACCTACCTTACAATGGTTGCATTTCTAGCTGCATGAAACAGTTTCACATATGATACCATAACTGATCCACTCCAGCACTCTTTTTTCCAATATTCTGCACTCACATTCTTTAATGCATTTAATCACACATAATTTTGGCAAATTATCTGAATTTGGATAAAATATAGAAGTTGACATAGTTATTGTTCTTTTCTAAATCTTTAACAACACTCCTGTCAGTATGTAAAATCTATTTGATACCTCCAATGCTTCCCCATCTGAAACTCTTCTAAAAGAGATGAAACACAGCACTAATTGGCAGGATAACGCTCTTACTTCTAAATACTCATTCGTATGCCTTTCCTGAAACAGTCTCAAAGCTAAAGCTACATTCCAAAGTGACTGATGCTTTGGTTTTGGGCACGTTTTCAACCTTATTCCTTTCATCACCCTACAAATTAAAGGACTCCTTCCAATTGAAAGACCCTGAATCAAAGAATGACCTGCCACAACTGCTGATCGATAACAAATAACTGTTCTGTAAAAAAGTAACTTATCAAATAATTCTGCTAAAAAATTAGCCACCTCTATTTCATCAGCCTCCACAGGATCCAAATCCTGTGTCACGCATCAACTTAACCATACTCCCGATGCACTCCTATATCTTTTCTTAGTTCCAGGAGCCCATGACTCACTGATCAACCATGAAACTGAATTTTGTGGATCTTCCTGATTCCCTGAAAGTCTCCAAACTAGAAAGTTGAGCGAACCTAATAGAATTAACAAAAGCTGTCTCTCTTCTGCCCCTTTAACAAACCCCTCTTGGACCTGATCAAATAAGGGGTCTCTATTGCAATTTCAAAAGCAGTCAGAAACCATGCCTGAGTTTTCCAAAAAGGTATTGCTAACACAATCCAACAATTCTGTCTCCTGCACTGAAAACAAAACCCTCTGAATCATGGAAAAAGGAGGCAACGCATGCATTTTAATCCCCGTCCAATCATACAGAAATGCATCCACTGCAACTGCGCCTGGATCTGGTCTCCAACTGACATAGTTCCTTAACTGAAAGATCAATCTGGAAGCAAAAAAAGCAATTCCCTGCATTATAGGTCTTAGAATACCCTCGAATGGGTGGTTGCCCTCTTCTCCAAGCCTGTCCATAAACACTGTTTCTTGAGAACACTCTCTTTATTGAATACTATGCCTTATCTAGGCTAGTAAATGTTTGAACATATGTCCCAATGTTCTTCACCATACCATCACCAAATAACAGCCCTTTGTCTTATTCACTGGACTCTTTGACACAAAAATCTACCAATTTTGGGTTTATACGCATTAAAATTGTTTTGAGCCGTTTGGCCAACAGGCCAGCATTCACATTGCCTAAAAAGCATATTGCTCTTTGGCACCATCCCGTAATAATTTAATATTCACATCTGTGCCTTTTAAATATGCTTCTTCTATTAAATCAAAAATCCTTGCCACAGGTCCGAGGATGTCTAAAACCTTGTCCTGGCATGACTTGAGGGATTTTTCCATCCCTTTTCTTGGGTCTTTGCCCATCTTAAAAAGGTATGTCATCATTTCAGGATCAATATTTGGTGTCATAGTTTCTTCTATAATAGGATGAAAGCATTCTGCTCTCATTACATTCCTTTCATCCTTCTCTAATGGCTTTCTTAGCCACAATTTAATATAATCTGCCACGTAATCCAATGGCCACCCTTCTTTGCTTCTTGGGAGTTTAATTTCCCTAGAATAAAATATAAATTTTTCACCCAATGGGTCCAATGCCATATATGATCTAAGTCTAAAATGTACTTGTCAATATCTTGACACTCATAAGTCTACTCAAACTCGTAAAGTTTGCCCTCCCCATATGCAGTGCTATACTGTCCATCTTGAATGACGCTTTGGAGATCTATTCTTTTTGAGCTGCTAGGGACTCTTCTCTCAAATCCTTTCATTAAGGGGCCGATTCCGATCTCGGCCGGTAGGGCTCCGAATCGGATTCGGCTTTACCGGATCCGATTCGGAGCCCTGTTTCCCGACCGAACCGTACGCGGGTCCGGCCGAGCGAGTACGATGCGAAATCGCCGACCGACTCGTCCGGGCGTCCCGACCGCTCCGACCGACTCGCTCCCGGCTCGAACCGCTCCGACCGACTCGCTCGGACTCGACTCGCACCGCGCAATGGAGACGTTTCCCGGCCGGGTAAGTACGATGCGCGCCGCGAGCGAGTCCGACCGAGCCGCGCACTCCGGCTCGTAAGAGCTGTCGGAGCCGTACTTTGGGGGTCCGTGTCGGACCCCCTGTACGCGTAGCCGCGCGAGTCGCACACAGGGGGACCCATGGGTCCCCCTACCTGTGCGTGTACGGCGCGAATCGCTTCGCCGCGTACCCGCTGTAGGGGCGCCCTTGTCCGACTCGCACCCATTGAGTCAATGGGAACCCGCGTACGTGTTGTACGACCGGCTCCCATTGACTTCAATGGGAGTCCGACCGACTCGAGTCCGATAACATACGGACGCATCGTACTCGTTCGGTCGGACTGCATGGGTCCGATTCGGTCGGAAATCTCTCCGGGTCCGGCTCGGTCGGAGAAATTTCCGGCCCGAATCGGAATCGACCCCTAAGTGTTTCATCTTCTTATAACATTTTCCTCCTGGACGCTACGTTAACTTGCTTCTTAGAAATTGAGAAATATTCTTCCTCATCCTGACTCCTACCTGACCTTTTAGTTTTTAAGACCTCCTTCACTGTCTCCTTAACTGCTAAATGCAGTTCTTGTGAGACAATCTTCCTTATCAGTTCCTCCTATGATGCTTGTGCTGACTCTTGCTAGTCATTTTGCCAAAGCCTAATACTAAACTTTTCTCCACTACTTTTTTATTATTGTTTTAAAATATATCAATTTTTTTCCTTTTTCTTATAAATCACCTAGCTGATCTCTGTTTAATGCGATAGGTCAGTCTCCGTACAGTTTAACTGCTGGTACCGAGCATTGCTAGGCAACAAATCAGCTGTTCATATGGTCATGCTCCGCTCCAGTGTGTTTACTCTTTTACAAAAAAAGGTGTAATGCCTTTAAAAACAAGCTTATCAGCGCAGTACCGCCTTCTGTCTGTCTTGGCTAATATGCCCAAAACATTTTTTGAAATATGTGCTAAAACCTGCGCATATGTAGAAGATCTCCTGCCTAAATAATGCCCTGGGCAATGCATCCCCCACAATCAAGATGGCAGTGCATCGCAAGTGCCATTCTAGTTCATTTGAGTAATTGGCAGCAATGACGCTGAACCCGGTCGTCTTGGTGAGCCTTCATGCGAGTCTCTGAGCTTTCAACTGACAAATACTGTCATGTGTCCCGGTTATGCCTAGAAGGAAACGTTGCCATTTTACCTGAACACAGGGCTTTCCTAAAGTTGCCTTCACTTGTCACATCGACTTTTGACACACAATTTCATTTGTCACACTTTGGGTTAGTTTCTTGGAAACACCAATCTTGCTTACACAAGTCAACTTTGCAAGAACACTATCATATTGCCCTGACACTATGTACAATGCCTATACGTACGTTGTGCAAATGTGTTGGTTATTTTCGTCCATATGGCGACACAGCTATCTGTAGCACACAAACAATGGCATCCTTATCACAATCTCAGTCCAAGGCAAGGATGCCTTTTTCCATAAATAAGAAAAAAGGGGGGGGTGGGTTGTCCTAGCCGTCACATTCAAATGCTGCTAAACCAATTTAACAGACTAAAGGCCATCAATTCAATTGATATGGGCTTGAAGCATTTATTTGCTACTTCGTTCTGTACACTTTACTCCACATTTAATCATGGGTCAGGTAAGTGCGAATAGTAGTGGAGTACGACATACTATGGGTAAGTGAAATGTAGATAAATAAAACCACTTAACTTGCGCTGGCCGCATCACCGACTCGGCGATGCGGCCAGCGCAAGTTAAGTGGTTTTATTTATTTACATTTCACTTACCCGTCGTATGTCGTACTCCACTACCCCCACCCGGCCCCTCCCCGCCCCGCCGCCCCACAGTGTTACCTGTGCGAGCCGCCACTGGTTGTCATGTTCAATAGTTGCCAGAACTGTTTGCTCACTGTCTAGGTTTAGTGGAGCTTATCGTGGCATTGTGAGCTAGCTGGTCTATCGGACAACATATCCTGCAGGGGTGCACGGAATCAGTCCGGCACCATCCCAAAGTTTATGTCGTCCAGTGAAAACTAAACAACAGTACCTTTTCTTTTGATATTGAACAGAAACACTTGTAAAATCTCAACTTCTAAAACAAATTACCCACCGATCAACTTGATCTTCCTCAAAAATACCAATTTAAATAACTTTGAAACATAAAAACATTGATATTGCTGTTTGTTTCAAATCTAAATTACTAAGGGGCTGATTACTAGTTTGGCGGTCCGGGGTGGTGCTGCGGTGACGGTCAAACCCCCATTGGACTGACGCAACCGCTGGGGATCTGTGATCCCTCTGCAGTGGCACGGCAGTCAGAGGCCATAATATGCCGGCGATGCAGCTGCTGCACCACCAAACATATTATGAGTTTCCTTACCACCACAGTTTTCATGCCAGTGAGCCTGCCATGAAAGCTGTAGCAGTGAGGAAACTAAGGGGGCCCTACAGAGACCCATGGTGCCTCAGGACCATGTGGTTGCATGCAGGGAGACACATGGTGTGCCTCCGTATCTGCATGCACGCCCTGTCCCTGCACGCCATGGACTTAGCAGTCCATGCCGTGCAGGAACTTGCTTTGGTGTCCCCATTGTCATGACTTTTTAATAGGCACTGCCGTCGGAATGCCAAAGGACCGTCCACCAGACAATGAGGTAACTCGTAATATGGGGGCCAGCCGGCAGTGAGCTTTGGTGGTGTGGGAGTGGGGCAGTTGCGTACCTCACCGCTCCCACACCGCCAAACTCAGAATCAGGCACTAAATCGTCACTAATTATCCACTTAAACCTATAACTTGGAATTATAAAACACAAACAAATAAGTAATCTCTAAATCTTTCTCTATAATATACATTATAATTGTGAAAAAAACTTCTTGAGTAATACTCATCTGCTCAGAAGCAGCAAACAAAAGAAGAACATAGAGGATAGGGAGATTTATATGGACTTGAGAGTTCTGTTTTATTGTGATGTTTAATTGTGGTGTAGTTTGCATTCTAATTCTCGGAGCTTTTAATGGTTGCTGCTCAGAAGAAAGTGAATAAAGGTTTATGCATAATGCTAGCCTCCTGTCTTGCCATAAAATGCCTGATTTTAATATACCGGCGGAACTCCCTAAAATGTGTCCACTTGTTTCAGGGCTGTAGTGATTTAGTTTAAGCCTACCTGTGTTGTTCACTAGAGTTATTTGAAATTGTGTGAGAGGGGGTACAGAGGTTTTGCAACAAATAAGAGTCAATGGACCTAGTAACCACTTGAACATTAACTGCTGACTCGACCAATGGGTTTTCTGTATCAATTATTGTATTAGATCAATATAATAAACCTTAAGCTGTCCATTAGAACCCCTCATTTTGTTACTGATTTAGCAGTAAACTTTGAGAATTTTTATGTGGTATGTAGTTTATTTTGGAAATGATGCATCTAAATTGTAATCCTAACTCAGGGTGATATTTTAAATAGGTGGAATGTCCATTCATCTCTCCCTGTAAGAGTCATGTCACTTTATTGTTGCTCAGCATGATGTTATATAAATCAGTTATCCTTAGGAGTAATCTCTGCTTGGTCTCACGAAATAGTAGAATGCAGTTAGTAACATTTGACTGGCTACATAGTATATACATCTATTGTCAGCTGATTTAAAATCAGCAAGATTTTGTTACATTTTGTTAATGGTTTCCTAGTGCTCAACCGAGATTATATTAGTCTGCTTGATCTATAATAATAAATAGCCAAAACAAATTGGAATGCACCAATCAATAATATAATATTGGTTAAGAAAGAATATAGGATAAGTGAGCAGTGGCGGCTCGCATAGGGCTGCTGCGGGGCGGTGGGGCGGGGCGGGGGAGGGGCAGGGTGAGGGGTAGTAAATTCGGACATACGACGGAACGGAGGAACGTAATAATTACTTTTCCTCCGTTCCGTCGTATGTCCGAGTTTACTACCCCCCCCACCTTGCCCCTCCCCACCGCCCCGCAGCACGCCCTATGCGAGCCGCCACTGTAAGTGAGTGAGCCTGCACTAATTGAAGTGACGGCAGAAAAGATGTGAGTTTCTGTAGAAAGAGTGGAGAATAGGTTAAGTTCTTATTTAAAAAGGAAGCTTGTTAAAATGTTAGCAGCAGCAGTTGTGATTGATTGATGTACCACTGAAGAAGTTTTCAGCCCATCAATAATTGTTTATTTCTTAAAAATAAAATTTCCATAAAGAACACAATGCAGGAATTAACAAGATTCGATCCCAATACACCTCTACGCTTTGAAAATGCATAGATTAGCAATGAAAAACAGATCATTAGCTTCACCAGAAAAAGTGCAAATGATTTTCCTGAGAGCTTTTAAATGTACTTGTTTGCAAATTAACTGAATTTTGATCCCAAGGCTCTCCTAGATTTGGTCACCAGGTTAGTCAGATAAAGTGATAGCTTTGGGTGTAAGATTTGTATACTGTTGTAAATCTCACCTTATTATGGAAATATAATTAAATGGAATTGTGTTGTTGCAAGAATGTTACTCAGATGAGACATTGGACAAACTCTTTGGTCTTCTTCTATGAGGTCATAAACGTAGTTTGGATAGTTTTATAGGAGACATTAATAGCAGGGTCACACCATTAGCGGCAAGTATGTTGTTAAATGCATATCAAATAGTCTTATTTATGTTCTTGAGACATTTTAAGCCGACCACTTTTCATATATTTTGAGCATTTCTGTATTTGTTGATGTCATATTCCTTTATGTTTATATTTTTAAAAAATCCCTGCATAAAAGATTCTATGTATATAGGAGGACATTTCTCATTTATAGTACAATATTTTAAAAAGAACTGTACCTAACATGTGGGAAAGTAATTCCATTATGTATTTGGAGCAGGAAAGTGGTACATTTTAGAAAATAGGTGCCCAGTATGGTAAATGTCTTTCACCCGGCTATGTAATGCATACAGTGTCAAGTTTTGTGACATTAAAATAAAATGCAGTGTACTAAAATGACATTGTTAATCTTAAAAGTCTTTGCAACTCACAATGTCAGCATTGCAGTTCATTTTGAATTGCAAGCAAAAGAGATGTTGCCCTAGTCCTTGCAATTCACAAGAAAATGTATCAACGGTTAGTGTAGGATAGTGGGTTCTGAGATATGAAAACACACAGGGGTTTTGCTTTTAGACCTCTGCTGTGACTAAGCCTCCCAAATAGAGTCTCACTGATTATGTTGTTCTTCTTGATTTGGAACTGAGCTGCTACTGTCAGTGATTACCTTTTAAAATAAGGTAATCTCCTGTGTAAAGCCGTGATAAAGGGCTCTGAGCAGGTTGCATGTGGCATGTTCATATGCATGTGCAAATGTGCAAATGTGCAGTGGCCTGGAGAGGGACTGCTTGTTTAATACAGGCCTGCCCCTGCACACAGGTAGTTCTGTGCAGAGATGGGATCATGACTAAATTGGTTGTAGCTTGCTAAGGCTTTATAATTTAATTAGGAATCAGAAAAATAAGTGTTCCACTTCCTTTCGTCTAAAACGTTCATATGTAGCGCTTAAGCTGGTTTGCACATTTACAATGTCCCTAAAATCTAACTTTTGATTATCATGAGATACAGGGTCTTTTAGTTTCTTTATTTATAAAGTGCTTAAACCTTTACACCCACAATAAAAATGGTAACAGTATAAAAAGATTAGGAGAGAGAAAATATGCTGAACAGCCAAAGTCATTATTTCTAAATTGCGTAGTTAATTAAAACCTTTAATTCCCGCAATAAAATAAAGAACAGTGTTGCAAAGCTGGGAGAAAGAAAACATGCAAAACAGCCATTGTCATTGACATAATTGACTCTCAATGTTTACAATAGAGGGTCCTAAGATTAGAGGTAAAGTTCAACGTGTTCTCATTAGATAGTATGAAGTAGTGTAGCTATGCAAATGTCCTGCAAAATCAGTGCTGGCCATGATCTTTTGTTATGCAATTTGTTCTAAGGAGCAGTTGTTATTGAGGTGGCTCGGCATGGCTTGACAATATAAAAGATATGCAGAACAGTTATTGTCATTATTTATGAAGTGCATGTAAATTCAAACCTTTATACCCACAATAAAAACAAAAATAATACTGAAAAATTGAGAGATGGAAAATATGCAAAGCAGCCATTGTCGTTGAGAGGATTGTTTCTCATTGTTGACATTAGGAGCCCTGAGAATGTAAATAAAGTACAACATGTTCTCGTTATGTAGTTTGAAGTAGTTTAACCATGCAAAATGCCCTGGGTGTCAGTGCTGGCCACAATCTTTTCTATGCAACTTAGTTAAGGAGGCAGTTTTTATTAAGATGGCTGGGCGTGGCTGGGACACTCTGGGGCCAAACATAGGTAGACTGTCAAGCATCTTCGTTATAAGCCTCAGTTCTGGGCATGGTTGTGCCTAACATTCTGTCGCTCCCCTGTAGTCAGTGTCTTGATGAAAAATTGGCATGGAGGGTTATGCAATGCCTACATCAAGATGTTAAGTCTTGGCAGTACAAAATGCAGTGAGTTAACTGTGCTGGTCTATCTGATTGTGCAAAGCTAGTTATGGTCCTCAGTGTTTTGCCATACTTTGTTTCATACTTAAATTAGCAGCCAGGTGCCTCAGTATGCGGGTTGGGTTCCTGGCTGGCCACTGGTTTAGGAGTTGTGTTTTTCAATTTTTCACTCAACTCTCATTAGGTATTTCGCCAGCCTGCAGTTTAATTGTATGTCAGTTGGTTGAAGCAGACTATGACAGTTTGCCGGCAGTGACGTAATCCTTTTCTGTTGAACATTCCTGAGATGGTTTTACGATCCACCGAAGTGGATTTGCATAAATAGATTATATAGAGCATTGTTTCGGGGCTTTGTCCACAAAGCCGTCATTGCTCCCTTCCCTTCATACGTTGCCATGGCAGAAGGTGCAAGAGTGAGGGAAGGCACCCCAAATGATATTTCAAGAATGAGATACAGGGTCATTAGCATGTCATTGTATATGACTTGAGAGTTCACATTACTTCTTGCATAATGTGCCCATTTCTCTGAGCCAGCCTTAATGAAATTCCCGCTTTGAGGTCCCCTTAAAAAAAGAGTTAATTACTTTGTTGATCTAGTTGACAGTTCAGATCCCTTGAACATAATGGGTCCATCCTAGGGAGATTAGTCTTTTCCTGGCAGAGGAAGTTGGTGGGTGCTGCATTGTCATGGCTTTTAGCTGCACCTCTTTTTACAGTAGCTTGCACCATGTTCCTTAGTGGGACAAAGAAGGGCAGGCAGGCCGCTAGCTCTAGTCACCAAGAGGGTTTTTTTGACACTGGAAATGGACAGAAAACAGCCCTGCGTGAGTGGACCTTGACTCTTTGGAAAACTGTGCTTTAAATTTGGAGATTTCTGCCATCTTTAATTCTTCCAGAAATGCTATACAAAGGGTTGGACAGCCAGTAGGCTTATCCATAAAAGTGTCAGTGGTGGAAGGAAGATATGGCATCAATGGACTTGGTAGGGGGCTCTTTTTCTAGTGGTCATCACACCCATTTTAAACCCCTACACAGCACAGAACAGTTACGAGGAAGAGATGTGTGGTGTCTGGTGGGTGCAAACACCAACTGTGGGCTTGCTTGTACTCCTTGACTCTTGTGGACTCTGTGTATTATACTAGTGGCCCTAGCTGCCTGGCATTATTCAGGACCAGCAGACCGTGGACTTACTGGGATCCTGAAGAAAGTGGGTTCCTGGACGTCTGTTGGACTAGTGCTCCTATAGAGCCATAAAATGTGGGCACTGCCGATGGTAATTTAAATTCCCTATAAGTGGTCTGCCATTGTTAGGAATCGACATCCACAGAGATAAGGACATGGTCAAAAATGTTATACAAGTAGAAAATGCAGGTGCCTAAATACTCTGCTGAACTTATTTATCTGTCATAACTGTTGTCCGGTCTAAGAATGAACTACTTGAAAAATGGGTGGGGGAACCAGGAGGTGATCATACAGATGGCTTTGATCATGCAACAGAACTATAATTCCTGACCTGCACTAGCATACTCACTTCCTTCAAATGAAGGAAACAGAAAGTGTGGGGATCAGAAGATCCAGAAGAAAATGCTGGTTCTTCTGGTTTCATAGACACTGATGTGTGTATCTTGTTTTTGGGTCTTCCATTGCTTGGACTGTTCCCTTCCAGCATCTCACAGTAAGATGCAGTAACAGCTATTTAGAATAGTTAGAGTACATTTTATTTCTACTTTTTTAGGTACTGTGATTCACTTTATTCCATCATCATGATAAATCCATTTCATTAGCAACTGGTGATGTAAACATTTATAAATATAGTAGAGTATATTCATTTATTTGTAGCCAACAAAAAACTTTACAGTGGAGATCTTCTGTCATAGAAGCAAAACACCTCTCATTTTTACAGATGGTGCATTTTTTGGTATGAAACTGAACTATGTTAATATTGAAAGCATAGATTTTTTTCTGAAACCTGAGGCAAGCATCAACGTATAGATGCTGAGTGAAATCCTCCCGTGCCAGATATATAAGTTCTGAGGTATGTAAATTAGAATCATCTCCCCCTAAGTGCTATTGTCAATAAGCAGTAGTCTTACCTTGGCCAGTAACATTTCTAGGATTGTGATCTTTGGGTCAAACTCTCCTTTACTCTTAAAAAGCCACAGAGGACCTTGGGGTACTGCTGCCAGGAAGACTCCATGTCATGAGAGCACCAGAACTGGGCAGTAGCACAGGTCAAGCTGTTATTGAAGAGGAGAACTTTACTGGGAAAGAAGATGCAAGTGATGTACAATCTCCCGCAGGTTAATATTAATAAAAACTTAAAGAGACAAAATTAAAGGACAGCAATATGTGGAAACATATTCTGTAGCCACCATACTTCAACAATTGTACCATTGCATTGTTTGAACAAACATATTTGACATTGATAGTCCCATCAAATTTTGAAACAGTCTTTCCACTCAGTGGACAAAATGGTGCTGACTGCACAATGCATGAACAATGGCTATGAAGGGTGAAAAAGGAAGTGATATTGGCACACATGCCCACTCTGAATGTTGTCAGAGTATATGAAGCTTCAGCCAGTCTTCTTATGTATGGTATATAGTAATACAAATAGATTCAGTCAGATGGCAAAATGTTCTAAACGTTTTATTATATTTCACTGAACTTATTTGGACAGCCCCCTGAGGAGTGCCCAAGTTTTAGCTCTGCAATAGTGTGAGTAGAGGGGCCTCGGTAACCAGAAGTGCCAACCATGCTTTTGTCCCAGCTGATTGTACTGGGAAGTGGCTGTGCAAGAGAGTGGGACAAAGTGATCTTCCTTGCCAGGCCTGCTGTTGTCAAGTATTATTCGCCTGATGTGAGGACCATGGGATGTCATGGTCTAGGGACTGCTGAATTGTTCCATGCAGTAGATGCATAAGTTCCTCAATTGGACTGGGTCACTCACTTTGAAAATCTGTACAGCCAGCATGCACTTCATTAATAAAAAAATGAGAAGAATAAAGATTGCTGGCATGCCCTCAGCAACATCAGAGTCTGGTAACAAGGCTTTGGGTGAAGGCTCCCCTATGAGTCACATTATTTACATAGTCTTTGCTGTGGCAGCCCATGAAGGGCAGGGGCACTGCAAAGTGTTTTGTCTGGCTCGGGGGGGCTGCCTTGAGCAGCAGCAGAACTCTACAGATCCCCCTTGCACAAGAAGAAATGTGCTGAATTAAGTCTCCTGAGGAGAAGAATTAGTGAGCCCGGAAAAAGGTTGGATCATCTGTAAGCTGGTTCCAGGGCTAAGCTTTTGTGTTGCCCTAGGATTATTGGATACATTATGTTTTGAGTCGTATTTGGTTGCATAGCAACCTGGAGTTAAAATAAGAATGTACATTTGTTTTGAAATGTTAATTTTTGTGGAAATGTTGTCAAAGCCAATAGTTCTGACTTTTTGATTTTGCAAGATAATAGTCACAAGTATGGTGTTATAGCCATCAGGCTTATAGTATAACACTTTGCATATTTTGTGAAAAGTTGTAGGTATGCTTTAAGATTGTGAACATCCCTGACAAAGCCGATAAGATTAACTTTGCATATTTGTATGTCTTTCAAACTGTTAAAGGTTCTTTAGAGCTACGGTGTCTAGTTTGGATTTAATGGATTATTATTTTCCCACTGTGACTTTTTTCTAGAGTATGTATTTTGCACTCCACATAGTTTGTGAGGCCCCTTAGGAAGGGTTACAATTCTTTTTTTCATCCAACATTTTCTAAATATTTGTGAGTTTGTCCATAATGTTCAGTTGTGTGTATACTTTATAAGTATGAGCACTGACTGGTTAATGATTTATTATTTAATACATTGAAAATGTCTCTATTTCTAGCCCACAGAGCCTCCCTGAATCACCCTTTAGCCTCCCTGATTCAACCCTGAGAGTCAAGGGATAAAAGGGATACTTGGTCCCCAGGTTAAGAATCCACAGTACAGGGTCATTAGACATGAAATTCCCCAGTTGACTCAGTCGGGGCTTTGTAACTTCAGACTGCCCTGGGACCTCCCAGATTGCTCACACTTAGAGACTGCTATGGCAGTTACAAAGCATTGAAAGGACAACTCCCCAAGTTAGTCTGTAACCATTCTTACTGTGGACCTTGTCAATGATGATTAACTTCTATTATATGAAAGACGGCTGTAGGCATCAGGGAAGAAGGGAAGACAGATGGTATTTGGCTGGACTGAGACATGCTCCTCCAAAGCCTCTTTCACAAAGTGGCACTTTTTTCTTCAGCTTTGACTGAGAGGGCAATGGTCGTAATGTTGTAATAATGCACTTGAGAAAAGCAGTGATGGAGGTCTGCTTTTGCCTTCAATCAAGTTGTCTATCAATTCATCATTGTTTTCTTTATTGTTGCTGTTGCAGGAGCTATTATGTTGCCAAATATTGTTGGCTGCTAGTAGTAAAAAATATAATGTAAAATGCAGGTTTAATGAAATGATTTTGTGGCTCCATAAAAATGTTTAGTTCCCACTTTTTATGTATATGTTCTTGTTATTTCAGTGAAAAGCAAATTCAGCAAAACTGCTTTCAGAACCAGAGTTGTTTACAAATTAGATACAGAACTGCCTAAATTCAGGCTATACTTGTTCTTAACCAGCGATATGTGTGTTACTTTAACACATATTACAGAGAGTCTTGTGTTTATCAGAGTGTTGTGATATCCAAAATAAGCTCTCAATTCCAGTGGCACAATATAATGTATACATCCAGTAAATCACTTGCCGAGGTTGTCCAAAGAACAGTTCTACTATTGTGAGAATTCAAAAACTACAGTTGGGCTCAACAAATAGCTAAGCTCATGAATCAAGGGTATAGCCAGGCTGATGAGTTGAGGGCAGGTGTTTTGGTGTAATCAGGTGCATTCACCATGTACAATGATCTGTTTAAAAGGCTACTAAAAGACCACTAGGATTTTAACTAGTGACTGTGTACAAAATAATTGAATTATTAAAGCATGTGGAGTCCATTCTTAGTAAACTGGTGTTCCAAGGCTGACCACCATCTCTTACTGTTCCCCACCACATTGACACAGATACATAACCTTGATATGACATGCTACCCTTGCCTATGTCCAAAATGGGCCCATTTGTGACATACTTACCAGGCTAGAGCTTTCTTGAAAGATCCTTCTTAGAGGGAGGTGGTTCTTAGGCATGCTCTCAGAGCGTTGCTTGCTCTTTCCCGCTATGGCCTAAACTAATGCCAAAGGAACTTTGATATTTGTATATAGGACCTCCATATTGGAGAGTGACATATAATTGAGAGGTATGCATTTTTTCATATATAAGTATTAGGTAGTGTACAAAAAGAACAGGTCTATGAGGGTAATAGGCAATCTTATAAAATTAAATTTTAATAGGTAGAGTTTTGGTCCTGAAGAGACCCACTATATGTAGGACTGTGGGTTGTAACGTCAACAGTCTTGTCGAAATCATCGGCAATAGTTTTGTTCTCTGAAACAGCATTTAGGCTGGACTGATATGTTTGATTTATGTATACCCACATTGTATATATGTATCACATGTTAACTACTACACATATGAGAACTGCGCTGGCTGCACTTTTTAAATATATTGGTCAGCACCATTAATTAATGAATACAATAAAATTGTGAATTTTGTATAATCTGTAATACAGACATGTATCTTTACCTCATGGGATAACTGGAGTGAGCCCCACTGAATCATCTTGTCTTTATTTGAATGCACCCAGGTTCCGGTGACTGAGCAGACTTGGTTCTGTGTGCTTTCTATTTAAAACCAATGCAGCACCATGAATATTATATCATCTTGTCTCCAGGTCCAAACTGCGTCCATTTAAGCACATTTTGATTGCTTGAATTCCAGCCATGTCAGTTGCTAGTGGGCTCTGTTAGTTAGGCATTTATTTATTTAATGAGATATTTATTTATTTGTTAACATGGTTTTATTTTACAACATACATGGCCACGGGGTGGTGAAGAGGCTGTGCTTCACAGTGTTTTGATATGATAGAATGAACACGTTTATTTGATTCAATTAATAAAAATTGTTACAAAACCATGGCATGATCGTACTAAAAATTATCACAATATTAGTTACCACATTTTACTTCTAAAAATGCATATAAAGAAAACAAGAAAATTCATGAGCCGTCACTGTAGCTTAAGTTGAGATCCGGTTTGGAGCCGTAACGGTTTCTTCAATGTTCATCGATGCTCACTGGCCTCCTTTTAAAAGATTTTGAAGCTGGCGCCCAAATTTAGCTAGCCTGGCCAGTTCCATTGGAGTTTTTAAATTAAAAAGAAGTTCCATTGCTTCTTTGCAAGTGCGGGTACCATATTTTAAAAATAGCGGTTTAAGTAAAGTGTGGCATGCAGTTATCATTCTTGGGCAGATGCAAAGAAAATGGACCAAGGATTCGTCATTTGATTTACACAATCTGCAAACAGTGACTGTCTCTATGAAAGTGAGTAGGAGCGCACTGCTTGCATGTAACAGCGCCATTACCCCATAGCGTTTTGGTAGTTGTAGTTAGGGGTGGGCGGAATTTGCGTAGTCGCGCTACGCAAAGCTCCGCGAAATGGTAAAAAATCTCCGCGAGCACGCAAAAGTTCCGCGAGCAAGCGGAATTGCTTGTTCCGCCCGTTCGCAATGCTTTTTTCCTGTTCGCGAACGCTGTTTGCGTGCTCGGGGAGAAATATCTCGCAAACACGCATTTTGAAAGCGCGAACAAGCAAAAAACTCCGCGAAGCCGCGGATCGTGGAATTTTTGGCAATTTCGCGTTCTCCGCGGAACGCAAAATTACCCAAATTCCGCAAATTCCGCGAACGGAACGGAATTTACCGCCCAGGCCTAGTTGTAGTTCAGTTTTTCACACAAAGTTCATATTATTTTTCAGCTAATGCCATCTTTCGAAATCGTATCTCTAGACACCAGTGTTTCAGGATTCCTCCCTCATAAGTAGTGAATATTTATGGGTTGCTGCACATGCTGCCAATTTTCTCAGGTATAATCCCAATCATAGCATGCAGGCGTTCCAAAGCTCGTCAGCTTGGGGGCGGCTCACGAGAGCCTTTTATCAATGAAAGTGAGTAGGAGCGCACTGCTTGCATGTAACAGTGCCATTACCCCATAGCGTCTTGGTAGTTCTAGTTCAGTTTTTCACACAAAGTTCATAATATTTTTCAGCTAATGCCATCTTTCAAAATCGTATCTCTAGACACCAGTGTTTCAGGATTCCTCCCTCATCAGTAGAGAATATTTATGGGTAGCTGGACATGCTGCCAATTTTCTCAGGTATAATCCCACTCATAGCGTGCAGGCGTTCCAAAGCTCGTCAGCTTGGGGCGGCTCACAAGAGCCTTTTATCAGTGAAAGTGAGTAGGAGCGCACTGCTTGCATCGGAATCGCCCAATTTTTGAATGAACAAATTGGCGGCTGTTAAAAAGTTAGCAAAATCCACAGTGTACAGATTAAAAAGTAGGGGTGCCAGCACAGAGCCTTGTTTGAGTCCTTGATCCGTGGAGACCTTTTTTGTTGCGGTGCTTGACGTGAGTTTGACCCGTACCCAAGTTTTTGTGCAAAGGGCAGTGATAGCGTTCAGTAGCATACTCAGAATCCCCCAGTTTTGTAGCTTTGCCCAAAGTAGGTTTCTGTTGACACAGTCAAATGCTGCAGTGTAGTTCACAAAGCAGGCAAAGAGGGGTCGCTGTCTTTCTCGTACTGCTCGATTGATTAAATAGGCCGGGGCTGTCACGTTATCTAGTGTTGACACACCAGCACTGAAACCTGACTAATATACTGGAAGTATATCTTCGTCCCTGACCAGGTTTTGTAGTTCCTGTAAAAGAAGGCTTGCATAGGCCTTTGCCTCTATATCGAGAAGCGCTATCATCCTGTAGTTAGTAGGGTCTGATGTATTGCCTTTTTTGTGGATCGGATGTAATAGAGATCCTTTCCAGTTTTCTAGGATTGTGGCATTGAACACGCAATAGGTGAATAGCGCAGTCAATAAAGACGCCCAGAAGGCGTAATCCTCTTTGAATAACTGAGCGGGTAGCCCATTTGGGCCGGGGGCGCTATTGCCCCATATGTTCTTTTGTATTGTAGTCACTCCCTTATGCATGTCCGGGATTTTGTATACATCGTCGCCTGATATTCCCCTTGTGCTTGTTTTTGAGCCCAAGGTGTTATGCATTGCAGCTATTCCTTAGCTTCTATTATTCGATTTGCAGTATAATTGGTTCACATGCTTAATCCATGTGGAAATAGGGACTCCATTACGCCTGTCGTGTCCATGCCCATCAAATGTGTTAATAAATTGCCAGAATTCTGCCTGCTTGTTTTGTTTTAAAAGACTGTAAATGTGTATCCATTGAGATTCTTGTTGTTTTTTAAAATACCAGATGTTTTCATTATGCGTTTTTTGGGTTAAGATCCACTTGTGTTGGGCAGCTTCCCCCCTCGTTGCTTGTAGCGACGGTTGGCCTGCCTCATTGCCCTTTTACTTTGAGTTATTATTGAACAGTTTGATTGATGCCTGCAGCATCCCATTCCTTTATGTGATTTATGAGGGGATGTTGATCTACCACTCAGCACTTGGTACAAAGTAACAGTCGTGCTTGATCATTTTAGAAATGTGGTCTCCCCAGTGCTGTTGTTGCTGGATGACTGGTAATTACTTTTCCAAGCGGTTAAACTTGATGTGTCAATTTTTCCCCACTTTAGCCTACGAAGTAGCTTGTGAATTTCTTGTCTGCTAGGTGCACCCACCATGTTTACAGAGTGGGAGCTTCCTGCCTGTAGTGAAATTTTGACGCATATGGGGATTTGATCGCTTGCGTGCTGCTGAGGTTGAGAAAAGTCCATGACTAATGATTGGAGATGGCTACTCATGAAGACGTTATACATGGTTGTTTTTTGCCTGGCGGGAGTGCAGGTTTGACCGACTGGGATTATTTCATGGGTTAATCTCGTATGATGTACCGATAAAAATGTATATAGCATGTTGCCGGCTGGATCCCTCGGTAGATTGGTGTCTCTGTCTGATCACAAGTTGTAGGTGTTAAAATCTCCTGCTATAATTATCCGGCAGTTTGAGAAGTTGGACAATAAATCTTCCATTGTTCCCACCAGCTCCATCATTATGCCCTGTCGGGGGCTATCCTTGCTGTTAAAATAGACATTTAATAGTAGAACTGATGTTAATCTGCCATTCATTTTTAAGCCTTGTAAATATAGAGCTTGAACCCGGTCTGTGCTCATAGTGTTTTTTACGGCTTCTGGCACCAGGCACTACATCTCCCAGCAGGCGTGGGCAGGCGCCTGCTGAGGTTGTCAGTTTGGTGCGCCAGGAGGCGCGATAAAAGCTTGCCGGCCCCCCGCAGCGCGGGACGCGCCTTTCAATACCGGATTCTGCTGTGAGGGGAACGGCTTCATCTTTCTCCTTTCCAGCAGCCGTGAGGGGAACGGCTTCATTTTTCTCCCTCCCAGCAGCCGTGAGGGCAACGGCTTCACTTGCCTGAATCTCCCGCCGTGAGGGGAACGGCTTCTGGCACCGGGCACTACATCTCCCAGCAGGCGTGGGCAGGCGCCTGCTGAAGTCGTCAGTTTGGTGCGCCAGGAGGCGCGATAAAAGCTTGCCGGCCCCCCCGCAGCGCGGGACGCGCCTTTCATTACCGGATTCTGCCGTGAGGGGAACGGCTTCATCTTTCTCCTTTCCAGCAGCCGTGAGGGGAACGGCTTCATTTTTCTCCCTCCCAGCAGCCGTGAGGGCAACGGCTTCACTTGCCTGAATCTCCCGCCGTGAGGGGAACGGCTTCTGGCACCAGGCACTACATCTCCCAGCAGGCGTGGGCAGGCGCCTGCTGAGGCCATCAGTTTGGTGCACCAGGAGGCGCAATAAAAGCTTGCCGCCCCCCCGCAGCGCGGGACGCGCGTGGGCAAAGCCCGGGCCAAGGGCGGGCCCGTCTGCGCCCGTCAGAGCCCAGAGGAGGCCGGGCCTGGCTGGGCCAGCCCCCTGACATCTCTGACATTGCTGACATTCCTGGTGTAGAGTTTCTAAATTTAAGGTACTGTTGTCTTGTGGAATCCCTTTTTCTGCTATGGCGAAACGTGTAAAACGCAGGGATGGCCAACTGCAGGGGGGAGGGGGGGTTGTGGGGACTCTGGATGCCTTCCTCTCACGGGCAGAGACAGTTTTAACCCATGAGATCCTGCTTGCGGAAAAAAGACTTTCTCTAGACACTTTAGTCGCCCAGAAGAGATCATCAATGGGCGGCTTAAGCAGGGTGAATTCCCCCGTAGCTGCTTCCCCAGATACCCTGTCTCTGCTTGATGACAAGGCGAGCACGTCTTGTATTGGGAGAGGGGAGGGGAGAGGGGGGGACTGTATATCAACTGTTTCAGGGGATTTGTCAAATTGTGTAAATTGTGTAATTGCTCAAGGTACGGAGTTGGGGGAACCTAGCGTGGTTGATATGATGTATCAAGAAATTGTTATCTCGCTTCTGTCGATCACTACAAAGTTAGTAGTCCCTTCCACTATGCCAGAGGCTCAGGCAGTATCTGTTGTTAGAGATGGAGAAGTCACAACTAGGTCTACAAGGTGCCAAAATGTTAGCCCGGCGAAGGGCGGGGAGGCGCAGATTCCTATTATTGAACAGCCTGTTAAGTGTCATAGGGGTGGTACTTCGCAAAAGTCCAAAACAAAGCCAAAACCAAAGCCTAGAGCAAAGAAGCACACCCCCAAGACATCTTCACATGAAACCTTGGTGATGGATAACACCCAAGGTTCAGTTGAGCCAGTGACGTGCCTGGGCTTAGTCTCCAATCAACGGATTGGTGAATGTAATAATGATCAGTGGAGTAGATTAGAGTCGCTAATCTCTATACTGCTTGACCCCATTCATAAAAACCTAAGTATGATTGAGGATAAACTATCTAGGCTCGAAAATCCGATTAGCACATCCATTAATGGTGTTAATGGGGGTAATGCGGTGGTAACACCCCCCCTTGAAGAGATAATCAATAAAAACTTTCTCCCAATATTGCAAAGACTTGATCAATTAGAATCTACAGTGGCATCAATGCGCACAATGGTCAGGGACTTGATCTTAAGGTCTAAGGTAAATCCCAAAGAATTAGTTGGGGATTAAGCCCGTTGTGGGCACTCAGAACTAAATGAGAGGCCATCTACTAAGTGCAATGCTGAATCGCTTAGCTCTGCGAGGAATGGTGTCGACAGAAGCCATGCTACTGAAGATGTGCAGAAGCACAGAGGGCCTGAATGTTTTAGTCGCATGGCAAATACGGGTCGGCCCCCTAGTGTTAGCAGGCAAGGTCCCTCTTCCATAGCTATTAACGGGTTCAACGGGAACAACGGGAATAATAATGGTACTCATGAGCAAACATTCCCACTGTTGTCCCCTAAAAGGAAAGTCTCTATTACTTGAGATGATAAGGTGACGCTACATCTTCCACCAGAGTGTGGTCCCTATGTTGCAATCCTTGCGAATGTCCCTCCTCTGTCCAATGAACAAGTCGAATCCCAGTCACAGTTAAAAATCAAAGTTTGTCACTGGCTTTCCTATAATACAAACTTTTTAAAGTCTGATTTTGATGACATCTTATTTGTGAGACGAGTTAACTGGGTGGGTCCACTACGCAAGTCCCATTATGGTGACTGCATTGTCATAAATTGTAGATCTCCCTATATTATAGGTCGACTGTTGGGGTGGGGGACATCTTTAACTGACCAGAGGCAGGACAAGGCGATAATTATTTTACCACTTGGGTTTTTTTTACAGACATTGTGACAACAGAGGGAGGCACTTTAAGGTCACCAAAACTGTCAGCGCAACGCCCCGTGCACCTTTTTAGGCCTCGCCCTTGGATTCGAGTAATAGGTATTATCCCCTGAGTGGCTTAGATTCTCAGGATTGACTGGACAGAGTACTTCCCTCTTTGTCACAGTCCTATGAGGTTGGATCTGCTCTGGAATTTGTTGCTGTATCTGGTACTATCCCAGTGCCATACAATAGTGGTAACCCAGGCTGCTGTGACCAAGTTACCAACACCTTGCTCCTTCCCCTTCATTACGATCCTGAGGGAGCCACAAACCCTATAGGTCATTCACAGGAAATTGTATCTGATTGCTATGATCTCAAACTTTTATCCTGGAATGTAGCGGGCCTAAACTCAAAGATAAATGACCCAGTTTGGGGTAAATTTATGGACGCTTTCCATCTCTGCCTACTTCAGGAAACCTGGGCAGTAGGGTGTGTCCATAGGGTAGGCTTCACTACGTATAGTATTGAACCCATACAGCCTCCGGTTGGTCGCCCAGTGGGTGGCCTCTTGATCTGGGTTAAAAAACTCACTTACCTGCAAAGTAACGATCTTGCACCTAGGCTGTCCCGAATTACTTGGTCTGGAACTGTCCTTAGGTAAGGGGACTGTAAAAATTATACTTGTCAACATATACAATCGGTTTGATAGCCCGCATAGACCCTCAGGGACAGTAACAACGCTGGCCAACTATCTTGATTCGGCCATGGGAAATCATTGTTTGATTGTCGCCGGAGATCTTAATACGACCTTTGAACTGGTGAACTATATTCAGGATCTTATCTTGGAAGGGGATAAAGCTAAGGGGATTGCGAAACTCCAGATCCCACCTATCAAGAAAAATACAAGGGTGGGGCAACAAGTACTATCGTTTACTATTGCCCATGGAGTCAGAGCCTGTAATGGTCGAACAGATTCTGATAGAGGAGCTGGTCACACATTTAAGAGGGGGGCATCTAAAACACGGATTGACTATATCCTTGTCGACTTAGATCTTTGGCCCCTTGTCAAGGATATGGTCATTATAGCTAGAAGATAGTGACCACAATGCTTTGGCGCTTACGATGACGGGATTAGCTACCCAGCATAGGCTCCCTAGGCTTGAGTCCACACAGGTTATTACAAATAATAACAATAGGAGAGTTGAATGGCCAATGATTTTAGCTGATTCCAACTCTCTCCCCCAAATATATTCTGTGGTGGAGCGGTCTCTTATAGACCTAAGTACTCCTACCACTGGGTCAGAGGCTGTTATGAGTATCTTCCAGGAATTAACTACGAGTATAAAACCATTCTTTTATAAACAAAGTAATAGAGTAAAGCAGCAAACAGCACCCTGGTTCAACGATGCTTGCAAAAAAGCTAGGGATGAGCTAATGGTGATGGTAAAATCGAAATCTCCTGCAGGAATTACAAACAGTAGGAGGTTATATAAACTGGCCCAAAATAAAGCAAAAAGGGATTTGGAGTGCGAAAACTGGAAATTGCTTTTAGAAGCTGCTAAACATAAGAATAGTCAATATTTTTGGCATTTATTGGCAAAGGGGTCACCAAACTTGGTGACACAAACTGATTTTCACATTCAGCCCCATGTATGGGAAGAATATTTTGGGGCACTGTTTGCAGATCATGGGCCGTCGTTCGTTCCAGCCTTAAACAGGAATCTTTGTGAACAGGTAGTAGTTGATGCTGAAAATATTACTCTTGCGGAAACAATTATGGCCATAAATTCCGTGCAGAGTGGCAAGGCACCGGGTCTCGACAAGCTTCCGGGAGATCTGTTTGGGGCTGAACCGACTGTATGGGGTCCCCTGTTACAAAGAGTCTATAATACTATCTTACAGGGGGGTGCTATTCCGGAGACCTGGCGGGGTGCCGAAATTATTCCCATTCATAAAAAGGGTGATAAAGGGTCGCCGGGGAACTACAGGCCCATTAGTCTTATTGACGTATCGCAAAAAATCTTCTGTAAAATCATTTTGACCCGAATTCAAAACTGGATAGAGGAAAATAATGTTTTGTCCAACTTACAGGCAGGATTTAGGGCCACAACTAGCACCACGGACCAAGTCTTTAGGTTCCTCCTGTTAATATGGAAAGAGGTTACAATCCGAGGAGGTCACCTATATGTAGTGTTCGTGGATTTAAAGACCGCCTTCGATTCCATTGATCGGTCCCAACTTTGGCTTGCGCTGAGTACATTAGGATTACCAGCCTATCTGCTCAGAATTCTTTTTAGGCTACATCAAGACACCTTTGCTAGGGTCAGGTGGAATGTTGAAGGCAGCCTGACTAACGCCATAGCCGTTCAGAAGGGTGTTCGTCAAGGTTGCGTCCTTGCCCCTACATTGTTTATCCTTTACATTAATGGTCTAATAGGAGAACTTTTTAATTGCGGTGGCGATCCCCCAAAAATGGCTGGCAACGTAGTGCCTTGTCTGCTTTTCGCAGATGATACACTGCTTATTGCCGAACACTCCGCGGCATTCAAAATCTTTTAAATAAATTTGCCTTAGTTTGTGAAGATAAGGGTTTAGAAATAAATGGTTTAAAAACTAAATATATGATTTTGAATCCATATAAATCAAACAAGAGAAGACTTACCCTGGGCACGCAAAGTTTGGAGCAGGTTAGTTCCTTTGATTATCTGGGTATCCGTATCAACTATAGGTTGGTATGGACACCACAGTTAGAAAAGAGTATTGCGACCCTCCAGCATGTTGATTGTGCTATAGTGCAGAGGGCTTGGGCTTCCCCTTATCGGCCAATTTCTCCCATTATTGAAATTCACAGGGCTAAGGGCCTAGGTGCGTCCCTGTACGGGGCTGAGTTGTGGGGGCTGGAAAACTTAAGAGACCTAACTCGTGTTGAAAATAAATTCATCAGAGCCATCATGATCCTCCCAGTGAATACACCACTCTTGCCGCTTTGATTAGATCTTGGCCTAAAACCTATATATCATTATGCCATCCTAAGGTCACTTTTGTATTGGATTAGGGTGTGGACAAGTAAAACACAGGTGCCCCTGAGGGAGGCTTTGGCTGAGTTGATAGCCTTGCATAACCAAACAGGCCGCATCAAGTGGTTAAGTAAGATCAAGGTCTGATTTACAAAAATTGGGATGGCGCAATTCTGGGAGGACCCTGGGTCCATGACCAAACGTACGGTCCCTCTTGTTAAAAAAAGGTTTTGGGAACTAATGTTCTCAGAAAGGGTTGACCGTTTTGCACATGGCACTTTGACTGCAGGGTTTTTAAATGTTAAAGGAGTATTTGTTGTTGAAGTGTTTCTGGATGATATTGAACCGCCTCAGGCGCGTGCTTTGTATGTTCAATTCAGATATGGAACCCTTCCTTTGAATGCAAAGAAGAGCTCATGGGAAAATTTGTCTGTCAATCCACTGTGTCCCTTATGCCACATCTTCCCTGAGACTATTGAGCATCTTTTTTTCTGCTGCCCCTTTTACGCTGAACTTAGGAAAACCTGGCTGGCCCCTGTATGTCGCACTTTATCTTTTAATTGTCCTTTGGAAGCTATACGAATATTTAAATCGGACACCACAAGCTGGTTAGTATTTGCTGTTTCGAGGTTCCTAATGTTTGCGTGGTGGAAAAGGTCAAAAACTGGCAAATCTGTTCTTGTGTCGTAGTATTGTTAATGTAATCTTAATCAGGTCCAGTGGTATTTTTTCTTTTTTTAGGTTTGTATATTGACTATGAATGAATTAGTTTGTCTTACTGTACTGTATAACTTTTTAATGGTTTTTATATTGGTGCATTTTTTTACTGATTTTACTGTTTATGTACTGTATTCAAGATGTGAATGATCTTATTTTTGATTGATCAATAAATATATATATATTCAAGTTTACGTAGATCGATAGACCCCCTGATGGCCTCCCAAATAGATTGTACTTATTAGTCGGGTGTTGGAACTCAGCAAATCCGGGAATTAGGAGTGGTGTCATAAACCAAGTTTCTTGTAAGCAAAGAATGTCCCCAGACTGCAGGAATTCAAATGCTAATGGATTATTCAGCATTGTTTTCAGCCTGAAGACATTTGCAAGAAATTATTTTTAGTATATTTTCTACTCCTCCCCTCGCTAGCCCCTTAGATCCCTTTGCGCTAGGAATAGGTATGGTAGGAGCCTCCTAAAGTTGATGCTAGCCAGCTCCATTCGTTATTGTATTCTGTGCCACTGGGTCCCTCGATGATTTCGCGTCCCGTGGAGGCATTTTTCGATGCTAGGAAAACTTTAGGTTGGGATGAGGCTTAGCGCCTGTTGTTGGCAGCGAGCTCTTTTGTATAGATTTTCATTGTGTTTGTGATGTTTTTACTTCAGGATATTCCGCTAGCACGTACGGGTATATGTCTGCTTCAGGTTCCTGAACCCGTATCCCCCAATTGGCTAGATGGTCCTTAATTGTTATAACTGTTTCGACTATTGCGCGGGTTTTCCATCTTAATATCGTTGATTCTCTAGTTGCCTTGCTGCTTAGAGCCTTGAATTGTACACGCAGTAGGTCTTCTGTATTAAGATGTCTTAACTGTGGTATGTGATGGAGAATTTGTAGTATATTTGCCCTATTTAGAATGTCTTTATTGCTTCAGGATATGTATTCTGGAGTAAATATCATGATGTTGTTTTCTGAGTTCCTTATGGTGTGTTCTCCTGTCCTTATACTCAATTCTTCCCTTTTTGGATTGTGTTCCTTGTTTATTTTTGGGCTGACGTGCGTCTGTAGGTGGCTGGCCACTTTTGGACAGTTTGTGTCCAATTGAGCTGGTGTTCTATGGAATGGCATATGTCCCCTGAGGTTACTTGTTGCTGATGACTCCATTTGAACTTGTGATTGCCTAGTTATTTGATCCGTCTGATCGTTGTTCCTTGTGAGTTCCGTCAGGGCAGGGGAGGGTGAAAATATATACGTCTTGAGACTGCCTTCCCTTCTCCGTGCTGCCCCTTCTGGGCAGTGTTGGCGGTATCTGTGGGACTGGTTGCTTCCTTAATAGTTAATTATCCGGAATAATAGCAGGCTTTGGTCTCAAGTAAATTGGGTAGAGCTTCTTTGATGTCGTTAATTGGTGGAGGCGATCTGGCTTCTGTGGCATTGATGTCATTGTTTGCAGGGCAGAGGCTGATGTTACCTTGGTGGGAATGTCGACCTTGGCTGTGGCCTCTAGGTGTGCTTGAAATTCCTTTGGCCATCTGCGCAGTTTGTTATTTTTTATTTTCTTCTTCAGCCGTTCTTTTTCTCTCCTAGTTAGAGGGTTTCTAATTTCAGTTGTCTCTTCTGTCGTCGACCTGGGGGCCTTACCGGCGGTTGGCGTTTTGTCGGTTTCTAATTGATCCATTTTGGTCCAATTGCCGTTCCCCAATGTAGCCAGTTGTGAGAAGTTGGCCTGGTATATGCTGTTCACTAATTAAAGTGGACACCTTGCACCAGAACAATTCGACTCTTATGGTAGATAGGTTTAAGACAACCTTTATAGAAAGCTATCCTAGTGGTAGCTGTGGAGAGCAGCCTTCAGGCTAAGTCTTGAAGGAATGTAAAGCAGCTTGTTTTACCACACAATCTCTTGAATCACCAAATGAAAAGACACCACACAGGTATATATATCAAATATATATGTATTTATTAATAAACACTCTCTACTAAGCTCTTTATGAGATTAGAGGTCAGGAACATATGTACAAGTCAAATATGATCAGAATAAGTTTAGCACAATCGAATATCACAATCTTAGTTTGCTAGACCTAGGTCTAGGGCATCTAGAATCGAGGGACCCCAAGAACCACCCCAGGTAGTTGAAGGAGACCCACAGGGGACGGACGCGGTGACCTGGCACCGGTGCGAGTCCTGTGCGAGTCTATGCGCTCAGACGCGATTGGGATATCAATGTTAAAGGTCCCTTGCGTGTTCGAGGCAAACACACCGATCGGTCCTTGTACGAGTCGAAGGACGCGGTCACAGATAGAGATGCAAGGGAGATGGACGCGCTGTGTCTAACACAGACGCGAACCTTGTGCGAGTCAGTGCAATGGAGATCTCAGTGTTACAGGCCCTTTGTGTGTTCGAGGCGAACACCGATCGGACTCAGTACAAGTCGAAGGATACAGTTTTAGATAGTGTTACAAAGGAGATGGACGCAGTGTGTCTAACACAGACGCGAACCCTGTACGAGTCAGCGCAATTGTCGCACTTAGAAAGTTAGAGTTTTAGGACACTTCTAGGGAAGCTACAAGCAAGTCACTTACAGGGTAAGTTGTTCTAGGGCCCACACCCACAGGAGCACCGTAGTGCTGAAGTTACCTTGCCCAGGGGAGCCGGGTGCATAGGTGTTCTTTGGTGTCGGGTCGCGGCGTCGTTTTCAATGGGAGCCAGTGAAGACTTGCTGCTTGCGGCGACAGGAGAAGTGTCCGGAGGAATCCAAGCCTGGATTCGGAAGATGGAAGACCTGAAAGCAGAGGGGACAGTGTTCAAAGTCACTTGGCAGTGACTCGGGGCAAGGAAGATGGATGCCCACCGTTGTCGCAAGATTCAGGTCGTTCGCAGTTGCCTTGACTCTTCAGCCACGAGGTCCAGGAGGCGTCGACGACGACCAGGAGCTGGATTCGGCGTGTCCCACGATGTCTGCAGCTTACTGCGGTGTCAGCGACTCGATTGGAGCCAACAAGCCTTGGTAACAGCAAGTCTTGGGGAAAGTGTGAAGAGGCAATGGCGCAGACCAGCAAGGTCTGTGGGACTCACCCAGCGAGGGTAAGTCAGGCCAGGCCTGGAGCAACCAGGGGAGCCCTTCGGTTCCTTTAGAAAGTCTTCTGGGGACCCACAAGCCGGCTGGCAAGGGATCGCAAAGACGCCTCGGGAGGATTCGCTCACAGGGGCCCACGGTCACTCGGGATGTGGTAGGCCTCTGATCTTAGGAGGGATTCCTGCTGGAGGCTGGGACCACACGTGGTCCAAAGCACAAGTTCGTGGAACGTTGTGAAGGGGTTGCACTTGACAATAGTGCACGGTACCCAGGGGTTGCGGTTCCTCGTTACTCTTGGGGTCCACTGGCCTCAGCTTCGCTGGGGACTCACGATGGCCTTTGAGAAGTCAGGAAATTCACTTCATGGGCTGCAGGGACTTCGGACTCCGGCGGGAGCGGCGTAGTTTGCGACCGTCGTTTGTAGTTTTTGGTGCCTGCCAAGCAGGGGAGTCACTCCTTGACTCCAAGGGAGATTCTTCAGTCTTCCAAAGGTAGTGGAACGTCGAAGGTCCAGGATTCTTCTTCAGAGCGTCGTCCAGGGAAATCTAGGGTGCAATGCACAGGTTCCCCTCTTATACTAAAAGAAAGGGAGGGACTAGCTCTATGACCCTACCTATGGGAGGGTCAGGGGAGTGAGTGGCTACACCCACTTCCCTTTGTCCAGTTTCGCGCCAGAGCAGGGGCAGGTAGCCCCTGAGCCCGTTTGAACTGGCATATGCACAGAGGAGCCTTCTGCTCCCCCAGTGCAGGACTTCAAAGCACTCTAAGAGTGCACCCATCCAGCCCCAATACACTAAACCCTGTCTGGGAGGTGGTCACACCCCCTTGGGACAGGATATCTATTGTTGGGCTTCCTCCCCTGCGAGTGTTGGTCATCATCAGGAGGGCAGCCCAGTGTCTGTGACTGGTGGCATCCATTTTGTGATGCCAGGGCTCTGCAGGATTCTACCGCGTTTCCACAGTAGGTACATGTCTATCCCTCTAGAAGGGTGGAATGCTACCCCCGCCGCCAGGACTGGCGGGGGGTAGTATTCCAAGGTGTTTGACACCAAACACGACATGTTTCGATGCAGCCATTCCAAAGTTAGCATTTTACCGCGAGGATATAATGCACTTAAAAGTATATGGTTTAACCGCATCCACAAACAGCACCAGAGAATGGACTCTGAGAGCTGCAGAGGGGCCCTGCTCAGGCAGAGGCACCCCCTCACATAGAAGCCAAGCACCCTGCCCTCAGGATTGATAGGGCCTGCCTTAGGGGTGACTGATAGGGTTATATGTGTGTGTAGGAGAGATATAGGGAACCTATATCTCAGTGAGGGGTGCTAGCACTTCCTCACTCAGGCTGCAGTAGCAGGCCTGTGGTGTCAGATTTAGTCTGCTTCCCAGGGGTGGCATAATACATGCTGCAGCCCCTGGTAGGCCGGTGAAGTACCTATGCCCTTGGTACCTAAGGTACCATATACTAGGGACTCATAAGGTGCCACAGTATCCAATCACTAGTGCACCTAGAGTGCACTCCAAATCGTTTAGAGAGAACAGAGAGGCTGGGGCCCTGGTTAGCAGGGTCCCAGCCTGACTATAGCCAGAAACCAGTGTAAACATCAGAAAAAAAGTGGGGGCAACATAAGAGGCAGATCCTACTCTCCTACACCAGTTGTGACAGGGTGGGAGGAGTGTCCTTTCCTACTATGTTGGCAATTTTGTGGGGGCTAGTAAAATTGGAGTAGCCTTCTTGCTGGACGAAGTCCGGAACCCTATCCTCTATAAAGCTGTTCTTCTGGAGTGCCATCCGCCGTTGCCTTTGTTTTAAATCAGTTATCAAGTTTGTGAGAACTTGTGGCAGAGAGCTGAGTTTCTCCACTATGGGGAGGCATGTGCACGTCATTGTATGGTGACTATTTAGTGAATCCAATTTGCCTTCCAGTGTATCCATTTTAGTTGCTATCCCCATAATAACTGTTGCTATTACCTGCATTATATCCATTTGGAGCTCCAGTTTTTGTGACTGCTCTGTGAGAGCATTAATGGCACCTGTCAAAGTTGTATTTATTGAAGATAAGATGGAGTTTTGTTGGCTACACCCGGATGCTGGTGTATGCTTGGTTTTATACAATAGCGGTGAACAGTCTAGGACCTCCTCCATACTATTGGTTTCCGAGCCCAAGGCGGAAGGGAAAAAATGGGGGTCATAAAGCTTCGATAGTGACGGGGTTTGAACCAGGGACAGCTCTTGGAGACCACTACCTGAGCCTTGGGATGTTTCATTATTTTTGATGTTAGAGTTGGCTTGCGGGGAGGACAGGGCCGATGATATTTCAATGAACTCTGGTTCTTCCTGTGCGTGAGCAGCCTCCTGATGTAGCCCTGGAACTGCCTCCTGCTTGTCTGTATTTTTTCGGGGCAGGACTGGATTGTCTTGCGTCTGGCCCTTCATTGCAATTCTCCATGAGATGGGAGTAAAATAGCTAGTGATTGTCGCAACTTGGGGGTCTAGAGGCGCAGTGGGTGTTGACTCACCGAGGACATGAGAGGCTTTGATTAGTCCTTGTGAGGGGTAAACAATGCTCATATTTTTACCTTTGTCCTCTGTTTTCTTTTTTGTCATTGTCTGCCTCTGTTGTGTACCTGCTTTTTATGCTTCTTGTGACGTTTTTTGCCTTGTAGCTTGACCAGTAATCTGTAGTTCAGTTTCCAGATGGAGTAAAAGTCCTTGCTATTTTTGCCAACTAGAATTTACGCTCCGTGATTTTTCCGTACTTTATCCTTCTGGGGTGGAATTGATGTCATTTGTAATGTTGCCTTGCTAGTTCCTATGTTGTGCCAAGGGCTTTGGTTGTTGCTGGAGGGTTCAGGGGAGGGTTGTCTACTGCAGAGGCGGAGGCAAGGAGCTCCCCCAGGCCACAAGCCGCACCCAGGCCTAGCTGGGCCGCCTCCGCATTCTGGGGCTCATCCGGGACAAAGCCCATGCCACAGGATCTGAACCAGGGGCTACCTTGCTGATGCCCCCTGTCCACCCTCTGTTCTCCAGGAGCCAAGCCTCTCCTAGCTCTCATGGGAGGCGTTCTTGATTGATGGGTTCCTTCTTTTGCCTGGCCCAGTTCGTGCAATATCGCGTATTCTGGGGCTTGGTTAGCCAACACAGCTTACTTCTGTTATCTATAGGTAGGCAAAGTGGTGGCCTTGGCATCCCTGACCCTACTGGGAGCTGCTGCCCAAGGGGGAAACCTTCCTGTGCTCCCAAAGGGTCCTTACCGGTAATCCCGGTCCTTCCCCTTTTTTCCTCCTTCTCCCCTTCTTCTTCTCCCCTCTGTGCTCTGAGGGCTGGGCCAGAGCCAGGAGCTGGGGAGCAGGACAGGAGACAAGAAACGGGCAACAGGGTGTCGTCTGTAGTTCATGCCCATGCCCTGGCTACGCCTGATGGCTTCTCCTGGGCCTGGGCCAGCACCTCTCCTCCTCATGGTCGCACCTCCCTGCCGCCGGAGTGCTGCAATTGGTGCAGCGGCGCGCAACGGGGCACGGGGCACCACAGGGCTCTGCTGCTTGACCCCGAAACTCAGGCCGCAGGACCACAGAGACGCCGCAGGCCGCCACGGGCCGCATGAACAAAGGTCTGCAGGAACGCGCACTTCGGCGGATGTCGATGCGTGCTTCTAGTTCCGGGGGATTCCGACACGGATCGCTGAGCCGTTAAGACTAACGGCCCTGTGTACTTTCCATTTAAAACTATTGCAACACCATGATTATTCTATCATCTTGTCTCCAGGTCCAACCTGCGTCCGTTTAAGCACATTTTGATTGGTTGAATTCCAGCCATGTCAGTTGCTAGTAGGCTCTGTTATTTAGGCACTTATTTATTTAATTAGATATTTATTTGTTTACATGGTTTTATTTTACCACATTCATGGCCATGGGGTGGTGAAGAGGCTGTGCTTCACAGTGTTTTGATATGATAGATTCAATGATTCATGAGCTAATATCATCATTTGGGCAGCTTAGCATTATATTACAAAATCAACATATTTGAATAATAATCATACAAGGATCTAGCAATAACACAATAGAGTTGCAAAAAATAAGATTTGCATTCTAAGGAAGAATATTCAAATGAATAAGCAATTCAACATCAGTTTTCAATTAGATAAGGGGAGGAAGTTACAAAAGTAAAGTTTGCATTTTAAAGAAAAATCATTCCAAAGTGGGACTGTGTGCTAAAGTCATCAATATATATAACATACTGTGTTTATAAATCCATAGATTTTTGCTACATCCAATTATCACAGTAGCATTTATGGTTAGTAACCAAATCCTATTAGGTGAGAGGTTTACAAATCCATAGTTTGAAGCTCATGAGAATTTAAAACCATCATTTAGGATCATTAATCAGAATGCTCATTAAGGTATCAGTATCAGATATAACAAACAAAAGTGTATTTTGGACTGGGTAACTTGAAATCCTCCTGCCTATATGCATACTTCAATTCAGCAATTTAAATCATCCGAGCCCCGGTAATGTTTATTTGTTTTGCCTCTGATCCAGAGGTCAGGCATCAAAAATGCCTGTGGCAGACAGGAGAGCGTCCCTGACATCCCCTAAGTATTTGCCTGAGTTGTGAAGCTTCTAAGAACCTGACTCTTACCCTTGACATTGACGGGTATAAAAGATTTTCATGGAAGGGAGGAAAATGGAGGACATAGTTGAATTTGTAGCAAGTATAAAAGTTTTCTTGTTGCAGATTTAGGCATTAAGGTGATGAGATGATATTTTTTACGGAGTTTTATATAGCGCAAACTTGACCCGAATCGGGTATCTGAGCGCTTTACATAGCACCAGTTGCATTACATGAGGACACATTCATTTTTTATTTTTTTTTGTTAGGCACGGGGAGATTAAGTGAATTGCCCAGAATCACAGGATGTTCAGCGTCATTGCCGAGACTCGAACCCAGTTCCCCAGACAGATTCGAGGTTGACCGCCCTAGCCGTTAGGCCAACTCCTCTCCCCATGCCAAATATATGCCAAAAGATATTAATTTACATCAATAGCGGGATTATGAAAGAAAGGTTTTGTGAATTAATGTTAGCACATAGGGTGGAGCTAACATGTGGGTGGATTAGATTTGTAAACAAAATAATTTGGGAGTGACAAAGTCATATACTGGTCTGACCACTACGCTATCAAATTTTACCTAGTCAGAAATTCCTGTGTAGGGCACTGTCCCAGTCCTAAAAACTTGCCGGCCATGGAGAAAAATTGATCTAGCCACTTTGACCTCACATTTTTATTCTCCCTCTCTAATGGGCCACAATAGTCCAGATGATGCCCTCAAAGTCTTTGAAAGGGCCATCTCGCAAGCCTTGGACAAGATAGCTCCTGTCTCAATGGGCAGAGGCAAAACTAAGCATAAGACTCAGCTGGCCCCATGGTATACAGACTCCCTGAGGACAGAAAAGACAGCGTGTAGGAAACTAGAATGTAAATGGAGGGCATCGGAAAAAAATGAGGCTAGATTATCCTACAAACGAGCCCACAGACAACACCTTGATAACATTAAGGGGGCGATTACGATGCGGCCAGTAAAGGCTCCGACCTGTGGTCGGAGCCTTCAGGGCCGCATCATAATGGGCCGCGCGTTTTACTTTCCGACTGCCTCATTATGATGGAGGCGGTCACAAAGTAAATCGGCCGGTCATTCTGGCTGGCTTCCGACAGGCTCATAGAGCCCTTCGGCCAGTCGGAAGCCGGCCAGGAATCTCAAGGGCGGGCCTTTCGCCCTTGAGATTACGTTGCACGGTTTCCGACATGGTTTCCATGCCGGCCTGTCCGACATGGAAACCATGTCGGAAAGCGTGTATGGGGACCCCCAGCAGGGCCCCATTTAGTGCACGGCCTCTGGTTGGAGGCCAAAGGGGCACCTATGTTGCCCCCCTGTTGATCCCTGCACCTTGTGGCAGGCACCTTGTGGTGCCTGCCACGGGGTGCAGGGATGAACTGCACTTCCCTTTTCTCAATATGAGCTTATGTTATGGCCGCTCTATGGCCGTAACTCGAGCTCTCATTGACAAAAGGGAGCATGCGACCGAACAGTGTTCGGTCATATTGTAATGGGCCGGTCAGGACCACTGACCGAGTGTCGGTCGGTCCCAGGACCAAGTCGGTGTCGGGCGGAAGCAATTCGACGTAACATCGACATCAGCCCCTAAGTGTGCTAGGAATATTGTTAAAAGAATTGATAAAGCAGCCAACTCACATAAGGAATTGTTTAGAATTGTAAAGGAATTCTCTAATCCCAAATCCTGTGAAGCATCTATTCCAGCCTCCCAGGACCTGATAGAAAAGTTGGCAATTTACTTTGAGGAAAAAATAACCAAAATCTACAATACCTTTATTATGGAGAAGACAGAAGAAATGAATATGGAGTGTAGAAGGATGGTAACTACCCGTACAGTATTATTGACGGAGTTCACCATGGTAACACAAGAGGATATCAGTGCCATAATAAATGATAATATATAGGGTTATGTCAGGATCATCGGAAGACCTGGCTCCTCCCTATATTATGTCCACCCTGGCCCCTGTATTACCGCACAGCCTCACAGACCTGTTTAATCTGTCGTTAAATCTGGAAGTAATTCCAGTAAAATGGAAATCGTTGAGGGTTAAACCTATTCTTAAAGAAATAATGACAGATACTAGAGAACTAGGAAAGTTCAGTCTCCCTACTTCCTTTTTTCGGGAAGGTGTTGGAAACATTGGTGAACACACAATTGATGACGTACTTAGAAAGTCGACAATTGCTCTAACCTTCCCAGTCAGGTTTCCGTGCACGGCATAGCACTCAAACAGCATTAGTGGAAGTACTAGACAACATAAGACTCTCTCTTGATGATGGATACTCAGCAATGCTGGTTCTATTGGATTTCTCAGCCGCGTTCGACACCATCTCCCACGTAGTCTTAACTAAAAGACTAGAAGAGATTGGGGTCGGAAGGAAAACCCTTGGCTGGATAAAGAACTTTCTGAATGGAAGGACACATTCGGGGCAACTAGAGTCGTATGTCTCGAAAACCATATTCTTGGACAGGGGAGTGCCACAGGAAAAGGCATTCAGCCCTACTCTTTTCAATATATATGTGGCACCACTTGCACCAGGGATAAAATCATATGACTTTAATGTCATCTCTTATGCAGATAGTTTAGAAAAAGGGCCTGGGCGAGGCATGTGATAAACTGAACACAGGCTGAAGATCTAGAACATGAATCACTTTATAACATGTGCACAATCAATCATCAACATAATACACGTAACTATTATTAAATTATTTATTTTATCGTATTTTTGATATTCATAAAAAATCTGTTTTTTTCTTTCATTTTTTTTATATAAAAACAAGTGTGCATAATTGTATTTAAGGATTATACAGAGACAATTTTGGTGTGTTGTCCAATTTCACAGTAGATACATACATACATGCTTGGTCACTATAGATACAATATTTTCTCTTATTTTTAGGCGTCTAAATTAAGACAATTGATAAAACTTGTTTGCTATTTATACATAATATGCATAATAGATGGCTGAATGTTGTAAAAGAAGCTGGCGGTTTGTTGACACTACGCGCGTTTCGGCAAAAGCCTTCATCAGGAATCTAGATTTTTTAGCCTGCAGGATGATAAAATAAGGTAGTCTAAGGTTAGTTCTAAGGGATTAGTAGAGGAGTTGAGACCACCATGGGAATACTGCAGAAGATGCCTCCAAACCTTATACACAAGTGAACATGCTGCACGTGTCTTTGTGATGTGGTGATTGCTGCATGCGATACCATAAGATCTTGAAAATAGAAAATAAATTAATAAAGTACCCGAATGAAGTGAAAAAAGTCTATAAAATATCCCGAGGGAAAAATTGCAAGAGGAAACGCATGCTGAAAGGAGAAGAAGGATAATGCCTGCATAACTAGTATTCAACTAGTAAATGGTAAAAGGGGTACAGTGCGCACATTCCGGGGCTCCGACTCAATATTATACCATCTAGTGGGCTGAACAAATGAAGTGCCCCGAAAAGGATGGCATACCTGCTGGCGATAACGCGGCTCAGAAATCACAAGGAAGGAAATAGATGTGCGGGTGGTAAAAGCCTGCACTTCATTTGTTTTGATATATATATATATATATATATATATATATATATATATATATATATATATAATATATATATATAATATATATATTTATGAATATATATATATATTTATGAATATATATATTTATGTATGTATATATATTTATGTATGTATATTTATGTATGTATATTTATTTATATATTTATGTATGTATGTATATGTATGCATATATATGTGTGTATATATATATATATATATATATATATATATATATATATATATATCAAGCTCCTTCTTCCCACGCCGATATACAAGGAAGAGCACTCGCGGGGTGATGTTAGAGTCTGTTTATTAAGAGCAAAACAGACGCGTCTGTTTTGCTCTTAATAAAAAGACTCTAACATCACCCCGTGAGTGCTCTTCCTTGGTATATCGGCGTGGGGAAGAAGGAGCTTGGATATTTTCGCGGTACACCGCCGCGATCAAAGCACCCGTCCGCGAGTGCACCTGCAACGGTGTATTGGAGCAGACATATATATATATATATTCACTGAATAAACCATAGGTTTCAGGGGCGTTATAGTTAGTTGGACATTTCACTCGTACAAAACCATAGAAATTCCCCCGTTATAGTTAGTTCAGCTAATTATAACTCGCGCGCCCGCAATGCACTGCTGATGACGTCACATATTACATCACTCATGACATGGTCAGTGACATCACTCATGACATCACTGATGACATCTCAAATGACATCACTGATGACATCACTGATGACATCATCCTTGTGATAGAGTGGCAGACCTCCTCTCACCCTAATATAACCTTTGATACACACACTCAAAAATACAAACTAACATTTTCAAAACAATGGACATACCAATACCAGTTACAACACACCTATTCAGTAATTCCAAGATCTACACACACATCCACTCATTCACCAACAGTCCCTATACAGTCACTCATACATGTACTCACTCATCATATGTACTCATACACCTATACATCCTGTTACACACCGCCACTCATCCATAGAGTTACTCACACACATAGTCACACATGCAAACAAAGTATCAAACATCCATTTACTTGCATATACAGTTATACACACACTACCACACTTCTACAGAAACTTACACATACTTACTCTCTTAAACAATCACTTATAGAAACACCTACTTATTTGTACAGGAACTCTTCCAATCTCTCACTCTCACATATACTCACTTATATACACCAATACTCACATATACTAGTTTAAAACATATGTAGTTACTCATAAAGACACTATTGAGACAGTCATTCACTCACTAACACACCCATACACATACTCATCCACCTATACAGTCCTGCACACATGCTGTCTTCAACACATACAAACAGTGAGTCACTCATTCATGCATCTATGCACTAAGTAATACCCCCCACTGAACCATACAGACACTCAGACACTCATACTGATACTCAAAAACCAACTAATAACCCATATAGACACTCATGTAGCTACTCACCAAACCATGCAGCCACTTATACACAAAGTGAGAGACTGATACAGATATTTTCATATTTAAACATTACTCACTAACCCATGTATTCACTAAGATACACTTAGTCAGTTATACAATCAATTTTACAAAACAAAATCATCCATTTAGACACTTATATACCCATTTATTCTTCCATCGACCTTGAGATATACATATATAAAACATATTTAATTTTCAGAAAAACACACATTCACTGGATGATGTCATCAGTGATGTCATCAGTGATGTCATTTGAGATGTCATCAGTGATGTCATGAGTGATGTCACTGACCATGTCATGAGTGATGTAATATGTGACGTCATCAGCAGTGCATTGCGGGCGCGCTGAGTTATAGTTAGCTGAACTAACTATAACGGGGGAATTTCTATGGTTTTGTACGAGTGAAATGTCCAACTAACTATAACGCCCCTGAAACCTATGGTTTTTTCAGTGAATTTCTAAGGTTTTTTAAATGCTAATTTCTAACTATAACGTGCCTGAAACCTATGGTTTTTTCAGTGAATTTCTAAGGTTTTTTAAATGCTAATTTCTAACTATAATGTGCCTGAAACCTATGGTTTTTTTAGTGAATATATATATATTTATTATACTATGTATACATGTGAAAATGTCTCGGTCCCCCGTTTGCCTCGGTGGCACGGATAAAATGGGTGGAACTGACGTCAGCACGCCGACGAGGTTCTCTTATGGCTCCGATGACGTCATACGGTGTCGCGAGCGGAGCCGTGCTATTATGACGTCCTCGTTGATGTGGGAGAGCTAGGAAAGAAAGAATTTCCGTGGAATGCTGGTGCAGGGGATATTCACCTAAGTGTTCAGGCTAGTCCTTTGGGAGCAACTGTTTATGTTGCCACTCCAGAAACCGAAACCAGTGATCCGAGGGCAGAGGCCCTGCAGATGGCACACGAGGTGGGGTGCCCAGTCGTGTGCACCGGCGGGGCAGCGAAGTGACAAGCACCACAACCCACAAAAAAGGTAACGAGGGCACTGAATAACACAGGATCTTCTCTTTGTATCTGGCAGGAACAACGAAGTTAAAATGCCCTAGTACCAAAATGTAGAATTAGTGCTACAACGGTCTTCAAGAGGACCTGCGATGCCGCTTCTGCCTCCCGTACCCTGGAGGCGGCACATGGGTCACGCGGTACGGTCATACAGCGGTAGGACGCACACTCGTTGACCTCTCATGGCACTGCTCCACACTTCAGGGAGGACGCTTTCCATTAGCTATGTTTTCTGATGACATGTCGCGCCGGCCCTGTCCAACAACAGAACTCCTTTAGATCCAAACAGACTCTTCCACTCTCTCACCGGAAGTGAAACCAGGCCACGCGGACACTTTCACAATACAACAGCCGGGAATGCACTTTTCGGTAAAAAACCACATTCCTTCCTCCTAATTAATCAAATAAACGTCTCACTGAAGAACAGGGGCCAGCTTCGATCGGTAAACAGCCGTTACACCGACTTTTTTACTTTGCGATACCATTACAACGCATGCATTACCACGCATGCGTTGTACATCACGAAGTCATTAGTAAGCATTTTTTTAGAACGCATGGTCATTTACCACGCATGCCTTTACAATGAATTTTGTTGTAAAGGTATGTATGGTAAATGACCATGCGTTCTAAAAAACATGTAGACGATCCATGTCGTTGTAAGGAAACAGAGGCTGTTCCGTTTCCTCACAATGATGTGCACCGCCCCTCAGAGACGACGTGAAGCAGGAACCACGAGGAGAGAGGAACCACAAGGAGTGAGAGGTAAGGGGGATTGGGCATGGGGTGGGGGTTTCTTTTCTAGGGTTTAGGGTAGTGCAGTGGTGTTTGGGTGGTGTAGGGGGTCGTGCTTGGGGTAGTGTTTTAGGGTTTAGGGTAGTGCAGTGGTGTTTGGGTAGTGTAGGGGGTCGTGCTGGGGGTAGTGTTTTAGGGTTTAGGGTAGTGCAGTAGTGTAGAGGGTCGTGCTGGGGGTAGTGTTTTAGGGTTTAGGGTAGTGCAGTGGTGTATGGGTAGTGTAGGGGATCGTGCTGGGTTAGTGTTTTAGGGTTTAGGGTAGTGCAGTGGTGTTTGAGTAGTGTAGGGGGTCATGCTGGTGGTAGTGTTTTAGGGTTTAGGGTAGTGCAGTGGTGTTTGGGTAGTGTAGGGGGTCATGCTGGGGGTAGTGTTTTATGGTTTAGGGTAGTGCAGTGGTGTTTGGGTAGTGTAGGGGGTCGTGCTGGGGGTAGATTTAGGGTTTAGGGTAGTGCAGTGGTGTTTGGGTAGTGTAGGGAGTCGTGCTGGGGGTAGTGTTTTAGGGTTTAGGGTAGTGCAGTGGTGTTTGTGTAGTGTAGGGGTTGTGCTGGGGGTAGTGTTTTGGGGTTTATGTTAGTGCAGTGGTGTTTGGGTAGTGTAGGGGGTAGTGCTGGGGTAGTGTTTTAGGGTTTAGGGTAGTGCAGGGGTGTTTGTGTAGTGTAGGGGGTAGTGCTGGGGGTAGTGCTGGGGGTAGTGTTTTAAGGTTTAGGGTAGTGCAGTGGTGTTTGGGTAGTGTAGGGGTTCATGCTGGGGGTAGTGTTTTAGGGTTTAGGGTATGGCAGTGGTGTTTGGGTAGTGTAGGGGGTCGTGCTGGGGGTCGATTTAGGGTTTAGGATAGTGCAGTGGTGTTTGTGTAGTGTAGGGGGTCATGCTGGGGGTTGTGTTTTAGGGTTTAGGGTAGTGCAGTGGTGTTTGTGTAGTGTAGGGGGTCATGCTGGGGGTAGTGTTTTAGGGTTTAGGGTAGTGCAATGGTGTTTGTGTAGTGTAGGGGGTAGTGTTTTAGGGTTTAGGGTAGTGCAGTGGTGTTTGTGTACTGTAGGGGGTCGTGCTGGGTTCTAGTGTTTTAGGGTTTAGGCTGGTGCAGTGGTATTTGTGTAGTGTAGGGGGTAGATTTAGGGTTTAGGGTAGTGCAGTGGTGTTTGGGTAGTGTAGGGGGTCGTGCTGGGGGTAGTGTTTTTGAGTTTAGGGTAGTGCAGTTGTGTTTGGGTATTGAAGGGGTCGTGCTGGGGGTAGTGTTTTAGGGTTTAGGGTAGTGCAGTGGTGTTTGGGTAGTGTAGGGGTCAACCAACATGAATTTGTCCTTGTGTGATGTAACCAATGCTCATGTAAAGCACTCCAATACCTGACCAGTCTGCACTATATAAAACTGCAAAAACAAAAAATAAAAAGTGTTTTGCACACTTCTGTCATTGGGCTATACGTGGGCTACCTCTGGGTGATATTTGTGCTACATTTGGGCTCTTTTTTCTCTGGTGGCCATCTTGGAAGACTTCTTTGTTATGAAGTTTCCTAGTTTCCTCATTTACTACATTCTCCTCAGTAGGAAATGCTTTCAGTTTTTTACTTTGATTCCATCAAGAAGGCATTCAGATGTGTCACACATTTGCCATACATTCAGAATGTTAGCACTCTAGTTGTTCATTAGATCACTGTAGTAAAGCTACTGCTCACCAAGGAGTTAACTGGAAGTCTACTGCTGGTATTGAAAGTGATTGTTTCAGTCTGCATGTCAGAATTTTCTAATGAAATAGAAGAGGATTTGAGATCTCACTTAAAACATGCCCTAAATTTTCTTTTTGCAGCACTAACCATAATTTCTATGGCAAAATGAACCCCTCAATTTGTTACTTTTTAAATTAAATGTTTTAAGTGTTACCAGTTTATTCCAATCAAGATGGCTTCAGGTGTGCCATACTTTTGTCATAAGTAAGGCTGTTAGCACTCTAGTTGTTCTTTAGAACACTCTGGGAAGCTGCAGTAGAACACAAAGGCATCAACTGACAGGCTGCTCCTGTTGAAATATAACAGGAAGATATTTGAGATCTCACTTAAAACATGTCCTAATTTTTCTTTCTACAGCACTAACCATAATTTCTATGGCAAAATGAACCCCCTCATTTTGTTCCTTTTTAAATTAAATGTTTTAAGTGTTACCAGTTTATTCCAATCAAGATGGCTTCAGGTGTGCCATACTTTTGTCATAAGTAAGACTGTTAGCGCTCTAGTTGTTCTTTAGAACACTCTGGGAAGCTGCAGTAGAACACAAAGGCATCAACTGACAGGCTGCTCCTGTTGAAATATAACAGGAAGATATTTGAGATCACACTTGAAACATGTCCTAATTTTTCTTTCTACAGCACTAACCATAATTTCTATGACAAAATGAACCCCATCATTTTGTTCCTTTTAAATTAAATGTTTTAAGTGTTACCAGTTTATTCCAATCAAGATGGCTTCAGGTGTGCCATACTTTTGTCATAAGTAAGGCTGTTAGCACTCTAGTTGTTCTTTAGAACACTCTGGGAAGCTGCAGTAGAACACAAAGGAATCAACTGACAGTCTCTGCCATTGTTGGATGTACATGTTTTACTGAGAATGTCAGACTTCATTCTCACATGACTGAGAAAGATAATGTGAATTTACCGAAAATATGCTCTCATTTTAGCTTCTGGAGCACCTTCCAAAACTGTATGGGACAAGCATGTGAAAATAGTTTTCTCTCAAACATGATTCATGATATCCCAGCAGAAGGTTTTTCACAGGGTAAAATCACCTTAGAACACACCACAATTCCTGAAATTAGTATGGTACCATCAACAAATGAATTCTAATGTAACTAAAGTCTGTTATCACCCTTTATAGTTCTCCTTTTGGTAACCCTCAAAATCTTCGATTCACTACAATGCATTTCAATGGGGTACTATCATTTATATTGGTCCCAAGATGGCTGCCAGCAATTCCAGGATGAAGTGCTGACAGCCAATCAGATCTCACGATGACATGTGTGGTTAGGCTCCGCCCAGATATATATGTGTTTTTACTTTTGATTTTCTCAGCAACTACTGAACGGATTTACACCATTTAACAAAAGGGTTCTTTCTGAACCAAGAACTACCTCTTTGCCAAATTTGGTGTAATTCCGTTCAGCATTTCGGGCTGTAGCCTTGCATAACGTTTCCTATGGGAAATTGATTTTTTGACTCTTATTCTTTTAATTTCTCCGCAACTACTGAACGGATTTACACCATTTAACAAAAAGGGTTCTTTCTGAACCAAGAACTACCTCTTTGCCAAATTTTGTGTAATTCCGTTCAGCAGTTCGGGCTGTAGCCGTGGCTAAAGTTTCCTATAGGAAAATGAATGGGAAAACACGTTTTGGGACCCCCTTTTTCTCGGCCCCGCTTGACGAATCACCCCGAAACTTTCAGGGTAGGAGCGGACCGGAGCGGGCCATAAAGTTTGAAAATTTCGCGAAGATTCCTCAACCGACGCAAGAGTTATTTCAAATAGAATGTTGCGGATTTCCTATGGAAAATAGGTCCTAACTATAACTATCTACTGGCGACCGCCAGTAGATAATATTTATATATATATATAGTTTAGGTGGAAAGCAGCTCCAGTATAACGCACTCTCAACACCAGCGACACTCTAAATTTGTTCACCTCAAATGTCTACTTTTCTATCTAAGTCTTTAAGCGTAGGATAAGCGCAGTGCCATCCACGCCGAGATAGAAAGGGACAAAGTCTTTTGCCATTTCTACAGCAAAGTCTTTAAGCATAGGATTATATATATATATATATATATATCAATCAAAAAACAGGGTGTCCCCAAGGAAACATCGCACCTGGAAGGGTTACCGCTCTACACCTCCGGCAGCAGCAACCACTGTGAGCTCTGGCAACTTTTCATTTGCATAAAGCCATACGCGTTTCAAGCCGTAGCCCTTGATCATTGACATGCAAAAACCAAAGTGAGGCAGCAAAGTAAATTAGGAACACCTTTATTTTGTTCAAAGTCCCGCCCATTTGGGCGTTAGCATGCATGGCATTCTGGTAGATGCAGTCCATCTGCTGGGACTCACGTTCCATGTAAAACCAAGTGGCTCTGCTGCCTCACATTTGTGTCAATATCAATCCGGTTGGGTGGAGGTTACCAAGAGGGTCACGGTGTTGCTCCCAATGTAATCCGGTGGTGAGGCCCCATCCACTCACGAACCGTGCCCGCAGTAGCGAGCACCAGGATCCGCTAAACTCCAGCGGCGGGACATCTCCACGGCCGGACCAGCCGCAAAACATCAAAAAAACAGGGTGTCCCCAAGGAAACATCGCACCTGGAAGGGTTACCGCTCTACACCTCCGGCAGCAGCAACCACTGTGAGCTATGGCAACTTCCCATTTGCATAAAGCCATACGCGTTTCAAGCCGAAGCCCTTGATCACTGGCATGCAAAAACCAAAGTGAGGCAGCAAAGTAAATTAGGAACACCTTTATTTTGTTCAAAGTCCCGCCCATGTGGGCGTTAGCAGGCATGGCATTATGGTAGATGCAGTCCATCTGCTGGGACTCACGTTCCATGTAAAACCAAGTGGCTCTGCTGCCTCACATTTGTGTCAATATCAACCCGGTTGGGTGGAGGTTACCAAGAGGGTCACGGTGTTGCTCCCAATGTAATCCGGTGGTGAGGCCCCATCCACTCCCGAACCGTGCCCGCAGTAGCGAGCACCAGGATCCGCTAAACTCCAGCGGTGGGACATCTCCGCGGCCGGACCAGCCGCAAAACATCAAAAAAACAGGGTGCCCCCAAGGAAACATCGCACCTGGAAGGGTTACCGCTCTACACCTCCAGCAGCAGCAACCACTGTGAGCTCTGGCAACTTCCCATTTGCATAAAGCCATACGCGTTTCAAGCCGTAGCCCTTGATCACTGGCATGCAAAAACCAAAGTGAGGCAGCAAAGTAAATTAGGAACACCTTTATTTTGTTCAAAGTCCCGCCCAGGTGTAGAGTATGTAGTATGCTTTGTATTGGCAGCCAGTGCAGAAGATGCCTCCAAACCTTATACCCAAGTGGCGACCGCCAGTTGGATATATATATATATATATATATATATATGTGTATATATATATATATATATATATGTATATGTATTTTCGTGTGCTTATATTTTGTATGTCGATAGCTGCTAACTATTTATATCTATTTATGATTATAGATTTTTATCATGCAATTCAATTTCATGATATGTGTTGATGAGATGGCTCAGTAGTAGTATGTTGTTGAGCTTGAGCTCTATTATATGAGTGGGAGGGATTGTTCTCGCGAGGTGTCGCTATATAATGATGTCACAGGTCCTGGCACGTCATGTGATCAAGACCGGGAGACCCGGTCGAAACGCGTCATGCTGTGGATATTGCAATAAAGCACTGACAAACTTGAAATACGTTGTGGTCCGTACCTGATTTTCCGTGAAGAGGAATTCGATTCAGGATTGTGGTTGTTTTATTTATATATATATATATATATATTTATATATATATATATATATATATATATATATATATATATTTATTTATTTATCCAAACGAAGAGGTTGCCCTCAGAAGAAGAGCCCGCACAAGTGGATGATACGTTTCTTTTTATTTAGAGGCTGGAGCGTAGGTTTAGAATTCCCCAACAGCGTTATTGCAATCCAAAGGTCGACGCGTTTCGGGCTACTCGTAGAGGAACACTTGTAGCACCACATTTACCAGAAGGCCGTGCAAGCGACCATGCCCATTATGGGCAGGTATAAATATTATAAAGGAAATTCAGGTGCGCTAAAACTGCCTTGGACGCTCCAGGTCATGCCTATGACAAAGGGCGAGTAGCCCAACACGCATCGGCTTTTGGATTGCAATAACGCTGTTGGGGATTTCTGAACCTACGCTCCAGCCTCTAAATAAAAAGAGATGTATCATCCACTTGTGCGGGCTCTTCTTCTGAGGGCAACCTCTTCGTTTGGATATGTTAGCAGGCAAGGCATTCTGGTAGATGCAGTCCATCTGCTGGGACTCACGTTCCATGTAAAACCAAGTGGCTCTGCTGCCTCACATTTGTGTCAATATCAACCCGGTTGGGTGGAGGTTACCAAGAGGGTCACAGTGTTGCTCCCAATGTAATCCGGTTGTGAGGCCCCATCCACTCCCAAACCGTGCCGCAGTAGCGAGCACCAGGATCCGCTAAACTCCAGCGGTGGGACATCTCCGCGGCCGTACCAGCCGCAAAACATCAAAAAACCAGGGTGTCCCCAAGGAAATATCGCACCTGGAAGGGTTACAGCTCTACACCTCCGGCAGCAGCAACCACTGTGAGCTCTGGCAACTTCCCATTTGCATAAAGCCATACGCATTTCAAGCCGTAGCCCTTGATCACTGGCATGCAAAAACCAAAGTGAGGCAGCAAAGTAAATTAGGAACACCTTTATTTTGTTCAAAGTCCCGCCCATGTGGGCGTTAGCAGGCATGGCATTCTGGTAGATGCAGTCCATCTGCTGGGACTCACGTTCCATGTAAAACCAAGTGGCTCTGCTGCCTCACATTTGTGTCAATATCAACCCGGTTGGGTGGAGGTTACCAACAGGATCACAGTGTTGCTCCCAATGTAATCCGGTGGTGAGGCCCCATCCACTCCCGAACCGTGCCCGCACTAGCGAGCACCAGGATCCGCTAAACTCCAGCGGCAGGACATCTCCGCGGCCGGACCAGCCGCAAAACATCAAAAAACAGGGTGTCCCCAAGGAAACATCTCACCTGGAAGGGTTACCGCTCTACACCTCCGGCAGCAGCAACCACTGTGAGCTCTGGCAACTTTCCATTTGCATAAAGCCATACGCGTTTCAAGCCGTAGCCCTTGATCACTGGCATGCAAAAACCAAAGTGAGGCAGCAAAGTAAATTAGGAACACCTTTATTTTGTTCAAAGTCCCGCCCAGGTGTAGAGTATGTAGTATGCTTTGTATTGGCAGCCAGTGCAGAAGATGCCTCCAAACCTTATACCCAAGTGGCGACCGCCAGTTGGATATATATATATATATATATATATATATATATATATATATATATATATGTGTATATATATATATATATATATATATATATATGTATATGTATTTTCGTGTGCTTATATTTTGTATGTCGATAGCTGCTAACTATTTATATCTATTTATGATTATAGATTTTTATCATGCAATTCAATTTCATGATATGTGTTGATGAGATGGCTCAGTAGTAGTATGTTGTTGAGCTTGAGCTCTATTATACGAGTGGGAGGGATTGTTCTCGCGAGGTGTCGCTATATAATGATGTCACAGGTCCTGGCACGTCATGTGATCAAGACCGGGGAGACCCGGTCGAAACGCGTCATGCTGTGGATATTGCAATAAAGCACTGACAAACTTGAAATACGTTGTGGTCCGTACCTGATTTTCCGTGAAGAGGAATTCGATTCAGGATTGTGGTTGTTTTATTTATATATATATATATATATATTTATATATATATATATATATATATATATATTTATTTATTTATCCAAACGAAGAGGTTGCCCTCAGAAGAAGAGCCCGCACAAGTGGATGATACGTTTCTTTTATTTAGAGGCTGGAGCGTAGGTTTAGAATTCCCCAACAGCGTTATTGCAATCCAAAGGTCGACGCGTTTCGGGCTACTCGTAGAGGAACACTTGTAGCACCACATTTACCAGAAGGCCGTGCAAGCGACCATGCCCATTATGGGCAGGTATAAATATTATAAAGGAAATTCAGGTGCGCTAAAACTGCCTTGGACGCTCCAGGTCATGCCTATGACAAAGGGCGAGTAGCCCAACACGCATCGGCTTTTGGATTGCAATAACGCTGTTGGGGATTTCTGAACCTACGCTCCAGCCTCTAAATAAAAAGAGATGTATCATCCACTTGTGCGGGCTCTTCTTCTGAGGGCAACCTCTTCGTTTGGATATGTTAGCAGGCAAGGCATTCTGGTAGATGCAGTCCATCTGCTGGGACTCACGTTCCATGTAAAACCAAGTGGCTCTGCTGCCTCACATTTGTGTCAATATCAACCCGGTTGGGTGGAGGTTACCAAGAGGGTCACAGTGTTGCTCCCAATGTAATCCGGTTGTGAGGCCCCATCCACTCCCAAACCGTGCCGCAGTAGCGAGCACCAGGATCCGCTAAACTCCAGCGGTGGGACATCTCCGCGGCCGTACCAGCCGCAAAACATCAAAAAACCAGGGTGTCCCCAAGGAAATATCGCACCTGGAAGGGTTACCGCTCTACACCTCCGGCAGCAGCAACCACTGTGAGCTCTGGCAACTTCCCATTTGCATAAAGCCATACGCATTTCAAGCCGTAGCCCTTGATCACTGGCATGCAAAAATCAAAGTGAGGCAGCAAAGTAAATTAGGAACACCTTTATTTTGTTCAAAGTCCCGCCCATGTGGGCGTTAGCATGCATGGCATTCTGGTAGATGCAGTCCATCTGCTGGGACTCACGTTCCATGTAAAACCAAGTGGCTCTGCTGCCTCACATTTGTGTCAATATCAACCCGGTTGGGTGGAGGTTACCAAGAGGGTAACGGTGTTGCTCCCAATGTAATCCGGTGGTGAGGCCCCATCCACTCCCGAACCGTGCCCGCAGTAGCGAGCACCAGGATCCGCTAAACTCCAGCGGCGGGACATCTCCACGGCCGGACCAGCCGCAAAACATCAAAAAAACAGGGTGTCCCCAAGGAAACATCGCACCTGGAAGGGTTACCGCTCTACACCCCCGGCAGCAGCAACCACTGTGAGCTCTGGCAACTTCCCATTTGCATAAAGCCATACGCGTATCAAGCCGTAGCCCTTGATCACTGGCATGCAAAAACCAAAGTGAGGCAGCAAAGTAAATTTGGAACACCTTTATTTTGTTCAAAGTCCCGCCCATGTGGGCGTTAGCAGGCATGGCATTCTGGTAGATGCAGTCCATATGCTGGGACTCGCGTTCCATGTAAAACCAAGTGGCTCTGCTGCCTCACATTTGTGTCAATATCAACCCGGTTGGGAGGAGGTTACCAAGAGGGTCACGGTGTTGCTCCCAATGTAATCCGGTGTTGTGGCCCCATCCACTCCCAAACCGTGCCCGCAGTAGCGAGCACCAGGATCCGCTAAACTCCAGCGGTGGGACATCTCCGTGGCCGGATCAGTCGCAAAACATAAAAAAAACAGGGTGTCCCCAAAGAAACATCGCACCTGGAAGGGTTACCGCTCTACACCTTCGGCAGCAGCAACCACTGTAAGCTCTGGCAACTTCCCATTTGCATAAAGCCATACGCATTTCAAGCCGTAGCCCTTGATCACTGGCATGCAAAAACCAAAGTGAGGCAGCAAAGTAAATTAGGAACACCTTTATTTTGTTCAAAGTCCCGCCCATGTGGGCGTTGGCAGGCATGGCATTATGGTAGATGCAGTCCATCTGCTGGGACTCACGTTCCATGTAAAACCAAGTGGCTCTGCTGCCTCACATTTGTGTCAATATCAACCCGGTTGGGTGGAGGTTACCAAGAGGGTCACAGTGTTGCTCCCAATGTAATCCAGTTGTGAGGCCCCATCCACTCCCAAACCGTACCCGCAGTAGCGAGCACCAGGATCCGCTAAACTCCAGCGGTGGGAGATCTCCACGGCCGGACCAGCCGCAAAACATCAAAAAACCAGGGTGTCCCCAAGGAAACATCGCACGTGGAAGGGTTACCGCTCTACACCTCCGGCAGCAGTAACCACTGTGAGCTCTGGCAACTTCCCATTTGCATAAAGCCATACGCGTTTCAAGCCGTAGCCCTTGATCACTGGCATGCAAAAACCAAAGTGAGGCAGCAAAGTAAATTAGGAACACCTTTATTTTGTTCAAAGTCCCGCCCATGTGGGTGTTAGCAGGCATGGCATTCTGGTAGATGCAGTCCATCTGCTGGGACTCATGTTCCATTTAAAACCAAGTGGCTCTGCTGCCTCTCAATTGGGTCAATATCAACCCGGTTGGGTGGAGGTTACCAAGAGGGTCACGGTGTTGCTCCCAATGTAATCCGGTGGTGAGGCCCCATCCACTCCCGAACCGTGCCCGCAGTAGCGAGCACCAGGATCCGCTAAACTCCAGCGGTGGGACATCTCCACGACCGGACCAGCCACAAAACATCAAAAAAACAGGGTGTCCCCAAGGAAACATCGCACCTGGAAGGGTTACCGCTTTGGTTTTTGCATGCCAGTGATCAAGGGCTACGGTTTGAAACACGTATGGCTATATGCAAATGGGAAGTTGCCAGAGCTCACAGTGGTTGCTGCTGCCGGAGGTGTAGAGTATGGAGTATGCTTTGTATTGGCAGCCAGTGCAGAAGATGCATCCAAACCTTATACCCAAGTGGCGACCGCCTGTAGGATATATATATATATATATATGTATATATATATATATATATATGTATTTTCGTGTGCTTATATTTTGTATGTCAATAGCTGCTAACTATTTATATCTATTTATGCTAAACATTTATATCTATTCATGATTATATATTTTTATCATGCAATTCAATTTCATGATATGTGTTGATGAGATGGCTCAGTAGTAGTATGTTGTTGAGCTTGAGCTCTATTATACGAGTGGGAGGGATTGTTCTCGCGAGGTGTCGCTATATAATGATGTCACAGGTCCTGGCACGTCATGTGATCAAGACCGGGGAGACCTGGTCGAAACGCATCATGCTGTGGATATTGCAATAAAGCACTGACAAACTTGAAATACGTTGTGGTCCGTACCTGATTTTCCATGAAGAGGAATTCGATTCAGGATTGTGGTTGTTTTATTTATATATATATATATATATATATATATATATATTTATTTATATTTATTTATTTATTTATTTATCCAAACGAAGAGGTTGCCCTCAGAAGAAGAGCCCGCACAAGTGGATGATACTTTTCTTTTTATTTAGAGGCTGGAGCGTAGGTTCAGAATTCCCCAACAGCGTTATTGCAATCCAAAAGTCGACGTGTTTCGGGCTACTCGTAGAGGAACACTTGTAGCACCACATTTACCAGAAGGCCGTGCAAGCGACCATGCCCATTATGGGCAGGTATAAATATTATAAAGGAAATTCAGGTGCGCTAAAACTGCCTTGGACGCTTCAGGTCATGCCTATGACAAAGGGCGAGTAGCCCAACACGCATCGGCTTTTGGATTGCAATAACGCTGTTGGGGATTTCTGAACCTACGCTCCAGCCTCTAAATAAAAAGAGACGTATCATCCACTTGTGCGGGCTCTTCTTCTGAGGGCAACCTCTTCGTTTGGATTTGTACGGCTGGCCCAGCCGTGGGGGAGCCCCGCTGCGTGTGAGCGGACCCATGGTAACACTAACTGGCGGTTACCAAACAGGACAAGTGGTGTCCATTTGGAGGTTTTAAGACGGCAGTGGTAATGTGTTCAGGACTGCTCAACGACCCACTGGGGAATTTTATTGACATTATCTATGGAGTACAAGACAACTCACAAGTAGAGGAACACTGGTAGCACCACATTTACCAGAAGGCCGTGCAAGCGACCACGCCCATTATGGGCGGGTATAAATATTATAAAGGAAATTCAGGTGCGCTAAAACTACCTTGGACACTCCAGGTCATGCCTTTGACAAAGGGTGAGTAGCCCGATACGCGTCGGCTTTTGGATTGCAATAACGCTGTTGGGGATTTCTGAACCTACGCTCCAGCCTCTAAATAAAAAGAGACGTATCATCCACTTGTGCGGGCTCTTCTTCTGAGGGCATCCTCTTCGTTTGGATTTGTACGGTTGGCCCAGCCGTGGGGGAGCCCCGCTGTGTGTGAGCGGACCCATGGTAACACTAACTGGCGGTTACCAAACGGGACAAGTGGTGTCCATTTGGAGGTTTTAAGACGGCAGTGGTAATGTGTTCAGGACTGCTCAACGACCCACTGGGGAATTTTATTGACATTATCTATGGAGTCAAGACAACTCACAAGTAGAGGAACACTGGTAGCACCACATTTACCAGAAGGCCGTGCAAGCGACCACGCCCATTATGGGCGGGTATAAATATTATAAAGGAAATTCAGGTGCGCTAAAACTACCTTGGACACTCCAGGTCATGCCTATGATAAAGGGCGAGTAGCCCGAAACGCGTTGGCTTTTGGATTGCAATAACGCTGTTGGGGATTTCTGAACCTACGCTCCAGCCTCTAAATAAAAAGAGACGTATCGTCCACTTGTGCGGGCTCTTCTTCTGAGGGCAACCTCTTCGTTTGGGTATATATATATATATATATATATATATATATATATATCTTTCAACAAGGTGCCCAGAGATGAAGCCGCACTCCGTAGCAGGTAAGTGTGTTACACTTTATTAAACATAAACATGCAGCTTCCCATCCAGCATTCAGTCTTGCGGTCTGACGCGTTTCAAAGCACTTTTGCTTCTTCTTCAGAGACCGTGCCAGGACTCTATTTCTTGCTGCCACATCTTCCCACGCGTATTCTGTATATCCGTTTGGCTTCCGGTGCGCCAATTAAATGTCTCGTTAAACAAAGCACGCTGGGACATGTAGTCCATTTAGCATATTCTACACCCTCCAGTGGGTTCGAGTTCCGGCACATATTTTAAGACATCTTTTCACAGCCCTCCAGTGGGCTCCGGGATGAGATTTCGCATGTTGAATTGAAGCTCCTGCTACGCCCACGCAAAACCGGGCTTTACCAGTCTTGCAGGTCCTTCAATGATTTACAGGTGGTGCGTCGCTTCCGCGGCCTGGAACCGCCGCGATTTATGTCTTTCAACAAGGTGCCCAGAGATGAAGCCGCACTCCGTAGCAGGTAAGTGTGTTACACTTTATTAAACATAAACATGCAGCTTCCCATCCAGCATTCAGTCTTGCGGTCTGACGCGTTTCAAAGCACTTTTGCTTCTTCTTCAGAGACCGTGCCAGGACTCTATTTCTTGCTGCCACATCTTCCCACGCGTATTCTGTATATCCGTTTGGCTTCCGGTGCGCCAATTAAATGTCTCGTTAAACAAAGCACGCTGGGACATGTAGTCCATTTAGCATATTCTATACCCTCCAGTGGGTTCGAGTTCCGGCACATATTTTAAGACATCTTTTCACAGCCCTCCAGTGGGCTCCGGGATGAGATTTCGCATGTTGAATTGAAGCTCCTGCTACGCCCACGCAAAACCGGGCTTTACCAGTCTTGCAGGTCCTTCAATGATTTACAGGTGGTGCGTCGCTTCCGCGGCCTGGAACCGCCGCGATTTATGTCTTTCAACAAGGTGCCCAGAGATGAAGCCGCACTCCGTAGCAGGTAAGTGTGTTACACTTTATTAAACATAAACATGCAGCTTCCCATCCAGCATTCAGTCTTGCGGTCTGACGCGTTTCAAAGCACTTTTGCTTCTTCTTCAGAGACCGTGCCAGGACTCTATTTCTTGCTGCCACATCTTCCCACGCGTATTCTGTATATCCGTTTGGCTTCCGGTGCGCCAATTAAATGTCTCGTTAAACAAAGCACGCTGGGACATGTAGTCCATTTAGCATATTCTATACCCTCCAGTGGGTTCGAGTTCCGGCACATATTTTAAGACATCTTTTCACAGCCCTCCAGTGGGCTCCGGGATGAGATTTCGCATGTTGAATTGAAGCTCCTGCTACGCCCACGCAAAACCGGGCTTTACCAGTCTTGCAGGTCCTTCAATGATTTACAGGTGTGCGTCGCTTCCGCGGCCTGGAACTGGTGAGAAATATATATATATATATATTACCTACTGGTGGTCGCCAGTAGGTAGTTGTAGTTATAGTTAGGACCTATTTTCCATAGGAAAAGCATTTTTTGTTTTCTCAATAACTTTGGTGTCGTTTGACGAATCATCGCGAAATTTTCAAAACTAGTGGGGCGCTCCGGTCAGCTCCTGTCTTGAAAGTTTCGGGGTGATTCGTCAAGCGGGGGCCGAGAAAAAAGGGGGGTCCTAAAACATGTTTTCTCCATGTTATTTTCCATAGGAAACTTTAGACACGGCTACAGCCCGAACTGCTGAACGGAGTTACACCAAATTTTGCAAAAAGGTAGCCCTTGGTTCAGAAAGAGTCCTTTTTGTTAAATGGTGTAAATCCGTTCAGTAGTTCCTGAGAAATTCAAAAATAGAGGTCAGAAAATCAATTTCCCATAGGAAACTTTAGACACGGCTACAGCCCGAACTGCTGAACGGAATTACACCAAATTTGGCAAAAGGTAGTGCTTGGTTCAGAAAGCGTCCTTTTTTTTAATGGTGTAAATCAATTCGGTAGTTGCTGAGAAATTCAAAAATAAAAGTTTCGATATGTATAGCAGCGGTGGATTCGCAAACCCTCCCAACCACGAGCTTCACTGTGATTGGCTGCCAACACTCCAAACCAGGAAGTGTTGGCAGCCATCTTGTGACTCGGTAGAACCGAGTCACAAGAAATCAGTAAAACAAAGGTGAAAAAAAAGAAAAGGGGGCAGGGTAAAAACACCCTGACCCCCCAGGCCTGCTCAGGGGGTCCCACAAGGACCCCCAGGGCCCAAAAAAGCATTTTTTTTAAAAACATTTCAGCGAAATTCGCGCTGGGGTCGCGAATCCCGCCGAATTTTTTTTTTTTAAATGAAGCGCGGGCTCCCGCGCTTCATTTAATTGAGGACCCCGGGTGGGCCAGGTCCCGGGGGCATTGCCCTAAAATATATGCGGGGGCCCGCGGGGGCCCCCGCAGCCCCGGGGACCGCCACCACCCGGGGCTTGTTTTAAATTATGTGCGGGAGGGCACTCGGCCCTCCCGCAGCCCCAGGGACCCCCACCCCCCGGGGCTTGCTTTAAATAATGTGCCGGAGGGCACTCGGCCCTCCCGCAGCCCCGGGGACTGCCACCCCCCGGGGCTTGCTTTAAATAATGTGCGGGAGGGCACTCGGTCCTCCCGCAGCCCCGGGGACCGCCACCCCCCGGGGCTTGCTTAAAATAATGTGCGGGAGGGCACTCAGCCCTCCCGCAGCCCCGGGGACCGCCACCCCCCGGGGCTTCCTTTTTAATGTGTGTGGGGCCTCCAAGACCCCCCAAGCCCCGGGGACTGCCACCCCCGGGGCTTTTCTTAATTATTCGCGGGGGCACATGGCCCCCCCGCTGCCCCGGGGACCGCCACCCCATGGGGCTTTTAAAAAAAAAAAAAACCTGTGTGGGGGGGCTCGAGCCCCCCCACACACCCCAGGGACTGCCACCTCCCCAGGGCTTTAAATAGTAGGGAGGGGGGGCCATGCGGCCCCCGTACTGGAGCCATCCATGGCCCCTGGGGACAGCCACCCCCCAGGGCCGGCTCCTGCAGTGTCCCGGGGTGCCCACCCCTGTTTGCTATGACAGGGCGGTAGCCGTGCGTCTCCCGCCCTGTCATAGCAAACTTGCTTTGGATTTTGGAAGAGAGAGCAGGGAAACCTGCTCTCTCTTCCAAAATCCAAAGCAGATTGCTTTTCCACACGGGGAGCTGCATGTCAGCAGCTTCCGGTGTGGAAAAGCAATGCCGGCTCCCGCAGGAGGCAGGGAGCCGGCGGGACCGTGGGGGCATTGAGGCTCCCCCCACGGTCCCCAATGGATAGGGCCGGCCCCAGGGCTAGAAGTGGCCCCCCTCCCCAAAAATAAATAAATAAAGGCCGGCCCCGGGGGATGGGGTCCCCGGGGCCAATAGAGGCCTCAGGAGGGGGGCCTCGGAGCCCCCCTCCTTAAATAATTACATATATATGGCCATGCCCCGGGGGATGGGGTCCCCAGGGCCGGAATTGGCCACGGGAGGGGGGCCCACGCGGCCCCCTTCCCGTTTAGATTATTATTATTTTTTAAAAAGGGGTCAGGCCCTGGGGGATGGAGTCCCCAGGGCCCAAAAAAAGAAGGGGGGCCACCCAGCCCCCTTCTAAAAAAAATGTAAAAAGAGACCGGCATCGTGCCGGAGGCCCTGCACCCTCCCAGCAACAGTCTGCAAACACGCCCTGTGGCACGTTTTTAGATGGGGAATTAATTCCCCTTCAATACTGGGGGCCCCTGGGGGCCAACTAGCCCACCAGGTACCTCCAGTATGCGCCACAGGGCTGCCTTGCAGAGAGGTGGTCCGAGGCCATGCCCCTTTCTACACCTCTCTGCAACGCAGCTCTGTGGCGCTTACTGGAGGTACCTGGTGGGCTAGTTGGACCCCAGGGACCCTCAGGACTCAAGGGGATTTAATCCCCCAATTTACAATGCACCAGGGGGCGCGCTTGCACAGTGGTGCAGGGAGGGGGCATGGCCTGATTTGACAAGTGTGCAAACGCGCCCTGTGGCACGTTTTAAGTTGGAGGATTAAGTCCCCTTCAATCCTAAGGGTCCTTGGGGGCCAACTAGCCCACCAGGTACCTCCAGTAAGCGCCAGGGAGCTGCGTTGCAGAGTGGTGGTCCAAGGCAACGTCCCCTTTTTATACCACTCTGCAACGCAGCTCTGTGGTGCTTACTGGAGGTAGCTGGTGGGCTAGTTGGCCCTCGGGACCCTCAGGATTCAAGGAGACTTAATCACCCAACTTAAAACGCGCTACAGGGCGTGTTTGCACACTTGTCACATCAGGCCCTGCCCCCCTCCCTGCACCACAGTGCAAATGCACCCTGTGACGCGTTTTAAGTTGGGGGATTAATTCCCCTTCAATCCTGAGGGTCCCTGGGGGCCAACTAGTCCACCAGGTACCTCTTGTAAATGCCACAAGGCTGCGTTGCAGAGAGGTGCTCCGAGGCCACGCCCCTTTTTACACCACTCTGCAAGCGCGGCTTCTGGTGCACTGCTGGTGGGGCGATGAGGTCCTCTTGTGTCCTGAGGACCTCAAGACACAAGTGGACTTCATCCTCTGAGCAGCAGTGCGCCAGAAGCCGCGTTTGCAGCATGGTGTAAAAAGGGGCGTGGCCTCAGAACACCTCTCTGAAACGCAGGTCTGTGGCGCTTACTGGATGTACCTGGTGGACTAGTTGGCCACCAGGGACCTTCAGGATTCAAGGGGACTTAATAGGGATGTCATAGTTAGAAATTAGCATTTAAAAAACCTTTGAAATTCACTGAAAAAACCATAGGTTTCAGGTACGTTATAGTTAGAAATTAGCATTTAAAAAACCTTAGGGACTTTATAGTTAGCTAGACATTTCACTCTTAAAACCGTAGAAATTCCACCGTTATAGTTAGTTGAGCTAACTATAACTCGTGCACCCGCAATGCACTGCTCATGACGTCACATATTACATCATTACATCATTCATGACATGGTCAGTGACATCACTGATGACATCACTGATGACATCATCCACGTGAAAATCTGATGCACCTCATCACACCCTAATATAACCCTTGATACACCCACTCTAAAATACAGACTATCATTTTCGAAACCATAAACACACCAATACCAATTAGTACATACCCACTCACTAATTCCTACGTCTACACACACATCCACTTATTCACACATACAGTCACTCATACATGCAGGCAGCCATCCATATGGCATTATCATATGCACTCACATATCTATACAGACACTCACATACTGCCACTCATTCATAGAGTTACTCACACACCTAGTCAGTCATGCAAAGAATCAATCACACTCACTCACCTGTACAGTTATACACACACCACCTCACTTATTTAAACATATACTAACACATACTTACACTCTTCTACAATAACTAATACAAGCACACACTGATCCATACAGCCACTCTCACAATCACTCACTCTCACATATAGTCATTTATACACTCCAACACTCACATATACTGCCTTTCACATATGCAGTTACTCACACATGTACCTCTGAGGCATCCATTCACTCACCAACACACCCATACACACACTCACCCACCCATACAGCTCTTCACAGATGCACTCTTGAACCCATACACCCAGTGAATCATCCACTCACACATCTATGCACAGAGTTACACCCCCCACTCACTCACACAGACACTCAGGCACCCATACAGATACTCAGACAACCAATCAATAACCCATATAGATCCTCATGTAGCTACTCACCAACCCATGCAACCGCTTACACACCAACTGACAAACTAAACTGTGTGAATGTCTGTATCAGTCACTAACACATGCATTCAGTAAGACACAATTAATCACTCACTTATGCAGTCAGTCACACACCAACTAAATCATCCATCCAGACACTTATACACCCATTCATTCTTCAATAAACCTTGGCATATATATAAAACATATTTAAATTGTATAGAAACACTCAGTCGCTGGATGATGTCATCAGTGATGTCACTGACCATGTCATGAATGATGTAATATGTGACGTCATGAGCAGTGCATTGCGGGTGCGCGAGTTATAGTTAGCTCAACTAACTATAACGGTGGAATTTCTACGGTTTTGTAAGAGTGAAATGTCCAGCTAACTATAACATCCCTGAAACTTATGGTTTTTTCAGTGAATATATATATATATATATACACACACACACACACATAGCTACTGGCGGTCGCTAGTGGGTAGTTATAGTTAGGACCTTGTTTCTATTCAAAAAGCGTTTTGTCTTTTGCCAATATCTTTAGCGCCGTTTGACGAATCTTCGTGAAATTTGCCAAACTAATGGTTCACTCAGGTCAGCTCCTGTCTTGAAAGTTTCGTGGTGATTCGTCAAGCGGGGGCCTACAAAAAATGCGTTTTCTCCATGTTAATTTCCATAGGAATTTTGGACCAAGCTATAGCCCGAACTGCTGAACGAAATTACACCAAATTTGGCAAAAAGGTAGATCTTGGTTCAGAAAGCGCCCTTTTTTTTAAATGGTGTAAATCCGTTCAGTAGTTACTGAGAAATTTAAAAATAAAAAATATCGAATCCTCCCGAGCATGAGCTTCATTCTGATTGGCTGCCAACACTCCAAACCAGGAAGTGTTGGCAGCAATCTTGTGACTCAATAAATCCGAGTCACAAGACAACACCCTGACCCCCTAGGCATGCTCAGGGGTCCCACAAGGACCCCCAGGGCCCAAAAAAGCATTAAAAAAAAAAATGGGCTGAGAAAATAACAAAAAAACGAAACTCGGGCTCCTGTGCTTCGTTTTCTATAAGCACCAGGGTGGGCCAGGTCCCGGGGGCAATGTCCAATAAATTAGCTGGGGCCCACGGGGGCCCCCACAGGCCCGGGGACCGCCACCTCCCTGGGGCTTCATCCATAATGTGCGGGAGGCACACAGCTCCCCCGCAGCCCTGGGGACCGCCACCTCCCGGGGGCTTGAAATAAAAATGCATGGGGGGGCTCCTGCCCCCCCATGCTGCCCCGGGGACCGCAACCTCCCTGGGGCATTGATCATTATGGGCGGGGGGGCCTCGCGGGCACCCCAAGCCCCGGGGACCGCCACCTCCCTGGGGCTTAAATTAAAATTATAAAGTGTGGGGGGGGCTTCTGCCCCCCCCACACTGCCACGGGGACCACCACCTCCCCGGGGCACTAATTATTTAAACGGGGACCACCACCTCCCCGGGGCTTTAAACAGTTGGGAGGGCAGCCGCGCGGCCCCCCTCCTGGATCCCTCTATGGCCCTGGAGACCGCCAGCCCCCAGGGCCGGCTCTTGCAATGTCCCGGGGTGCCCACCCCCGGGACATTGTCGTTTGCTATGGAAGGACCGGAGCACGGCTCCTGCCCTGTCATAGCAAACACTGCTTTGCTTCTTGGAAGCGAGAGCATGACCCCTTTTTACACCACTCTGCAAACGCGCCTCCTGGCGCACTGCTGCTCGGGGGATGAAGTCCACTTTAGTCCTGAGGTCCTCAGGACACAAGAGGACCTCATTGCCCCACCAGCAGTGCGCCGGGAGGCGCGTTTGCAGAGTGGTGTAAAAAGTGGGTGTGGCCTCAGACCACTCTCAGCAATCCAGCTATGTGGGGCTTACTGGAGGTACCTGGTGGGCTAGTTGGCCCCTAGGGACCCTCAGGATTCAATGGGACTTAATTCCCCAACCCAGAATGCGCCAGGAGGCGCGTTTGCAGAGTGGTGGAGAAAGGGTGCGTGGCCTGTGTCCGCCTTTCAGCAATCCCACTATCTGGGGCATACTGGAGGTATCAGGTAGGCTAGTTGGCCCCAAAGGACCCCCAGCAGCGAAGGGGACTTTAATCCTCATCCAAGAGTGCGCCAGGAAGTGCATTTGCAGAGTGGTGGGGGAAGGGGGCGTGGCCAGCTATGAGAACTTAGCAATCCTGCTGTGTGGGACTTACTGGAGGTAATAGGAGGGGTAGTTGGCCCCCGAGGTTGAACTTGTGGGCCAACTATCCCTCCTGTTACCTCCAGTAAGTCCCACACAGTCTTCGGAGGCCACGCTCACCTTTCTCCACCACTCTGCAAATGCGCCTCCTGGCACAGTACTGGTTGGGGGATGAAGTCCTCTTTACTCCTGAGGGACTTTGGTGGCAAAGTAGCCCTCCTGGTACCTCCTGTAAGTCCTACGCAGCGGAATTCCTGAGTGCTGGTTGGAGGCCCAGCCCCCTTTCTCCACCACTCTGCAAACGTGACTACTAGTTAAAGAAGCATTTGTAATGTAATAGGTCTCGTATTTGCAAGAGTTAGAGCTATTGGCGTTGTAAATCTAAAAGATTTTTACTAATGTTTTTTGGAGTGGAGTGGATGTACGTTGTGTGTAGTGGAATTATGTTGTATGTTGTGCAGTGAAATTATGTGGATAGAAAGTATGTGGTATTTAGTGTATAGGAATTATGTAGAGTAGGATTATGTGTTATGGAGAGTAATTATGTGGTATGGTAGTCTGTGTTGTGGAGTGGTAACCTCAGGTTTAGTCTTCCTCGTTTCCATAGAAGCTAGACTGTAAACTCAATGAGACAAAAAAAGAAGAAACCACTGAGGAGCACTTCTGGACCTAGTCAGAGGTACAAGCAGGGCCACTGGAATTATGCGACTGTTTGGCTGCACCGATTTTCGCACAATTATACATTTTCCGCATTAGCCACATAATCCATCATGTGCTGCCTAATCTGCAGATTTGAACAAAAAAGGCCTTGTTTCTAGCTCAAACATTACCAAAAATGCAGCGACAAGTGTTACAGCGTGGTGGAAGGCCCTTTGCAAACCTAGAATGGTCACCTGTTACTTATTACTAAATGTGGGTGTTAAATTGGTACTAATGGTGTGCAAACCACTCTTGCCTCTTTCTGCGCCTCTCTTGCCACTTTCTGCATTTCTGTTGCTTCTTTCTGCAACTTTCTTTTTTTTCTGCACTTCTTTTGCCTCTTTCTGCTCATCTCTTCCACTTTCTGTACCTCTCTTGCCTCTTTCTGCACCTCTGTTGCTTCTTTCTGCACCTCTGTTGCCTCTTTCTGCACCTCACTTGCTTCTTCCTGTACCCCTCTTGCTTCTTTCTGCACCCCTGTTCCCTCTTTCTGCACCTCTCCTGCCTGTTTCTGCACCTCTCTTGCCTCTTTCTACACTTCTCTTGCCTCTTTCTGCACCTCTGTTGTTTCTTTCTGCACCTCTCTTGCCTCTTTCTGCACCCCTCTTGCCTCTTTCTGCACCTCTGTTGCTTCCTTCTGCACTAATCTTGCTTCTTTCTGCACCTCTGTTGCTTCTTTCTGCACCCCTCTTGCCGCAACCTTCTTCCCTCTTTCTGCACCTCTCTTGCCTCTTTCTGCACCCCTCTTGCCTGTTTCTGCAACCCTTTTACCTGTTTCTGCAACTCTCTTGCCTCTTTCTGCAGTTCTCTTGCCTCCTTCTGCACCTCACTTGCCTCCTTCTGCACCTCTCTTGCCTCTTTCTGCAACTCTCTTGCCTCTTTCTGCAGTTCTCTTGCCTCTTTCTGCACCTCTTGCCTCTTTCAACACTTCTCTTGCCTGTTTCTGCACCTCTCTTGCCTCTTTCTGCACCTCTCTTGCCTCTTTCTGCACCTCACTTGCTTCTTTCTGCACCCCTTTTGCCTGTTTCTGCATCCCTCTTCCCTCTTTGTGCAACTCTCTTGCCTCTTTCTACACCTCTCTTCCCTCTTTCTGCACCACTCTTGCCTCTTTCTGTACCTCTGTTGCTTCTTTCTGTACTTCTCTTGCCTCTTTCTGCACCCTTCGTGGCTCTTTCAGCACCTCTGTTGCTTCTTTCTGCACTTTTCTTCCTTCTTTCTGCACCCCTCATGCCTCTTTCTGCACCCTTCTTCCCTTTTCCTGCCCATCTCTTTGTTCTTTTTGCACTGCTCTTGCCTCTTTCTGCACCCCTCTTGCCTCCTTCTGTACCTCTGTTGTATCTTACTGCACTGCTACTGCTTCTTTCTGCACCTCTCTTGCAAATTTCTGCACCCCTATTGCCTCTTTCGGCACCCCTCTTCTCTCTTTCTGCACCCCTGTTCCCTCTTTATGCACCTCTTCTGCCTGTTTCTGCACCTCTGCTGCCTCTTTCTGAACTTCTCTTGCCTCTTTCTGCACCTCTTTTGCTTCTTTCTGCACCCCTCTTGCCTCTTTCTGCACCCCTCTTGCCTCTTTCTGCACCTCAGTTGGTTCTTTCTGCAACCCTATTCCCTCTTGCTGCACCTCTGTTGCTTCTTTCTGTACTTCTCTTGCCTCTTTCTGCACCTCTCTTGCCTATTTCTGCACACACAGGGCTACTTTTAAACTGACCTCAGGCTCAGCAGTGCACACATGCAAGTGCAAAAAAGGGGCTGCTGGCCTCTAAACTGCCATGCCCTATTATATGCTAGGGACTTAGAGGTAATTTTAATCCCCCTGCCCTATTATGTACTAGGCCTTACAGGGAGGTCATGCCAATCACAGGAGTACCCCAACCCATAGTGTACCCTAGTGTATGTAGGTGTTTTCACTGTATTCTAAGTGTCTTTTAGCATAGCACTGGCTCTGGGCCTGGTTAGGCAGAGCCCAGAGTCAGTCAGAGTCAGTTACCACCAGTACCAGTCAGCAAAACGTTTGGGGGTGCCCAGGGCACAGGCATTAAAGATGTCATCAGTGATGTCATCAGTGATGTCACTGACCATGTCATGAATGATGTAATATGTGACGTCATCAGCAGTGCATTGCGGGGGGCGAGTTATAGTTAGCTCAACTAACTATAACGGCCGAATTTCTCTGGTTTTGTACGGGTAAAATGTCCAACTAACTATAACGTCCCTGAAACCTGTGGTTTTTTCAGTGAATTTCTAAGGTTTTTTAAATGCTAATTTCTAACTATAACGTCTCTGAAACCTATGGTTTTTTCAGTGAATATAATAAGAACTAATAATTATACCATGACAGTAATGTTACATAATTTTAAGGTATTTAAACCTGAACAGATAAATTATTGTAAACATTTGAAATGAATTTTGAATAGTATGTTGTTTATGTCTATGCCAATCTGTGCATTTTAGGCACCTGTCACTTTAAGGATGGACAGAGAAAAAGAGAAAAAAAGTCAAAAAAAGTTTTTAAAAAATGGGTGTATAAAAACAAGATTCTGACCGTTACTGCGCATCATGTGATCAAGGCACTTTGAGTGCTGAAACGCGTTATGCTGCTAGTGCTGATGTGAAACCCAATAAATTGAAAATCTGCACTTACTTGAGGTCCGTGCTCCGTTGTCTTTTCTAAGAGGAGTGAAGAGTTGGAGTTATTTGAATATTTATAGCTGGTTTTGGACTCCTCCAGCTAAAACACGGACCCCCTTCAACAACGTGGCCGACTGCTGTCAAAGGAGCCACTGCTCAAAATCGAGTGAAAGGAGTTAAATCCGGGAGGATTATTTCCAGCGTGGCCCCCCAGCACCCAACACAAACGGCACAGATTTCCCCGAGGGCAGCGTGAAGGTAGGCGAACACGGGTCGAAAGACGCGCAGTGCGCCTGACCGGCGATTGTCTGAACGGGGGAGACAGCCTTACGGATCGGGTTACTGGGTTTGGAAGGTGTGCAGTTTAACGCCGATCGAGTGATCAAATAGGACAAAGGAATCCTCTCGCAGTGCGTTGCAGTTATAACATAGAGGCATATTCACACCAGCACGTTGTCAGCGGATGCACTGAAAGAAAGGGAGGCAGCGGCAGCAGACATGTTTAATGACAATAAAGCATATAGTTTGGACTCAACTTCCCAGCATGCATCACAGGGGGTGCGCAATACCAGTATTAAGGAAAAAATTAAACTATTAGAAAAATTGAGCAAATCAGAACAAAATAAATGGTGGGAGGCCAAGTCACTCCAAAGTTATTTGGATGTTTGAAGAATACCTTGTGGATTAAGGATTTTAACTGCCCCGAGCTATGAAAATCCTGACAGAAATGATGGAGTGGGCGGAGACAAACTTAGAATCATCTAGAAGACTTGTAGTAATCCTCGTAAAGTATGCAGAGAAAGATCGGCTAAAACTTCAAGAACAGATTGAAACACTCAATCAGGAATTAGCCACAATGGGAAGCAATGAGGAAATTACAAAACTCAAAGAGGAAATGAATAAGAGGTTGAAAAAAGAGGAAGATAAGATACGGGAAAGAAAAGCCTATAAGTTCCATCGTGATCATACAGATTATGAGACAGGGCGTATCTTTACATTCGCCAAAAAGTATGATGCTCTGAAGGTTTCAAAATATGGTGACACAGGAATGGCCAACTCAGGGTTCAATAAAGTAGGGCCAAGTACATCATCCAACTCAGAGTTAAGTTCTGCAATGGAAAGTGAAACAGAAACAAGTGACCCGAGAATGCAGAATAAACAAGTACCGGCAAAAATCTCCCGAGTGGAAGAGGTGGATTTTTTGGTATACGAAAGGCGCAATACATTGCGCCCAAGGACCCAACAAAACAGGCAACAAAAAGCAGATCCGTCAAGCGCCGCGAAAGGCTAAAGGCAAAATCAAGAAGAATCAAGGAAACCACAAACACGCCCACCCAGACGCAATTGGAGACGACAATAGAAAAAACAAACAACAGTAGTCAAACAGTTATCAATCTTACTGACATTGATTTAAATAAAGCGGAGGAACAATTGTTAACATTGGGACTTTCCTACTGCCCAGTAAGTTCGTTTGACTACCCTAGTACAAGATTGGACGTCTTCAAAAGCATTAGAAAATTAAAACTAAGGAAATACCATCTTCTAAATAAAAACTAAAATATTGGAACCTCGTTTCAACCGAATCCTCTAACATCAAGTCCTTCGCTCATCAATCTCACAGATATGGATCAGCTACTGTTAGATGATTTGTGTGAGCTAGCAAAAGAAAACAACACTCAAGATGATAGCACGAGAGTTGACACTATAATGGAACAAGATACAACAATATGTAAAACCACCACTCCCTTCAAACCTGTCTCCAAATTCAATCCCATTACAGTAAGGGATTCGATTGACATTTTCCAAGAACAACTGGTAAAGGGCATTAAACAACTAAATCATAAAACACAGAGAGCAAAGAAATATAAAACAAACCGGACAGAGCTCCAATATCATCAACTGATGAAGAAATTAAAATCAAACAATGACATCATTATCCGCAATGCCGACAAGGGCGGAAATTTGGTCTTGTGGAGTAAGAATGATTACATAGAAGAAGCCATGAATCAACTGGCAGACACAGCATGCTACCGCAGAAGGGACCATCTTGAACTCAAAGGGACATATGGGGCATATAATATGAAATTGGCAACATGGAGAAATGGAGGATTGATAACCACAGAGGAATACAAGTTTCTAAAAAATGAAAAACCAGTGACGCCAATCCTATATTTCATCCCAAAAATCCATAAAAATGCACAAAAACCACCAGGTGGGCCGATAATATCGGCGCGGAACAGCCTCCTGGAGAAGACTTCTCAATATGTAGACTATTATCTACAGGATTTTGTGCAGCAATTGCCATCATATATCAGAGATACAAGCGATTTTCTACTAAAGATACAAGGCATACAATGGCAGCAAGATTATCTGCTAATAGCGATGGATGTGATGTCATTATACACATCCATTAACCACCAGGATGGTCTTCGAGCTCTTCAGTACTACCTAGGAAAAAGGACTCCCGAACTTATACAGCATAATAAAATACTTATAAATATGGTTGAGTTCTGTTTGCAGAATAATATTTTTCTATTTCAGAATATGATGTACAAATAACAACGTGGGGTAGCCATTGGTGCCAGCTTCTCCCCCAGCTATGCCTGTCTGCATATGGGATGGTGGGAGGAGCTGGTACTCATGAAGGAATACACCACAACAGTTATGACCAAGATCAAATGCTGGTTGCGTTTTATTGATGACTTGTTTTTAATTTGGCACGGTAATGTGGAAACAGCAGAGCAGTTTATTGCAGAACTAAACAAGAATAATCTCAATCTACATTTTACGGCAGCTATCAGTCCAACATCTATTAATTTTCTTGATGTAGAAGTCTATATCAAAGAAGGCAAACTTGAAACCAAGTTACACAGAAAGCCCACTGCTGGCAATGCGATATTGCACGCAAGCAGCTTCCACCTGCGCCATTTGATACAAAGCATCGCCTACGGGGAGATGCTACGCCTAAAAAGAATATGCAGCCTAGAGAGGGATCTAAATATGGCACAACAAGCTTGTGCAAGTAGATTCCGGGCAAGGGGCTACTCTAACAAATGTATAGAACTGGCCATACAGAAAAGTAGAGATGTGACAAGGGAAAATCTGATTGGGAAGAATAGTAAAGAGGAGAAACAGATCCAAAAATCCTCTACATTTAGATTTATCCTAAAATACAGCAAACAGGATAAACAGATCAGACAAATCATCAGAAAAAACTGGCCACTGATCCTAGACGACCCGATTATTGGCCATACTCTTCCAAAAAGAGCTTCTATAACATATACCAGGGCCACATCGATGAAGGATGTCCTGGTCAAAAACGACCCCTTTTTGCAAACTAAAATCACCTGGCTGTCACAGAGAAAGGGCTTTTTTCGCTGCAAAACGTGCAAAGCGTGCCAATTTGGAGTAAACAAAACGTCTTATGATACTCCTTTCAGTGATATAGAAAGACCAATTGGGAAAGCTCTAACTTGCAAATCGGATTTTGTAATATATGTGTTGGAATGTCCCTGTACCCTTAGATATGTAGGGAGTACAATACTACAGGGACACAAACGCATACTACAACATATCAGAGCTATTAAAAACAAGGACACAACCTACCCCGTAGCGAGACACTTTGGGGAAAAACATAATGCGGACCCCAAAGAACTTAAATATTTTTTAATTGATGCTATTCCACCCTACAAACGGGGTGGGGACAGGGAAAGGGCACTCCGGAGGTTGGAAACCAGGTATATTTTAGATCTGGACAGTAAACACCCAGGAGGCCTTAATATTACTGAGGAGCTGTATACCTGCTTGTAAATCAAGGGGTCCAAAAAATCAAAAACCTAGCAGATTACCCAATCTCAAAAAAGAGTACAGTCAAAAAAATGAAGGAGATTGAATGGGGAAATCTAGCTGAGAGAAATGACATGAAAATTATTGTACAACTATAAGGTTGCTATCTAACATGTTATGCTGCTAATAAAATCCCATCTGTATATTACATATAAAAATACTTTTTTTACACATTTTTACACATTTTTACACGGTTTTTAGAAGGGATCTCAGTAAATCTTTTTATACACTATTTTTACATTATTCTCACGGGTTTTAGATAAGATAGTTTGGTAGAGCAAAGCCACATTTTAAACATATTCATGTTGGTTTGCATTAGTACTGTAGATTGCACTAGCACTTTATGTAATCTATTGCAAAATGGTTAAAACATGTATGACAGGGTATTTAAACCTGGACGCAATAAGAACTAATAATTATACCATGACAGTAATGTTACATAATTTTAAGGTATTTAAACCTGAACAGATAAATTATTGTAAACATTTGAAATTAATTTTGAATAGTATGTTGTTTATGTCTATGCCAATCTGTGCACTTTAGGCACCTGTCACTTTAAGGATGGACAGAGAAAAAGAGAAAAAAAGTTTTTAAAAAATGGGTGTATAAAAACAAGATTCTGACCGTTACTGCGCATCATGTGATCAAGGCACTTTGAGTGCTGAATCGCGTTATGCTGCTAGTGCTGATGTGAAAACCAATAAATTGAAAATCTGCACTTACTTGAGGTCTGTGCTCCGTTGTCTTTTGTAAGAGGAGTGAAGAGTTGGAGTTATTTGGATATATATATATATATATATGTGATCAAGACTGCCGTTGGGCAGTCGAAACGCGTCATGCTGGGCACTCGCTTTCGAAGAACTATGCACTGACACTTTGTTAAATCTGCACTGAATAAAGAAAAACTTTTCACCGCATTTGTGGTCTGTACCTGCTTTTTCGACCAGGATTGTGATCGTTCCAGGACTGTGGCTGTCATATATATATATATATATGCACCACTTCTGATTCCCCCGATAGAAATCAGACACCTACACAGGGACTGGACTTCCAAAATTCTTTCTGCGTCTTATTATATCACTGTTCGCGTTTCGGCATTGCTGCCTTGCTCACACAACGAGCGTTTCTACATTGTCTCATTCAAATACCGGAACTACAAGTCACATGGTATCCTGTTTTAGCAGCCACAGAAAACAGACTCAACACCTGCTTCTTGTATGGGGAAATCATTACAATCGAGTCTCCCCAAGTTCGAAGTGAAAACCACTTATGTTAAAAAATACATGATCTTAATTTATCGTTCGAAAAATACATGATGACACAATGATGAGGTCGCCAGATTGTTAACACCATCTAGGGGAATCGATGTTTCAATTTCTTTGTCTAAGCCTCTATTTGCGGCATAAAATGCGTGTGCAATATACTACAAAATCCATAACTCAAATACCTTAAATTAATAAAATTAATAAAATGACCTGGGGTAATTCTTACAGACTCAGAATTCCCCTTTGATATGATTTACCAAAGTGCCTTAGTGTGAAGTGCAAATACTATAATGATTCCAAAGCTCTTCCGAGATCCTCACAGCCACCTACGAGGGTTCTTCTCTTATCATTGGTGCCTTGCATCGAGCTTCATAATAAAGTGCAAGTGCAATATCTACAATATAAACCTCATTAACCAGTGTAGAATGGAATGCATCAAACCTAGTAGCTTATAATGCTTGACCTCTATAAAGTGCAAGTGCTGTAGGCTCAACACCAATATATAGAACTATGCGAGTAGGAACTCACACTGGTATTCCAGTGTGAGTATGGTTCTAAGAGGGTAAAGTGCAAGTGCTATTGTTTAAAATAATACCGTTCCCTCGGATGATAAAAATTCCTCACTTCCACTGCAATGCACATAAATACAGTACAACATCAGTTCTGGTCATTACTAAGTTTACAATTAGCACACTTTTTCAAAATTAATAGGGGACCAGACTAATTCTCTCATCCAATTCTGAAGAAAACATGCATGCAGCAACACCCCTTATGTACGAGTTACAATCACTTCAATACTTTACGTTCCTCTGTCATTTCTAGTCCCATAAAATTCAAAAATAAATAAATTACCATTCATTGGTTCCAAATAGTACACTTTTCTACCTCATCAATTCATATTCTTATTTGATGTAGTTCCCTACTGTAATTAAAAACAGGGAGTATGGATACCTCTAAGATCCTAGATGTACAAATAAATTCTCTTCCGAGATAAGACCAAACAGGATTTTAGTATTGAATAGAAGTATGTATCTTGACTCTAGCTGTCACAGTTTTTGCTCTTGATTGCCACCTCTTCTCATTTGAACTACCTCATCGATTCCAAAGTACGCGAGGTCATTAACATTTTCCCCATGTGCTTCATTTATATGTCTGGCGACAGGATAGCTCTTATCGTTGTTTTTGACTGCCCTCAAGTGCTGCAGTATTCTCACATGTATCATGTGTATGGTACTACCCACATACATTTTCGGACAGGTGCATTCCAATATGTATACCACATAATCGCTTTTGCAATTCAGGAAGCTTCTGATGTTCCATGGGCTTTTCATTAAAGGTGACATGACTTGTTTCGTTATGACCAATTTTACAGGCCTTGCATTTTAAACATTTGTAAACCTCCGGGGTGCTGCTCACTAGATCCTGTCTCATGGACCTTGCTTTCCTGAAAGTGATTAGTGGCCTAGCATTTAGTATGGGGTCCCTCTTCACTAGGTACCACTGTCTACACAAGCAGTCTCTCACCCTGACATGGTAGGCATTGTACCCAGTGATCATGCGTGTTTCATTCTTGTTACTCCTGTTGTCCACTCCTGTTGTCTCATTAGGATAAAGTAATGTTGCCCTCCTGATCTTGCTCACTTTAGTCAAGGCTTGATTCAATACTTGAGGACTGTAACCTCTATGAGTAAATCTATTGGTAAGATCCATCTGGGCTTCCGTCAAAGTTGACGCCTCACTACAATTTCTTTTCATTCTGAGGTGTTCTGCTTAGGGGATGCTGTTTTTTAGTTTCTGGGGGTGGAAACTCCGAGCGAGTTAAATGGAGTTCCCTGGTGTGGGTTTTCTGTATGTACATGTATGTAATGAGTTGTCCTTTACAAAAACTTCCAGGTCCAGGAAGCAAACTCATGTTCTGCTGATTGTCATTGAATTTCAGATTTAGTGAGTTATCATTCAACTCCAGAACAAATTGTTCAGCCGATTCCTTGGTACCTTCCCACACTAGGAAGAGATCATCTATAAATCTCGTCCATACTAGGATGTTATCCTTCCATTTCCTGGCATGTTTGACCTGGAGCACCTGCTCCTCCCACCAGCCCATATGCAAATTAGCATAGCTGGGGGCGAAGCAGGTGCCCATGGCCGTCCCTCTCACCTGTTTGAATGTATCATTACCATACATGAAGAAGTTATTCTCCAAGCAAAGCCTTCCCATCTCCACCAACATCCCCGAATGTTGAGTCAATGTTATGGATCGTTTGTTGAGGGAGTGTCTCATTGCTCTCAGCCCTTCCTCATGAACTATGCTGGTATATAATGATGTTACGTCAAGCGTAATCAGGAGGAATGAATCCCTCCATGTGATTTTCTGAATCTTCCTCAAGAAGTCCCTTGTGTCCTGTATGTATGCCGGGAGTTTATTTTATTTTATTTTTTATTTTATTTTATTTATTTATTTATTTATTTATTTTGTTTTATAGAGCGCGAACTTGACCCGTTAGGGTATCAGAGCGCTTTACATGGATCAAAGAGTGTACAATGGGCATGGAAACACAAAATACAAAGGATAAAGAGGGGGCGGGGGTGCAGGGTACATAGGGGATAGAGGACATGTATGTACAGATTACATTTATGATTACTTGAGATAAGGCCCCAGGATTCTTGGTGAGGTAGCTCGATACTCAGATGGGTGGCGATGGTCGGTTGTTGGTCAGGGTCTCTGTGTTGGTAGGAGGCAACATTTAGGAGAGGAATTTACCCATAAGGAAAGTTTTGGCCTCCTTTTTGAAACGTGAAAGAGAAGGGATTCTTCTGATGGCGGGCGGGAGAGAGTTCCATATTCTTGGAGCAGCCCCAGAGAAAGCCCGATTGGAAGTTTTTTTTTTTCGGAAACGTGCAGGTTGGAGTAAGAGGTCTTTGGCGGACCGGAAGTTTCTGATTCTGCCGGATACCACAAGTTTCTGTGCAAGATAAGCCGGGGAGTTTGAGTATAAAGCCTTATGTGTGATGCAGGCCAGTTTAAGTTGTATTCTAGCCTCCAGGGGAAGCCAGTTCAAGGCTTTCAAGTGTGGAGAGATATGGTCGAATTTTCTTGAACTTGTAAGAAGTCTGGCGGCAGCGTTGAGGCAAGCTTTTAAAGGTGCCAGGGAGATCTTGGGTAGACCCGAGAGGGTGGAGCAGCCATACTCCAGTCTGGAGATTACTAGCGCTTGGACTGCACTTTTAGGTCGGCAGTGTCGAGGAAGGGTTTCAGTTTCCTGAGGTAGCTCAAGTGGAATCTGGCTGATTTGGCCATCGATTTGATGTGGTCCCGCATGTTCAATTTGCTGTCCAGGGTTATTCCCAGCGATTTTGCTGAGTTCACGATGGTCGGTGGGCAATCTAAGGCTGTGATAGCCTTGATCCATATCTGCATCTCAGGATTGGTTTTTGGAGGGGAGATTAGGAGAAATTCAGTTTTTTTTGCGTTGAGTTTGAGTTGATTGGAGGTGAGCCAGTGGACGGTTGATTTCAGGGCCTCATTCAGGGAGAGAATCTCCTCGAGAGATGAGGTTTTGATGTAGAGCTGGGTGTCGTCAGCATACATATGGTAGGAGATATTCGCTGAGCGAAGTACTTCGGCAAGTGGTTCAAGGTAAAGGTTGAAGAGGGTAGGGGACAGGGTTGATCCTTGAGGGACTCCGATCGTGACTGGAGAGGGAGCAGATAGGTTGCCGTTGATTAGGAATCGCTGTGATCGGTTTTGGAGAAAGGATCTAAACCAGTCTAGAACAGAGCCATCCAAACCCATCCTGAGTTTGAGGCGTTCGAGAAGTTTTTCGTGGTTGACCGTGTCGAAGGCCGAGGATAGATCTAGGAGGATTAGAAGGCAAGTTTTCCCTTGGTCAAGGGCTTGGAGGGCATCGTCAACGATGTGGAGCATGGTCGTTTCAGTACTGTGCCCAGGTCTGAATCCAGATTGGAAGTCATCGAGAAGGTGAAAGTTGTTGATGTGTTGGCTTAGCTGCTGTTGCACACACTTCTCCAACACTTTTGCTAAGAGGGGGATGTTGGAAATCGGTCTGAAGTTGTCTGGGGAGGCTGGATCCAGCGATAGCTTTTTCAAAATGGGGAGGACTTGGCCGGCTTTCAGAGAGTCAGGAATGGATCCATGCCGGAGAGAGGCGTTGATTATTGCAGTCCAGCTGGGAATAATGGACTGGGCGACGGCCGCTAGGCAGTTGGAGGGGAGCGGGTCGTTGTAATGGTTATTCGGGTTTATAGATGATAGGATTTTGGAGACGGAGTCTTCGTCATAGAGTTTGAAGTCGGTCCAGATTGCTTGATTTTTAGGTGAGATCTGTGGGGGCATCGCAGGAGGAGGAAGCAGGTCAGGGGGGGATAGAGCGAATGTGGCGGCACTAAGTTCATTTCCTAAGGTTGCGACTTTGTCGGCGAAATAGGAGGAGAACTCCTCCGATGAAATTAAGGACTTGGGGGTTTCTTTCGAAGTTTTGGCCAGTTTATTGGATTGGTGTTTGACCAGTTCGAAGAGCTTGCGGGGTCTATTCTTGGCGTTATCAAGTTCATATCTGAAAAATTCTTTTTCGAGTTGAGGATGTTCCTATTGTAGGCATTTCTGGCCTGACGGAGAAGTTTCAGATGTGCGGCAGAGGGGTGCTGTCTCCAGATTCTTTCGGATTGCCGGAGGGATCTCCTCTCGATATTGAGGGATCCAGTGAACCAGGGGTTCCTGTCTTTGATTTGGGTTCTTTTTAGCTTTAGTGGGGCTAGGTCATCCATAATGTTCGAAATAGTTGCTGAGTAGTGATTATTGAGGTCACTGACCGTTGTGATATGTGAGGGGGGGGGAGGTCAGATTTGCAGCGAGCCTCCAGTTCAATGTGGTCCAGGTTCTTAGTGTCTCTAACCCAGCGTTTAGGCAACACTGGTTGCGATGCCCTTGTCTTGTGGGTGCCCGGTAGTAGGAATGTGATGGCGTGGTGGTCAGACCAGTCACAAGGGTCTATAGAGATAAGCTTGACTGTTGGTTCCTTAGAGATGATCCAGTCAAGGGTGGCCCCTTTTGAGTGTGTTGGGAGTGAGCAGGCTTGGATCAGGGCTTGATCATTCAGGAGGTCTTTGATGGCGTTGACATGGGGGTCCTTGGGGTCATTCCAGTGCAGGTTGAAATCACCCAGGAAAATATCTTTATCGATGGAGGAGATCTTAGTTGTGCTGAGTTCCAAGAGTTGGTCCGTGAAGGAGTCGTTCCTGCCTGGGGGGTGATAGATGATGTGTAGGTTGCACAGTAGGGTGGAGTTGCTGCAAATGGAAAGTGCGAGGTATTCGCAAAACTCGGAGGAATCCGCCAGGAGTTCCGTGACACTGAGGTTAGAACGGTAGATGCAGGCGATGCCTCCTCCTTTCCTGGTAGATTGCCTGTCCAGCCTGGCAATGTTGTAGTTGGGGGGGACTAAGAGGTCTAGGCATGGGGATGAAGAGTCGTTAAGCCATGACTCTGTTAGGATTGCTAAGTCGAAATTTTTGTTCAGGATGAGTTCAGCAATATCGGCGGCGTGTTTGAACGCTGATCGGCAATTGATTAAGAGGCCAGACAGATAGGAATCGGGGGAGTGTTGGGAGTGGGGGTGGATAGGTGTACAGGCGCTAGGTTGCTTTTGACCACACTTCTGTTGCGGAGGGTAGCCGATCTGTTAGGTTTGATAGTGACCGTGCAGATGGCATGTTCGGCACTCGCGTCTAGAGGGCAACGGGTAATTGGGGCACAGTTGTAATCACGGAGGATGGCAAGGATTTCCTCTTTAGTGAGGTCTGGCGGGGAAGGGGTGGCAGGTGTAGAGCTGTAGGAGAGGACGAGAGCTAGAGTTTCTTCTTTGGAGAGGTGGCAGGGTTGCTTGCGAAGGTGTCTCGAGGCTAGAGGTAGTGGGTGCTTGGGGATCTCTGTGATATGGGGGGGTGGAGTTCCGCTGTGTTTTGAGGTTGGCGAAGGAGGGTTCGGAGGGCGGTAGTGGTAGTGGGTGCTTGGGGATCTCTGTGATAAGGGGGGGTGGAATTCCGCTGGGTTTTGAGGTTGGCGAGGGAGAGTTCAGCGAGGTGAAGGAGGTTCATTAGATCCAGTATGGAGATGTGGATGATCTGAGTTAGTTTGGCAGCTCTGGAATGCAGGGTTTCGAAATCCCTATAAGAGGGAGGCGTTAGAGGGCAGGGGGGCAGTTGTTCTGGTGCAGTACTATCGGTATCCCTGTTGGAGGGAGGCGTTAGCGGGCAGGGGGGCATTAGTTCTGGGGCAATACTATCGGCATGCAAAGGAGACCGGGTATAAGGGGTAGCTTGACCTGTATCATAGGTTTTTGGCGGCAAACCGGTCTCACGGTCAGCGAGGGAGCTAGCAGGGAGGAGGCCAAAGGTCTAGAGACGAATCTATTGGCAGAGCTGGGAGATGTGCTAGCAAGGTTGGGAAGATCAGTGGTACAGACTCTAAGGGGGGTGGTTTGTGGGCTGGACGGGCAGGCTCTACCTGCATCAAAGGTGTTTGGAGGTGAACCGGTCTCGTGATTAGAGTGGGGAGCTAGCGAGGAGGAGATCGAGGGTGTAGGGACGATTCTTCTGGTGTGGCCGGGAGCCATGGAAGAGGGGGTAGGATGATGATCTGTGCTGGAAGCCCTTAGGGGGGTGGTTTGTGGGTGGCTAGGGACGCTAGACAGGCTGGTCAGAGGGTTGTCGGGGCAGGTGTTGGTTACCCTGCTAGTGTCGCGCATATGGTTACTGAGGACGGTAAAAATGTTTGCAAATTTGTTAAGGTTTTTTGTTGAGGCTTGGATCAGGACTATGCCGCTTTTGTAGAGGGTGATTGTGAGGTTAGCTCGCATGGTTGCGGAGGGTGCTATTGTAAGCTTAGTGCCATGTGGAATGTTCCTGGTTGCACGTACATTGAGGAAGTGCGCGAAGGTTTTGCGCCAAGAGGAGGTTCAAGAAGAGAAGTTCTTTAACAAACTCCTGTAGAAAATGATCAAGATATCTGGATGTGGGTTCCTATAAGCTGCCTATCGCTGAAATGATATGTCTTTCCGGGGGGACCTCTGCGTTATTATGGATTTTAAGGATGAGGTACAGAATGGGCGTGACTGGATTGTCTACCCTCAGGTACAGATATTCTTCCTGTGAGATCATGCCTAAACCTCTCCACCTAGCCAGGTCTTGCTCTTTACCTCTAATAGATTACTATGAGGAACTTTATGGTAGCATCTAGTGTCTCTTAAGTGGGACCTTGCTTCTTCATTATACATGTTGAGAGGCCACAGTACCAAATTGCCCCCCTTGTCTGATTGACGGACTACTATGTCCTTCCTGCTCTTGATCTTATTCACAACTAAGGCATATTTCTTGTCATATTAATTGCCGCCCCTCAGGAATCCCTCGCTCGACAATATGGATAACGCTTTCAAATCTTTCACTACCAGCTCAGAAAACACATCAATCGAGGCTTTTGGTACATTGGGAACAAAAACAGATTTAGGTTTGAATGGTGTTTTAATACTCTCGTAAAAGTCCAATCCTAAGATTCCGGCAGTCTCTCCTATAGATCCGGGTAGGCCCATTCCCTCACAATCTCTCTCCAATTGGTTTAGTTCATGCAGAAGGTTCAGATCCCCGACTTCTAAGTTGGAGCCTCCCCCGGGTCTAATTGCCTTTCTGCTGATTGTTCCATTCTATTATGAAAGAATTTTTTCAGTTTTAGCTTTCTGACGAATTTGAAAAAGTCTATTCGAGTTTGGCTGTAGTTGAAGTTAGTTCTCGTGCAATAGGGCAATCCTAATGAAAGTATGCTTTTCTCCTCATCTGTAAGTTCCAGGCCTGTCAGGTTGATTACGGTTGCTGGATCGCTGTTCACTTGCGCTGGTGTGGTTCCTTGACTCTGGCACCTGAGCGCAACTCCATGCCGTCCCCTTCGGTTTTTGCGTTTCATTGGTAATTTCTTCTTTTCCGTTGTGGTCTTTGTCTGGTGTTCAAAGTCCTGTCCAAGCATAAAAAACGCAGCTCTTCAATAACCGAGGGGGGTTCCTGCAGATTCCTATTCTTGTTTGAGCACCCAGCCCCGGCTTCTGATTCAGTATCAAGTTCCTAGCTTACGTTGGAACTTACTTCTGAGCTATTTTCCAAAGATATTTGCCGCTCATGATCTTTTTTATCCAATCCCATGTTGCTCGATAATCTTTGTCGGCGTATGTTGTCAAAACGTCGGGCAAAAGTATATATCTGGCGTCTCTGGTAGTCCAACCTATCCCTTGTGAACTTTGTGGCTTTCCTGTCCCTAATAGTTTGTTCGTGCTTCTTGAGTTTAACTTCCAACTCTTTTTCAAACTTCGCCAGAATTTCCGGTTTTGCCAAATTGCTCATTTCCACCTCCAAGTTCTTAATTTCCTCCAATATCTTGTCGCAATCCCGTTTGGCGTATTTAACCAGGATTCTCATCATATTGTGCGATGATTCTGCACTGTTCACAGCCCATTCCTGTAACATTTCAGGGTCCGGGTTCTCAAAGGTGGGGACTATTAAAACTCTTAAGCCCCGTGGGACTCTCCCCACCTCTAGGTACCTTTCCAATGATTTGACTTCCCACTACTTTTAGACTTCGGTTCGTCTCAACTTCTCAAGTCTGCGCATTTGTGTCTGCAGATTTATTTCCGGCGGTGAGGTCCCCGTTCCTCTGTTGCGGCTGATCGTACCCGCTGCATTCTCGTAAAAGACGGCATTCGCCTGCTTCCTCTCTTTCCTTTAACCAGGTATCCATCTTACTCCACTTATACTGAAACGCTCACTCACAAATGTCAGCTCTCAACGCCAAAGTCGAGCCCCACTGGTAGCCTCCCCGGCACCTCTCCCAGTCAATAATGCAGAAATCCGCTCTTAGCGGTAAAGTGCTTACCCGATCACAGGTGTCCTCCGACACTCTGTTTCCAGACGCTCTTCACCTCGCGGCCGTGCTCCACGTCCTGCTTTATGCTGCGGGGGCTTTTTGTTATGCGCTGCATAACTCCACCATTGTGTCGGACTCCAAGAAGCACCTGAACGAGGGTGCGTCGGTGCAGCCACTCCCGACAGTCAGCGGCTCGATACAAGCACCACTTCCGATTCCCCCGATAGAAATCAGACACCGACACAGGGACTGGACTTCCAAAATTCTTTTTGCGTTTTATTATATCGCTGTTATGCGTTTCGGCATTGCTGCCTTGCTCACACAACGAGCTTTGCTACATTGTCACATTAAAATACCGGAACTACAAGTCACATGGTATCCTGTTTTAGCAGCCACAGAAAACAGACTCAACACCCGCTTCTTGTATGGGGAAATCATTACAATCAATAAGTCTCTCCAAGTTCGAAGTGAAAACCACTTATGTTAAAAAATACATGTTCTTAATTTATCGATCAAAAATACAGTCTCCGGGTGTACATTTTCTTTTGCTTAACATTTATACATGATGACACAATGATGAGGTTGCCATATTGTTAACACCATCTAGGGGAATCAATGTTTCAATTTCTTTGTCTAAGCCTCAATTTGCGGCATAAAATGCGTGTGCAATATACTACAAAATCCATAACTCAAATACCTTAAATTAATAAAATGACCCGGGGTAATTCTTACAGACTCAGAATTCCCCTTTGATATGATTTACCAAAGTGCCTTAGTGGGAAGTGCAAATACTATAATGATGTATATATATATATGTGTATGTATCCATACACTGAAAAAACTAATGGTTAAAGTAACGTTATAGTTAGGTGAATTTCTCAGTCACAACATTAATGTTTTGAACTTTAAAAAAAACTGAAATTACCAGTTATAGTTAGTAGTATAGTTATAGTTCTAAGGTTTAAAAAAAAAAAAAAAACAGATCTTTTTATTATATCTAACTGTATTGTTACATTAACCTTTGTTTTTTTCAGTGAATTTCTAGGGATTTTTTTAAAGTAAATGATTTTTTAAGTGTATGTATGGTAGAATAACTAAATACTATATCCTGTGGCAGACATTATTTCTGAAAGGGAGTTGCTTTCATATTGCAGCTTAACAGGAAAGAGTGCACACTTTAAAAAAAATTCAAAAAAATTATGTTTGAGTATAAAACAGAGTAGTACTACAACAAGGTGTGTGGATGGACTCCTCTCCTTTCAGACCTCTCTCTCACATGATGGGTGTATATAGTAGGGTATGGGCAGGGACTAGCCTCTCCTTTGAGATATCTCTCTCAAATGATGGGTGTGCGAATGAGTGAGTTGGGCGGGACTGCCCTCTCCTATCAGACCTCTTCCACAGATGACGAGTGTGCGTAGTATGGTGTGTGGATGGACTTGCCCCCCCTTTCAGGCCTCTCTCACATAACTGGTGTGCGTAGTAGGGTGTGGGGAGGGTTTGGCCTTTCCTTTGAGAAATCTTTCTCAGATGACGGGTGCACATAGCAGTGAGTGGGGTGGGGCTGCCCTCTCCTGTCAGACCTATCTCTCACATGACGGGTCTGCATAGAAGGTTCTGTGGATGGACTGGCCTCTCCTGTCAGACTTCTCTCTCAGATGACAGCTGTGCATATATGGGTGTATGGAGAGCAACAGACCTCTCCTCTCGGACTTCCCCCTCAGTTGACAGGTGTGCATAGTAAGGTGTGGGCATGGACTGACCTCTCCTTTCAGACCTCTCTCAGATGACGGGTGCACGTAGTAGTGACTGAGAAGGGACTGGCATCTCCTGACAAACCTCTCTCTCAGATGACGAGTGTACATAGGGTGTGTGGATGGACTGGCTTCTCCTTTCAGACCTCTGTCTCAGATGATTGGTGTACATGGTAGGATGTGTAGATGTACTGGCCTCTCCTTTCAGATCTCTCTCAGATGACAAGTGTGTGTAGTAGGGCATATGGGGAGTGACAGACCTCTCCTGTCAGACCTCTCTCCCTGTGCGTGGTAGGGTGTGTGTGGAAAGAAGCTTAACTCTACATAAATAGTAGAGCTGACAAACACCATCTCGATCTCCACTAAGACTCATTTCTACACTAACAAGTGTGCATACCAGAGTGTATTCAAAGATCACCTACTCCTTCCTATTTTTCACAATACCGAAGAGTCTCGTGAGATCGTAAAACTTTTTTAAATATGAAATAACCTACTCATCAGAGTACTTAACTCTTACACGCTTCCTCTTGAAAATAAGGACCACAATATGCATTCCTACTAGTGTATTGAGAACTTATCTACTCCTTTTACTATTCACGATCCCATGAGAGTCCAGCGAGATCATAAAAATTAGTTCAAAACAATATACCTTTATTTTCTTCACAGTACTTACCCCTTAGACACCCCCTGTTGTGTATTTTCCACAAATCAGTAGGAACTGTGCGTTTGCCGATGACATAAACTTAGGATGCTCCCAGACTGATTCCATGAACCCCCACAGGATATGTTGTCCCTTAGACCAGCTAGCTTGCAGTGCCAACATTAGCCCCCTAGCTTATGTAGGGAGCGAGCAGTTCTGGCAACTACTGAACATGATAACCTTGTTCCCTCAGGAATCGTGGTGACAGACCTAGAAATTTTAGCTCAGCCGCTTGTGTTCTCTTTCGCTCAGAGAAATATACAAAGAATACATGAAGGGACATTTTTCAATATTTATTGAACCATAGTCATTCTTGTATAGAACATATGTGCTGCAATGATTAATAGAAGCAAAGCAGACAAAAGTTATAATGAAAGCCAAAACAGTGAATAAAACAAAGAGTTCCACCATCTTGTTCAGACAGCTTATATATGCATACATATACAGTAGTTATAACATTCTAGTGTACTCCTACGATGCAAACCCTAACCTACGTGTCCAGTTTGTGAATGTATGCTCTGCCAGAAACCCCCTTTGGATGATCTAACCCCTTTACCTAGTGGGTAAGAATGTAGGACCCCGTCTTGGTCACCAACTGGACACACCTCATGGAGATGTCAGGCAGCTTCTAGGCGAACGTTTCAGCATGCAGCCCCCTCAAAGTCAGCAGAAGTGTCTCCCCTGATTGTATTTGGAAACAAAGGATATATATAGAAAAGGGCATTCTTGCCACAGGCCGTGATTGTGATCATGCAGCCTATTGTTTGTATTTTGCAGATAGCTGCGTCACCATATGGACGTAATAATAAACGCATTTGTATTACGCATATGAAGACCTTGCACATAGTGCTAAGGCAGTATGATAGTGTTCTCACAAAGTTCTTCTGTGTCAGCAAGGTCGGTGTTTCTTAGAAAATTAACTCAAGTGTTGTAAATGCAAATGTGTGTCAAAAGTCAACATGACAAAGGGAAAGCAACTTTAGGAAAGAACCTTGTACATGTGAATTGGCACTATTTCCTACCAGGCCTAACTCAGGCACATGACACTCTCTCAAAATCGAGGGGGACATCATACCTTTCTGCTGCCCACTTATATAGTTTTTATTACTTCATTTCCACAACACCTCCAATTTTTTGTAAACAGTAATGGTGGCCATTTGATTACTAAAATTCCAACAGCCAGCCAATCAGAGCACTCGCAGAACCCTCTTGCTCCTGCAAGAGCTAGAAGGCTTAAAGGCTCATGGGAAAAGTGGACCTCTCTAACAATCTCAGGCCTCCATTTTTTATTTTGCGCTCTCACAGGATGCCCGCGAGACTCTCGCAAGCCCACCTGCCAAAATATACAATTATTTTTGGCCCTTAATATCTAAAAAAATACTGAACGGATTTACACCAAATTTGGTACAAGTCCGTTCCCCAGTTTTTGCTGTAACCTGTCTTAAAGAAGTCTATGGAAAATGCATGGGGATTTTACGTTTTGGGAAAAGTTTGATGAAGATTGGTCAAACGGGGCTAAAGTTATTTTTTTTTTTTTTGTCCTCATCTCACCATTAAGCGTCTGCAATTCTTAAAAGAAGCCGTCCTTCCAACCTTTGCGCCCACGGCTACTGCATTCGCTTTAGTCCAGCCCAGGCCAGCCCCTTTGTTCGAAGCTTGGTGTAATCATAGGACCGGGGTGGTTCTACCAATCTCATCTCTCTTCCCCAGGATATAAAGGCCTGCCAGATGTTCGTACCATGCTCACTTATACCCCCCTGATCCAAACGTGCCATAGCAAACACAGCTTTTAGCCAATCCTCACACTGAGGAGGCCGCAGGTCTTTCCAGTTCTTACAAATTTCCCTTCGGGCAATAAGAACCAAATATAACAATAAACCTCTATGTAACGGCTGTAAGACATTAATGGACTCACCGTCATCCCCAAAAATTACTAGAGTGGGATTAACTTTGAGATTAACTTTAAAAATGCCACATAGAACGTACTCCAGACCCCTCCAAAAAGCTCTTAGTTCGGAACAGCTTGCTAAAGTTATTAGCAAACCAAAAAAACACTCCGTCTATGGGAAAGCAGACCTAACTATATCTACCTAGTAGATACATAGACACACAGACACACACACGTTACATTTATAACTTTATTTTGGCAACAGGAGACACAGTACGTGTTTCGCCTGCACACCAGCCTTTGTCGCACTGTGAGAAGCCATTTTGGTGAGTGTTTAAATACCTAAAATGTGATAAACATAAACAAAATACTGTCGCCCAAAGGACCCATGGCATAGATCTCTACATACAAGCCTATTTATTGTCGAGTTACTCAAGCCCACACTATGAGCATCCTGGCAGTCCCGATTGACCTAGCAATATGAGTTACTGACTATATCCGGATTGCAAGTTGTATAATACCAGTGGACTACCATTTTGATTTCTACGTGATGCATGAAGAAAAATTCATGAAATGAGTCAAAAGCATGTGAGAATCATTGCAGAAACATTGATTACCACTACTTACCAGTACAAAACTTGTAAGAGGCCTGTGACCCCTCAGCCCAGAATGACGGTATTCCGCAGCACAGGTAATTCTGGGTTCAATATTCCACAAATGGGAAAACAATGCATTGCTAGTAACGAGTCCACAGTGTTATTGTGACATCATTAATCGGATGGATGTTGCACTTAGCTACAAAGAAGGAAGAATTGGTTGTGCCAGACATGACATGGGGCTGCTGGTCGCCATTCTGTTCGCAGGGGCTGGCACGCCATGAAAACCAACCCCTACTGAAATATTATCCTCCTAGTGCAAACTAGTATAGCGATATAAGAAGGGTGAATGACCAAATCATGTATACTTCGCATGCAATTGATTGGGCAATCCTGACTTCACGCGATTAAATGGCGCAATTTTATATGACTTATCAAGGCTCAATGTCAGTTAAGGATGGAAGAAAATGTAAGTGTTTCTTCTAAATATGGTCATGAATAAATCTTCAGACAAAAAAGCTGCTAGCCTCTGTTTCACAGCCATTAGGGGTTTCCTCGTCCCAATTGCTCCTTGCAAACATCACATTTGTTGGTTCTCAAATTACCTCAAGAACAATATCATCTGTTTGTGGCATTGTGTTAAACTAGCATTCCACCATGAATGTGATTAAAAGTCTTATGTCCATGTCAGTTGTACTTATTTTATCCGTTTCCAAATTAATGTGTGCTGAGTCGCCCCTGCGAGCAATTAAAACTGCGGAGCGCAGGTTCCCCCAACTGGTGAATTTAAAGAATTGATAAATCTTTATGCAGAGTTTCATATTTTTTTATCTGGATATCTAGCACAGATGCACATCACTCACGTTCCTCTTGAAAATGCTCTCGGTCCTCCTTATCACACTCTTCTCTCACCCCTCCTGGCCTACTTCCAACATCTTATATTTAAATGTATTTAACTAAGAATGTTTGACAGTGAATGGAAAACTTCCACAATCTCATCACACTTCCAACACTTGCCCTGAAGATTCATGAATCTGTAGATTTTGATAACAGGAGGACTGTGTGAAAACCTGTAAATGAATCTATAGCTTCTTTAGAAGTTTATTAGCCAGGAACCACTTTTACAATGCTTGCCTACGGCTACCTTTTTCCATGTGAAGTGATGTTTAGAATGTATTTTTTTGTAAGTGTTTATAGTTGAATGGAGCCAAGATACCAGAACGGAATAAAATCAAGGGCTCTGGATGCCTTTCATAATCTGATGAAGAGAGAGCAAAGTATACTTTTACTGTTTCCTAATTTTCAATGTGGAACGCAGAGAGCTAAACAGATTCAGAAGCCTTCAGGAGCTCTTTATGTATGTCTCTTGATTGGAGACCTAAAGGAAGACCTAGTTCTCCATCACCATCCGCTTGCTGCTTTGAAAATCATCTACTATTGTTTTAAAGTGGACTTCATTCGCAGTCTTGTTTTTCAATAGACAGAAAGAATGAATCGTTTTCCATCTCCTTGCATCTCCTATGTTTTCCGTTCCTTATACTTGTAGATTTGTGTTAGTGGTACAATGGGAAATACGATCGTAATAGAATGCAGGGCCGGGAGTAGAGTTGATGGCGCCCAGTGCCACAATCTTTGTTGGGGCCCCCTCCACACAACCTTTTTTTGTACATTTAACTCATGCAGTAAAACTGCTTAATTCATGCCTATTTGTGGCCTCAGATGTATGCTGTTCTGGACGCATAGCTTTAAAAATGTAGTATTTACTATAATTCTTAAAATAAGGAAGACATTTCGTCATGAGGCACAACGTACAGGAGAGAAAGAGGTGCACATTGAGTAAGTAGCACATAGAGTAGCGGAGTCAATAAGCGCACTCTGCTGCAAGACATTGTGGGGCACACACAGTGGCAGGTGCACTGCTGTGTGAAGCACAGCCAAGTGCACACTGCTTGAAACAATGAGACTTTGAAAATGAAATGCAAAAAATTGACATTTGTAGAAAGTGTTAGAAGCCCAGGCCCTGGTGTATCAGACCTTTACAAAGAAATGTGCACAGATACCAGAAAGAACATAGAGAGACGTGAGTTCAGAAGAGAACTAGAATGAGCTAGAGACTTGAACTTGGTTCCTAGTGCCTAAGTTGGCAGCTATAGCCGTTAGGCCACATCTTCTATACTGGCTACTCAGATTTGTCAGATGGCAAGACTGTATGCGTATCGACAGCTGTGTCAAAAATGTCAGAACAGACTGTACACACCATGGCAGCAGCATAAAGCTGATAAGGATCAGACTGTACACATGAGAGCAGCCGTCTAAAGAGAGACAAGTTGACTGTATACAACAGCACAGCAGAGTAAAAAGGGTCAAAAAGCAGACTGCATATATCAGGATAGCAGTGTAAAGACACACAAGCAGTCTGTACACCAGGAGAGGAGTGCAAAGAGAGACAGGGGCATACTGTACAAATCACATCAACAGTGTAAAGACGGGGGCAGACTAGGGTGACCAACTGGCATGGGTGAACATTCAGGATGGTGAGAGTAAAAATTCAGGACAAAGGGTCAAAATTCAGGACAAAAATTCAGGACGGAGGGTCAAAATTCAGGACAAAAATTTGAGACAAAGGGCAAGTTTCACAGACACTAAAAATTAGGTTGTGCAATAGTATGTAAGAAAATAGCCAACAAACATAAGTACAAGTCAAAATAAGTTTATATAAAAAAGTAGCACCGCACAGCAAGCAAAATTTGTCCACGGAAGTAACAGGATTTTTACTCCAGTAATATTAGTTTTAGTGCTAGTGTTTGAAATTATACTTTTTCTCTGAACTAGCACACTTCAGAAGTTCTTTGTTTTTAAGAGCTAATTGGTAGAAGTCTTAAAGGCTCTGTCTAACCAGACCCAGTGTTAAGTTGAAAACACACAAGCTTTAGCAGCATTCTTACCCGCACTATTTTATAATCATCTGATTAACACATTTAGGAATCAAAAATAAAACAAAAACGCAGCAATATGCAAATAAAAGGTACACCGAACTTTCGGCTTAATGGTGTTTTCTAAAGTTTTGTTTCCTTAAATCACCAACCAGCCAGTCGCCGGCAAGCAGAGGAAATGTCTCCGGTGACCGGAGAGAGTGAGGCATAGTCTGAAGGGGTATCACAGCGTTTATAAAACTTGAACAAACATGGGAGGAGAGAGAGACCAGGGAGTGAGGGGACTCGCTCCCCAGTCTCTCTCTCCTCCCATGTTTGTTTTTTTGTAAAACTTAAACAAACGTGGGAGGAGAGAGAAAAAGACCGGGGGTGACGAGACTCCTCACACGTTTGTTTAAGCTTAACAAACGCCGTGATTCCCCTTCAGAAGCATCAGGGATAAGAACAGTCCTGAAGTGGAGCAGCAAGCTCTAGGATTGGCTGATGGCTATAAAGCCAATCCTAGATAGCTTTGTTTGCTCTCCACAGCAACGATTGGTGAGTGAAAGGCTCCATATGATTGGGTGCCACCCACCAGCAGTAAAATTACCGACAAATGGCATCCGTTAAAGAATCCTTCACGGACAACGGACAGACGCCCGAAATGACGGACTGTCCGTGAAATTTATGGATGGTTGGTCACCCTAGGGCAGACTGAACACAGCAGGCAGGGGCACAGCTTCCATTGGTGCAGCAGGTGCTCAGCCTTAAGTGCTCAACAGAAATGCTAGCTCCAAGGTACTCTGGCCTCCATTGAATAGTTATTTGTTGGATGATCCCCACGTTTCCTTTACTTGTGTCCCTGTTATGACCATTCCAGAATGGTTCCCTGTTACGTGGGTGTCATAGCAATACAAATGCGCGTGAATTGTGCATTTGCATGCACGTCACTCTGAACGAGCTAGGGAAGTTCTCCTCTAATATTATAGCTCCAGATACATCAGTTTGGTAAGTGGTCTCCTTGGGACCCCGCAGATCCTCTGCTGGGGTCAGAAAGACCATGTGGCCTTTGCAGTGACATGAAATGAATGAGCTTTGCCGCTCTGACTCCCCCTCACATTTGCTCTCTCCTCAAACTTGCAGCAGCGCTCAAGCGAAATGCCTCACATTTCTTCTGACATGCCTGGTACATTCAGCAGTTTAGTTTCCCCTCAGCAGCAGCTTACTGCCAGTGGACGGGGCCTCTTTTGTTGTCTTAGGATTTATGATTGCTTGTCAATAAGCTTTTTGTATAAATAACCAAAATCTAGCATCTCACCAGCAACATGAGCGTGACCACTAGCAGCATCTATAGCAGGCATTGGAACCAGGGGCATGGTCCATGCCAAGGAGGTAGCCTTAATACCAGTACCCACAGGATGCATCTAGTCTGGACCTTGGAACTAGGTGGGAGCAAAATAGCAAAAAGAAGAAAAGTTGCACACTGTTGCAAAAATGTGTTAAATTTGTGGAGATTTTGATCTTGATAAAGTGTCACTCATAGTCGTTGAATGTCACTCATAATTACACTGAAATTATGGAAATGTCACACATAAGCAATATGAAACCTTGGCAGCTATGCGTCTGTGCAAAAAACAGCATGTAAGCATCAACGTTGCCTTGAGTATACAAGCACATGAAGGGCGGAAACCTTCCCTCGTAGATGACAATGAAAGTTAATGTAATTTGTAGTGAACACGGTAACGATGTACTCTGAGTTATATTTGAAAGTGCCTTGCTGTTCTGCACAGTGTGCTGCATTGGTAAAAGAGCCATGCTTCCCTGCAGCAATGAACATTATTTCTTCAAACAGCTGGCTCAGAGCAGACATACCAGCGAACACAGGAGTCACACAAAACTGAGGTTTCTCTGCCCAGAGGGTGCGAGCAAAAATGGATAGCCCGATAGGGAACAAGCTCAGCACCTGCTTTTTAGGCAGGGCCCAGCCCACTTAAAGCCCTTCTCCTGTATTTGTAAGCTGCTCTGCCGAGGGTCGTCCAACATCTCCTGAGTCAGCGGAGACGTCTTCTTTGATGTTCTGTCCTGTTCCAGAAAGGATGTACGCACTCTGTGCGCGGGATGTCATACCTCTCATCTGCAACCGCGTGAGCGCCTAAGTTCATCTTTTATTTCCACCATGTCGTGGAAATGAAAGATGGACAATGGCGCTCGTTTTGGTCAGAGAGCAAATAGCTCCCCCAGGCTTGGAGCCAGTGCAGCTGCACCGGTCGCACCGCCCACAAGCTAACCCTGATAGAATGGCAACACCGATGCTTCCAAGTAAGTCACAGAATCTGCACAGCATCATTTCCAAGTACGATTGTACAAACACAGGTGTCTTATGGAAAGGTCACTAACAATTTCATGAGGGTTGTAATGGAGAATAACCCCATCATAGGCTGATGCCAATGTCACACTCTCTTCTCTATCATGTCATTTTATTTGCATTCTGTTTCATTTAATTGAGAAAGGAAGTTTTTAGGAGGTGGGTGATCTGTAGGCCATTAAGGGTGAATGTCAGCAATTCCATCCAATAAGAAATCTTTAGTATATTTCCAGTGCCAGAGTCTTACACTCCCTGTTGTCAAAGTCCAAAAGAAAAAGTCCACAGTTTTTTTTTAACTTTATTTTTTATTTTAAAGAGAAGGAACACACCAAACCAGAAGGTTGCAGTTCCACCATCAAAGAATACATGAATTAAAGATAAATAAAGCTTTTCACTAGACATTTGAAAACTAAATTAACCCATAATACCCTAGATGACTTTGAGAGGGCCCTCTCTCTTAGGCAAACATACATTTTCACCGATCTGGAGAAGAGGAAACACTCGATGATGGCATATTCTCCGCAATTCTATTCTTTGTGACATTCAGCGTGCATTCAGGCCTGCAGAGTAAGTACTTACCTCTCTCAATAGAAAAGCAGTGTAAAAGACTCCATCATGGAACCCCATGCTTGAAATAAGTCTCACACCTGTTATCTTTACCCCATCAATTTAAGTAGGCATCGGACTTCTGAGGTTAGGGTGGAACTACATCCATTCCCAAGGGTAAACATCAACCACTTGGGGTTGTTGCCATGAAGTCAATGCCTAAGACAACGAAGTGAAGGGTCGTGTATGTTTATTCAAGTTTAACCACACTTCCACAGGAGCCGGATCGCTATCAGACAGGTGAAATGAACAAAATATACTCACCAGACTAGACTGGGACATCTGTCTATCCTAACCTGAGCAGCTATTGTTAGTGTGTTTAGCTGACTGGGTGAGAGTAGGAAGGCATCAGCTTTTCTTTTATGTTATGTGAATTTGTGTTTGCGCTATGTTATACTTGTAGCTGGAGAAACTCTTTAGGGTGGCAGTCTACTTTAATTTCACATTCCACAAGGGCAAAAACAACAATTATCAACAACTGTTATGAATCCCCACATTTCTATATTACCTGTTTTTATTACAATTTATTTGTGTTATTTCAAGTAGTGTGCGAATGTATCCAAATGACTGTGTTCCACATTTTTATCATCTTGTTTCCTTATTTGGTTTAGCAGATAAGGAATGGATGTGGTTGTTTGTGAGCGTGTTATTTTCAGCAGCTTTGAAGAATACACAATATTTGAAGGGCCTCAACTCTCTGGCTTTTGGAGCAATAAGAACAGAGCCTAAAGTGCCCATATTGACAAGTGGCTGCCAGACAATGAGGTGTTTTAAGAAGCACGTGACGAGACATTTCTTAGCTGGTACTAGACACGTGAGCTATGATGAGGGTTTTTGTGCAAAGAATAAAACAGCTTTCAAATCTGTGAAAAAGGTATAATTTTAGTTATGGCTTCAAGAACCAGTTGCATGCTCCTTTGACGGTTGTGTTCTACCAGTTTGGCTGATAGCTCAATCACGTGCCTCTTCATTTCAGAGTTTTAGAGTTTCAGGGATATTTGCAAAGCATGATTGCCCCCGCATGTACATTTTTTGGCTCTTTTCATCCATGCTCAAATTAAGTAGCCTTTGTGTATGTCAGAATCTCCACCAATAATTGAAAGACCGATGTGCTAAACAGTCATACTTCTTGACTTCATGTCTTGTACATGCTACTCAGCCCCTCTGCTTTAAATCTAAGCTTACATCTTTCCATACCCCCTACCCAGGTTGCAAGGCTTAGGCCAAGGCCCTGGATAGTTTTGTTCATTAGTAATCCCCTCAGCCACACTTGCTCATGCTACCCCTTACATCTTATGGAAGAATCTGACTGTACTGGTGCATGCTGAAGTAGTTGGAATGTGACATAATTATACATCATAAAACTGCCCAAATAAACACAGTTCAAGACAAGCACACAGCACAGCACAACCACACTATCCAAGTGCCAGGGAAGACCTTATTTTTAAAATGGCAAACTAGGAAGGATCTAGGCATTGATACCTTTGACTGCATCTACTTTTTCAGGAATCCCTTCAAGCTCCTGGCAACAGCAAAACTCATAGAAGAGAGTGCCTCGTTATTTTTGCAGCCAGAGGGATGACATGCCCATAGTGACCTCGAAAGCCTTTACTTAAACAAAAGTGAATCCATTGTTCACTTGACTCTTGGGCTGGAAGCTTGTGAAACAAAAAGGATCATACACGGACTTTATTATCAATGATTGGTTTAGTACAGGTTCCACATGTAGACATGAATGAGATATATAATTTCTTGGAGGGGAGTGCTATTTGACCCAATGCTATAACAGACCCAGTGATGCCTGGATGCAAATGTTGCAAAGATATGTAACAAATGACAATGTCACCTGTTAACCCTGAAGGGTATTCTGTCTAAAGAGACACAAGACGCTCATCCAGCTTGGTGGCATGCTTTGTCATCGGGGCTTCTCCTTATTCAGAAGAAGCTGATGTTTCATCTCGATGTGCTCCAGTGCTTGTGCTTGGAGCACAATGTGGAGTTTTTTTTCATCAAAGGAAATAATAGAATTACCTGGAGGTACATCAGTAGTGCTTTATTGGGATTACCCATTGTAAGGTTTAAAATAAAGTCAGATTGGGATGTTGTAAAACTGTAATTCGACCCCAAATCCCTTAGTCAACATGCCTTGGCTTATTTGGTGAGCCAAAAAGGGACCGGGCCTTCTTCAGGACAAGTGGATCTCTCCACAGTAACCATCCCTACACTGAAAGTAATAATGAGTGTCCCATTTAGAGTGTAGGGTGTGGGATTGAAAGCCGGGAGGGTGGCCTTAAACAACTAGGGAATGTTTTGTATGCTCAAGGTTAAGATTAACTGGCTAAGTGTTGCCACCTATAAAGAATGGGAGACAAAGATAAGGCATACACACAGGAATAAAAAATGTCCTTCCAGGAATATAACACAGTAAAATATGAGTAATCATTGCTTAGTTTGTAATGCACAACAATCCATGCTAATACCTGCATTGCCAATGCATCACAGCACATAAAATAAGAACACGAAAGGTTGTAGCACTAAATTTGCACAAATCTTAGCATGGGCATATCCTATATGCCTTGGGTCCCCATGAAGGAGGTGCTAATGTACTCCTCTCTAGTCCAACACTAGTAGAAAATAAGAAATCATGTAAGCATAATTAATTGTGGCAAAAGTATTAGCCTGCCAAGCAAAATTGGTTCCTTAGTAAATATGAAAAAGGGAGATGTTACCAGGCTATAAAGCAGTATTCAAATACTTGCCCAAGAAGTGTGACAACAGAAGTGAAAAGTCCCCCCCCCCACACCTCTGGGGTTGCCAGTTAATAAAAGCCTAATTATACCAGAGAAAGACAGAATTCAGAAAAGGGTTTGAAGGTTGGGTACATCTCAAGGACATGCAAAGTTTGCTATGGCAAGGAAATCCAGCATTATAAGATGAGGATCTCTGCCCCCACGCTACCTTGTAACTGAAAACCCAGCTAAATACACTGTAATTGAGTCTAGAGAGGGTGTAGTTCAATCAAACATAATGGAATAGCAATGCAGCAAAAAGAAAGTTAAATATTTGCCTCCTGAGATTAGGAAAATTGTAAAGGTTCTCAGCCCCCTGCAGCACTAAAAAATTCATGAATGGGTACGGTATCTCAGCCTTCAAGGTCTTAGCATGGGGGCTACAGCTGCCATGTCTGATTTCCAGTCCTCAGCCAGCCTCAAGGGCCACTTCTGCCGAAGATTGGTGTGACCGTGCAGACCTGCCCAGAGTCAAACACTGACCCAAACATGGGTAGATAAGCACATGGCTTACCCTGCAAACTGGGACAGAAACTGACAATGCGGACAAGATTGCTGAGCTGTGTAAGACTTTTTAACCAAGGGTTTAAAAAGACTTTGAACTGAGTTTCACTTCTAATGAGTGAGTCTGCTTTGAGTTATATGCACCTGTACCTAATCCTTGCTGCCTGCATATAGCACAGGGAACTATAGGGACTGAACCTCGACCATAGCAGAAAAATGAGGGGCGCGAGGCAGACAGCGTGTGTATTGCTTCACTATTAGATGCAACTGATTACAGCCAGGTTGGACATTGTTATTATTTCTATTTGTTGTATGTCAAGTTCTGAGATCTTGCCCCCCCACACTACCACCTTGAAAATCGTGTGACTGCTCGCCCTTTCTACTGTGAGAGTCAAACACAGAAGGGGTTGACTTTGCCCACTTTGTAGAACCATAGTATGACAAACCCCATTACATCACTGGCAAATGACCTCAACCACCACAGTTCAGACTCAGTGGCCCCTGTCTAACCTGAGCCCACAGAATGGGGTCTGACAGTTGGTGGTGAGCCAACTGAGACCTGTAAGTACATCTTCATACTGTCTTGAACAGAACAATAAGTTAATCTAAAACACCGGAATTACCTGCACTTTGCAATACGCCTTGCTACCCTGTCCTTAGATCAGCTGAGGGATCTGTGTTTGGAGAGAGGGTGAAGGACTCTCAAAAACAAGGAGAGGGAGATCATTGATGGTTTTGGTAAGGCCCAGTTAGAGAAACTGGGAATACAGAAGAAACTGTGATGCCCTCTGAGGAGGGAAGCATGATAGGAACTCGGGAATGGTGTGCTGAAAATCAGTCTCTCTTAGCCGCTTAACCACAGATTTTACCCAGACATACCCCAAGTGTGTCCTCACGTTTGCTTTCCATGGTTTCCTTGACACACACCTCTGATTTCAAGGGTACCACTGTCACCAATTCCAGGAGTTAGTCCAATGGGTGGGTTAAGACTGACTGAGATGGTGCACTTCCTGCTCCAAATAGCTAAGAATGAGGAAGATAAGAAGACAGGGGGGTTCGAGAGAGAGAAGTTGAGATTAGCTCACAAGGAACACAAGCATTTGCAATGCAATAGGTCTCGCATTTGCGAGAGTTTGAGCTATTGGCTTCGTAAATGATAATGCCTTTTATTTATGTGTTTACAAAACCTGCAGATCACCCTGATCATTACAGCTCTTGCTCAACCCACTGAGCTGTGAAGTCTTCCACCTAAATCTCCTTGTCCTAACCCTGAAGGTAATACAACCACAGTGAGAGGGACAGCAGGAGAAGAGGCTGGCGTGAGACCTCGCAGCTTAGCCATAGCCCGGAAGTCACAACAGATGAAAACAAAACAATATTGTTGTTAAAGAAACAAAAATAACGTGGTTGCTGCTAAAACCAGCCGGCTGTATTGTACTGAAACAGCTTCCTGTGGAAATGTCACTATGGCTAGAAATAGTGCGTAACATCGCACCCGTGTAATCTGTTGGAGATTTAGATAAGGGGGCGGGAGAGTGAAGATGGACGGTCACTGGCCTATCGCTCGCCGAATCTCTGCACGTTTTATAAGTTCATTCACCCACTTGTTCAGCGCGTCAAACCATGGTGTTATCGCTTACATAGTGTCTTGCTTGAGGTCTCAGAGAGGTGCGTGTGACAGTGGTGTGAAAGACCCATCCTTGGCTAGACATTTCTTAGAAGTGCAGACAACTCACAAGAATTGAGAAGCGGCAAGAAACCTCCCAGTTTGGTTTTGAGGTAAGTCTCACTTGTGCAAGGGCTTCACAGTTTGAATGGTGGAATGGTGGCGCAGTGACTTCACCACTCTTAACTGACATCTGCTGTGATCTGCTGTTCATGAGTTTTAAACGTGGATAAGCAAGCAGATTAACATCAACGCAAAAAAAGCATTGGCAAAATCAACATTTAGTTTAATTCACTGGGGCAGGTGGAGACCTCAAATATCCATGTGTCATCCAAGACCTGCACAACCAGCCCAGCCTTGTCATTTTAGTTCTGGGATAAGCTGAAGACATGTTGCTTTCTATTCACAAGGAATGTGCTCTTTAGGTCAGCTTCGTTCAGCTAGTGGCTTGTTTTGGTGAAGCCCACAAGATGCTGCTCTTTTAATGTGTGTATTTCATTTCGGGTCCGCCCACGACAGTCCACAGATGTTTACTATTTGTCATTGACAATGAAAGGAATTGCTCTTCTACACATTGTAATAATGATAACTTGTATTGCTTATAAGTTGCTTTCTACCGCACCCATGCTGGAATTTGAATTTATCACCTCTGGGACATTGTATGTTCTCAGCGGCATGCATTCATCTGAGTGAGCCACTGGGTTGGCTTATAATGGATGGGCAGTCAGAGGCCCTTCAATGCCCTACTATTTAACTGCCCCTTCCTCCTGTTGTCAGTGGCTGCCTGGCTCAAGGAGGGAGGCAGGAAGCCTTCGCCACATGAGGTGACATCTGATGGGGTCACTACAATTGGGGCACAGGGAGCTCTGCTTCCCCGTCGATGTCCAGCTGCCACCTAGAAAAGTTTGTTCAGATGCTGCCGAGCCCACCTCTTCCCGCCATTCTAATCCCGCACTGGCACTCCGGGGCAGACAGGCATCGCCTTTTCCAATTAAAGTGGAATTAGGAGAAGGCGTTAAACTAGCTACCTATCAAAGCGGAGCTTTGTTTTTTAAGTGCTCCTGTCCTGATATTAAGTTCCTGTCCATCTTGCAACACGAGACTCCGCCCTGTCACCTCCTGTTATGACTGCAGATGTGGCTAGGGGGGTTGGGGAGTTCTTACAAATGGGGTCGACTGGTGAGGGTTGGTGGGGGAGCGAGCAAGACCCTCACAGATGCAGTGAGTGGACCGAAACACGGAGAAAACGAAGAATACGATTTCCCATTTGTTTCTAGTAGGTTAAAAAATCAGTGCTTAACTGCCCTTCTACAGATGCATACGTGCAACCTTCAAATTACATCTTGGAATCCTCGCAGGGCCTATTCAGCTGTTATCCTACATACACTATTGCCGTCGAGGTAAATAATAAATAACACGTGCAAAATACAGCAATATTTCTAGACACAGTAAGGTGCCAGTAAACGTTGTGATGAAGTAAAAGAAAAAACACGCTCTTTGTCCTCTGACAGGGCTGTCTCGCTGTTCATCATTCCGACGACATGAGCGACATCGAATTAAATAACAATTGTCCCCACGATATACAGTAATACTACATTAATAAATTCTAATGTTACACCTGATTTTTGGGATGTTTTTATTTGTCGATCTTTTATGGCCAATTTATGTGCCGAATAAAGACATTTTGAATATGAGTTACTACATTGCCTTTGTAAGAGACACTCCGGTGCGCCAGCGAGTTACATAAATATGTTATTGTCTGTCAGAGGTTACTCTGCCTTATATTTCCGATAAAATGAGTGACATCAATTTGAGTAATAATAGTAGTAATGCAGACTGTATGAAGAAGTACTCGGAGAAACAATAGTGGAGCGGAGTGTGTTATATTAAAGAAACACGTTTATATTCTCTGGGAAGGCTCCGCCTTTCATCTTTCCGTCAACATGTGTAAGAGAGAATTGGATAATTCCAGAACAACCTGCTCTTTACAGATCTTTGAAATGCCACGTAAAAAAGATAGTTAGATTTTCTCAAATGTTTGCCCCTACACCCCCGTGTATGCAAAAATCCTCCAGCCGCCATTTACTGTACCTTTAAGCCCTGCCAAACGCGACATTGCTTGGAAGTATGCAGATTCTCCCTGAGCTTCCCAGTGTCTGAAGCAGAATCAGTGAAATCTGAACGTAGTGGCACACCGGAAACAGGAGCTGGGCCGGCTCGGTGTAACAGAGGGATCCCATGGTCTCAAACTAAAGCGAGCTAAATAGGTACAATACATGGCGGCTGTACGCAGCGACGGGTGGAAAGAAAAGCGGCTCCAGCCACAACCGTGGCGTGATGGGATTGGCTCAGTACTGCAAAGGGATCTCGGGCCTCGCACCAAAGCAAGATAATTAAAAAATAAATGCGTGGCCTCCATATTAGACGATGCAGGTCAGCATGCTGGGCTGCAACAATGGTGAAAAGAGTTCTCCTCAACAACCCATGAAACCACCGAAGTGAATGAAAACTGTAGTTGGGCGGTGCTGCTTCCTGAAAAAACGGAAGTGACATTTCGCTGCATCAACGATTTAGAAAGCAGCCAAGAAGAGTGACACAGTATTAAACCAATGAGGGAGCAGCAGGCGGGAGCAGGCGGGAGCAAAGTCCTTTTACGGACTACTACGGGTCTTGCAGACAGCGCATGCGCTGCCTAGGCTCGACCTAAAAAAGGAAAGAAGTAGGAGAACCAGGGGCAATGGCCATCAGAGAAAAGAAAAAAGGAAAGGGAAAAGGGAAGAGAGAGAGGGCAGCCTAAGACAAGGTAAACCTCAGGATGGCAAAGTAGGCCGCATAATCTGAGAAAGGTAATTTTACCTCCAACTCTGCAAGAGTACCTGCATAGATACCAAATGAGCTTCTGCACGTGCTTGAGAAGGCCAGGATATTTGGGAATGGTTTGTGAGTTTTAAGATTGCTTGTAGAGAGCAGACTTTGAATGATGTGCCTAAGGCAGCCCCTTTGAGTTACTTGCTCATAGAAACAATGGCAGTCTCTAGCTGAAAAGATAAAATATGAATGAATGAGGCTCTGATTACATGGGTTGTGCTGACACCAGCTCAGGACCATAAAAAAATCAAGGAAAGCAAAAGAGTGAGGGGGTTCCATTTTAAACGTGGATTCACAGTGTGTTGCAGAAATGGAATGAGTGGGTGAGAAGGATGGAGGCCAAAGCATTTTATGCCATTAACCATTTAATGGCGACTGAGTAACTCAAAGAGGAATGCTCTACCCCATTCTTGCAATATCTGTCAAATCTGACAGAGAAGGGTCCAGAGAAACATGCGGTGTGACCTGACAAGTGGTTAGCTAACAGTGTTAACAAAGGGCTGGAGCAGCATGGCTTCAAGCCGTTGAACTCTCAACAATCTGGTCCCAAACTGGAGTTAAGGGGCAGTGCCTCAAGAAGGAAACATACAAAAAGGGAGTTGGGGTCCAAGTCAGAAACGCAAGATAATGGAAGATGGAAAGTTTCTTTGAAGCTCAAAGTGATGGCCTTTTATAGTATCATAAGGAGGGGCATTTCAAAAGGGACTGTCACGATAAAAGCTCTGTATGAGCTGCATCCATCATAGCAAGTGTGCTGACTATCAGTGAAGGGATCTATGAGGGCCCTGTTGTGCAAAGCCTAATAGCAATAAACACTGGGTATATGGACCCAGATGTTCTTAAGTACATGCATCCAAGTACCATGGAGTTTGTGTTTGATGCTAGTATCAATGGAAGAAGGTTCCTGCCATGACGGATTCACATGCTTACAGGACTATGGCTGAGAAGAAGTATCTCAAACCAAAGGCACAAACCTGGTAGCCGATTGCTAGAATTCAGGTAGAAATCAATAGCAAGTCAGCCTTTTTTCGATGCAGGGGGTGAGAGAGAAGCAAGGTGCTGGATGTCTCTTGGGCGTTGATTTGACTGCCTCTGGTTTAGTATCAGGACCAGAAGCCTACATGGCTTAGATCACATCAGCTGTGTTGACCAGAGCACAGGCTGCACCTCAGTCTCGGGCTGGGATCATCCCAGATTTTCAAGAACTAGAAATGGTTAGTGAGCGAATCATAGCAGAGTTTTTAAAGGCACAAGCCATGGCATCCATCATTCCTCCTACAGAAGAAAGAAGGATGAGACATCTGAAGCAGATGAGGTGTTGGAGTCTGGGCTACTCTCGAAGCTGCTGGGTTTGTTAGCTGCTGGAGGACCTAACCGGGAGGAGTTCCGCCAGCTAAAAGTTGAGTGCCCTATGCGTGTGGTTCTTCAGAAGAAAGCCCAGGAACAGGTCAGCAGAGGAGTGGCCGGAAGGCATTATTTTGGCTGGAAGGATGGACTACTTTATAGTGAACCTGCAAGTCCTGAGACAGGAGTTGCAAGAGGCTAGTGTTTTCCTTAATGTAAAGGAATTTCCTGCTGTTACTGGAACCACAAGGTGCTCTTATCATGACACTTCGGCATAAAAAACAAGGATAGTTTGCACTATTTGTTCAAGTGGCAAGGGATGCACAGAGACTTTCTGTAGAATTTGTCCTGATTGCCATTAAGTGGTGAGTCAGGATGTAGGGCCAATGCACGGTTAGTTCCATTTCCAACAGTAAGTGTTCCATTCAAACGGGTGGGACATTGTTGGTCCATGTAAGACCTATCTCAGTATGATATAGCAAGTATGTCCTGTTTGTAGTGGAGTAGGTCACCAGGTATCCAAAGGCTATACCTCCGAGGAGCAAGAATGTAAAGATAGTATCTAAGGCGCTCCTAGGGATCATTTCAAGGGTTGGATTTCCAAAATCTGTGATTTTCAACTGGGGAACAACATTTATCTCCTCTTACATATGAAAGATGTGGAATCAAGCTGGTATGACTTACCAATTCTCCATGGCATACCACTTGCAAACAAATGAGTAGGTCGAACAATTTAACACAACTCTTAAAATCATCTTCCAGAGAACCTCATTATGAAGTTAGATCTCTTCCTGATATTTATATCTTCCATTACTAGAGAGATTCCACTGAAAGAAGTTTGGTGTAGTCCCTTCAAGTTTCTGTTTGGATACCCAGTGTGTGGCCTACTCACCTTAGTCAGAGAAGAGTGGAAAGGAACTTCGAGTCACACAAAACAAGGTGGTGGACTATGTGATAGGCCTCATAATCTTAATAATTCTGTGCATCAGTCAAATGAAGAAAAGCCTTCTAGCAAGCCAAGAACAGATGAAGTGGTATAATCAGAAAGCAATACTGAAGGGGTACCACAAGGGTCAGGACGTGTTGGTGCTGAAGCCCATTTGTCCAAGAGCTATAGAGGATAAACTGTGTGGCCCATACAAAGTAGTACAGAAGGTTTTTGAGTTAAACTACTTGGGAGACATAGGTGCTACAAGGGAATCAAAGAGGGTGTTGTGAAACTTCCAGTGAGATTTCCCAGTAAACATGGCAAAGAAAGAGGAGGTTAAGGTAGATGGTGAACCACTTCTTATCCTGCTGCAAAGTGATGCGCAGGGTGGTTCTGTAGATGTGACAAACTGGTTTTTTAGATAGGGTGTACTGGAGTCCACCACAAGTAATCTATCTTGTTAGGTCCAGTTAAGGGTTTCTGTAAATTAAACCTGCCCTTAACCCCTGGTAGATCTGGCACAGAGCAGACACGTTTACCGTAGAGAAAATGTGTAAAGCATTTAAAAGTATATAGTTGAAAAGACAACACAAAAAGCAGAGAATATTTTCATGAGCAAAATGACACCACAGCAACAAAAATCGAATAAGAGTAACTGGAGATATGAATTTTAGAAGATTTAAGTAAAAATGACACCAAAAAGCACTAAGCACCAATGCGGGTCAACTGGTCGGGACCTAGATGCTACTTCAGGCCAACTGCAATGGAGCGTGTGTCAGAAACACCAACTAGGTTAGACCAGGTTGGAAGTTTCACCTTCAGACATAGTCCCAAAAATGGAAGTCAAAATTCTGAAAAGAGGCAAGGCAGCAGGCTGTATCTGAGGAAGGCTCCATGATATTGGCTAGGCATTGGGCGAGGTCCCTGTGGCGGGAAAAGGTCTGAGTGGGAAAATTCGAGTTTGCACCCAGAGAGTTTATGATATGGGCTTAGTTTCTTTTGTGGAGCTTGTAATGGTCCTGGAAGTTAAGGCTGCTTGCAATGTCTGACAAGGGTTCCATGAGGCTGGATTTTCATCACTACTCATATCAAATTTTTTCCTTAGAGGCAGAATGCACTTGATGTAATTTATTACTGCATAACAAGTTGGTTTTAATCCAATTGTTGTAAATATAAAAAGTCAGAGTTATAATCCCCGAATTTTAACTTCCTTTACAATGGGCATCAAGAAACATTTTCTTTGCAGTTTATAAAGTGCACAAAAAAGCATCCAACGTAATGTGATTTGACCAGAAATATCATCACAGGGACAGTTGGGAAAATAATATACCAAGTACCCTGATAGAAAAAACAAATTCAGAGTGCCTAATCTAAAAATGAGATAAAACCTGGATTGTGTATCCTGTATCCTCCCTAATTATGGGTCTTTACCTATTGTGGTCGATACAACAAAATAAGTCAGTACCATCTGTAATTTTGCACCCTTTCCATTTGGACATTAGAATGATAGAAATCGAACTGATGCTTTAGAAGCATTAGCAATTAAATCAGGGTTGGAGACATATTCAGGAACCCTCAAGGTAGTGAAAATCTGGTTCACAGATGCTTGCCATGGAATTGCGAGTATACTATCCAGCAGCAAACACTTCTTTGAAATAGCCCTAGAAAAATTTGCTCTGGCTGCCTCCATAGTCTTAGCCATAATAACATATAAAATGGTGTGGCTTGAGGGACACATAACAGCTTTCATAGAAACGGGCTTTCAGCCCTCTGAAACATTTTGGTGTTTCTGTACCCCTCCAAATTCTGCCCCATATAGAGCCAACGAGGTTCATTTACTTCTATAAATCTCAGATATCTCTTAAGTTGTATGCCCTAACATGGAGACAAAACAGAAAGCACCTTCTATACTGGCTTGCAAATGTTGTGTTCTTATCGTAAGTAAGTGGCCCCAAGATAAAAGGGAGTCAAATTGTATGCCAAGATGCGTAAAAGGTTTTAGTTTGGCAACTCTTATTCCCCCAGTGTAGTAAGACTTTGATTCCAAAGTTTTGGTTCACTTGTCATTATGAAAGACTTAGCTAGATTTGATTTAAAATCAAGGTCATTCATAAAGACAGTGACAGCTCACTTACTTGCTGTTTCCGTGTCAGCTCTCAACGCCAAAGTCGAGCCCCGCCGGTAGCCTCCCCGGCACCTCTCCCCGTCAATAATGCAGAAATCCGCTCTTAGCGGTAAAGTGCTTACCCGATCACAGGTGTCCTCCGACACTCTGTTTCCGGACGCTCTTCACCTCGCGCCGTGCTCCACGTCTTGCTTTATGCTGCGGGGGCTTCTTGTTATGCACTGCATAACTCCACCATTTTGTCGGACTCCAAGAAGCACCTGAACGAGGGTGCATCGGTGCAGCCGCTCCCGACAGTCAGCGGCTCGATACAAGCACCACTTCCGATTCCCTCGATAGAAATCAGACACCGACACAGGGACTGGACTTCCAAAATTCTTTCTGCGTTTTATTATATCGCTGTTACGCGTTTCGGCATTGCTGCCTTGCTCACACAACGAGCGTTGCTACATTGTCACATTAAAATACCGGAACTACAAGTCACATGGTATCCTGTTTTAGCAGCCACAGAAAACAGACTCAACACCCGCTTCTTGTATGGGGAAATCATTACAATCGATAAGTCTCTCCAAGTTCGAAGTGAAAACCACTTATGTTAAAAAATACATGATCTTAATTTATCGATCAAAAATACAGTCTCCGGGTGTACATTTTCAATTGCTTAACATTTATACATGATGACACAATGATGAGGTTGCCATATTGTTAACACCATCTAGGGGAATCAATGTTTCAATTTCTTTGTCTAAGCCTCTATTTGCGGCACAAAATGCGTGTGCAATATACTACAAAATCCATAACTCAAATACCTTAAATTAATAAAATGACCCGGGGTAATTCTTACAGACTCAGAATTCCCCTTTGATATGATTTACCAAAGTGCCTTAGTGCGAAGTGCAAATACTATAATGATGTATATATATATATATATGTATGTATCCATACACTGAAATAACTAATGGTTAAAGTAACGTTATAGTTAGGTGAATTTCTCAGTCACAACATTAATGTTTTGAACTTTAAAAAAAACTGACATTACCAGTTATAGTTAGAAGTTTAGTTATAGTTCTAAGGTTTTTAAAAAAAAAAAAAAAACAGATCTTTTTATTATATCTAACTGTAATGTTACATTAACCTTTGTTTTTTTCAGTGAATTTCTATGGATTTTTTTTAAAGTAAATGATTTTTTTTAAGTGTATGTATGGTAGAATAAATAAATACTATATCCTGTGGCAGACATTATTTCTGAAAGGGAGTTGCTTTCATATTGCAGCTTAACAGGAAAGAGTGCACACTTTAAAAAATGTTTCAAAAAAATTATGTTTGAGTATAAAACAGACTGGTACTACAACAAGGTGTGTGGATGGACTCCTCTCCTTTCAGACCTCTCTCTCACATGACGGGTGAATATAGTAGGGTATGGGCAGGGACTAGCCTCTCCTTTGAGATATCTCTCTCAAATGATGGGTGTGCGAAGTAGTGATTTGGGAGGGACTGCCCTCTCCTGCCTCCCCTTTCAGGCCTCTCTCTCACATAACTGGTGTGCGTAGTAGGGTGTGGGGAGGGTTTGGCCTCTCATTTGAGAAATCTTTCTCAGATGACGGGTGCACATAGCAGTGAGTGGGGAGGGGCTGCCCTCTCCTGTCCGACCTATCTCTCACATGACGGGTCTGCATAGAAGGTTGTGTGGATGGACTGGCCTCTCCTGTCAGACTTCTCTCTCAGATGACAGCTGTGCATAGATGGGTGTATGGAGAGCAACAGACCTCTCCTCTCAGACTTCTCCCTCAGTTGACAGGTGTGCATAGTAAGGTGTGGGCATGGACTGACCTCTCCTTTCAGACCTCTCTCAGATGACGGGTGCACGTAGTAGTGGCTGAGAAGGGACTGGCATCTCCTGACAAACCTCTCTCTCAGATGACGAGTGTACATAGGGTGTGTGGATGGACTGGCTTCTCCTTTCAGACCTCTGTCTCAGATGATTGGTGTACATGGTAGGATGTGTAGATGTACTGGCCTCTCCTTTCAGATCTCTCTCAGATGACAAGTCTGTGTAGTAGGGCATATGGGGAGTGACAGACCTCTCCTGTCAGACCTCTCTCCCTGTGCGTGGTAAGAACCTTAACTCTACATAAATAGTAGAGCTGACAAACACCATCTCGATCTCCACTAAGACTCATTTCTACACTAACAAGTGTGCATACCAGAGTGTATTCAAAGATCACCTACTCCTTCCTATTTTTCACAATCCCGAAGAGTCTCGAGAGATCGTAAAACTTTTTTAAATATGAAATAACCTACTCATCAGAGTACTTAACTCTTACACGCTTCCTCTTGAAAATAAGGACCACAATATGCATTCCTACTAGTGTATTGAGAACTTATCTACTCCTTTTTACTATTCACGATCCCATGAGAGTCCAGCGAGATCATAAAAATTAGTTCAAAACAATATACCTTTATTTTCTTCACAGTACTTACCCCTTAGACACCCCCTGTTGTGTATTTTCCACAAATCAGTAGGAACTGTGCGTTTGCCGACAACATAAACTTAGGATGCTCCCAGACTGATTCCATGAACCCCCACAGGATATGTTGTCCCTTAGACCAGCTAGCTTGCAGTGCCAGCATTAGCCCCCCTAAGCTTATGTAGGGAGCGAACCGTTCTGGCAACTACTGAACATGATAACCTTGTTCCCTCAGGAATCGTGGTGACATACCTAGAAATTTTAGCTCAGCCGCTTGTGTTCTCTTTCGCTCAGAGAAATATACAAAGAATACATGAAGGGACATTTTTCAATATTTATTGAACCATAGTGATTCTTGTATAGAACATATGTGCTGCAATGATTAATAGACAGAAGCAAAGCAGACAAAAGTTATAATAAAAGCCAAAACAGTTAATAAAACAAAGAGTTCCACCATCTTGTTCAGACAGCTTATATATGCATACATATACAGTAGTTATAACATTCTAGTTTACTCCTACGATGCAAACCCTAACCTACGTGTCCAGTTTGTGAATGTATGCTCTGCCAGAAACCCCCTTTGGATGATCTAACCCCTTTACTTAGTGGGTAAGAATGTAGGACCCCGTCTTGGTCACCAACTGGACACACCTCATGGAGATGTCAGGCAGCTTCTAGGCAAACGTTTCAGCATGCAGCCCCCTCCAAGTCAGCAGAAGTGTCTCCCCTGATTGTATTTGGAAACAAAGGATATATATAGAAAAGGGCATTCTTGCCACAGGCCGTGATTGTGATCATGCAGCCTATTGTTTGTATTTTGCAGATGGCTGCATCACCATATGGACGTAATAATAAACGCATTTGTATTACGCATATGAAGACCTTGCACATAGTGCTAAGGCAGTATGATAGTGTTCTCACAAAGTTCTTCTGTGTCAGCAAGGTCGGTGTTTCTTAGAAAATTAACTCAAGTGTTGTAAATGCAAATGTGTGTCAAAAGTCAACATGACAAAGGGAAAGCAACTTTAGGAAACAACCTTGTACATGTGAATTGGCACTATTTCCTACCAGGCCTAACTCAGGCACATGACACTCCTCTCTAAATCGAGGGGGACATCATACCTTTCTGCTGCCCACTTATAGTTTTTATTACTTCATTTCCACAACACCTCCAATTTTTTGTAAACAGTAATGGTGGCCATTTGATTACTAAAATTCCAACAGCCAGCCAATTAGAGCACTCGCAGAACCCTCTTGCTCCTGCAAGAGCTAGAAGGCTTAAAGGCTCATGGGAAAAGTGGGCCTCTCTAACAATCTCAGGCCTCCATTTTTTATTTTGCGCTCTCACAGGATGCCCGCGAGACTCTCGCAAGCCCACCTGCCAAAATATACAATTATTTTTGGCCCTTAATATCTCAAAAAATACTGAACGGATTTACACCAAATTTGGTACAAGTCCGTTCACCAGTTTTTGCTGTAACCTGTCTTAAAGAAGTCTATGGAAAATGCATGGGGATTTTACGTTTTGGGAAAAGTTTGATGAAGATTGGTCAAACGGGGCTAAAGTTATTTTATTTTTTTTGTCCTCATCTCACCATTAAGCGTCTGCAATTCTTAAAAGAAGCCGTCCTTCCAACCTTTGCGCCCCACGGCTACTGCATTCGCTTTAGGCCAGCCCAGGCCAGCCCCTTTGTTCGAAGCTTGGTGTAATCATAGGACCGGGGGAGGTTCTACCAATCTCATCTCTCTTCCCCAGGATATAAAGGCCTGCCAGATGTTCGTACCATGCTCACTTATACCCCCCTGATCCAAACGTGCCATAGCAAACACAGCTTTTAGCCAATCCTCACACTGAGGAGGCCGCGGGTCTTTCCAGTTCTTACAAATTTCCCTTCGGGCAATAAGAACCAAATATAACAATAAACCTCTATGTAACGGCTGTAAGACATTAATGGACTCACCGTCATCCCCAAAAATTACTAGAGTGGGATTAACTTTGAGATTAACTTTAAAAATGCCACATAGAACGTACTCCAGACCCCTCCAAAAAGCTCTTAGTTCGGAACAGCTTGCTAAAGTTATTAGCAAACCAAAAAAACACTCAGTCTATGGGAAAGCAGACCTAACTATATCTACCTAGTAGATACATAGACAGACAGAGACACACACGTTACATTTATAACTTTATTTTGGCAACAGGAGACACAGTACGTGTTTCGCCTGCACACCAGCCTTTGTCGCACTGTGAGAAGCCATTTTGGTGAGTGTTTAAATACCTAAAATGTGATATACATAAACAAAATACTGTCGCCCAAAGGTCCCATGGCATAGATCTCTACATACAAGCCTATTTATTGTCGAGTTACTCAAGCCCACACTATGAGCATCCTGGCAGTCCCGATTGACCTAGCAATATGAGTTACTGACTATATCAGGATTGCAAGTTGTATAATAACAGTGGACTACCATTTTGATTTCTACGTGATGCATGAAGAAAAATTCATGGAATGACTCAAAAGCATGTGAGAATCATTGCAGAAACATTGATTACCACTACTTACCAGTACAAAACTTGTAAGAGTCCTGTGACCCCTCAGCCCAGAATGACGGTATTCCACAGCACAGGTAATTCTGGGTGCAATATTCCACAAATGGGAAAACAATGCATTGCTAGTAACGAGTCCACAGTGTCATTGTGACATCATTAATCGGATGGATGTTGCACTTAGCTACAAAGAAGGAAGAATTGGTTGTGCCAGACATGACATGGGGCTGCTGGTCGCCATTCTGTTCGCAGGGGCTGGCACGCCATGAAAACCAACCCCTATTGAAATATTATCCTCCTAGTGCAAACTAGTATAGCGATATAAGAAGGATGAATGACCAAAGCATGTATACTTCGCATGCAATTGATTGGGCAACCCTGACTTCACACGATTAAATGGCGCAATTTTATATGAGTTATCAAGGCTCAATGTCAGTTAAGGATGGAAGAAAATGTAAGTGTTTCTTCTAAATATGGTCATGAATAAATCTTCAGACAAAAAAGCTGCTAGCCTCTGTTTCACAGCCATTAGGGGTTTCCTCGTCCCAATTGCTCCTTGCAAACATCACATTTGTTGGTTCTCAAATTACCTCAAGAAAAATATCATCTGTTTGTGGCATTGTGTTAAACTAGCATTCCACCATGAATGTGATTAAAAGTCTTATGTCCATGTCAGTTGTACTTATTTTATCCGTTTCCAAATTAATGTGTGCTGAGTCGCCCCTGCGAGCAATTAAAACTGCGGAGCGCAGGTTCCCCCAACTGGTGAATTTAAAGAACTGATACATCTTTATGCAGAGTTTCATATTTTTTTATCTGGATATCTAGCACAGATGCACATCACTCTTGTTCCTCTTGAAAATGCTCTCGGTCCTCCTTATCACACTCTTCTCTCACCCCTCCTGGCCTACTTCCAACATCTTTTCTCATGTCGAACTTATATTTAAATGTATTTAACTAAGAATGTTTGACAGTGAATGGAAAACTTCCACAATCTCATCACACTTCCAACACTTGCCCTGAAGATTCATGAATCAGTAGATTTTGATAACAGGAGGGCTGTGTGAAAACCTGTAAATGAATCTATAGCTTCTTTAGAAGTTTATTAGCCAGGAACCACTTTTACAATGCTTGCCTACGGCTACCTTTTTCCATGTGAAGTGATGTTTAGAATGTATTTTTTTGTAAGTGTTTATAGTTGAATGTAGCCAAGATACCAGAACGGAATAAAATCAAGGGCTCTGGATGCCTTTCATAATCTGATGAAGAGAGATCAAAGTATACTTTTACTGTTTCCTAATTTCAATGTGGAACGCAGAGAGCTAAACAGATTCAGAAGCCTTCAGGAGCTCTTTATGTATGTCTCTTGATTGGAGACCTAAAGGAAGACCTAGTTCTCCATCACCATCCGCTTGCTGCTTTGAAAATCATCTACTATTGTTTTAAAGTGGACTTCATTCGCAGTCTTGTTTTTCAATAGACAGAAAGAATGAATCGTTTTCCATCTCCTTGCATCTCCTATGTTTTCCGTTCCTTATACTTGTAGATTTGTGTTAGTGGTACAATGGGAAATACGATCGTAATAGAATGCAGGGCCGGGAGTAGAGTTGATGGCGCCCAGTGCCACAATCTTTGTTGGGGCCCCCTCCACACAACCTTTTTTCGTACATTTAACTCATGCAGTAAAACTGCTGAATTCATGCCTATTTGTGGCCTCAGATGTATGCTGTTCTGGACGCATAGCTTTAAAAATGTAGTATTTACTGTAATTCTTAAAATAAGGAAGACATTTCGTCATGAGGCACAACGTACAGGCAGTGGTGGCTGGTGACATTTGAAAGTGGTGAGGCGTAAACTTTCTGTCGGAGTGCACCGTGGCGAGCGAGCGCAGCGAGCGAGCCCGAACATCTTAAGCTTCTCCCCGAGAAAATTTTGAAAAAGAGTGGGTAAAAGGTGCATTTTCTTGCAAATTTGAGAAGCAAGAAGCAATTGTGAAAGTGCAGTTATTACATTAATAAAGGGATGTCATATTTCCCTCTGCCTTTCCACTAAGTCTGTAAAGAATTATCCCGGAGGTGAGTTTGAGTCCTTCCCCTTTTTACTTTTATCGGTCTCCTATTACAAAGGCAGCGATTAAGATTTTGATAAATCTTAAAACTTTCCATCCATAAACTCCCTCCTTTTCTTTCCTACCCTATTTGCGTATCCTCGGAAAGGTGAATTCCTGTTAGTGCAACAGTCTACTGTCAAACAAGCTTTCAAACCACAAGCAATTTAAAGATATATGAAAGGTTTGGATCTAGGAAAACCAGAATACAGTTGTCAGGATACAATGCACCAAAGAGCAGGAAGCACTGTGGAGCAAACGAGTGTGAGGTGTGTTTGAATAGCAAATGACTCCAACTTCCTGCCATGCTGTGTATAGATGTTTATATATATGTGCCTTTTGGAAATGTAGTTGACCACTGCGAAGGCCTAAGTTCCTGTAACGCTCATTATATCTGCACATGATTGGGAAATGTGCTTTGGCACCTCTGGAGACCCAATAGTTTCTTTGTACTGAAACCTCCCCAAAAAATGTCTCTTTTACAATGAAGGAAAACATTATGATAAATTTGTGCCAAAGCAACAAACACCATCAAATCAGGCAAAGCTATAGAAATGCAGAGATTAAAGTGCGCCATCGTATCTTATGCTTGCAAGCAGTGACCGTGAGCTATAGACCCCATATACACCGCATGCGAGGGCAGTGGGATGTGGTTCCTGACATTTTCTCAAATACTCGGAGCATTAGTGTTACCCATCTTGCATAGGACAGAGAGAAAGGAGAATGACGGAGACCGGGGAATAATCACACCATCCAAAAGCAAAGTAACTTGTGGCATACAACACTTTTCAGTTCTCTTAAAATGCCAGCTTGTATAACTTTACAATGCAAGCTCCTAGCCAGCAGGCTTACGTTGTTGGGCTCTTGTAAACCATAAATAACAATCAAATATGGGAACCTCTTGAATACAATGTAAAACAAAAAACATTTCAATGTCCTCCTGTAAATAAACCTATTGTTTGTGATGGGGTTACAGGAGCTGTGAAAAATAACCCACTCTTCTCTAACGGGGAGTGGAGGCACACTGCACAGCTCAGCTCACCAGCACGGAGTTTTCATTTCAGTAAAGCAATGCATAGAAAAGAAACAGGGTAAAGTGTAAAAAAGGTTATATTAACTGGTTCCATAGGGGACTTTCCTTAAGTTGGTCTTGTTTGTACCTTGGATAATACACAAAAAATGGAGAATGCAGTTTTAAACGACAATGGTGTATTTTCTTTATCTGAAAAGAAAACAGAACCATGTTTGGCAAACTAAAGCTGGCAAAACAGAAATCTATCTTGGAAACCTGTGGTCAATCAAAACATGAGCGTACTAGCAGGTATTCAGCGTTTCATTAACACAGGAGTCCCCAGTCATTAGTAAGGCTCGACACGAAGACAAAGTCGTTCCTTTGAATGAAAGAGAGGATGTGTGCCAAACTAAAATAAACATTAGTTATTTTTTTATATCCTGCAAGGACACGCGTTAGCAAATTCCGAGTAGGCTATTAAGGAATGGTTTACTTGCAGACAGCTATAAACAGGTGCCCGGTAGTCGCGCCACAACTACCATTACCACAAAGACAACCATAAGAAGGGGGCACACAAACCAACATGCTGTAAACCAAACAGCTCCCTTAAACGAAGCCTTCCAGGCACAATAAACGGTAACCACGCTGTAAAGCCACCCTGATTCTGAAGCAGGGTGGCTTTACAGCGTGGTTACCATTGATTCAGGAATGAAAAGATAGTCATAATAACATAAGCCTCTTCCAAGCACCGCAGTGCTCCTTTCTCGTGATTATCAAGGGAATGGATCCGATCCGACTGAGGATGTAAAGCTTTGCATCTACAGTAATCACATGACGATTTGTGCATATTAACACCTTGTCAAATAAATGTCCAGCGGCAGTTCGGAGGTGAGGGTGTTTGTGCAATAATCGACTGTGCAATGCCGCATTATATAAACTCTTGTCCCTTCATGATCGGCAACCAATAAACTACGTATGTTACTACAATCTATCCAGGGATTGTATGCCACGTTCAGTCGCGGCTCGCAATGGTCGCGGGGGGGAGGGGGTCGCGGGGGGGGGCCGGAGGGGGGTTTAAAAATAAAGTTTAAAAAGAAAAAAAACGTAAACTTACCTGACCGGGCGAGTCCGCGACGCCTCTGCTGTCTGCTCCTGGGCCGGGGTCCGGTGCGTTGGAATGGCTCCTTCTCAATGTCTAGCGTGAGTGGCTGGCAACCCCTGGCTCTCAGCCAATCCAGACGCTGCTCCAGCAGCGCCAGGATTGGCTGAGGGCAGGCATACTCCCTGCCCGTTAGGAGACCGGGGGCTGCGCATGAAGCAACCCTCGGTCTCTTAAGGGGAAGGCTAGTGCACATGTTCGGGCTGATCGTAAAAATGATCAGCCCAAAAACGAACATGCGCACTATTGCGCTGTCCGGTGTCACTCAACCCGGACAGTGCTGCCGCAGCCCCACCCCCTTCAGCGTCCGTGTTCTACTTCTGACGCTAATTGCAAGATTGCTGCAATTAGCATCAGAAGTAGAACGATGGGGTCTTGGCATTAGTGGGGCAACGCCCCAACGCCCCCAATGGACGCACCGCCACTGCGTACAGGAGAGAAAGAGGTGCACATTGAGTAAGTAGCACATAGAGTAGCGGAGTCAATAAGCGCACTCTGCTGCAAGACATTGTGGGGCACACACAGTGGCAGGTACAATGCTCTGTGAAGCACAGCCAAGTGCACACTGCTTGAAACAATGAGACTTTGAAAATGAAATGCAAAAAATTGACATTTGTAGAAAGTGTTAGAAGCCCAGGCCCTGGTGTATCAGACCTTTACAAAGAAAATGTGCACAGATACCAGAAAGAACATAGAGAGACGTGAGTTCAGAAGAGAACTAGAATGAGCTAGAGACTTGAACTTGGTTCCTAGTGCCTAAGTTGGCAGCTATAGCCGTTAGGCCACATCTTCTATACTGGCTACTCAGATTTGTCAGATGGCAAGACTGTATGCGTATCGACAGCTGTGTCAAAAATGTCAGAACAGACTGTACACACCATGGCAGCAGCATAAAGCTGATAAGGATCAGACTGTACACATGAGAGCAGCCGTCTAAAGAGAGACAAGTTGACTGTATACAACAGCACAGCAGAGTAAAAAGGGTCAAAAAGCAGACTGCATATATCAGGATAGCAGTGTAAAGACACACAAGCAGTCTGTACACCAGGAGAGGAGTGCAAAGAGAGACAGGGGCATACTGTACAAATCACATCAACAGTGTAAAGACGGGGGCAGACTAGGGTGACCAACTGGCATGGGTGAACATTCAGGATGGTGAGAGTAAAAATTCAGGACAAAGGGTCAAAATTCAGGACAAAAATTCGGGACGGAGGGTCAAAATTCAGGACAAAAATTTGAGACAAAGGGCAAGTTTCACAGACACTAAAAATTAGGTTGTGCAATAGTATGTAAGAAAATAGCCAACAAACATAAGTACAAGTCAAAATAAGTTTATATAAAAAGTAGCACCGCACAGCAAGCAAAATTTGTCCACGGAAGTAACAGGATTTTTACTCCAGTAATATTAGTTTTAGTGCTAGTGTTTGAAATTATACTTTTTCTCTGAACTAGCACACTTCAGAAGTTCTTTGTTTTTAAGAGCTAATTGGTAGAAGTCTTAAAGGCTCTGTCTAACCAGACCCAGTGTTAAGTTGAAAACACACAAGCTTTAGCAGCATTCTTACCCGCACTATTTTATAATCATCTGATTAACACATTTAAGAATCAAAAATAAAACAAAAACGCAGCAATATGCAAATAAAAGGTACACCGAACTTTCGGTTTAATGGTGTTTTCTAAAGTTTTGTTTCCTTAAATCACCAACCAGCCAGTCGCCGGCAAGCAGAGGAAATGTCTCCGGTGACCGGAGAGAGTGAGGCATAGTCTGAAGGGGTATCACAGCGTTTATAAAACTTGAACAAACATGGGAGGAGAGAGAGACCAGGGAGTGAGGGGACTCGCTCCCCAGTCTCTCTCTCCTCCCATGTTTGTTTTTTTGTAAAACTTAAACAAACGTGGGAGGAGAGAGAAAAAGACCGGGGGGTGACGAGACTCCTCACACGTTTGTTTAAGCTTAACAAACGCCGTGATTCCCCTTCAGAAGCATCAGGGATAAGAACAGTCCTGAAGTGGAGCAGCAAGCTCTAGGATTGGCTGATGGCTATAAAGCCAATCCTAGATAGCTTTGTTTGCTCTCCACAGCAACGATTGGTGAGTGAAAGGCTCCATATGATTGGGTGCCACCCACCAGCAGTAAAATTACCGACAAGTGGCATCCGTTAAAGAATCCTTCACGGACAACGGACAGACGCCCGAAATGACGGACTGTCCGTGAAATTTATGGATGGTTGGTCACCCTAGGGCAGACTGAACACAGCAGGCAGGGGCACAGCTTCCATTGGTGCAGCAGGTGCTCAGTCTTAAGTGCTCAACAGAAATGCTAGCTCCAAGGTACTCTGGCCTCCATTGAATAGTTATTTGTTGGATGATCCCCACGTTTCCTTTACTTGTGTCCCTGTTATGACCATTCCAGAATGGTTCCCTGTTACGTGGGTGTCATAGCAATACAAATGCGCGTGAATTGTGCATTTGCATGCACGTCACTCTGAACGAGCTAGGGAAGTTCTCCTCTAATATTATAGCTCCAGATACATCAGTTTGGTAAGTGGTCTCCTTGGGACCCCGCAGATCCTCTGCTGGGGTCAGAAAGACCATGTGGCCTTTGCAGTGACATGAAATGAATGAGCTTTGCCGCTCTGACTCCCCCTCACATTTGCACTCTCCTCGAACTTGCAGCAGCGCTCAAGCGAAATGCCTCACATTTCTTCTGACATGCCTGGTACATTCAGCAGTTTAGTTTCCCCTCAGCAGCAGCTTACTGCCAGTGGACGGGGCCTCTTTTGTTGTCTTAGGATTTATGATTGCTTGTCAATAAGCTTTTTGTATAAATAACCAAAATCTAGCATCTCACCAGCAACATGAGCGTGACCACTAGCAGCATCTATAGCAGGCATTGGAACCAGGGGCATGGTCCATGCCAAGGAGGTAGCCTTAATACCAGTACCCACAGGATGCATCTAGTCTGGACCTTGGAACTAGGTGGGAGCAAAATAGCAAAAGAAGAAAAGTTGCACACTGTTGCAAAAATGTGTTAAATTTGTGGAGATTTTGATCTTGATAAAGTGTCACTCATAGTCGTTGAATGTCACTCATAATTACACTGAAATTATGGAAATGTCACACATAAGCAATATGAAACCTTGGCAGCTATGCGTCTGTGCAAAAAACAGCATGTAAGCATCAACGTTGCCTTGAGTATACAAGCACATGAAGGGCGGAAACCTTCCCTCGTAGATGACAATGAAAGTTAATGTAATTTGTAGTGAACACGGTAACGATGTACTCTGAGTCAGTGGCGTAGCTAGGGGGGGGCGATGGGGGCGGACCGCCCCAGGCGGCACGAGTTTTCGGGCGGCAGCCGGCCCCCCTTCCTCCCGCTCTTACCTGCGGCCGTTGCGGCCGCAAAAATCGGCCGCTACCACCACCACCCCCAACCCCCTCCCCCCCCCTCCTCCCCCCCCCTCCCCCCCCGCTCTACTATGATGTTGCCGAGGGTGGCAAACGCAGGGGCCGCCACGGGCAGCCGAAGGCCTAGCTACGCCCCTGCTCTGAGTTATATTTGAAAGTGCCTTGCTGTTCTGCACAGTGTGCTGCATTGGTAAAAGAGCCATGCTTCCCTGCAGCAATGAACATTATTTCTTCAAACAGCTGGCTCAGAGCAGACATACCAGCGAACACAGGAGTCACACAAAACTGAGGTTTCTCTGCCCAGAGGGTGCGAGCAAAAATGGATAGCCCGATAGGGAACAAGCTCAGCACCTGCTTTTTAGGCAGGACCCAGCCCACTTAAAGCCCTTCTCCTGTATTTGTAAGCTGCTCTGCCGAGGGTCGTCCAACATCTCCTGAGTCAGCGGAGGCGTCTTCTTTGATGTTCTGTCCTGTTCCAGAAAGGATGTACGCACTCTGTGCGCGGGATGTCATACCTCTCATCTGCAACCGCGTGAGCGCCTAAGTTCATCTTTTATTTCCACTATGTCGTGGAAATGAAAGATGGACAATGGCGCTCGTTTTGGTCAGAGAGCAAATAGCTCCCCCAGGCTTGGAGCCAGTGCAGCCGCACCGGTCGCACCGCCCACAAGCTAACCCTGATAGAATGGCAACACCGATGCTTCCAAGTAAGTCACAGAATCTGCACAGCATCATTTCCAAGTACGATTGTACAAACACAGGTGTCTTATGGAAAGGTCACTAACAATTTCATGAGGGTTGTAATGGAGAATAACCCCATCATAGGCTGATGCCAATGTCACACTCTCTTCTCTATCATGTCATTTTATTTGCATTCTGTTTCATTTAATTGAGAAAGGAAGTTTTTAGGAGGTGGGTGATCTGTAGGCCATTAAGGGTGAATGTCAGCAATTCCATCCAATAAGAAATCTTTAGTATATTTCCAGTGCCAGAGTCTTACACTCCCTGTTGTCAAAGTCCAAAAGAAAAAGTCCACAGTTTTTTTTAACTTTATTTTTATTTTAAAGAGAAGGAACACACCAAACCAGAAGGTTGCAGTTCCACCATCAAAGAATACATGAATTAAAGATAAATAAAGCTTTTCACTAGACATTTGAAAACTAAATTAACCCATAATACCCTAGATGACTTTGAGAGGGCCCTCTCTCTTAGGCAAACATACATTTTCACCGATCTGGAGAAGAGGAAACACTCGATGATAGCATATTCTCCGCAATTCTATTCTTTGTGACATTCAGCGTGCATTCAGGCCTGCAGAGTAAGTACTTACCTCTCTCAATAGAAAAGCAGTGTAAAAGACTCCATCATGGAACCCCATGCTTGAAATAAGTCTCACACCTGTTATCTTTACCCCATCAATTTAAGTAGGCATCAGACTTCTGAGGTTAGGGTGGAACTACATCCAGTCCCAAGTTGTTGCCATGAAGTCAATGCCCAAGACAACGAAGTGAAGGGTCGTGTATGTTTATTCAAGTTTAACCACACTTCCACAGGAGCCGGATCGCTATCAGACAGGTGAAATGAACAAAATATACTCACCAGACTAGACTGGGACATCTGTCTATCCTAACCTGAGCAGCTATTGTTAGTGTGTTTAGCTGACTGGGTGAGAGTAGGAAGGCATCAGCTTTTCTTTTATGTTATGTGAATTTGTGTTTGCGCTATGTTATACTTGTAGCTGGAGAAACTCTTTAGGGTGGCAGTCTACTTTAATTTCTCATTCCACAAGGGCAAAAACAACAATTATCAACAACTGTTATGAATCCCCACATTTCTATATTACCTGTTTTTATTACAATTTATTTGTGTTATTTCAAGTAGTGTGCGAATGTATCCAAATGACTGTGTTCCACATTTTTATCATCTTGTTTCCTTATTTGGTTTAGCAGATAAGGAATGGATGTGGTTGTTTGTGAGCGTGTTATTTTCAGCAGCTTTGAAGAATACACAATATTTGAAGGGCCTCAACTCTCTGGCTTTTGGAGCAATAAGAACAGAGCCTAAAGTGCCCATATTGACAAGTGGCTGCCAGACAATGAGGTGTTTTAAGAAGCACGTGACGAGACATTTCTTAGCTGGTACTAGACACGTGAGCTATGATGAGGGGTTTTGTGCAAAGAATAAAACAGCTTTCAAATCTGTGAAAAAGGTATAATTTTAGTTATGGCTTCAAGAACCAGTTGCATGCCCCTTTGACGTTTGTGTTCTTCCAGTTTGGCTGATAGCTCAATCACGTGCCTCTTCATTTCAGAGTTTTAGAGTTTCAGGGATATTTGCAAAGCATGATTGCCCCCGCATGTACATTTTTTGGCTCTTTTCATCCATGCTCAAATTAAGTAGCCTTTGTGTATGTCAGAATCTCCACCAATAATTGAAAGACCGATGTGCTAAACAGTCATACTTCTTGACTTCATGTCTTGTACATGCTACTCAGCCCCTCTGCTTTAAATCTAAGCTTACATCTTTCCATACCCCCTACCCAGGTTGCAAGGCTTAGGCCAAGGCCCTGGATAGTTTTGTTCATTAGTAATCCCCTCAGCCACACTTGCTCATGCTACCCCTTACATCTTATGGAAGAATCTGACTGTACTGGTGCATGCTGAAGTAGTTGGAATGTGACATAATTATTCATCATAAAACTGCCCAAATAAACACAGTTCAAGACAAGCACACAGCACAGCACAACCACACTATCCAAGTGCCAGGGAAGACCTTAATTTTAAAATGGCAAACTAGAAAGGATCTAGGCATTGATACCTTTGACTGCATCTACTTTTTCAGGAATCCCTTCAAGCTCCTGGCAACAGCAAAACTCATAGAAGAGAGTGCCTCCTTATTTTTGCAGCCAGAGGGATGACATGCCCATAGTGAACTCGAAAGCCTTTACTTAAACAAAAGTGAATCCATTGTTCACTTGACTCTTGGGCTGGAAGCTTGTGAAACAAAAAGGATCATACGCGGACTTTATTATCAATGATTGGTTTAGTACAGGTTCCACATGTAGACATGAATGAGATATATAATTTCTTGGTGGGGAGTGCTATTTGACCCAATGTTATAACAGACCCAGTGATGCCTGGATGCAAATGTTGCAAAGATATGTAACAAATGACAATGTCACCTGTTAACCCTGAAGGGTATTCTGTCTAAAGAGACACAAGACGCTCATCCAGCTTGGTGGCATGCTTTGTCATCGGGGCTTCTCCTTATTCAGAAGAAGCTGATGTTTCATCTCGATGTGCTCCAGTGCTTGTGCTTGGAGCACAATGTGGAGGTTTTTTTCATCAAAGGAAATAATAGAATCACCTGGAGGTACATCAGTAGTGCTTTATTGGGATTACCCATTGTAAGGTTTAAAATAAAGTCAGATTGGGATGTTGTAAAACTGTAATTCGACCCCAAATCCCTTAGTCAACATGCCTTGGCTTATTTGGTGAGCCAAAAGGGACCGGGCCTTCTTCAGGACAAGTGGATCTCTCCACAGTAACCATCCCTACACTGAAAGTAATAATGAGTGTCCCATTTAGAGTGTAGGGTGTGGGATTGAAAGCCGGGAGGGTGGCCTTAAACAACTAGGGAATGTTTTGTATGCTCAAGGTTAAGATTAACTGGCTAAGTGTTGCCACCTATAAAGAATGGGAGACAAAGATAAGGCATACACACAGGAATAAAAATGTCCTTCCAGGAATATAACACAGTAAAATATGAGTAATCATTGCTTAGTTTGTAATGCACAACAATCCATGCTAATACCTGCATTGCCAATGCATCACAGCACATAAAATAAGAACACGAAAGGTTGTAGCACTAAATTTGCACAAATCTTAGCATGGGCATATCCTATATGCCTTGGGTCCCCATGAAGGAGGTGCTAATGTACTCCTCTCTAGTCCAACACTAGTAGAAAATAAGAAATCATGTAAGCATAATTAATTGTGGCAAAAAGTATTAGCCTGCCAAGCAAAATTGGTTCCTTAGTAAATATGAAAAAGGGAGATGTTACCAGGCTATAAAGCAGTATTCAAATACTTGCCCAAGAAGTGTGACAACAGAAGTGAAAAGTCCCCCCCCCCACACCTCTGGGGTTGCCAGTTAATAAAAGCCTAATTATACCAGAGAAAGACAGAATTCAGAAAAGGGTTTGAAGGTTGGGTACATCTCAAGGACATGCAAAGTTTGCTATGGCAAGGAAATCCAGCATTATAAGATGAGGATCTCTGCCCCCACGCTACCTTGTAACTGAAAACCCAGCTAAATACACTGTAATTGAGTCTAGAGAGGGTGTAGTTCAATCAAACATAATGGAATAGCAATGCAGCAAAAAGAAAGTTAAATATTTGCCTCTTGAGATTAGGAAAATTGTAAAGGTTCTCAGCCCCCTGCAGCACTAAAAAATTCATGAATGGGTACGGTATCTCAGCCTTCAAGGTCTTAGCATGGGGGCTACAGCTGCCATGTCTGATTTCCAGTCCTCAGCCAGCCTCAAGGGCCACTTCTGCCGAAGATTGGTGTGACCGTGCAGACCTGCCCAGAGTCAAACACTGACCCAAACATGGGTAGATAAGCACATGGCTTACCCTGCATACTGGGACAGAAACTGACAATGCGGACAAGATGGCTGAGCTGTGTAAGACTTTTTAACCAAGGGTTTAAAAAGACTTTGAACTGAGTTTCACTTCTAATGAGTGAGTCTGCTTTGAGTTATATGCACCTGTACCTAATCCTTGCTGCCTGCATATAGCACAGGGAACTATAGGGACTGAACCTCGACCATAGCAGAAAAATGAGGGGCGCGAGGCAGACAGCGTGTGTATTGCTTCACTATTAGATGCAACTGATTACAGCCAGGTTGGACATTGTTATTATTTCTGTTTGTTGTATGTCAAGTTCTGAGATCTTGCCCCCCCACACTACCACCCTGAAAATCGTGTGACTGCTCGCCCTTTCTACTGTGAGAGTCAAACACAGAAGGGGTTGACTTTGCCCACTTTGTAGAACCATAGTATGACAAACCCCATTACATCACTGGCAAATGACCTCAACCACCACAGTTCAGACTCAGTGGCCCCTGTCTAACCTGAGCCCACAGAATGGGGTCTGACAGTTGGTGGTGAGCCAACTGAGACCTGTAAGTACATCTTCATACTGTCTTGAACAGAACAATAAGTTAATCTAAAACACCAGAATTACCTGCACTTTGCAATACGCCTTGCTACCCTGTCCTTAGATCAGCTGAGGGATCTGTGTTTGGAGAGAGGGTGAAGGACTCTCAAAAACAAGGAGAGGGAGATCATTGATGGTTTTGGTAAGGCCCAGTTAGAGAAACTGGGAATACAGAAGAAACTGTGATGCCCTCTGAGGAGGGAAGCATGATAGGAACTCGGGAATGGTGTGCTGAAAATCAGTCTCTCTTAGCCGCTTAACCACAGATTTTACCCAGACATACCCCAAGTGTGTCCTCACGTTTGCTTTCCATGGTTTCCTTGACACACACCTCTGATTTCAAGGGTACCACTGTCACCAATTCCAGGAGTTAGTCCAATGGGTGGGTTAAGACTGACTGAGATGGTGCACTTCCTGCTCCAAAAAGCTAAGAATGAGGAAGATAAGAAGACAGGGGGGTTCGAGAGAGAGAAGTTGAGATTAGCTCACAAGGAACACAAGCATTTGCAATGCAATAGGTCTCGCATTTGCGAGAGTTTGAGCTATTGGCTTCGTAAATGATAATGCCTTTTATTTATGTGTTTACAAAACCTGCAGATCACCCTGATCTTTACAGCTCTTGCTCAACCCACTGAGCTGTGAAGTCTTCCACCTAAATCTCCTTGTCCTAACCCTGAAGGTAATACAACCACAGTGAGAGGGACAGCAGGAGAAGAGGCTGGCGTGAGACCTCGCAGCTTAGCCATAGCCCGGAAGTCACAACAGATGAAAACAAAACAATATTGTTGTTAAAGAAACAAAAATAACGTGGTTGCTGCTAAAACCAGCCGGCTGTATTGTACTGAAACAGCTTCCTGTGGAAATGTCACTATGGCTAGAAATAGTGCGTAACATCGCACCCGTGTAATCTGTTGGAGATTTAGATAAGGGGCGGGAGAGTGAAGATGGACGGTCACTGGCCTATCGCTCGCCGAATCTCTGCACGTTTTATAAGTTCATTCACCCACTTGTTCAGCGCGCCAAACCATGGTGTTATCGCTTACATAGTGTCTTGCTTGAGGTCTCAGAGAGGTGCGTGTGACAGTGGTGTGAAAGACCCATCCTTGGCTAGACATTTCTTAGAAGTGCAGACAACTCACAAGAATTGAGAAACGGCAAGAAACCTCCCAGTTTGGTTTTGAGGTAAGTCTCACTTGTGCAAGGGATTCACAGTTTGAATGGTGGAATGGTGGCGCAGTGACTTCACCACTCTTAACTGACATCTGCTGTGATCTGCTGTCCATGAGTTTTAAACGTGGATAAGCAAGCAGATTAACATCAACGCAAAAAAAAGCATTGGCAAAATCAACATTTAGTTTAATTCACTGGGGCAGGTGGAGACCTCAAATATCCATGTGTCATCCAAGACCTGCACAACCAGCCCAGCCTTGTCATTTTAGTTCTGGGATAAGCTGAAGACATGTTGCTTTCTATTCACAAGGAATGTGCTCTTTAGGTCAGCTTCGTTCAGCTAGTGGCTTGTTTTGGTGAAGCCCACAAGATGCTGGTCTTTTAATGTGTGTATTTCATTTCGGGTCCGCCCACGACAGTCCACAGATGTTTACTATTTGTCATTGACAATGAAAGGAATTGCTCTTCTACACATTGTAATAATGATAACTTGTATTGCTTATAAGTTGCTTTCTACCGCACCCATGCTGGAATTTGAATTTATCACCTCTGGGACATCGTATGTTCTCAGCGGCATGCATTCATCTGAGTGAGCCACTGGGTTGGCTTATAATGGATGGGCAGTCAGAGGCCCTTCGATGCCCTACTATTTAACTGCCCCTTCCTCCTGTTGTCAGTGGCTGCCTGGCTCAAGGAGGGAGGCAGGAAACCTTCGCCACATGAGGTGACATCTGATGGGGTCACTACAATTGGGGCACAGGGAGCTCTGCTTCCCCGTCGATGTCCAGCTGCCACCTAGAAAAGTTTGTTCAGATGCTGCCGAGCCCACCTCTTCCCGCCATTCTAATCCCGCACTGGCACTCCGGGGCAGGCAGGCATCGCCTTTTCCAATTAAAGTGGAATTAGGAGAAGGCGTTAAACTAGCTACCTATCAAAGTGGAGCTTTGTTTTTTAAGTGCTCCTGTCCTGATATTAAGTTCCTGTCCATCTTGCAACACGAGACTCCGCCCTGTCACCTCCTGTTATGACTGCAGATGTGGTTAGGGGGGTTGGGGAGTTCTTACAAATGGGGTCGACTGGTGAGGGTTGGTGGGGGAGCGAGCAAGACCCTCACAGATGCAGTGAGTGGACCGAAACACGGAGAAAACGAAGAATACGATTTCCCATTTGTTTCTAGTAGGTTAAAAAATCAGTGCTTAACTGCCCTTCTACAGATGCGTACGTGCAACCTTCAAATTACATCTTGGAATCCTCGCAGGGCCTATTCAGCTGTTATCCTACATACACTATTGCCGTCGAGGTAAATAATAAATAACACGTGCAAAATACAGCAATATTTCTAGACACAGTAAGGTGCCAGTAAACGTTGTGATGAAGTAAAAAAAAAAACACGCTGTTTGTTCTCTGACAAGGCTGTCTCGCTGTTCATCATTCCGACGACATGAGCGACATCGAATTAAATAACAATTGTCCCCACGATATACAGTAATACTACATTAATAAATTCTAATGTTACACCTGATTTTTGGGATGTTTTTATTTGTCGATCTTTTATGGCCAATTTATGTGCCGAATAAAGACATTTTGAATATGAGTTACTACATTGCCTTTGTAAGAGACACTCCGGTGCGCCAGCGAGTTACATAAATATGTTATTGTCTGTCAGAGGTTACTCTGCCTTATATTTCCGATAAAATGAGTGACATCAATTTGAGTAATAATAGTAGTAATGCAGACTGTATGAAGAAGTACTCGGAGAAACAATAGTGGAGCGGAGTGTGTTATATTAAAGAAACACGTTTATATTCTCTGGGAAGGCTCCGCCTTTCATCTTTCCGTCAACATGTGTAAGAGAGAATTGGATAATTCCAGAACAACCTGCTCTTTACAGATCTTTGAAATGCCACGTAAAAAAGATAGTTAGATTTTCTCAATTGTTTGCCCCTACACCCCCGTGTATGCAATAATCCTCCAGCCGCCATTTACTGTACCTTAAAGCCCTGCCAAACTCGGCATTGCTTGGTAGTATGCAGATTCTCCCTGAGCTTCCCAGTGTCTGAAGCAGAATCAGTGAAATCTGAACGTAGTGGCACACCGGAAACAGGAGCTGGGCCGGCTCGGTGTAACAGAGGGATCCCATGGTCTCAAACTAAAGCGAGCTAAATAGGTACAATACATGGCGGCTGTACGCAGCGACGGGTGGAAAGAAAAGCGGCTCCAGCCACAGCCGTGGCGTGATGGGATTGGCTCAGTACTGCAAAGGGATCTCGGGCCTCGCACCAAAGCAAGATAATTAGATAGCTGCGCATAAAAAAATAAATGCGTGGCCTCCATATTAGACGATGCAGGTCAGCATGCTGGGCTGCAACAATGGTGAAAAGAGTTCTCCTCAACAACACATGAAACCACCGAAGTGAATGAAAACTGTAGTTGGGCGGTGCTGCTTCCTGAAAAAACGGAAGTGACATTTCGCTGCATCAACGATTTAGAAAGCAGCTAAGAAGAGTGACACAGTATTAAACCAATGAGGGAGCAGCAGGCGGGAGCAAAGTCCTTTTAAGGACTACTACGGGTCTTGCAGACAGCACATGCGCTGCCTAGGCTCGACCTAAAAAAGGAAAGAAGTAGGAGAACCAGGGGCAATGGCCATCAGAGAAAAGAAAAAAGGAAAGGGAAAAGGGAAGAGAGAGAGGGCAGCCTAAGACAAGGTAAACCTCAGGATGTCAAAGTAGGCCGCATAATCTGAGAAAGGTAATTTTACCTCCAACTCTGCAAGAGTACCTGCATAGATACCAAATGAGCTTCTGCACGTGCTTGAGAAGGCCAGGATATTTGGGAATGGTTTGCGAGTTTTAAGATTGCTTGTAGAGAGCAGACTTTGAATGATGTGCCTAAGGCAGCCCCTTTGAGTTACTTGCTCATAGAAACAATGGCAGTCTCTAGCTGAAAAGATAAAATATGAATGAATGAGGCTCTGATTACATGGGTTGTGCTGACGCCAGCTCAGGACCATAAAAAAATCAAGGAAAGCAAAAGAGTGAGGGGGTTCCATTTTAAACGTGGATTCACAGTGTGTTGCAGAAATGGAATGAGTGGGTGAGAAGGATGGAGGCCAAAGCATTTTCTGCCATTAACCATTTAATGGCGACTGAGTAACTCAAAGAGGAATGCTCTACCCCATTCTTGCAATATCTGTCAAATCTGACAGAGAAGGGTCCAGAGAAACATGCAGTGTGACCTGACAAGTGGTTAGCTAACAGTGTTAACAAAGGGCTGGAGCAGCATGGCTTCAAGCCGTTGAACTCTCAACAATCTGGTCCCAAACTGGAGTTAAGGGGCAGTGCCTCAAGAAGGAAACATACAAAAAGGGAGTTGGGGTCCAAGTCAGAAACGCAAGATAATGGAAGATGGAAAGTTTCTTTGAAGCTCAAAGTGATGGCCTTTTATAGTATCATAAGGAGGGGCATTTCAAAAGGGACTGTCACGGTAAAAGCTCTGTATGAGCTGCATCCATCATAGCAAGTGTGCTGACTATCAGTGAAGGGATCTATGAGGGCCCTGTTGTGCAAAGCCTAATAGCAATAAACACTGGGTATATGGACCCAGATGTTCTTAAGTACATGCATCCAAGTACCATGGAGTTTGTGTTAGATGCTAGTATCAATGGAAGAAGGTTCCTGCCATGAGGGATTCACATGCTTACAGGACTATGGCTGAGAAGAAGTATCTCAAACCAAAGGCACAAACCTGGTAGCCGATTGCTAGAATTCAGGTAGAAATCAATAGCAAGTCAGCCTTTTTTCGATGCAGGGGGTGAGAGAGAAGCAAGGTGCTGGATGTCTCTTGGGCGTTGAATTGACTGCCTCTGGTTTAGTATCAGGACCAGAAGCCTACATGGATTAGATCACATCAGCTGTGTTGACCAGAGCACAGGCTGCACCTCAGTCTCGGGCTGGGATCATCCCAGATTTTCAAGAACTAGAAATGGTTAGTGAGCGAATCATAGCAGAGTTTTTAAAGGCACAAGCCATGGCATCCATCATTCCTCCTACAGAAGAAAGAAGGATGAGACATCTGAAGCAGATGAGGTGTTGGAGTCTCTGCTACTCTCGAAGCTGCTGGGTTTGTTAGCTGCTGGAGGACCTAACCGGGAGGAGTTCCGCCAGCTAAAAGTTGAGTGCCCTATGCTTGTGGTTCTTCAGAAGAAAGCCCAGGAACAGGTTAGCAGAGGAGTGGCCGGAAGGCATTATTTTGGCTGGAAGGATGGACTACTTTATAGTGAACCTGCAAGTCCTGAGACAGGAGTTGCAAGAGGCTAGTGTTTTCCTTAATGTAAAGGAATTTCCTGCTGTTACTGGAACCACAAGGTGCTCTTATCATGACACTTCGGCATAAAAAACAAGGATAGTTTGCACTATTTGTTCAAGTGCCAAGGGATGCACAGAGACTTTCTGTAGAACCTGTCCTGATTGCCATTAAGTGGTGAGTCAGGATGTAGGACCAATGCATGGTTAGTTCCATTTCCAACAGTAAGTGTTCCATTCAAACGGGTGGGACATTGTTGGTCCATGTAAGACCTATCTCAGTATGATATAGCAAGTATGTCCTGTTTGTAGTGGAGTAGGTCACCAGGTATCCAAAGGCTATACCTCCGAGGAGCAAGAATGTAAAGATAGTATCTAAGGCGCTCCTAGGGATCTTTTCAAGGGTTGGATTTCCAAAATCTGTGATTTTCAACTGGGGAACAACATTTATCTCCTCTTACATATGAAAGATGTGGAATCAAGCTGGTATGACTTACCAATTCTCCATGGCATACCACTTGCAAACAAATGAGTAGGTCGAACAATTTAACACAACTCTTAAAATCATCTTCCAGAGAACCTCATTATGAAGTTAGATCTCTTCCTGATATTTATATCTTCCATTACTAGAGAGATTCCACTGAAAGAAGTTTGGTGTAGTCCCTTCAAGTTTCTGTTTGGACACCCAGTGTGTGGCCTACTCACCTTAGTCAGAGAAGAGTGGAAAGGAACTTCGGAGTCACACAAAACAAGGTGGTGGACTATGTGATAGGCCTCATAATCTTAATAATTCTGTGCATCAGTCAAATGAAGAAAAGCCTTCTAGCAAGCCAAGAACAGATGAAGTGGTATAATCAGAAAGCAATACTGAAGGGGTACCACAAGGGTCAGGACGTGTTGGTGCTGAAGTCCATTTGTCCAAGAGCTATAGAGGATAAACTGTGTGGCCCATACAAAGTAGTACAGAAGGTTTTTGAGTTAAACTACTTGGGAGACATAGGTGCTACAAGGGAATCAAAGAGGGTGTTGTGAAACTTCCAGTGAGATTTCCCAGTAAACATGGCAAAGAAAGAGGAGGTTAAGGCAGATGGTGAACCACTTCTTATCCTGCTGCAAAGTGATGCGAAGGGTGGTTCTGTAGATGTGACAAACTGGTTTTTTAGATAGGGTGGACTGGAGTCCACCACAAGTAATCTATCTTGTTAGGTCCAGTTAAGGGTTTCTGTAAATTAAACCTGCCCTTAACCCCTGGTAGATCTGGCACAGAGCAGACACGTTTACCGTAGAGAAAATGTGTAAAGCATTTAAAAGTATATAGTTGAAAAGACAACACAAAAAGCAGAGAATATTTTCATGAGCAAAATGACACCACAGCAACAAAAATCGAATAAGAGTAACTGGAGATATGGATTTTAGAAGATTTAAGTAAAAATGACACCAAAAAGCACTAAGCACCAATGCGGGTCAACTGGTCGGGACCTAGATGCTACTTCAGGCCAACTGCAATGGAGCGTGTGTCAGAAACACCAACTAGGTTAGACCAGGTTGGAAGTTTCACCTTCAGACATAGTCTCAAAAATGGAAGTCAAAATTCTGAAAAGAGGCAAGGCAGCAGGCTGTATCTGAGGAAGGCTCCATGATATTGGCTAGGCATTGGGCGAGGTCCCTGTGGCGGGAAAAGGTCTGAGTGGGAAAATTCGAGTTTGCACCCAGAGAGTTTATGATATGGGCTTAGTTTCTTTTGTGGAGCTTGTAATGGTCCTGGAAGTTAAGGCTGCTTGCAATGTCTGACAAGGGTTCCATGAGGCTGGATACTTTCTCACCAAGGTCCTGCTGAATTTTCATCACTACTCATATCAAATTTTTTCCTTAGAGGCAGAATGCACTTGATGTAATTTATTACTGCATAACAAGTTGGTTTTAATCCAATTGTTGTAAATATAAAAAGTCAGAGTTATAATCCCCGAATTTTATCTTTCTTTACAATGTGCATCAAGAAACATTTGCTTTGCAGTTTATAAAGTGCACAAAGAAGCATCCAACGTAATGTGATTTGACCAGAAATATCATCACAGGGACAGTTGGGAAGATAATATACCAAGTACCCTGATAGAAAAAACAAATTCAGAGTGCCTAATCTAAAACAGGAGATAAAACCTGGATTGTGTATCCTGTATCCTCCCTAATTATGGGTCTTTACCTATTGTGGTCGATACAACAAAATAAGTCAGTACCATCTGTAATTTTGCACCCTTTCCATTTGGACATTAGAATGATAGAAACCGAACTGATGCTTTAGAAGCATTAGCAATTAAATCAGGGTTGGAGACATATTCAGGAACGCTCAAGGTAGTGAAAATCTGGTTCACAGATGCTTGCCATGGAATTGCGAGTATACTATCCAGCAGCAAACACTTCTTTGAAATAGCCCTAGAAAAGTTTGCTTCTGGCTGCCTCCATAGTCTTAGCCATAATAACATATAAAATGGTGTGGCTTGAGGGACACATAACAGCTTTCATAGAAACGGGCTTTCAGCCCTCTGAAACATTTTGGTGTTTCTGTACCCCTCCAAATTCTGCCCCATATAGAGCCAACGAGGTTCATTTACTTCTATAAATCTCAGATATCTCTTAAGTTGTATGCCCTAACATGGAGACAAAACAGAAAGCACCTTCTATACTGGCTTGCAAATGTTGTGTTCTTATCGTAAGTAAGTGGCCCCAAGATAAAAGGGAGTCAAATTGTATGCCAAGATGCGTAAAAGGTTTTAGTTTGGCAACTCTTATTCCCCCAGTGTAGTAAGACTTTGATTCCAAAGTTTTGGTTCACTTGTCATTATGAAAGACTTCGCTAGATTTGATTTAAAATCAAGGTCATTCATAAAGACAGTGACAGCTCACTTACTTGCTGTTTCCGTGCCGTGGGGGGAGCCAGACTACATCTCCCAGCCCCCATAGCGGCACGCACCGCCAACGTTGCACCACACGCGCCAGGAGGCGCATAAAGGGCATCCAGGGCTCCCCCAGCATGGGAGCTCACTTACTTGCTGTTTCCATGCCGTGGGGGGAGCCAGACTACATCTCCCAGCCCGCATAGCGGCCCGTGCCGCCAACGTTGCACCACACGCGTCAGGAGGTGCATAAAGGGCGTCCAGGGCTCCCGCAGTGCGGGAGCTCACTTACTTGCTGTCTCCGTGCCGTGGGGGGAGCCAGACTCCATCTCCCAGCCCGCATAGTGGCCAGCGCCACCAACATTGCACCACACGCGCCAGGAGGCGCATAAAGGGCGTCCAGGGCTCTCGCAGCACGGGAGCTCACTTACTTGCTGTTTCCGTGCCGTGGGAGGAGCCAGACTACATCACCCAGCCCGCATAGCGGCCCGCGCCACCAACATTGCACCACACGCCAGGAGGCGCATAAAGGGTGTCAGCGCCTGATAGAGACTGGGCTGGGCCAGCCCTCTTTCATCTGGAAACCAGCATGGGTAAGCAAAAATTGCCTTCTAACAGCGATGGGGGTAAAGTGAAAGCTAAGATCCAGCATAATTGTGCCTCCTTTATTTCATACCTAACGACAGCTGTTGGGGCATTAAAAGAGGAAATTCATGATGTGGAAGAGCAGCTGGGGCTAGGGGGGGTCTAGACTTGGAAATAACCCCCCTACGTCCCCTACTTCCCCTACGGAAACCTCACGACACGAAACTCCAGTTGCTAACATTGAATCAGACTTTGATGTGGAGGAGGGGGTTTCTACCCTGATCGTACAATACCCCAAGGCCTCTACCCAGGGACCTGTAAAAAAAACTGGGGAAAGACTGGGCAGAGATGCTTCTCCTGCTATGAGAGCGGCCCCAAACAAAAAAAGGCGGAAGAAAGGCACAAAGCAGAGTGCAAATACAGCTGACTTTCAGCCCCCGGAGGGGGGTGAAGGATCTTTGGGCAAAGAGGACCGGGCCAAAGTGCATTTTACTGCAGCAGTAGGAGATTTTATTCATAAGCGCCTTGAGACCTTTCTTGGGACTCTTAAAGAAGACCTGACTACTTGTATTAAAAATGTTCTAGAAGTCATGCTGACTAAGCTCTCCTCTATAGAGCAAAAACTAAGTGAGCTGAGGGAGTGCAAATTGGGGTTAAATGATAACAATGTATTGAGTAATGTGACGCATGGTGTTCAAACTGTTTTACGTCCTCCACAGACAGGGCCATCGAGGGGGGCTCAACATATCGTCCAACACTCTGGGGACCTAAAGCCTGACTACAATAAAATAGGGAATAATAATAAAGAGTTGCAGCAGCTGGCTGCTAAACAAAACCACATGGGGTCCCTCTTACTGCCTGAACAGCTAGAAACTCTTGTTCATCTAGAGCAGAGTAATCTTCCATCGCGTTGGGCTGGTAATAAATGCAGGCTCCACTTACCCCCCCCTTAAACAGCGGTGTTAGTAGGGGTACCTCACCTTAAAGATAACATACCTGAATCTCCAGACGATCTGATTCGTAAAGTTAAATTTTGGTGTACCAAGCTGTCTGATGGTGGGGTCATAGCATCTTCTCACATCATAATGGCTAGGCGGGCGGGATGGGTTGGTCAGGGCATGAAGACGGATGAGGGTGACTGTGTTATCATAAATTTTGACAAGATTAATGTAGCTGGCCTCCTTTTCCAAGAGGGAACTACCATGGTTCGGGGGGCATTAAAGTGCTCCCTCTTGGGTACTTCTACCGCTCAGTTGTGAGAAATCCTACACCCATGTCTGGTTACTCTTCAAAGAGAGAATATAAAGGGCCGGGAAACAAATGTAATAATAGGGACGGACACCTTTTCGCTTTGAATCCGAATTATCAGACATTACGTTTTTCAATGCCAAAGGTTGTTAACGGTGAGAGAGTAGTAGGGTACACCTTTGAATCAGCGAATAGATTTTTCCCCCTGAGTCAGTTAGATTCCAACGACTGGCTATTAAAACACCCCTCGACGACTGGTCTGCCCCAGCCAAATCAGGGCATTTCTATCTTGAGTACATTAACTAACCCTGGGCGTAGTTCGCATAGTAGCGCTACGCGTAGCTATGCAAAGTGCACTTCGCACTACGCGAGCTACGCGTAGCACTACGCGAACTGCGTAATGCGGTAGGAAATGCTGTTCGCAATGATTGCACAGTGCCGGATGCTTGTCCGCACTGTGCAATCATTGCAAACGGCATCGTGCACAGTGCCAGCGGTTGTTTTCTGCCGCTCGAGTAGATTTGTACTCGAGCGGCAGTTTTCTCAACGCGGACTGGTAGTTTCTCATCGTGAGCGGTCGCGAGCATACGCGACCACTCGCAATGAGAAACCTGACCTCCCTGCGTTGAGAATCTCGCCGGGAGGTTTATTTTCCACGCTCGCGATCGGCAACTTGATGTTGCTAATCGCGAACGAGGAAAAAGTCTCGCCGGGATGTCATTTTGCTCGCTCGCGGTCGCCAACTTGACGTTGACGAACGCGAGCAAGCAAAAAATGCCCGCTACGCGTTTTTGCACTGTGCTACGTGCAATTCGCGTAGCGCGTAGTTGCGCAAACTACGCGAGCGTAGCGTAGTTTTCTGCCCAGGCCTAACATTAATGAGGGAGGGAGAAAGATCGAAAGAAACTTCTAAGGTACTCAGCTGGAACATTGCAGGCTTAAAGAATAAGAGAGATGATCTTAGGTGGCTTGGTCTGGTAAGGGAGTGTGATATAGTGGGGTTTCAAGAATCATGGATGACCGAGAACACATTCTGGCTTGATAGTTACACAACTTATTCGGATGCCGCACGACCTTCTGTAGCGGGGCGTCCGAAGGGAGGTTTATTAACACTGATTTCCCTAAATGTCAGGGGTAATCATAGTAAACTGGATTCTGGGTCTAGCGGTTGAGATCACCCCCGTAAATGCACTCAAAGTATTTGTTCTTAATTTTTGTAATTCTTTTGATAAATCGTGTACAAATGAACATTTAAATCACTTTTTAGATTTATATAGGGAGAAACAAGTCACTCAGTTTTCGATCATCTTATTGGGAGATTTTAACAATCATTTGTGTAAAAAAAAATTGTCATGTCACTGATGACCTAGGTCCAGGTATCCACTTGGAGACACACTTTGAACACACTCAACAAGGGGGATATTTAGAGGATTTTTTGGCAGAATTCGGATTGGTCTATCCAAACCCGACAGAGGACGGGGCTGGTATTCCCTCCTTTAAGGGCAGGGGTATGCTTACAACAATCGATTGCATATTTGTTAATACTACTTTACTTCCCCTGGTATTGGATTATGCTGCTCAATGGTCACATTTTAGTGACCATAATCCCATTCACCTCACTTTACAAGGGTACCTAAAGGACACAGTTAAAGTGGAGAATATCCCCCCAGCTCTTACTATAAAAACCAGGGATCAAGGTCGTAGACTTAAATGGGCCAAGGTTGTACCGGATCTTTTTCTAAATGACTTAGTAAATAGTGTAGGGAATGAGATAGTTATATGTCAAGAGGGCAGCCAAGGGGGAATTGAGATTATCACAGCACATGATAGGATTTGCAAGCAGGTAGATAGTGCCCTCTCTTACCCTAATATGGAATTTATTAATAACGGCGAGAGGTGGTTTGACCATAATTGTACAGCTGCCCATCAGAAATTACTTTCTGCTTTAAAACTAAAACCCCAAGATAGAACCTTAGTAGCCGTTTTGAGAACATAGTATAAGCAGGCTTTACGCATTCGCAAATCAGAGATTAAACAGGAAGCCTGGAATGAACTGCTGTCCGTAGATGTCATTAAGAACAGTGCGAAGTTCTGGGACATTGTTAATAAACCATTTTTTTCTGGTCTTGGGGGCACCACTGTTGAATGTAATATACCGGAGGAGCTGTGGTTTAACCATTTTAAACATGTATACGGCGATCAGCCAGACCAGGTACATATAGGCACTACACACAAGCCTGCAGCTTATAGCGTGGATTTTTCTGAAAAAGAAGTGGCTGCAGCCATTGCCCAAATGACGTGCAATAAAGCACCTGGCATGGATGGGGACCCTGCTGATCTTTTTAAGTTGGACATTACACTATGGTCAAACATATTGGCAAATGTATTTAATATGGCGTGTCAAAATGGTTTGCCAAGATCCTGGTCTAAGTCAATTATCGTTCCAGTTTTTAAAAAAGGGCAGAGAGGAGATCCCAGGTGTTACAGACCAATATCATTGATTGACTCTGCAGTCAAGGTGTTAAGCATAGTGGTTCTTAGTAAATTGACAGATTGGATTAATGAACATAATGTCCTGTCAAACCTCCAATACGGCTTTAGGAAAGGTTGGAGCACTTTGGACCAGTGTCTTAACCTACATCTCCTAGTAGGGAAATACACAATAGGGAAGAAAGAGACCTGTCCTCGGCCTTTGACCGAGTGAACAGATCCAAACGTTGGGACCTGCTGCTCTAAACGGGCATGGATAAAAACATTGTTTATTTTTTGTCGGACCTGCATAGGGATCTTTCGGCAACAGTAAGGTTTGATCAAAAGGGTAATCTTACGCAAGAGATTCGTATTATAAGAGCAGTCAGACAGGGATGTATTTTGGCCCCCTTGTTGTTCACCCTTTATATTAATAATTTGGACTCGGTCTTGTGCGGAGCTAGTAAGGATATTCCGTGTGCAGGGAATCGATTGATTCCGGCACTCCTATATGCAGACGACGCTGCTTTGCTAGCACGCACAGCGGTGAACCTTCAGTGCCTTCTGAACTCCTTTGCTGATTTCATGGGTTCATTGGACTTGAACGTAAATTTTTCAAAATCACACACTATGATTATGGGAGTGAAGCCAAGAAAACCCAAAATGCATTTTTGAGAAGGAAATGAAATAACTAGGGTCACTACATTCCCGTTTCTAGGCGTCTTATTTGACGACAGGAGTTCATGGGGCCCCGCAAAGGATGGCAAAGAGAAACGCCATGGCAATATCGACAGTCGCAGTGCTTGATTTTGCTCGAAGGCTGGGTGCCAAGCCTGTGCAAGCAATGTTAAATATATACAGAGCCAAGAGTATTGCTATTTCGAATTATAGTTCTGAAATCTGGGGATATAAGGATGGTGTAGAGCTTCAAATAGTGGAAAATAAATTTCTGAGAAGTTTGCTCTCAGTTCCACAATCTATACCTTCTTATATCATTCATCAAGAAGTGGGTATTGGTTTTGTGTCAGACCTGATTAGAATGGCCCCTCTACTTAAATGGATCTCGATTTCGACCAATTCAGAACTAGTAATGAATCAGGAGATTATACGAGACTGTACAGCACTAGATAGGGCAAGTAGCATCCCTTGGCTCAGTCACGTGAAAAGTTTAGCAACGTTCATAGGTCGCCCAGGGGTATTTGATAAGCCAGAAAATTTATGTAAAAAAGATCTGGCATGGGCTAAGACCTCATTCTTACGTTTGGCATCTGCAGAAAGAGAGGCTAAAGAGTTAACGAAACCTACTGTACGGGCTCACCAAATTGTAAAAACCACCTATTTTATGGAGCATTATTTGGATATAGTCACAAAGCCCCAACATCGTTTTCTTTTAACAAGACTGAGGTTCAACTATCTGCACTTTTTATTGGCCGAACCCCAGGGCTGGAGAAAGATAGGGGATCTGCGACCCTGCACCTGTGATAATTTTTCGAGTCAAGACACTTTGCACTTTGTCCTGTTCTGTGAGCATTATTTGCACATTCGTAAACCTTTTATTTTACCTATTTTAAAGGACAAAGGCTTTTTGCAGGCTAGGCCAGCCCTAATATATTTGCAGATGCTGAACAATCCCTGGGAAACCTTTAATGTTGCTAGCTTTTTAGTAGCGGCAGTCAGAGAAAGGAAAAAAAGAGGGTCCACATGATCTGACATATCAAATGTTTATCCCTTTTTAGTGTGAAATGGTTTTCTTTCTTACTAAATGCACTTTATATTTTATCATTTGAACTTTTTAGAGAAGTTTCTTTTTAATTATGTGTAATTTTCATCTGGACTGCATATCAATTATGACTGATTTTCGTCTAACGATTATGTATCATTTGGTTTTTATTTAATGGATATTTTAACATGCTTTTATGGTTTTAAATAACCGAATAAAGTGATTTTGACTGACTGACTGACAGTGAACAAATCCAACAAACTGTCTAACAGGCCGTTAGCAGTTCTAGAAAGAAGGATCGCATCATCAGTATATAGGAGTATTGGAACCAGTATTTTCTCTAGTTGCGGTGCATCTTTTCTTGATAAAGTTAGATGTATTTCTAATCCATTAATATAAATTAAAGAGAGGAAGGGGGCCAAAACACATCCCTGTTGAACTCCAGCTGTTGATGTTATAGAGGAATAAAGTTCTCTTTCAAGGACATACTGTACCCTAACAAAAGTATCACTATACAAACGTCTGAGTAGGTCAACTAATGGTTTTTCTACCCCCATGTAACCCATTAGTTTCCATAGCTTAGCTTAATTTACAGAGTCAAAGGCACAGGAGAAGTTATTAAAGGCCATTTGTGTGGCTTCTCTCCTGACCTTAACATACTTCCCTATTATGAGATAAAGATTAAGACATTGTTCTACAGTTCCCACACCAGGACGGAAACCGAAATGTTATTGTCCTGGGCCCATGTTTCCAATCTGGAAAGGAGAACCCTTCCTAGGATTTGGTATTAGAATCCAATAAAGAAATTGTACAGTCACATTTAGGTGAGTCCCTGTCACCCTTTATGAAGATAGGTAGCATCGCTTTTTCTTTCCATGTGGCTACAAATGGGCCCACCATAGTGGTTCTAAGTATGCTAGTGGATATAGGTACCCAGAGTGTTACATTATCTTTAAAAAGATCAATCAGAACTCTGTTCGGCCTTGGTGCTTTCTCCGATTAACTATTTTGTTCCTGCTTGAAAACCTTCTTTTACATCACTGTTTCACTAAAAGCAAAAGCCTCAGATTTATCCCAAGAGTCTTCAACATGTAACTGCAAGTCTAAAGAGCTATAGTCCTGACTATAAACTTTAGAAAAATATTCTTCCTATGCTTCTGCAGAGAGGAAAGGGAGATTTACCACTTTCAAAAAAGACTAGTGTCCTTTGCTTTCATGCCTATTTTCAAATCTTCCTAGGCCTTATATCTTATTTCTTGATTTTTTTATTTTTATTTATTGATTAATATAGACCTTATCCGAGATCCACAATATGTTAAAATAATATATACAGATTTCCAGTCCCATAGTATTACAATATATCATGAAATTCTTTATAAACAAAAAAAATTATTGTTCTTATCTTATATATCTCTAAAATAGCGGGAATAACACTTAAAAAAGTTAAAAACTTTGTAACATACGAATTCATCAGGTGGGGTTCTTATAATCTCATTCAGATCCATAGTTCTAAAAATATTATATTTTGTACAAATCAGTTTTAAAAATCGAGAGCGTGCATCAACCAAGCTGCTATTTGGACAGACAAATAGGACATGTACCAAATCTTGGATTCCTCCATTACACAAATCACATTGGCCGGTTTTGTTATAGTTTCCGCCCCACTTTTTTGTTATATCTTTTAACGGTAGTGTCCTCAGTCTTAGCATCAGGATGCAACGCTTAACCTTATGGTCCAGTGTAAAACGCAAATATTTTGGGATCTCTTTATACTCTACCCTAGCTAACGTGGGCTTGTAATGCAATAACTGTTGACAATAAAGTTTATCCATTTCGTAGCTCAGCCTCGTAGTAGATTTTTTCAAAAAGAACTTCAAGAGTTCCGGGGACCAACTTTGTAAAAGGGTCTTGGAGCTCCCAAGCAATCTCTAAATTTCGTTTAAAAGTATATACTCCTGGATCAGCCTTAAAAGTTTCTTGACGTATAATTGCTCTTAGTGTACCATCAGGTGCATGTAGTATGTTGTAAGCCCATTTGACAAGGTTTGCCATAGCTCTCGCGTATGCACTCACTACCCCTAATTCCAATCGGAGTGCCTGAACGGGAGTGGCTTGGCTTGTAGTAGTAAGCATTCGCAAGCGTTTTCCCTCCTTGAGATTTAAAAAACCCCAACGGTTTATAGGAATATATTCTAAACCATACGTTAAGATATGGGTAATCTTTGTTCGGTAAACTTCCAGGAGAGCTAAAAAATGTCGCCTCCCAGTAGATAAATACATTTTTTTATAGCACTATCATGGGATACTGTTTTTAATTCAGTCCGTTGAAAGTGCGAAACAGTACCAGTGGACTGAGAGAAAACTCTCCCTAAATAAATGTAAGTAGATGCTATTTCTACTGTAGTTCCTCCTAGTTTCCAGGTAAAAGGTATAGCTTTTTTCCTGCCCCTAAATGTTACTATTTTATGTGTTTGAAATATTTATTCTTAAAATAAATTTCTCAGTGTAATTAAAAAGAGCCTCCATATTACGCTGCAGCCCAATTGGGGTTAAATCAAATAAAACCACGTCATCAGCATACATTAAAAGATGGATTTTTTGTGATGCTAATTGAGGTGGGAAATTATTTACCTCCTGGAAACAGTCCGGTAAATCGCTAAGGAATACTAAAAAGAGGAGGGGGGCAAGTAAACATCCCTCCTTGAGGCCGTTTTGCGTGGAAATCTCTTGAGTTAAGCCCTTATCTCCTCCCATTTGTACCTTACACCATGTGGTTGTATGAAGCGCTACTATTATTCTTAGCAGAATTATCGGAACACCTAACATCAGTAGTTTCCTCCACAGAGAAGGCCTATCGACCTTGTCAAAAGCTGTAGAGAAATTCACAAATAAACTCTAGACTACCTGAGCTCTACTAACTACATATTTATCGATAATAGTTTGCAGGATAGCGATATTATCAATCACAGAGTGGTTTAGGCAAAAGCCTGCTTAAACCATAGGAATTAACCCCCCTAGCTATGGCCCAGTCGTTCAGGTGATCCAAAATGCTGGCCGCAAATATTTTTCCCGTAGCATCAAGGACGGCAATCTTGCGATAATTACTCGGGGGGGAAAAGCAGGAACCTTTTTTCAAAAGAGGAACCACTATACTCCCCGATCATGAGTTCGGAATTTGGCCAGTTCGATAGCAGTACATAAATAAGGGGGCCAAAAATTTACTCCATCCTTAGATGTTTTCTTTTAGGACCTTCACCGGGATCCTGTCTGGTCCCATTGCTGCTGTATCTCTCGCTTTCCTTATGTATACGGCAACTTGCTGATCATTAGGCGACTTTATCTGCTGGTCGGTCTCGTTGTCAGTTACATCGCATAGAGATTTCCCAATATCAATAGATGATAGATTTTTCTCATATAATTTGGATAAATAAGCGACCCATTCTTTTTGTGGGACCGGAGTTGCTCTCAGTCGTGTTTTATTTCCACTAGCTTCTGCAACTATATCCCAAAAGGCTTTAGAATTTTTTAGATGCACTGCTTCTTGCAGATCTACCCAGTATCTATCCATTTTTGTTCTAATCATACAAAGCCTTTTTCGTCTTTAATTCAGGGTAGAAATTTCGGCCTTCCTAGGGAGAGAAGTTTGAAGATTGCAACCCGATCAGCTGATTTAATTCCTTAGAAAGGAGGTTTACTGTCGGATCTTTTATTATTAATGGGCTATTTTTAATGGAAAGAGGCTTCCTCTGCATAGCAGTAGAGAGGAGTTGGCCTAACAGCTAGGGCAGTCGACCTCGATTCTTGGGAACTGGGTTCGAGTCTCGGCAATGATGCTGAACATCCTGTGATTCTGGGCAAATCACTTAATCTCCCCGTGCCTAACAAAAATTAATGTGTCCTCATGTAATGTAACTGGTGCTATGTAAAGCGCTCTGATACCCGATTCGGGTCAAGTTCGCGCTATATAAAACTCTGTAAAATAAAAAATAAATAAAAAATATCTGAGTTTTAAAGCTTTCAAAATTAGATATTGGGTTGGCTCTCTTGTTGGTTTGCTCACGCAACTGGAGCTCAATAATCGTATTAATTTCTTTGTAAATTTGCTAATGGTTCTCGCTGCTCCAAAGTATTCGGGCTGGCTTTTGTTTGAGTAATACCTCTCCCCTACCATGTGATAGAGACCATGTAGAAGCTGGCTGAAGACGGAGGTCTATTTCTAGAAGAAGTATTGCATGGTCACTGCTTTGGACAAATCGTGTAGAGAAGCTGCGAAATGTATTGAATAAGTCGTAACTGCTGATGACATAATCCAGTATAGATAGCCCTGTTGGACCTTTTCGGGTATATGAACCCAGCACATCTCCTCTCATTCTCCCATTTAAAATTATCCCATTGAATTCATTGATTCGTTCCAATATGATTTTCTCCCTTTTATTAGCTCTGATATGGTCTGGGAATACTGCTGCTGGATTAGAGCAAGATTCTTCAAGTTCGGAATTCCGTAATGCATACAGTAAAGAAGTAGAGATTTTTGCATTGAAATCTCCCATTAGGAGTATCTGTGCGTTCTCGTTTGAACCTAGGGAATGATGAAATGAATATGTTTTTGCTATTTTGTTCGTGCATTGTTCTATGTAAGTTAGCTTTCGTGGCACCATTTTATGTTTAGCCGCCATTTTGAATCATGTCATTAACTGCGTATTCCCTCCTCGAGAAGCAGGCTGTGGAAAGGCATTTCTCCAAGGTTAGGCCATGTTCTGCTAATGAATACACAGTTCTTATTAGCGCATACCTTTCCCACTAGATAGAGGCCTTCTCCCACTAGTCTAGCGGTAGACACGGATAGAACGACCTTGGCATAGAGAAAATGTGTGCCCGGCCACGGAGTCGAAGCTCATCCTACTGTACTTCTTTGTTTTAGCTGCACCTGCTTGTAAAATTCCATTATGGGTGGGTCTTCCTTGGTTCTGCAACGTACATAATGTATCTCTATGTTTGCTGAAGTCAGTCCTCTCTGCAGCACCCCTAAGCGACTGGGCAGACGGGGCTCGGCTCGAGTGTATCTGAATAAACATATACTTGGTTTGTATTCTCTACTGTCTGACCTACTCTTCATTTGTATGGAAGGCTGAGAGGTGATCGGAGGTGACCCGGGTGGCCCTAATCGGGTCACTTCCTTCAGGAGATATCTATTTGGTCAAATAAATATAAGAGTATTGTGCCGTGTTCAGACCCAGGAGGAACATAAATATTAAACAGAAGTATTGGTTTAACTGGAGCATTTTTATCTAAGTGCTTTAATTTAAGACATTGAACATTAGGGCTAGTTAAATGAAGTCCCAGTCTAGATATCTTATTTCTTCTTTCCTTGCCACTAAGATGTTCTTTTAAGTCTACATCACAGTTTTTGTTTCTAGAAGGCACTGTGGAGATCTTCTAATGACTGCATTTATCTGTTTATGAGCAGCCATACAAGAGTTAGACTAGCGAGCTGCATGTTCTCGATTTAATGATTTCTGAGTTAACAGCATAGCAGATATTAACGAACATAACAAGGAATAAGAATCAACAATCAAACTTGGAGCAGCCTAATAAATTAGATATAAGTCCAGTATTTCTATGTTCAGTCTTCCTAAATCTGTTGTAAAGTCTACAGGGTTGATCTTACCCCACTTTACTCTCAGCCCATTTATTTTTTAATATTCCATTGACTGCTCCTCCTTGGCGATGCTCAAACATTCCAATTTAATCTTAATTTAAGGTTAAGAAGATTATGTTTGCTACTGCAATTTGCAATTACTCTATTTCTAAAAACATACAGTGCAAACTCTGCAGACAGACTAATATGGTCAATAGTACTACCTTTAGCAGTACTATTGAAAGTGGGAAGCTGGTAAACAACAGGATGGTATAAATCACTCTAAAAAACCATGTTATTTTTTATTAGAAAGTTGTTTAGCGAATCACCATAGGGAGCATGTTTAAAGTGAGTTAAATCTTCCCCTCACTATTCTAACATATCACCGACTTGGATGTGGCAGAATTCACACATGGATATATTAAAATTGCCCTCCCACAATAAAATCAGTTGACACTTACATTTCCTGGTTAACTTCTCAACAGATGTGTCTAGTTCATCAATCACATTGATTGTTCTATGTTTCAAAATATTATAATAAAACTTAATGAAAATAAAATATTTCGCTACTCTTATGGAAATTTACAATTGATAAAGGGGGCTATTACTAATAAGTTCTAATGTAACATCAACCATACTGACCATAACCAATATTGCTACCCCCTTCCTTTTCCCCTACCTGCTATCAAAGAAATAGCAGGATTACACTTCACAAAATAACCATCTACAAAAAATGTATCCACCGCCCAAGTTTCTTGGCAGCATATTATATCAAATTCTTTTATAAAGGTTAACCAGTCCATATTAAACCATTTAGGCCGTACACCTGCAATGTTCCAAGAAAGCAATTTACTATTCTCACTATTCATAGCCTCATGGGCCAGTGGTGGGGTTGAAAGATCATTAGGGAACTTATGGTGGTTTATGTCACCATCATCCATATGTGAGACAGCCGAGGTCTCTTAATACTGCGCTTCTTCATCCACCTGACTCCAAGATGACTTTCTATATGGAATTTCGACAATTGAGAGTAAATCAAGTTTACCCATTGACTCTAATACAGAGTATCTGTTGCTCATTTCAATGTTGTAAGGGTTGCAAGCTGTTCTCTCTGTACTCTTGATTAGAAGGTCAAACGTTTGGTGTGCTATCTTGTGTGGTCTATAAAAGTACCACATGATAGCGCAACAAGAGCCCAAATTCTGCTTGGAGTATTGATCATATATTGAAAATGTTGTAATAAGAACTTGACTGTGGTTGGATTTTTAAAATAATTACCACACAATCATTCAACCATGATTTTGCTCTGATTCCTACTCGCTCAACCCTTCTTACAGTTAGGATCTATCCAAACAGATCATGCGACCACCCATAGTATTTCATTAACCAGTGTGCTGCCCTATTTTTTAGGTCTTACAATTCCTCTCTTTTTGGGAGGCCATTGGGGACATATTTTCCAGTACTATAACATAGGGAATACAATCTTCTCAAGGATTTAGCTGTTACTTTGGCATTTTCCTGATGAACTTGGCCATAATCCTTGTTTGGGACTACTATCTTGATTCATTCTATTTATGGCATTTTTTACTCTCAAAATAGGCATGTTTGTTAAGGGGGCTTGAACATATTGAGCAATTGGAACCTGAATTTTATGAGAGACAAAAGCACCTGTCTGCTGTTGAAGCAATTGAACTGAACCTTGCCCGTTAACATTATTTTATAAACAAGAGCTTTTCATCCAGTGCTTTAAATTTTTCTAGTATTACTGTTCACAAGCCCTTATTTGACTTCTCCAATTTATATATTCCCACATACATCTAGGTTACTTTATTGTGCAAAGTCTGATCCTCCTGATTATTTCTCTCATGCTGACAAATCGACTTTTTACAAGGATTAGTAGCATATTTTGTATTCCGATTTTTATTAGGGCATTCTATTCTCTGCTAGATAATTGAGGGTAAAATCTCCTTTATTTTCCTTTATGTTGGGGGAGAAGTTAAAAGCACTAGATTCCATGCTGTGATGTGATTCACAACACAAGGGTTGGTGGCACCTTTCTTTGCCCTTATAATCCTGCGACGCTTGAGATTTATTCTAATCTTTAAATGGGGCGCGAACATACCCTGCTCTAATTCAGCTGCCACAGACTTTTGGCTTAAGCTACTCCCCTCGGGCACCTTCAATTGACTCAAAGTCCCTAGCAGCTGTGAAGGATTTCTGCACTGCACGGGATGCCTGAGAGCGCTATATGCGCAATGTCAGCCTGGCCTTGCCTTCTTGTTCTCCCGGCAGGCTGACAATCAAAGGTGAATTTTGGGTGAGTGGTACAGGCCCCTAGCAACTGTGAAAGAGTCATTTAAATATTTATGTTGCTGGTATCAAGTCTGAGATTGCAGAATTAATCATTAATATTGCTTCCCAGTGCTTCCCTATGGGTCAGCCAGCCTTCCGAAAGTAAAACTATATTGTGAGTGCTAATCACTGTAACAACATGTTAACTTTAAATTTCTACATGTCCAACTTTTAAATTCCATGCACTCTGCCTTCTGAGCTACAAGGCCAACATAGAGGTGACTTAATAATATTTAAAAGGGAGGTTTTCTCCTGTCAAAAGAGTCATTTTGAAAGACACAACGGTCACTTTCATAGACTCGTCAGTCCCCCTCCCCCCAGCAGTTCTGGCTAGGAACCTAGGAATTAAATTTGATAGTGATCTATCCTTTCAAGCCCAAATTCTGACAGTATCTGAACCCTGCTTCTCGCTTATCAAATCCTTTAAAAAGTTTTTTGAGTTCCTCCCTCTCGCAGCGAGGAAATTGGTAGTTCATGTTCTTGTCAGTTCCAGAATTGATTACTCTTACAGTCTCTATTTAGGCACCCCATAATAGTTAGTTAATAAATTACAATTTGTACAAAATGCTTCTGCGTGATTGGTTCCCAAGCTCCTTCACAGGAGCTCCAAACCAGTAGAGTTGAGGCCCTCCATTGGTTACCAGATCATAAACTCATTTTATTTAAATACCTGACTATAGTCTTCACAGCCTTCCATCAGACTGGCCCAAAATACTTTCTGATTGTTCTACATGTACAGCATGCAAAGGCTTTTGAATCAACCAATACTAATCTTCTTTGAGTTCCTAATTTTAGATTAAGTACTAGGAAGATCGTTCTCCGTTTTAGGGCCAAAGCTGGAATCAGCTTCCCCTTTCATTGAGACAAGCTGAAAATGAAGTTGCTTTCAGAAAATGTTTTAAAACTTAGCTATTCACCTTGCCTATGGAGTTTTTGGTCATTCCTTTTAGTTCCTGCCTTCTTCCTCCCTTTTTCTCTTTATGGGTTGATGGTTCTGTTTGGATTAGCACTAGGATAACAGTGCGCCTAATAAATAACCTTTTTGATTTTCATTTTTTATGTGGGGCGGCAATTTTAAAACTGCTGCAGCCAGGGTACTGTCATAGGACTGGAGTCATGCTTGTCTTGTCACTCTAGTAGATGTCACAGTAGTGCTGTAGTGCATAGGTGAGATTTAATGTTTCATGCTATGGTTTGAACACCATATATAATATGGACTTTCATCAAAATTAAAATATGCCAATTAGGAGTAAGCCAATTTTGACGTTTGACTGCTCAGAGTGCATGCACTGGGGCCTTTCTAACAGTGTCCCAGTGCAAAAAGTAAAACAACACAGCAGCACCAGTCCACAAATACTGGTGGTGACTATGCAAAAAGAAGTACTTTCTTACAGTGGATGACATGCTGTGTGCCCCCAAACTAATACCTGGACAACAAAGGGAATGTAGAGAGGTGCTAGGGCCATCTTCCCATTTCGTTTCACTGACTCCAAGGTTGACACCTGTCTGTGTACATGACTTTGAAAAAGGAGGAAGCTTGCATGTAAAGAGCAACGTTTATCAAATTTCTGACCTAGTCCATGAGTGCATCAAGACAAAGGTTGCCAAGATGTTGGACTTGCCAGTGATTGGCATCCCTATAGTCCTTGGGCCAGTCCAGTGGCATTTAGTGCCCAAGCAAAGTTCCATAGACATTTATGTTGACTAAAGGATCCAAAATGAGGTGACCAAGACTGATGCAAACCCAGTTCCCAGAGCTGATGAGCCAGTTGTCCGGGTACGTGCTGCAAGTGACTTGAGCACCTTTGATCTGACCAGTAACTATCAGCAGATCACATTAGCACCTAATGCCAATGAAGGGTCTGCACTCTCTTCATCAGAGGGACTGTAGAAGTTTAAGGACATGCATTGTGGGCTTACAATGCTGTGGCCACTTTTCAGCGCCTTGTGAACCATATTCTCTCAGGACTGGAAGAGTTCTGTGTGACCTACCTTGACTACTGTGCTTCAGCAATTTGTGGGAGAACCACCTGAGACACCTTGAACAGGTGTTCATCAGGATACTAGAAACAAAACTTACAATCACAGCTAGGAAGTGACAGGTGGACAGTCCTCTATAACCTATTTTGGTCATAATCTGGGCAATGGGAAGATCCATCCTTTGGATGCCAAAATCTTGTGTTGGATTAGGAGGTCCCCACTACCCAGACTCAAGTGAGACATTTCTTTGGACTCATTATTTACCAAGGGAACTTTCTGGCCAACTATGAAACAACATTTGTGCCCTTGCCAGTCCTGGCATGCAAGAAACAGCTTAAGAAAATGATCTGGACTGCAGTGTCAGAATGCTAGTTAAGACAACACTATGCAAGGTACCTGTATTGCAGGCACCTGACTGTGGTCAGCACTTCATTCTATACAGACTGATGCCTCAGATAGAGGAGTTGGAGTGGTATTGGCTAAACTTGATGAGAAGGATAGACTGTCCAGTGGCCTTCATTAGCTGCAGACTGAGTCTTAGAAAACAGAACTGGGCGCCCATTTATAAAGAATGCTTTGCAATAGTGTGGGCTTTGAGGAAGTTCTGGAATTATTTGTTTGGCACCATGTGGCACCAGACAGATCACAGACCACTCAAGCAGTTAATGTAATCAACAGAGAGAATTCCAAGTTACTGAAATGTTATATCTCATTACAAGGCCTAGATTTGAGAGTGGGGCGCAAAGCTGGAACGAACCGTAGGAATACAGATGTACCTTCTTGTAGGTTATGTCGATCTGGCAGCCAGACTTCTCGGAAGGTGGAATGTAGCTCAGGTTACTTTGATCTGAGAGGGGTATCTGTTGGGATGGGAATGTCTCCTGCTTTTAAAACAGGCATACACAGCTTCCCTGGTGCCTGACTGCATGTGAAACTGGTACCCTGACTTTTAATTTAGAACTGGCAACACTCTAATCTAGCATATGTGAAGAGGATTAGGTCTGTCCCTGTCAGTGGCAGGTAAAGGAGCTGTTCAGTGACCGGGAATGGTGCACCAAGTATGCCCTCTTATTTGGCAGCAGACAACTGACCCTTCCCTGGGTCCGTCGCCGAAAGCAGTGGTGTCAGTGCACTGTATTTTTTTTTAAGTTCAAAATATTTTATTTTATTTTGTTCATAAACAACTAATAAAGACATTACATAAAATATTATTATTTAGCAACCAAATACCTAATAACAATTCGCAAATTGACCAAAATTATTTAAAAATTGCAATAGGTATTGAAATATTACATATTGAAAAGATATATAAAAGGGGAAGGAAGGAAAGGAGGGGAGGGGACAAATATACCAACTAATGCATAATATTTACACAGAGCTACTATATTTTATCATACGTATAGCCTATTTGAGTTAAGATCAAAATTGGAGATATAAATACAACATTAAGAGGATAGGTATACATCAACAGGTAACCAAAAAGATTGATAAGCGAGCGAATTATGTGAAATCCCATTCATGGATAATTGAGCACCTCTTCTAGTAAAGATAACCCACGACCACCAAGCATTAACAGATAATATAGAAACATCTTTCCAGCAAAAAGTGATCGATTTTATAGCTGCTGAGATTAGGAAATTAAAAAGATTACCTTCTAAATCATGTAAGCCTTGTAAAATAATAGCAGATTTACATATTATTAATTGATAGGAAACATCAATATGGAGTTTAAAAATCTTTTTTATGATAACACAAACTTCAGACAAATTTAAAAACCAGCGGACAGTCAAAAAGCATATGTTGTAACGTGCCAGGATGTAATTTACAATGCCAACAATCTGCAGAGGGAAGAAGTTTAGCTTTAAATAAACGTGATGGAGTCCATAAACAATTGTATAGGATATATGAATTGGTTTGGTAGATTGAAACAGGTAGCCAACCAGATATGCTACCAAGCCAAATATCCTTCCATGTGTCAAAAGATAAAGAAAGCGAAAGTTCATTGTTCCAATAAGATGAAATCATCTCTAAATTGCTACCTAGAGTATCTGATAATTTTTTATATAGAATGGAAACCCCGTGAGACGATCTAGAGACTGTCTGAATGTAAACTGATAAATCTGCTGTAACATTGGACGGAATAGCATTGGGAAAGGAGTCTAAGATTGAGTTGCACAAATATTGATACTTAATAAGGTCAGATTTAAGTAGACCAAATCTTGCTTGCAACGTTTCAAAAGCAATAAAGGTATTATTGGAATAAACATCTTTAAGATAAAAAATACCAGCTCTAATCCATGAAAACCAAAAACTAATATTCCTGTTTAATTTAATGACATTACTATACCACAGTGATAACTCAACAGTATTATTCATGGGAAAAAGAAAAATTAAGTCAAGATCATTAAATAACATTTTAGTAGATTTAATAATAACTGATTTATGAAAAAATGTGGTATTATTATGCATAGACATTAAAGTAGGTAAAGGGAATGGACTTACTATAGATTTCTCAATAGATAGCCAAGCAGGAGGAATATTTAAAAAGGAGTGGTTAAACCATAATGAGCTTTGTTTTAAAATAAAAGCTTTATGATAAAGAAAGAAATCTGGGATACCAAAACCAGCATTACGTTTAGACACTTTTAACTTTTTATAACTAATACGAGGAGATTTGTTGTTCCATAAAAACTTTGACAAAAATTTATCAACCTCTTTATAAAACTTTAATGGAAATTGAGTAGGGATCATGGCAAGGGTATAAAAGATTTTGGGAGCAATAGTCATTTTGATAGAGTCCATTCTGCCCCACCATGAAAGATGTAATGACGCCCATTTAGACGTTTTATTTTTAATGTAATTTAGGATGAAATCACAGTTTAAATTTATTGTTGATTTTATGGATGAGGAAAATAAAATTCCAAGATATTTTAACTTATTCTTTTGCCAAATGATTTCACGCATGGGAAGCATATCATGAGTGCAATAAACATTAAGGGGAAAAATTCAGTTTTGCTGGTATTTAAAGTGTAGCCCGAAACTGTAGAGTATTTTGTTATAATATCCATTAATGAGGGGAACGAAGATATAGGGTCACTAACAAATAAAAGCACATCATCCGCATAAGCAAGAGTTTTAACAGTACCATCCTTAATATTAATTCCTTTAATATTGTCACATTTTCTTATAGAGGCAAGAAAAGGTTCAATGCCAATTAAAAATAAAAGAGGGGAAAGAGGACATCCTTGCCTTGTACCTCTAAAAAGCGAAAATTGATTTGAGACTTGTCCATTAATAAATAAACGAGCAGTAGGAGCGAAATATAGAGCTGAAATCATGCGTATAAAAGTATCTCCAAAATTAAATGAGGACAACGTATGAAATAAAAATTGCCAATGGATTTTATCGAATGCTTTCTCAGCATCTAAGGCTAAAATTCCAGATGGTAACGTTAAAGTAGGACTTTGTTCAATAATATGTAGCAAGGTTCTTGTATTATGAGCAGAATATCTATTCTTCATAAAACCAGATTGATCCGGGTGTATAATAGAATCTAATATGGGGCCCAATCTAGTAGCAAGTATTTTAGCATATAATTTACAATCTTGATTAATTAAGGATATAGGGCGATAATTAGACACAAGAGTGGGATCCTTATCTGGTTTTGGAAGTACTATAATTAACAGCTTCTGTAAAAGAACCAGAGGTAGATCCTGTGGATCCAAAAAACATAAATAGTTGGTGTAAAAAAGGTAAAAGATATGACTGAAATTCTTTGTAGAATTCCGCTGGAATCCCATCAGGACCAGGAGATTTGTTCTTTTTGAGGGATTTTATAGCTGATAATATTTCATCTTTGGTAATAGGTGCATCAAGTCCAATTTTATCTGATTGTGGAATCTTGGGTAACTCACAGGAATTTAAAAAGGAGTCGATTAAAGAAGCATCCTGAAAAACGGGTTTATTATATAATTTAGAATAGAAATTCAAAAATTCATTAACGATTTCATTGTGAGAGAGAGCAATTTTACCATGGGAACCATGAATTGAGTTGATTTGAGATTTATCCTTTTTTATACGTAAATAATTAGCTAATAGTCTTCCAGATCTATTGGTATTAAAACAAAATCTGGCCTTAGCATTAGAGATTTGAATACCTGCTCTTTTACTTAGGATTGAATTAAATTCATAACGCAATTTTTGTAGTTTAAATTTATATTGAGGATTGTTGGATGTAATAAAAAGTCGCTCAAATTTTGCAATCTGTTTTTGAAGATTTTTAGCATTTGCATGAAAGGTTTTATTTTCGTGGGCCATAATAGAAATAGTTACCCCCCTAATATAAGCTTTAAAAGCATCCCATCTATTAATCATAGAAGTAGAACCTTCAGGGTTGAGTATAAAATATTCTTTAATGGCGGATAAAAGTTTAGGCTTATTAAATTCATTTAAAATTATACCAGTGTTCATACGCCATCTAGATTGTTTAGTAAAAGATGAATCTAAATTCAAAACCAAAGAAATCATAGCATGATCTGAGATGTCAATGTTACCAATAGTAGGAGCAGTTATTGAACCAATTAGATGCCTAGAAACCAATAAACAATCAATTCTAGAGTGGGAATTGTGAGGATTTGAGAAGAATGTGAAACATTTTTCTGTAGGAAAATGTAATATCCAAATATCAACTAACTTAGTGGTTTGAATAAATGATTTGAAAGCAAAATAAACTTTAGAAGGGTGAAACTTAGTAAGAGATAATCTATCCAATAAAGGGTCCGAGATAACATTAAAATCACCTCCAACAATTAAAGGGGCATTACCGACCTTTAGAACCTCGGTTGTAAGATTAGTCCAAAAAACTGGGTCATCTGCAGTAGGACCATACACATTTAATAAAAATAGAACTGAGTCATGAACTTTAATTTTAACTAGAATGTATCTACCATCCTTATCAGAAATTTTACTCAAAATTTGACAGTGAAGTTTTTTTGCAAACGAAATAGCTACACCATTTTTTTTACCATTAGCAGGGGAAGAAGCAATCACATCCACCCATTTCTTCTTCATATAATCTAAAATGTTATCATCTATATGAGTTTCTTGCATAAAACAAACATCAGCTTTGCAACTACTTAGATAATCTAAAATTTTTGCACGTTTAACTGGATGGCGCAATTCTTTAACATTTAATGAAACTATTTTAAAATTATGTGTATTAGCCATAATAGAAGAAAGGAGAAAAGAAGATCAAAAAGAGGAAGATAAAGAAGATCAAGAGAGTGAGAAAAAGGTAGCTCCAGATAAGGAAAAGGGAAAGGAAAAATGAAGAAGGATGGAAAAAACGACAAACAAAAGACATAAATGTGAAATGTGAAACGCACACACGCTTTACAAGCATGACCGGAACCGCTGGAGCCCTTCACAAAGAGATTTCAGTACTGTATCAGAAAGGACATAACCGATAAAAATCGTAACTGATAAAAGTCAAGCAGCAGAGTCATTGGTATCCATTGAGAGCTGTGACTGATGAACCAAAAAATGTCTCAAATCTTCTGGACGTTGAAAAGATTTCGAGAAGTTATCCTTCCAAATGCGCATCGTCGACGGATCAAAAAGACCATATTTGTAGCCTAGACTTCGTAGTTGAGGACGAAGAGCAGTGAATTCTTTGCGAATTGAGACAGTTTCTTTGGCGAAATCCTGATGAATAAATATTTTATTTCCATTTACCATCAATGAAGGTATTTCTCTAGCTGCTTTTCTGATTAAAACCAAATGGTGGTGACGAAGAACTTTAAAAATCATTTGTCGCGGTTTTGTGTGTAGAGGCTTCCTATGTGAGGGAATCCTGTGAGCCTTATCAATTTCAAACGTTTCTGAGAATTTCACTTGCAAAAGACCAGGTAACAAATTCTCCAAATATAATCTACAGTTATTTCCCTCAACATCTTCAGGCAAATTAAATATGCGTAAATTATATTGTCTGTTACGATTTTCCATGTCCAATAATGCTGAGCACATAGGTGAAATTTTTGCCACAAGAGGAGAAAATGTGTCAATTTTGGCCTTATTATCCTGTATTTTGATGGAATTATCTGATATTTTTATTGACAGGCTGGCCATTTCTTTGCGCACATGTTTAACTTCAGAAGCAATAGTGTCTGTATTGACATGAAGTGCCTGAATTTCCTCCAAAATTAAAGAAAGTGAGGGTTCAGAAGACTCCACTACTTTAGATTTAGCAGCAGGAGGAGAAATTTGCTGCCTCCTTTTATTATTAATCGCACTTTTATTTTCCATTTTGCATAGAAAGAGACAAAATGAGGCTTGCAGAAGCAAAATAGTGTATGAAAAAGCGAAAGCTGTGGAAATAACCAGGAAATGACTGGTGCAGCAGCTAAAATGGGTAGGGGGAGTGGCTAGGCCCAAGCCAGGCCCTTTCCTGAAAGTTCACTCCGCCCCCTTGACAGAAAGCCTGACTGTACCTGAAAGCAGTGCAAGGAGCAGGAACCAGGCGATGAAAAGACCCACTTCTGCTGCGCAGAATCGTCTAAAAAGCTCCACAGCAAAGGTAAGTTGTTTCAGGATGCAGTGTCCTCCACCAGAATGCCCTTTCTGACAGGAATTCGTCGTTTAACCCGAAAAAACGGGCTGAATTAGCGTGAAGTCTCTCACGCGGCAGCAATCTTGAATCGCGCGCTCGCGCGTCTCCGCACTGTATTTTTTTTTTAATCTGTACTATGACCAGACCTTCTCTGTGTTATTGAGAGCGTAGTCTACTTACCTTTGTCTTGTAAAGTTCTGCTGGTATGTGAAACCCAGAACTTTGCACTGACATTCCGTGTGTGTGTGTGTGCAGTGAATGTGTTGTAGATGTATGGTAGTAAGACTCCGTGGCTCGCATTATGAGTTGCTGGGACTTTGGTCCGGAGATACCGGGGGACAAGAATTAAAATTCTTGCCCATTATCTTTGCACCAAAGTCCAACCATTGCAAGTTTTGTCTGTGACATGGGGAGTAACAGCTTAGACCTGCAGTTACCAGGTTTTTTACAGGCAATTTTCCCCTATTTTAGCTATTAAAAAAACTCCCTTTTTCTGCTTTCTCTAAGAAAGTAGAAATTGTCAGCAGGGGGCTCGGTGGGGATTTTTGAGGGTAGGGTGGAGGTGAGAGGTTGCGGGACATGCTTTTGTCTGTCCAGGGAGAACATTGTCTGCTGCCCTTAGACTATTGCAGGGGGTGGGCAGGGGCCAGGCAACGCTGGTGCCCACAGTCCCTGCAGCTAAAGTAATGGGCCAGATTGGATTTATAGGCCCTGAGACTCAACATTGAACCGTGAGAGATTTCACCAGGTGCTATCACTACTAATGATATACCCCAACTCGTAATAAGGGCCTGTGTGTTGTGTAAGTCGGAGTACAGCTATGTGGAAGATAAATGGCTGGCTTCTTATACAACACATTTCTTTTTTTTGTCTATTTGTTGTAGGCACAGATGCCTTTTGATTTAAGGGACTCAAAGATGATGTAGCTCACTCACTGTCTTTTGGCTTCTTTTACAAACTACACCGAGGACAACATGCACGTGTTATATCACACTGCAACTTTTGAGGCTATTTTGTTTGTGAGTTCGGGACTGTTAGTGTGCATGGCTTCATGTTTACTAATATCAAACTGAAAGTAATCTTGGCTTTAAAGATCAGAATTTATTTGACTAAATGCAAATCTGGAAACTGAATATTAGTTAATTATGTGAATGGGAAGAGCTTCGCCCCTTGCTTCTATCAGCGTAAGCATTTTGCTCTCTTGGGTCACTGCCTTCAATTTAAATATAGGCTGAATTGCATTTTGCAGTTAATATTTATCCACATCAACAGTTTTCTATAATCAAAACATCGAAATAAAGTTGTTTAAATGTGCCAGTGTACTTCCATGGAGAGTGCCTTGAGGGATTTCGAATGAATCCTATACGCATAAAATGCAAGCCCAGCACAGATGTCTTTACTGAGGGCGATTAATTCTGCACGTATCAGATTACCCTGGCATCTTGCAGTTATGACTTGAATGAGAAGGCCTTGTTAACCCACAGCACTTTGCACTGCTAAATGTGTGTTTCACCGTTTGTTGAAAAGGGAGATAAATAATGTGAATTACAAGGTGACCTAAATCCATATTACAATAAATGAGCACAAAGACCATTTGCGAAAGTACAGAGTGGTCCGCGGTCAAATGACTGGAAAGTACCCCAAAATATAAAGCGCTGATACAGATTTAACAGCATCTAAACACAGTGTGTGTGTGAACCTGACACTCTGTGAATGTGCATCAAAAAACAAAGTGATGGATGGAAGGCTTGAATTAATCTCAACCAATGGCGATAGGTTGGGCCGCATCTCAACCCATCGTTTTTCACCTACCATGCCACCCAAATTTGGACCCAGCCATATGCAAATCAGACTTGAACTTTCTCCTCATGTGAACAGTCCAGCCCGAACTGCCAGGCCAGGTTCTCCCTTAACTGGAATACAAGCAACCCAGGACCATTTTCGCCCCTATTATGGGCTCATCAGCTAAGTATATCTTGATTCCAGTGGCACACTGAGCACGAGAACCACTTCTGAGCATACCCGTTCCATTTATGGCATCAAAATACAACTTGGTGGATGGAATGCTTGAATTAATCTCAGCCACTGGCGACTGCTGACGGCCGCATCCCAATCCATTGTTTTTTGCCCACCATGCCACCTCAGTTTAGACTCAGCCATTTGCCAATCAGCCTTGAGCCTGCCTTGAGTAATTACCATTGGCTTAGATCAATTCCAGCATTCTGTTCATCACTTTTTTTTATACTTTAGTATGTCGCCCTAAGCAGGACAGATATGTCCAGATGTGGGTCCCGTGCACACAGTGTCACTGGATCCAAGCTATACCCAGGTGATGAGCTCATAACAAGGGCGAAACCGGTCCTGGGTTGGTTGTGTTCCAGTTCAGGGACGACCTGGCTTGGCAGTTTAAGCAGCTCTGTTCACATGGAGCAGGGTCAACAATGATTTGCATATAGCTGGGTCCAAATTGAGGTGGCATAGTGTGCAAAACAACGATGGACTGGAATGCGGCCCGAGTATTTACCAGTGGCTGAGATTAATTAAAGCATTCTATCTCTCTCACTTTTTGTATACTGTACTTTGTGAATGTGTGCATGTGACCTCCAAAACTTTAAAGAGGGTCTAAAAGGTCATTTGAGACAGAATGTAACCCCCTCTCCTTTCAAGAGGGACCACTAAATATCCACCAGCTCATGGGTGATGAAAATTTAGCACGTTCTCTTGGAACCTGTTTTCTGATGCGAGCGACTCTGCAATGTGAGTCAATGTGGTCACGTGAACAGGGGACATTTTCCATCCTAAAATAGTATCATTGGAGCATGACCTAGGTTAGGTCTAAGATGGTGTACCTGTGTGAAGTTTAACCTGGGAGTGACAGAGTTGTTTATTGGGTTTTACTTAAAGTGCTGAGATGAAACTATGCATAGCCACCATTCATTGCTGTATCCCCAGTCCTACTGAAGTAACCAAAAAAAGTGATGGGTGGAATCTTGAATTAATCTCATCCACTGATAATTAGTCAGACCCCATCCCAATCCATCATTTCAGCTCAGATAAGACCCAGCCATATGCGAATCAGTCTTAGCCATGCTCCAATCGGAACTGTCCAACATAAACTGCCAAGCTGGTCCTCTCTAAACCGGAACACAGACATCCCAAGACTGGTATCGCTCTAGTTAGGGCTATTCAGTCGGGTGTAGCTTGGTATTAGTGGCACAGTGAGCAGGGGACCCGTGTCTGGCCATACTTGTCGCAATGAGGGAGTCACAGTGAAACAGAAAAGTGGTGGGTGGAATACTTGAATTAATCTCAGCCACTGGTAGTTACTCGGGCCGGATCCCATTCCATAGTTTTTTTGCCCACCATGCCACCTCAGGTTAAACCCAGCCATATGTGCAATGGGTATGTCCAGACTGGGTCCCGGGCTCACTGTGCCATAGAACTCAATCTAGTCCCTACGATTAGCTCCAAGTAGAGCAAAACCGGTTGGGGATTGCTTGTGGTACCTTCAGGAGGGCTCCTTGTCTGGCAGTTCTCGGCAGATTGGAGTAGGGTCAGTACTGATTTGCATAAGGCAGGCCTTTGTCCAGAGTGGCATGGTGGGTGAAAAAAGATGGACTGGAGCATGGCCCAAGTGATTGCCAGTGGCTGAGATGAATTTAAGTATTCCATCCATCACCTTGTTTTCTTGCAGTATTCCCAGCCCTGCTCAATATTTCACAATGCTCCTGCCTGCCTTGCTTCTGAAAAAACATAAGTTACAAATTACTTTTTTCTGATAGAGCCCTCTACCAATATTTGTGCTGTTAAAAAGACTTCTATTGTGACACTCTTTCTGATGAAGCCAATGGTGAGGAATTACATTAAAAGCTATCTTACGTGTGTTAAGTTTATTCCCACTACAACTCCTAATATACTTTTATATCTAGAACAATTTATATATTAAGGATTTTCAGATAGCACTGATGTTTTTCATTGAACTCCAGTTGTTGAATTTCAAAAACAATTTGGGTGAATAAAATGCCAGTGTAATCTTCTAGGTGAGATTCAGTTGTGTTCTAAAGGTTTGACAAAGTTGCTCAGGCAATGGGTTACTTAGGGATTTATTACAAGTTTGGCAGTCTTCCTGCAGGCCGCCACGCCAGCGCCTGCAGGAATACCGCCAAACTCAAAGTCAGACTGCCCGCTGGATTACAAATCTAATCCTGGCAGGCAGTGTTTCTGTGGTGGTCCCTTGGCGGTGTCTTTCTAAGGCTCAAAGGAGAGCCATAGAAAGGCAGCACCATAGGACCGTCAAAGCATGTTCCAGCACGGGAAGAAATGCACCATGTCGTGCATTTCTTCCCATGCAGGAACTGGGGGGGGGGAGGTGCAGAAATACAGGGGGGCACAACATGCACCCCCCTGCATGCATAGAGGCAACGGGGCCAGTTGCCTCATTTGCACCCTTTCCATTTCGGGCTCACTCCCGTGAGTAGGGTCACGGTGAGGCAACTCATAATATGCTCACCAGTGCCGCAGCGGCACTGCCAGCATATTGCTGCATCAGACTGCAGCACCACCACCGTGGGATCAGTGATCCCCGGCGGTTGCAGCGGACCAGTGGTGGTCAAACTGCTGAACTCGTAATACGGCGGGGGGGCCGCCAGTCTGGCGGTCCACAGTCCGCCACAGTGACCATAGTTGTAATTAGGCCCTCAGTATCCAAAGATTCATAGTTGTGGGTGCCACATTCCTTCCCACAAAGGGGAAACTAGTTTTCTTGAGTTGATTTAGATACCAGAGAATGTCTCTTTCGAAAGGTAGGTTTTGAGAGCTTTCTTGAATGCAGGCTGGTTGGAGTGAAACCTTACATGTGGGTTTAAGTTGTTCCTTCGAGAGTTGGTCTTGAGACTCTAATAGTTTTACCACATAGCGTCTTTCAGTTAAATTTGACTAGGGTAACCAGTTTTATGGAGGTGAATACGTTTTATACACAGTACTCAATAGTATGCATTTAACCATTTGCTTCACTTTGAGCCAGCTTACTCTTAAGGAACAAGGGAGACCTGAGGCTATTAAGGGGCCAGGGGTATTTGTATTTCTAAAGGAACAGCGGTCCCTTAAGTAAGGCATGTCTACATTCAGTTATACATAGAGATACAATGAAATCTATGTATGATATCCAAATGGAGTAGAGATTTAAATTTATTAAAGCAAGCTAAAAACAATGCAGCTGTGAAACAAACAAAAAGAAGGATCACATGAAGCTTCTAAGCTCAGGCATATAAAAGTGACAAGGATGAGAACACAATGGTTAAGTCACAAACTGAAAGCATAAATGCTCCCATATATTAAAGAACAACTTTAGCATTTGAGTCAAGGTACCATAGTCGATAATGATTTGATCCCTTAATTAGATATAGTGATCATCATCAGGACATAAGTTTTATGCCTGAGATCGTATGTGGTTTACAACATATGTAACCCCATGCCAGCAAAAAGGATCCAATTGGTGGTCCATTGCAAGCAAAAACGTTGTGGAATTTCTGAATTAGGTGACAATAGTAGCACGGGTGAGGAGCCGTGATGATCGATGCGGTACCTCTCGGGTTACAACCATCCAATTGGGCGTGCTCGGACCGGATGGGAAAAATTTGTCCCATGGGCATGGGAGTAGTGCATCAAAAATGCAGAGACGCTGGCTAAAGGCACAGTGGACATGTGGACTGACTCCTCTGGGGATGGTGGTCCTAGCTCTCGAAAAAGAGGGTCCTTAATATAGCCCAAACCCGTCTCACGATGAGGTATGTAAAATGAAGCAGACGGCAGGTCTAGAGTTGAATGGGATGGAGGTCCTAGCTCTCGAGAATGAGGGCCCTTAATATAGCCCAAGTCCTTCTCACAAGGAGGTATGTAAATGAAAGAGACGAAGGTCTAGAACAGAGTAAGGGCCATCTGGGTGTCTGGCCGGGGCGCAAAAATGCACCAGTGACACTGTTTCAAAGCCCGGGGTGACTTGTTATGGTCAAGCAGATTCTGTCAGTTTGATTTGCAACATAGACTAGGTCATAATAAATTAGCTGAGACTAAATGACTGGTCTCGTTGATTCAACCCATTGACTCATCTGGAGGAGTTGGTATATCCTTTTCAGCGACATAATTCTTTCTGACCCAGAGAGACTGTTTTGCTTCTGAGCAAAATCAAAGTGATTTGCAAAATGGCATTCTTGGTTCTCAATGTAAACATTTATTCAGGTGTTTTGCACAGCGCAACACAGTGCTTAAATTGAGCTGGTGGTTTCCAGTGCTCGGCACCGCCACTTAATTGTGAACACCTGCAGTTATGAAAGTCTGTCACATGGTGGTGCTCTCTGTGTAATGTAGAGATTTCCTATAGATATAGTGGCCTGGAGTAGTCTGAAGTATCACTTCTGTGGGAGTGTTATGTTTAGTAGTTGCGTAGGTATTGTTGAGGACAGCGCTGGTAGGGGCAATGGGTGGTTAAAGCTGCAGTGATCTCCTGATGAGGGCCCTGGCACATAATTTATTACAAATTAAGCACTGGTGCAAAATCTGTCTTTTTGACTACCCCTGTGCTCATGGCCAAGATGGGTGATTTTTTTAAAAGGGGAATTTGTAGGTCATGGACAGATGATAGCTACGTTTTGTCCTCCGCGATCTTTCCAGGATGCTCCAAAGAGTGGGACTATCCTCAAGAAAGGCTTCCTGTATGTGGCAGATGAGGTAGTTACCATACATATTATGTCCCTTGTTCATAAAAACATTTTCTTTTGCTTATCAAACTGAAATAAAAAAAGAAATCTCAAAAATAAACCTAAATTATTAGAGCTGCAGAAGCGATTTTACTAACTGTAAGTAGAGCAACTGGAATTGTGCAATCCTAGTGTATGCAACGTTTTCAGTATAATTATGGAGTTACTGCATTTGCCTGCATAATCAGCAGATTTCAACAAAACAAAATGGGAATTCTACTTTATGCAGATCTAAAGTTGTTTTAGAAAAGCACCACACACAGTGCCACACTTTGCAGAGGTTAACTGGCCACATTGTTTGTTGATTGATCTATTCAGGTGTTACACTGATACAAATAAGGTGAAACATTTTCCCAAACAATATTAGAACTATGAGGGCAAAATAGTGAAATTATACTTCCACACTATGTACTGGTTTAGGATGCATAATTAGCATTTTTTGCCACATACGTTTGTCAGTCCTGACCTTGCAATCCAGCAAATTACTGTCTGATCCCCCTCTTAGACAACAAGGCAAAATACTATATAGGGCTAGTGATCTAAACTGCTGGGCGGATGGGAAAAGATAATACCATATAATCAGGCCAGCTTACACCTTGGGATGGGCACTTCAACTAATCTGACAGCTTTTGTCATGGCAATAAAAGAAGTTCTCTCTATGTCTGTTTTATGGACCTGAAGGCTGCCTTTGACCACGTCGACAGGACAAACCTCTGGTCCAAAATTGCTGCCAGTGGATTCCAGATAAATTACTGAAGGCAGTTAAACAACTCCACATGGATACATATCTCAGTATAACAAGCATTGGCATAGCCAATAGGTCTCGCCTTTGGGACCTTATAAGTGTTTAGCCATGCAACAATTGTGCTGCATAACTGACACCTGGTTAAACACATATACGGTCCCAAAGGCGAGACCTATTAGCCAATAGGTCTCGCCTTTGGGGCCTTATAAGTGTTTAGGCAGAGCTATTGGTTTTGCCAATGTTTTTAAGAGCATTGTGGCTGCTGTGCAGCATGTTGAAAAGTTATAATAAAAAAGACTTATAAGCATTTTTGTTACTTTATATATAACTAAGACGACATTATGTACAACTGAATGACCCAATTAAAAAAGAATAAACATAAGAAAGGTCTTGTCGTTTATTTTGTCGTTGCAATGTTGGCAACTTCTTCCTGCCTATTCTAATGTTGAGGTGGTGCTTAGTGATGCTGAGGTGGTGTTGAGTGATGTTGAGGTGGTGCTTAGTGATGCTGTGGTGGTGCTGAGTGGTGTTGAGGTGGTGCTTAGTGATGCTGAGGTGGTGATGTGGTGGTGCTGAGTGATGCTGTGGTGGTGCTGAGTGATGCTGTGGTGGTGCTGAGTGATGCTGGGGTGGTGCTGTGGTGGTGCTGAGTGGTGGTGTGGTGGTGCTGTGGGGATGCTGAGTGATGCTGTGGTGGTGCTGAGTGGTGCTGTGGTAGTGCTGTGATTCTGTGGTGGTGCTGTGATGCTGTGGTGGTGCTGAGTGATGCTGTGGTGGTGCTGAGTGGTGTTGTGGTGGTGCTTAGTGATGCTGTTGTGGTGCTTAGTGGTGCTGAGTGGTGGTGTGGTGGTGCTGAGTGGGGCTGTGGTGATGCTGAGTGGTGCTGTGGTGGTGCTGAGTGGTGCTGTGGTGGTGCTGAGTGATGCTGTGGTGGTGCTGTGCTGGTGCTGAGTGATGCTGTGGTGGTGCTGTGGTGGTGCTGAGTGGTGGTGTGGTGGTGCTGAGTGATGCTGTGGTGATGCTGAGTGATGCTGTGGTAGTGCTGAGTGATGCTGTGGTGGTGCTGAGTGATGCTGTGGTGGTGCTGAGTGATGCTGTGGTGGTGCTGAGTGATGCTGTTGTGGTACTTAGTGATGCTGTGGTGGTGCTGAGTGATGCTGTGGTGGTGCTGAGTGGTGCTGTGGTGGTGCTGAGTGATGCTCTGGTGATGCTGAGTGATGCTGTGGTGGTGCTGAGTGGTGCTGTGGTGGTGCTGAGTGATGCTGTGGTGGTGCTGAGTGATGCTGTGGTGGTGCTGAGTGATGCTGTGGTGGTGCTGAGTGATGCTGTGGTGGTGCTGAGTGATGCTGTGGTTGTGCTGAGTGATGCTGTGGTTCTGCAGAGTGATGCTGTGGTGGTGCAGAGTGATGCTGTGGTGGTGCAGAGTGATGCTGTGGTGGTGCAGAGTGATGCTGTGGTGGTGCAGAGTGATGCTGTTGTGGTGCAGAGTAATGCTGTGGTGCTGCTGAGTAATGCTGTGGTGGTGCTGAGTGGTGTTGTGGTGGTTCTTAGTGATGCTGTTGTGGTGCTTAGTGATGCTGTGGTGGTGCCGAGTGATGCTGTGGTGGTGCTGTGGTTGTGCTGTGGTGGTGCTGTGGTGGTGCTGTTGTGGTGCTGTGGTGGTGCTGAGTGATGCTGTGGTGGTGCTGAGTGGTGCTGTGGTGGTGCTGAGTGATGCTGTGGTGGTGCTGAGTGATGCTGTGGTGGTGCTGAGTGATGCTGTGGTGGTGCTGAGTGATGCTGTGGTGATGCTGAGTGATGCTGTGGTGGTGCTGAGTGGTGCTGTGGTGGTGCTGAGTGATGCTGTGGTGGTGCTGAGTGATGCTGTTGTGGTGCTGTGCTGGTGCTGAGTGATGCTGTGGTGGTGCTGTGGTGGTGCTGAGTGATGCTGTGGTGATGCTGAGTGATGCTGTGGTGGTGTTGAGTGGTGGTGTGGTGGTGCTGAGTGGTGCTGTGGTGGTGCTGAGAGATGCTGTGGTGGTGCTGAGTGATGCTGTGGTGGTGCTGAGTGGTGTTGTGTTGGTGCTGAGTAATGCTGTGCTGGCTCTGATTGATGCTGTGGTTGCGCTGAGTGATGCTGTGGTGTTGCCGAGTGAGAGATAGAGTGAAGATATAATGCCCAATTAGAGAGGGTGGTGAGAGAGAAAGAGAGAGAGAGAAAGGGTGTACATAGAATAAAGAGTGGAGCGGGATAGAGAGAGAGAAAGAAAGAAGGGGAGAGAGAGTGAATGAAGGAGTTTGAAAGAGAAACAGATAAAGGGGTGAGAGAGAATGAAAGGCTAAAAAAGATAGAGAGGGGAGAGTTAATTAAGTAGAGAGAGAATTAGAGAGGGAGAGAGAAGGAGAGAGACAATAAGAGTGGGGGTGTGGAGTTTAAATAGAGTGAAGAAGTGACGCGGAAAAAGTAACCTTAAATATAGCTTTGTGCTTTGCGCGAATAAATATTTTTTTAAAAACAGTGAGAGACAAAAATACTGGTAATTAGGCTGTGACTCCCAATATAAAACAAATAGCGATATAAGGTGAAATCAACCCACCGAAGCAATATTTCTAACTAGACAAAAAAAGCTTGCATTTCAATGCTAATCGCTGTTGTTTTTCATGTGACTGTAGTCCAGGGCCCTCAGTTGGTAATGTGAGCTGCTGCTGCGATTGAAACATCAGAGTCCAGAGAGTTAATGAGCCATGACGAGGAAATGAGGAAGAGATAGGAAACAACAGATGGCAGCTGCGCGTGCACGCCATCGTGAACTCAAGCTGGTCGCCAGCCGAAAGCCAGTGTTTGCACTTCCAAAACCCGCTTACTAAAACTCTCGGCCAGACCAGCGCAAGCGCTGGTGCAGGCCGAGACCTAAAAACTGATGATGGAACAAAGTTTCTCTCTTAAAATTCAGAGCTAAATAGACCTTAAACAGGGATGTGTGCTGGCCCCTGCACTGTTCAACCTCTTCCTGGCAGACATCCCACTAAAACCTTCATGCACACAATTTAGAGGGGAAACCCATTAACAAGCATGCTATATGCAAATGACATTTTCCTTCTGAGTAGAGCCAAAGAGGGCCTACAGGGGCTACTGGGTAAGCTAAGCAATTATACTTCAGAAAACAAATAGGAAATTAATCTCAACAAAACAAAAGAGCTAACATTCAACAAGAGACTTTAGAAAGCAGGAGCTTGGCATATAAATAATCACAAACTAACCCAAGAGAATGATTACAAGCACATGTGAGTTATAATTGACACTACAGGAATCTTTCTACGACATAAGGAACAAATGAAAGTAAAAGCAGTGCTTATTCTCTCTGCTTTTTTGTCTCTACAAAAGAGGAAAGGAGGTTACTCGCTCCTCCCAACACTAGAGGTCCTTAGAATGATGCTCCTGCCCACCATTGCCTAAGGCTGCAAAGCACTCTGTGGTTGTGAATCTGAATGGCTCGAAATGTTGAATCTCACCACATATAGCCAGCGCTTTTTCCCTGTCATGCTTCGCAGCCCAAATCAGGCTGGAATTCGCCCCTCTGAGGAAAAGTATGGAAGGCAATGTACTTTTATCAAATTCTGTCAAAAATTGAGAGTGGCCAAGGACAACTCACTAGACCATAGGCTCTGGACAGAACTATTGACAGATACAGGACATTGCCCTATGGAGATTACTTGTGGTGCAGCATAGTTCCTTACAAATAAATGGGCTGTGGAACTCCCAATATCATTTCACGTTTTTAGGAACCATGTCCAAAAATTACCCATAGCGTTAGTCTCAAAGCGCGCACACTGATGGTTTACCTTGCACTCCTATGAAACCCTAGCCCAGCAGGGATACTTGGGGTCATGCTATTCTCCCCACATGAAATTGAAATTAGTGTGTCTGCATTTGGGAGATCTCCCAACATTGGATTTATGTCCAAAATGGCTCATAAAAGGAACTAATAAGATCTGCAAAGTCTGTGACCAAGTCCCAGAAACCATAACACATATTTGTATTTGTCCTGCACTCCTGACTGAGCGACAACAACTTCTGCGCCACTTCTTTTCTGCATTGGGAGTTGACATGCCGTCAAGCTGTACTAGCATGTTTTAACGTGGGTAACATCAAACTAAACATGCAGACGGTTAGATTCCTGACAAGTTGCAAGCAAGATGGGTTTTATTGTATTTTTAAGATGACTTTTTAAGATCAATTTTTTCCTTTTTTACTGTAATTCTTATGCAATGATTTTTAATAACTAAGCATGTATAACAGAATTTGAAATCTGAAAATGAGTGCTGACTTTCATTCCAGTGGCCCCCGATGGTAAAATTTTCATAATATGAGTTATAGATGCTTGGCTGGAACTGCTTGCGCCTTTAAAAATCGAGTTTCCAATAGTGTTTGACTACCTGAACTCATGAGTTATACACCAACATCTTTACCATTCAACATCTGTTTCATTTCTCTGTGCATGGCTTGAGATAGCAAACCTTCTAATAAAATGAACCCAACATTTACATCAGGGTGACATTGCTTTCTGATAGTTTACATGTGCACGCATTACAATAACTCCTTCTACTAAATGATGTGAGTATGCTTTGTGTTCATCCCTAGTTGTGAAAGGGAATAAAATGATAATGAGCACAGAAATATGAAGGAACTAAAAATTATATAAAGGGGAGAGGAAAGCTAGCACTGAAGCCATAGCACAGGTGGTATGGGAAGAGGCTTCATTGCATTGGGTGTGGTGCCTGTGGCAATGATAAAGATCCAGATGTTACAGAGGCCAGTGATATTTATTTTGATATTTTTGCCTCCCAAAGCCCTGAAACATTGGGTGGGGGCGGGGTCGAATTGCATTCGTATGCAGGGCTGGAACTCGGTCTTTATTGTCCTGTTTGCCGATCAATGGACACTGAACTTTTCAAAATATTGAAATGTATACCAAGGTAGATTTTCAGGCCTTTTTATGTGAGTCTTACTATTGAATTCATACTGTACACAGTTTGCAACCTTCGCTTTGGGACCCACATTTTCAATAAATGTACACCTCCCCCACCCACTCTTTGTTTGCCAGTTTTTAGTTCACATAGTTTTGTTTTTTTAAAGCAGCATACATTCTTTAAAAGGATCATAGAATGATAGGTTGCTCTGTGCAGAGGCCTTCCATTGGAACATCTATTCAGAGTGGAGCCATACGGGTACAAACGATGCCTGAAGCTTCTGCTGAGGTGTGCATTATCGATCCTGTGTCTGGGAACCTGAGCTACAGCCTCAGTGCATCTTCAGCACTGACCATGGTGTTTATACTGTAAACTTGGGTCAGTCCAGGAGAGCCTCTCTGTGTACACCATTTCTCAAGCTCTGGCTTTTCTTTCTTAGTTCTCAGGGACTGCATTACTATTTTTTTATTTTATAAAACAAACTTTTATTGGAAATTCATCCGTTAAACGTTATGCTAGAAAAATTCAATTTTAATAAATATAAAAACCTATTTGCTTCCTTTAACAAAATCACCAAAATTGTGGCCGCAAATTAATCTTTGCATTTCTTCCTCTTATGCCGCATCTTAAAACATTGATTTACTCTCAGGTGTAGGGTTTGAGCATCTAAATGCAAGAGCATTACTCAATGCATGTGATCTGCTTTTGAATAACTAATGACACAAAGCATTAGAGACTGCATGTGACCTCTAAATAAACATGCAGAAAAACAGAAAGTACTCAAAGATTGTGAAAACTTGAAGAGGAAAAGAGAGAAATGAAATTAATATTCTGTGTTTGCTACTCTGAAGAGCCTACCTAAACACGCCAGACAGAAGATATTAACGATGGCCTGGTTATTACTTAAATTATGTCAAGTGAGTGATCAGAATTGAAATTCTTTATTTATGTTTATGCAAAACATACCATAGAACTGCAAACCTAAATTAATCGAAAATTTACAAATCGCAAACATGGCAATAAATTCTACAAACACCATTTGTATACAAGATACAAACAATTGGGTAATTAATTCACAGTATACTTTTCATTTACTGTAAACATTGTAGATTAATAGACCAATGAAAATGCTAAAAAATATAATATAACAATATCACAGGGCCCCTCTAACAAATAGAACAGTTTTTATAGCACATTACCACCAGCAGCATTCAGTATTTACCTCCAGTATCTGGTATTCCCAGTCTGCCTTTAAAGCAGGTAATAGTCAGCCCCAGCGCTGTGCTGGGGATTGCAGTGCATCACACCCAGAGTCCATAAAAATCCTTTCAGTATTACTGGACTCGCGTTATAAAGTTTTAAATGAGGTAGTCTCCAACAACCTAATAGTCAGATTCTATATTTGGATAATGTCAAACAAGAAATTGGAGTTTAATGCAAACTGATGCTCGATGCAGCCAGAGGGCTCTGAGTGACTGTAAATTCGGGACTTTGGTCTGGGGTGGTCCAACATGGTCATCCTTCTTTTTGCCAGAAGTAAATATAGTAAGCCAGCATTCTACATCCACTGGGAATTTCTCACATATAAATCAGAAGACCCTGCTTAGGATCAGGTCTCATTGTGAAATTTAGCATTTTGGTGAGAGTTGTAAACATGTGGTTCCAAAAAGTCAAAATAAAGCGAAACACCATGAAAATAAATTCAGGTTAGGGTTCTTACATCTAGGACATCCTAGAGACACAGAGGGATCTATTTTATGTGCCCTAAAAGGGACGTAGTAAACCCTATGGAGGAAAATAAAATAGAGCAATTTATGTTTAGTGATGATTGTAAAATGATCTGTCTAAGTACAGCAATATTGCCACTGATCATCTGTGAGCGATGATTCGGGATCACTCTCCCATTGGTTTCTAACTCCAGCCAGAAGATGGTGCTTACTCTTTGTAGCATTTTCATAACAGTGGCACATCATAGGTCTTGGGCCAGTGGACTGATTTATAAGAGTAATTTGAGTGTGTTCTAGACTGTCATTTGTTCAAGTACTGTACAATGCTCAAATTGAGTATTGTAGTTTAAAATACATAAATACTTCCTGTTGTGACTGGCCACCTAGTGCTTTCTCGCCAATCAGTGATAGGAACTGTCATTGTGTAAATAAGTCACTTGCCTTATAGAGACCAAGCGTAGTGAGACTATCTCTAGCTTTCTGTTCAAAGTCCGGGGGGAAACACGAAGCTGTGAGTCTAGAAGAAAAGCAGGCATTTCAACATTCACCGTGTAAGTGTTAATGATGTAAGAGCTCATCTTCTACTAAGGAGTTCTTTTGATTAGTTGAGGAGATTAAAGGAATGGTGGTACAGCAAAGTGACAATACCCACTTCTGAATACTGCTATTTTATCTGGTGTTGGTGTATGATGTTATTTATGCAAGCCCATTGTTAGAAATGGGGGTCTCTAGTTGGCAGTGGTTTGCACCTTTGTCCAAGTAGGGACCCCTGCTTCTAATCAGGGTAAGGGAGTTACGCCCTTAGAAAACCCCTGCTCACCTCCTTGGTAGCTTGGCACGAGCAGACAGGCTTATCTCAGAGGCAGTGTGTAAAGCATTTGTGCACACATACAGTAACACAGTGAAAACACTACAAATGGTCACCACACCAGTTTAGAAAAATAGGAAATCTTTATCTAAACCAAACAAGACCAAAACAACAAAGGTCCACCAAACATATATCAAGAAATCATCAAAAATAGATTATTCACAAAAATAAAGCTTGTAGCAACAAAATGCCTCACCTGGGGCTATTACAACGTTGTGACAGATGAAAATCCCAAAGTACGGTGCCGACCGCGTGGTGCGCGGTGTCGGGCCCGGAGTCACTTAGACTCCAAAGAACAGTACCTTGGCAAACGATGAAAACAAAGACTGTGCACTGCGTCGGGGAGGTGATGCTTCGTTGGTGCTGGGCGGCATCGGTTCCTTACAACTACAGGGGAGGTGAGGCGTCGGTTCCTTACTGCGAAGCAGGGGAGGTGAGGCGTCAGTTCCTTACTGTTTTCAGGGAGGTGACATCACGGTGGCATCGAGGCATCAGTTCCTTATGATGGTGCAGAGTCGGCGGATTCGGGGGTCCCCCACGTCAGATATCGACTCCGCAGTGATGAAGTACTGGCGTTGGTGTGGTTAAGGCTGCAGCGTGAGTCGGTGTGGTGCGTTGTGAGTGTCATGAGCGGTGCCCTTGGCTCCAGTGCAGGCAGCAGCCTCGGTGACGGTGTCAGAGTCGATACTGTGCGGCGGCGGGGCTGCGGTGCAAGTCAGGGCGGTGCATTGTGCACTTCACAAGCGGTGCCCATGGCAAAACTGACACCGGTGTTGCTTTTTTCCTCTGTGATACCAAAGGGGATGATGGACGGAGCGTTAGAGCAAATCAAACACTCACCCCCAGTCAACTGATCTGGGTTTAATCCATCATCATTCTTTAGCTCACTCCACCACCCCAGTTCAGACATGGCCATATGCAAATCAGTCTGACCCTGTGCCTCATGGGAACAGTCCAGCCCATCTGCCAAGCCATGTCTTCCCTGGACCGGAAACAAGCATCCTGGGACCGGTTTCGGGTTCAAAACCCTCATCAGCCAGGCTATCTTGAATCCAGTGGCAAAGTGAGCAAGGGACCCACGTCTGGGCATACCCTGCCAACTTAGGGCGAACAGAGCGATACCAAAGGGGATGATGGACGGAGCGTTAGAGCAAATCAAACACTCACCCCCAGTCAACTGATCTGGGTTTAATCCATCATCATTCTTTAGCTCACTCCACCACCCCAGTTCAGACATGGCCATATGCAAATCAGTCTGACCCTGTGCCTCATGGGAACAGTCCAGCCCGAACTGCCAAGCCATGTCTTCCCTGGACCGGAAACAAGTATCCTGGGACCGGTTTCGGGTTCAAAACCCTCATCAGCCAGGCTATCTTGAATCCAGTGGCAAAGTGAGCAAGGGACCCACGTCTGGGCATCCCCTTTGGTATCGCTTTTTTCCTCTGTGGCAGCTGAAACAGCAGTCCCAGGTGCAGGAGAACAGAGGAAATTAAGTATTTGTGTCCCTGAGACTTCAGAACAGGAGGCAAGCTCTACACCAAGCCCTTGGAGATCTTCTTCAAGCAGGATACACAGCACAGTTCAGTCTTTGCCATCTCCTTGGCAGAAACAACCACTACAGGCCAACCCCACACAGCACACAGCACAGGGGCAGTACTTCTCCTTCAGATTTTCTCCTTGGCAGAGGTTCCTCTTGAGTCCAGAAGTAATCTAAAGTTCTGGGGTATGGGCCCCAATATTTTTACCACGTATTCCTTTGTTCTCTTGTGGCAAAAGTCTCTCAGCTTAGTCCAAACCAGCTCTGTCCTCTCTGGCAGGAGGTGGAGACAGCATTGTGCACAGGAGACAAGGCCTATTCAGGTGCAAGGAAAACTCCGCCCACTACTCTAAATGCAACCCAGGTCTATTCAGCCAACTCTGAGTCATTCAGGAAGGGTAGGACACAACTCAACCCCCCGCACCCCCCCCAGTGGGGTCTGACCCCACGAGTCAGCAGAGGCACATAGGATGGCTAAGAAAGAAAATGCCCACTTTCTAAAAGAGGCATTTTCAAACACACAATTTAAAAAACATCTTTACTAAAAGAAGTGTTATTAAATTCTGAGTTCAGAGTGGGTGCACTTGCCAGGTCGACATGGCAGTTAAAACTGCTTGCAGACACTGCAGTGGCAGATCTAAGACTCCTTTGAAAGGCTACGTGTGTGGGTGGTAAAATTAGTGCTGCAGGCCCACCAGTAGCATTTGATTTACAGGCCCTGGGCACACACAGTGCACTGTACTAGGGACTTACCAGTAAATCAAATAAGCCAATTATGGATACACCATTCCACAAACACAATTTATATGGATAGCATAGGCACTTTAGCACTGAATAGCAGTGGTAAAGTGCCCAGTGCCCTAAAACTAACCAAAACAAGGTTGAAAACAGGAGGCCAAAAAGCAAAAAGTCGGGGGATAAACCGGCTGAAAAAGCCAGGTCTAACACCCCTGCAAATAGCTTCCGAGGAGGACACTTCATATAACTATGAAACATATAAACAAATCTTGTGAAATTTCAGTGCTTAATTTGAAATAAGTAAGCGCCAGGGCATTTCTCAGTAGGCCACGGCAGGTTTCACCACCCATTTCCCTTGCCAGCTCTGCTAATGACAGTACCAACACAACTACTAACCCTTGCACTGCTGTAAGTGTGATAACTCAGACTATTCCAGGCCACCCAAAGCTATAAAAATAGCATGGGTGACATGTATTTATCTTTTTAATGTATATTGAATTATTAAACGTTGTTGTGATAATTAAAAAATTAGACAAACTGCAGGATTATGTGGTGGGCTCTCATTAGTGCCGATGTTGACAATTAAGTGCTGGTGTCAAGCACCGGAAACACTGGCTCAAATTAAACACTGGATATTCTAGAAGACAGATTGGTAAGTGTTCTGAATTTCAATCCTCTACAGAAAGGTAGATGGTTGTCAATTGATTTGCTCTCCTTTTTCAGCATTACATAGTAGATATGGCCATATGTACTTATAAAAGCCTGTATTGTGGAAATTTCAATAACAAACAATTTAAGGGGTTAGGAAGAGTGAACTCTGACCTAAAGGTTGGGTCACCATCTCATATTCACTAAAACATGAAGAATTGACTTCTATACCCAGTGGTTGCGGAAAAGTGAGTGACAAAAATAGAAGACATGCTTCCTTTGTTGTGTAAACTAAGAATCATCTGTGCTGTGGAAAGCAGTGTGAAAGGTTTTTTGGAGTCCTAAGAGCTCTTCACACACAGGCCAGTGAATGAAGTGAAGACTATGAGGTGTGGACTGCTTATTTTTGATTGAGTGTGTAGGTGGAGGAGAAGCAGCTACCTAAGGTGGCATGATATCAAGTGAAGCAGCTTTGAACAAACAAGATGTGTGTGTACACCTGGAGATAGAGATGGTGTGGGAGTCATTCTGGGAGAGAGGTGTGTAGATGTATGTCAATTCAAAAGCCACGAGCAGCGGCAAGGAGGCTAGCAGTTAAGGCAGAAAGTCAAAGCGCTTAAGCACAGCTGGACTGCATGGGTGACAGACCCACTCTGCACAGGAGGAAGTAGGCCCATATCAAATCCCCAGGAAGGTGGCAATCATCTTTGCCCGATTTTGAGACAGCACTTCACCAGTATAGCCCTCACCCAAAGTCCCAAGGAAACTCCTGTGTAGTGCCCATCTTAAAGGAGTTGGAATATTCACTACAATAATATAAATGAGAGACTATCCATGGGAAGCCCTTCAAAAGAAAAGAAGAGAATGGATTTTTATATTTGTGTGATAGGATCCTCCAAGCCTTTGGAAGAGAAGAGAGTTCAATCCAGGTTGCACTCTAAGTCCTTACGTAGACCCATCAAATTTAAACATATTGGAAAAGCTGAGAACTACAGACCACAGCAGTTCTTTGCTAAATAACAAGCTGTACAAACAGAACCAGATAGTAATCAGACCGGAAGTAAGGGTAAATCAGTTGGAGGTTAGGGGTCCCATGTGAGTGAAATTAATAGAATTCAGGCTGGGAAAAACTTGCATCACGCTCATCCTTCAAAATAAGTCAATCATTGCTCATGCTCCAACCCCTCAGCCTGGGACGACTCCTGGTGGCCAACGACGCTGGGAGCAGCCCCGACACCCACCGACCACGCACGCAACCTGGGAGTCATCCTCGACTCAACGCTCTCCCTGGCCAAGCAAGTCAACGCAGTCTCATCCTCCTGCTTCAACACCCTCCGCATGCTTCGCAAGATCTACAGGTGGATCCCGACAGACACAAGAAGAACAGTCACCCAGGCCCTCGTCAGTAGCAGACTTGACTATGGGAACGCCCTCTACGCGGGAGCCCGGCCAAGCTCATCAAGCGACTGCAACGCATACAAAACGCCTCCGCACGCCTGATCCTCGATGTACCACGCCACAGCCACATCACCCCCACCTGAGGAACCTGCACTGACTCCCCGTCGACAGGAGAATCTCCTTCAAACTCCTCATCCACGCACACAAGGCACTCCACAAGACTGGCCCAGCCTACCTCAACAGACGACTCCTCTTCTACATCCCCAACCGCCAACTCCGCTCCGCCGACCTCTCCCTCGCCACCGTCCCTCGCATTCGAAGAACTACCACCGGCGGCAGATCCTTCTCCCACCTCGCCGCCAAGACCTGGAACACCCTTCCACTAAGCCTACGACAGACCCAAGACCTGCTGACCTTCAGGAGGCTACTCAAGACCTGGTTGTTCGACCAGTAGCAGCACCCCCCCCCCTTTTTTCCCTAGCGCCTTGAGACCCTCGCGGGTAAGTAGTGCGCTCTACAAATTCTGTGATTGATTGATTGAGCTTGGTAAAAAATTAACTAATGTTTCTTGCCTGGGGCTTTTTTGCAGGCTTAATATGGTATTTTGCTACTGAAAGCAGGTACATAATGATGTACTGATTGGCGACAAGGAGGAAGGATACCTGTTAAAATTGCTGGAGAAGAGGAAATATTTATTTGTAAAAGTGAAGCAATTCAATAAACATCGGCAAATCTAGATCGTATCTAGTGATGGCCTCCATATGGTCTATTTGGTTTAGGCATAAATGTTCATTACATGCTAGTTTATGGTGATCCAAACAAGCATTGTTCGCTGATGAATTAAATCTCTCTGTACAGTTGGAACATTTGCTGTGGCAAACTACTGTGAATTATGTTGCATTCCGATTATGAAAGAAGTTAAACACAGAAGTCGAATTAAGCGCATCTGGGTTACTTTAACACGAACATTTCCATATGCAAGCAGATAGATGCAACCAAATAAATTGCTCCCCCTGTGGTCATTTATTTTTTAGAATTTACTTTAGGAGAGCTTGCTAGCAGAGCAAATTCATTTCTAGCGATAATAAATGGAATGTGCCTCTTTAGATGGCTTGTTCCAGGCTAGTGATAATTTTTTTGCTGATGAAGCAAAACATCAGCCATGGCGCAAGTCTATTGAACCGTATTACATTTTCCATTAGCCATTCACTGTGTGTGGTAGTACCGCCCTGCCAAGTGTCACACATCTCGTGTTACATTAATGCATTTTAAGTCACGGTACCGCATTACCGCAAGTAAAATCATTGTCACGCAAATCAGCGTACCTCTTTTCATTGTAGAATCCACAGTTTTTTGTGTTCCTAAAGTGACACACGGGAGGCAGGTGGCACACAGTAGCCAATGGATGTTCTATTATGCCTTGAAGGGACCGGCTGGTTCATCCTGATTGGACTGTGTTACATAGCGCAGGCTGACCTGCCTGCCTCCCCCAGCCACTAATTGGCCAACATTAGTAGTACGCATGCGCGTGCAGCCTAAGGCCTTCTGCCCACCACATTGAGATGTACTGCTGCCAGGCAGCAAGTGTGGTGTTAGTGCTCATGTGCCGCATTCACCGCTGCATTCTCATGGCTGCGTGCTTTATGGTCTTGCACCACTCTCACTGCTGAGGCTGTGTGCTCATGCCTATGCGCTCCCTCGCCTCGTGCAGCACTTTGTTGTATAATTACTGACACTTCTTCATCAAAGTTACTATTTGGTATAATCTCTCTCCGTGTAGGACTAATACCATTGTGAATGCAGCTGTTTGGCTGAGCCAAGCTCCGAAAATGCCAATAAGACTGTTATCTCCGTTCATGCTTGAGTTCACCTTCACTGTAGCTGGATGGCAGGTGCTCCATGCCAAATTGAAGTGAAATACATGGCACTTCTTAAGTATTTGTAAGTTTTATTTGAGTCCAGCTACATTGGTCGCCTCATTTGTGGAGAGACAGTGACTAAAAGGCTCCGGTCGGTGCAGGCAGTATCATATTTTTAATTTTTAATTTCTGCCGCAGTCAGCCCGGACCACCAAGAATTGCTGCTGCCGAAACTAAATGAAAGGGTAAGAAGTGTCATCCCTGGCCTCCTCAACAACACATGCTGCCTTGCCCTGCTCGTGGGGGTTGCAGGGGCTGTGTCGAGTGTCTAAAGGCGCAGGGCATGGCACTGAAGACAGCGTGCCCCATGCCATGCCCTCCTCACCCTGACTTGTCTACAGCTCAGCTGCAGATTAGATGCGACGCTCTGTCTCCGTTGGTAAACCAAAGAGAACATGTTGTTTAATGTTCTCGCATATCACAGAACCTAATCTTGCTAAAAGGAGTTAGTTTGTGTACAAATGCATTTTTATTAGTAAAGCCGACCCCAACCACTGTGATACGTCTTAAATCCTGAGTTTGTGCTTCTCTAGAGCACACACTCTTAAAATATACTGCCTACATGTGACTCCTACATCTTGTAATCCTCATTGTTTTATGTACTGTTTCCTAGCTTGATTTACACACATATGATTCATTGTCTCTGTGTATTATGTCTGTGATGTAAAGTGCTATAAAACAAATGACATGTTGGTGATAGAGGGACTAGGGAGAGCTGAGGGGCACTGTTGGACAGTGGTTGTCAGGGAAGCCGTGGAGGAGATGGCCTTGGGGCACCAAAAAAGATTGTTGCACCAGGAACAGCCTGCTGGTCCTGAGAAAATGAGTAAGTAATGTCTGTCACTGTGCTGTTTGAGATTGATAGCTTTGTTCAGTTGGGTAGGTGTTTTAATCGTTCTTGACTTTATGTATGTATGGACTTTAATACTGCATTGCTTATTTTATAGTAAAGTCACAATCTGTGGCAGTATTCTTTTTTTATTTCACTGCATTTGTCCTTGCATATGTGCATAAAAACGTAATAAATTACTGACTCAGAAAGACGTGTTTAATGTTCATTAGCACGGATACACCATTGTTTTATTGTACAATAAACTCACAAGGGCACTAGGTTAGTGCCCTTCCATTTCAGGTGCTTTGCAGCAGTTTCAAGGTCTGCTTACAGTTTCTCGTTGCTCATATGGGTGTCATTTCTGATATTTATTTGTTTCTATGGACTTTATTGCTTGATTTTGCTCGCAAGCAAGTGTCATTGAAATGTCACTCATAATTACACTGAAGTTATGAAAATGTCACACATAAGCAATCTGAAACCTTAGCAGCTATGGTGCTATGACTGCTGTTTCATTGTGTTTTCATCGGTTAGTTTATACCTTGTTTTACACATCCCTGTGTTCAGATGATGAGATAATCATCAATTCTTTCTCAAACAGCTGTGTTCCACAGATATCCTGCTCAGGAGAATCTCAGTTAGCATTGTGGGGCTTTCACAGAGGAAGCAGAGATCAGCAAGACATCCTTAACAAGCAGTGCTGACAGTGGAGACTCTTCTCAGCAGGACCCCTCTTACAGCAGTACTCAGGAGCTCGCTTTAACAAGAGGAGCCAATTATCAGACTCTGCTGTGGCAGCATTGGGTGCACACACAGAGGAAGCTATCATCAACAGTACACATCAGATGTAGCATGTTTGAAGCTTAGCTAACATATTTGTGGTTTTCCGTGCGCAAGACCTGTAACCAATATCACACTCTTCAACAAGTGCACAAGCCCACATCTTCTAATTCCAATGAAACCCACGCAGATCTGCACACATATTGCATTCAACTTTCTGGCGGCAGTAAGATTTGTTCATTTGTCTTTTTTCATCAAGTAAGTCACTAATTCTTATTCTTTCAGAGCCCTATGCTAGCTTGCCCTATTTAGCTCATTTCCCATTTTCATCTATTCAGAATTCTTCTAAAACACTCTCCACAGTCACCTTTTCCCAGGGCTTTAAGTGGGCCGGGTCTCACCGGGTCTGAGCACCGGCAGTTTTTTTTAGAGGGGCCTCGAAACGGGTCTCTATCGGGCTCTGTTTTGGGCCCTGGAGGCGGTCCGTTTTTTCCGGACTGCAGTGACAGCAGGCACATCGATGTGCGCGTGCTCACACTGCTCTTCTCACTAGTGGAGAAGTTACGGACGTCATGCCAGGTGAGCATTGTAAGAGAAGGGAAATTCTTTAAAGAGAGAAATTTTCTCTCTGGATTTCCCTTCTCTTTTTGATACGCAGGAGCATCAACATCGTCGTGGTGTGAGCAGGGCTTTAAGTGGAAGCTTTTTCAATATTATATAAAACAAGCCATAGTTGCTGCTTATTTATCTTATGCAACTAACAACCATTGACAAAGCCAATAGTCCTGCCTTGTTGTAGGTATGATGTTACTTGTTGTATCATATATCTTGATGCTATGACAGAAACAGCAAAATACAAGCCGGGCGGCACACTATGCTAAGCACAGATTTTTAGCTTACGTATTTTTAAGCCACACCCTTAATTACATTGGCCACGCCCCTTTGAGAGACCCCCCAGTTTTTTCATCCCACTTAAAGCCCTGCCTTTTCCCTCTCACATTTCTAGGCGTCTACAGCAGTCTTGCTTGCCGCGTTAATGTATCTGTTTCAGTATCACGGTTCATTCCATTACCCATAAATAAGTGTTAATGATCTTGCGTCTTGCTGTTAACCGTTTCTCATTAGTGTCAATCAATCAAAACACTTTTACTCTTCTTCTCTTTGTGGCGTTACTCCTTAATCAACCTGTACGATACTTTTGTCACAGTTCATTTACCTAATTGAACTGAATCGTTGGAATGAAGTTTACATTTTTGTGTTCCCAATATATTGTTTGACCAGTAAAATCAATTTCTACTCGTTTCCTTTGTTGTTTAATAGAAATCATTATTTTTATGAAATATATTCTGCTGATTTCTTGTTACTTTTAAACGGCTTTGGATAAAAACATTAAAAAAAAATATCAGGACAAAAATTAAAAAGTTTTGGCACCAAACAAATATGAAAGCCGTTAGCACAGGCACTATCACTGTTGACTAAAATCACATTTGCTGCAAGCAGTGTACCCCTCTTCCCAAATACAGTCTAATACAACTTTCCACAAAATGAACCTTATGCACAATAGTTAACATGTCTTACTCAGAGTGGACCATGATCAATCAATAACAGGGATTAATGAACGACCCATTTGCGTATCCTCGTGCTCATGCTAGATAATGGTAAATCTAATTTTAGATCCATTGTTACTTGTCGGGTGTACCCTAATGCATAAAAGCCATTACTTTGGGCTTGCTCTTGAAAGAACAGAATAATTATTATTTCACTGAAAAGGCATTTTAATTAAATAAAAAAATGTGAATTCAACAAAACTACAGACGGCTATTTCCGAGATGACACTGTCATGGTTAGTCTTAACTTAAGCCCTGCATTGAAATGTATTTTTCAGGCAGCTAGCAGCTTTGGACACCAGTTCTGCTTTAGTTCAATGCAAACAAGCAAAAGATACAGAAATCAATCATGCTCACAAACAATCTAATTAAAATCAAATTACATAGGAGCCAGTTTCGCGCCGATCACCATATTACCTGGGCCTCAAACCTTCAACTGCTTCTGTATGATACAGCCAGGGACTTGAAGAAATGGGCAAGTCAGGTAGATAGATATAATGATCCTGATTCACAGTGGTAGGTTGCACGTCTGCATTGAATCTGCATGCATAAATACCTTAATTTACCACTCCTCAAACGTTAATTAACATGTTTAAATGGATATACCCATTCAGAAATTTTTACCACGAAACTGTAGTTTTCTGTGAGCTCAAATATGCTCACAGAGGTGGGTTCTGGGCATTCCATGGTGTAAGTGCCTGCCTAACTGGACGAACAACCATAGTGGTTGGTTGTATACATAAACGTTAACATGCGTAGCCTCCTGCTTGATAGGGTCGTAGATTTACTCTGGTCAAGGACAGACATCAAGGGAGCAAATCGGGATTGAGCACTCCAAAACTACAGTGGGTATAAAGGTATTCTTCCTAGAAAAATATATTTTCCCTATGGAGAAATAAAAAAAAATGTTTGAAAGCGCAAATGCATATTTGCAGCACATATACGTGTGCTTAAATGGCTACGCATATGTGTATCATGGAGTTCGCAAAGGATTCCACAACTAATGATGGAAGAATTGAATTGCCACACATTCTGGCAAGAAGTGCTGGAATCCCTTGTAAATTGCACGATTGTTGGTAATTTGCTCAAACTGCGGATGTAAGCCTTAAGCAATAAAGTGTTGACTGTCTTTTGTGAATTGGGCCCTAGGCGTTTTAATTGGGTAATTAAGAATTCTATTAAATTTAGTGGTGGTTTTCAGAATTACAGGAAAAGATTGTAAACATATAGAGAGCATCCTTTTTCAGGGTGACACTCACCATCTGTTGGGAAAAGCAGGCGTCAGTTGTAGACTTGCAATATATTTTGGTAGTTCACATATACAGATAACAGTAAACAACAATGACTCAAAATACAGGGATTTAATGACTGCAAATGTTTGCATGTTCGAGCCAGCCTATGCAGTGAATGCACATGTCTTTGCTAGACTTTTTAACACAAGTTAGTACATTTGGTTAACTACAATTCACCTTAAAACTTGTCTTCTTTTCATATTCTAGTGTGCATTAGTCTGTGAGTGCCCGTCCTCAGAAGTATTAAGTGGAAAAGTCAACTTACCTCTACTCAATGCAGGTATGTGTCCAAGAATTGAAAAATCATAGAACTCTAAGTTTTGAAGAACTTCTGTGGATTATTTTTGACCCATCTCATCCTCAGGTGCAACATCTACTGCTATATTAATTTATGCATTATTAAAACAGTTTTATCTTTTGAAGTCTTTTAATAACGAGCCTCGAGCCAAGTCATTGGTTGATTATTTCATTAGTTATATGCTCTGGTGTATTGCCTTTTTCCATACAATAAAACTTAAATGTCTTTTTTCCGAATTTAAATCAGCCCTCCTCCCCGTTAACTCGGTGATTATAGCAATACATTTTCACCTGTTTGACATTCATTGTTATTTTCGGGAACACTTACATGTGCTTTTTTGTCTTTCATCATAAATTAAACAGTAGATGTCTTTAATAATTTGTGTTTTCCATCTCAGAAGTTTTCAAGGCTGTTCATGTATTTTATAAATCGCCAATATATTATTCCATTTGTATTCCTTCTCTTTCTCACTTTTTTTGTTAATGCAACCTATTATTGTCCTAGCTATATATGGTACCACATTACATTGCATACCCTTGTTTATTTGGTCCTTGCTACACCACCCAAACACCTCTCAAGGGGCCTAATTCACAAGAGCTGTAAGTAAAAGTCAGAAATATACTAGGTTTCTTCCTACATTTAGAGTATATTTCTGACGTTTAATGGATTAAAAAAAAATTACAGCAAGAGTATGCCTGTAAACTCAAAGACAGTCGTATATCTACAGGAGTACTCCAGTTCCCCAAAATGTTCGTATGAAGATTTTTTTTAAATGGGGGTGGGACTTGTATGATTAAAATATGCAGTAGTGTGCACTTAGACAATACACTATTTTTCTATTTACCTGGAAAAATCTCCGTAGAAATACTGTCCTATATAACCCACTCCCTGCCTCCTTTTCCCGCTCAGGGAAGACACTTTCTGTAGTATTCTCATGTTATGCTGTAATGTTCCCCTTCACCTTGTCCCTAGCTGCTCAGCCAGTGTGAGCGTTCCGTGTAGAATGTTGGTGTGATTGACATGAGTGGAATGCTTGGGTGCCTGGTGTGTGACTGGTCAGTTGGAAGATGGGCTGAGCAGCTAGCAGGCTGCTCCTGGTGGGGCTTGTTGTAACTTCTACTTATGGACTAATAAACTACAAGAAACTCAACTCGGCTACGTCTTCTATCTCTCCTGAACACGTGGGGCCAGCCCACTACATTTTTGGCGACGAGGATGGGATTTATCTACGCTCAACGTGCCTACTAAGAGGAGTTAAGCTAAAGCTGATGGACATAAGAAGCAAGAAATTTGAAACAAGAATCAAGTAACTCAAATAAAAGAAACCGGTCAAGCACGCCTCGCAGCCCCACCAGTGTCCACTACACCGGACAGCCCCAGCTCAGGCATGCTGTGCCGTGTTCTCAGCGTCTACAACATCTTTAAATATGTTAAGAAAGGCTGCCTACGTCTTGTAGAAGATCCTATGCCACAACAAACGTCTACAGTGCCACAGCAAACGGCTACTGTGCCTCAAGATGCAAGGTAATTTGTGGCTGCCTGAATTTCTGCCTCCAGTGTGGAGTGAAGTGCTTCTGTTATGCATGGTGCTGTTTTTCTGGAAGTTCATCGTCCATGACTGTGTTCAACTTCAGGACTTTACTTTGTGTGGGCTTTGATCTGTGGCCACTGCTCAGCGCTCTTCTGTTTCAGCGCAGCACCGGTGTGGACTCTACTTGTGCCAATTTACTGTCAGCTAGTGGCGCTTTTAAAATTATACGGATGATCTTCACTTTTATGGTCCGGTTTCACAGCCTGCTGCATGAGGGGACCGTCATGGTAGGAAAAACACAGTTTTTGTTTTGTTTCAGAGAGTGTTTTGTCTTCCCTTCTGCGAGGCCAGTGGGAGTAAACAGTTGCGCTTTGTTTTTGAATTAAAAAACGGCTCGCGCACCTTACCTTATCCATGGTGTCGCGCGGTGCCGCAAAAGAACCCTTCATGATGTCATGCCAGTTTTCTACTCTGCCGTCAAGCACATAGCAGCAAGAGCGTGCCTGGAGCCACCCGGCGTGCGTCTCCTGTGCGTGCCGCCATTTTGGAGTTGGCATATGCAGGCATACAAATAATGCCTGTTACCGTCTGTGTTGCGTGTGTTTGGTTCCTGCCAACCACGTTGTTACTTTTTAATAAAGTTGATTGCGAGTTGAATGTATTCAGCAGCGTCGCGATGGGAGGATCTCCTCGATCAACACAGATTTGCTGTACTACCATTCAAGCGTCTCTACAGTTTCGAGTAGTTCGTCGCTTTGCCCTCAACATGGATTGTGCTGTACTGTCTCTGATGTAAGTTCTACTACCGTCGCAACGCCGCTTTGCCCTCCACATGGATTGTGCTGTACTGTCTCTGATGTAAGTTCTACTACCGTCGCAACGCTTTGATTTGCTGTACTACCATTCAAGCGTCTCTACAGTCTCGACTAGTTTGTCGCTTTGCCCTCCACATGGATTGTGCTGTACTGTCTCTTAAGTAAGTTCTACTACCGTCGCAACGCTTTTGCTGTTAGTACTTCTTTTGGATACCGTATTTTGTCTCATATTCTTCAGTGAGCATTGTATCTGCTGCCTAGAACTTCTTTTCTTTCGAATCCCAGTGTCCTCCGGTTTTCAGTGCGCATGGTATTTGCTGCAAAGGACTTTATTTTGGATGCAAGTTTTATGGACCTGCTTCGACTTTGCATAGGAGTGTTTGCGTCCTTGGAACGTCTGTCCCTCTTCATTGCGGTGACAGGCACACCATTGACATCTCTTTTTGACATACTAGTTTTTGGTACATGTCTACAAGATTTAATGAAAAAAAGTTTTACATTTCTCACGTTGTTTTTGACATTGTATCCCTGTCATTGGGATGGGAGTGGGTCTTAGTCCCATGTCTCTTCACGCATGTTCTCGTTTCAGATATTGTATCCCTGCCTAAGGGATGGGAGTGGGTCCTAGTCCCATTTCTCTTATTCTCGCATTCTAACGTTGCAGATGTTTTATCCCTGTCATTGGGATGGGAGTGGGTTCCAGTCCTATTTCTCCTCTTTACGTTCTCGCAACAGTTTTTCGTAAGCCTTTGTACCCTTACATGTGGGGTTACTTAGGAGTTTTGTTCCTTTGTTATTTTTGGTATGGGTTTTAGTCCCATTTCCAAGTCATTGGTCTGTGTACCTCACTACACTTTCACATGAGTAAATTTGCCCACTTATCATGGTGAGAATGTACATGAAATAAGTTTGTTCACCCACATCTGCAGGATGGCCCACTCTAAAATGATCCTTAACCCACCCTCACCATAAATGTAAGAACAATGACATGTCTGTGAGACTAGTGAAATGCTTACTGTTATAAGTGCACTTTATCACAAAAATATGACAAATCCAGACCCTGGAGCTGATTCCTATGATTTGTTTTCTAAATCAAAGTGGGATTTTAAGGTGCGTAAAAGGCAAACGCATAACACATTACACAATGTAATGTCCTATCACTTACCAGTAATCTTCATTACTCTTGGTCCCGTTGTCCTCGTCCCATTCATTGCATATTAAGATATATCTATCTCACAGACAGAAAAAAGAACGAAAGGAACACTGGATCCCTACTCCACCTCCTTCCACCTGGAATACTTAGTTGTACTTACCCAGCATTCCTTCTGAACTACAAAGCCCCAATATGAAGGCCGGCCATCCAGGAGGGAGGGAAGGAATGAATGGGATGAGGACAAAGGGACCAGGCCTAATGAAGATGACAGATAAGTAATAGGGCATTACCACCAGGTCCCTCCTGTCCTCATCCCATTCATTACATACTGAGAATACCCAAGCAACACACTAGCATTCATATCAACAGAGGCACAATGACACAAAGACAACAGCAGCACCCAAGTGATTTAATTGAATAGAACATTAGGAATTTAGGAGCTCACAACCTGCAACACCCCCAATCCCAAATTAGTATCTTCACACAGCAAATGCTGGATCTTATAATGCCACAAAAAAGTATCGGAGGAGGCCCAAGTAGCAGACCTGAAAATCTCAGACAGCGAAACCCCCCGCAGTTCAGCCCAGGAAGCTGCCATCCCCCTAGTAGAGCGCCCCTGCACCCCCGTGAGACGTGCATACCCCGAAAGAGAGTAAGCCAAATCAAAGGCCTGCTTCAGCCAATGGCCAATGGAAAAAGAAGAGGCCTTTCCACCCCGTGAGGAAACCCCAAAGGAAACAAACAGGGAGTCCGACCGGTACACTCCAGATAGATGCGCAAGGTTCTCCTGACATCCAGCAAAGACCAAGGAAGATCATCCCCAGACTCATGCTCCATCCTCAAAGCAGGCAAATTCATTTCCTGAGAATGATGGAACTGAGAATCCACCTTGGGTACAAAAAAGGAATCCAAACGCAAGACAAACCCAGCCTCAGAAAAAGACAGGAAGGGTTCCCTCACCATCAGAGTCCCCAGCTCACCAAGGCGCCTGGCCGAAGTGATGACCATCAGGAAAACAACCTTCAAAGTGACAAATTTGATATCCACCAATTCCACAGGATCAAAAGGAGCTGCAACCAAAGCCCGCAACACAAGAGGCAAGTCCCTCAACAAGAACAGAGGCATCACCAAAGGCAGGGTCGGATTGGTAACGCGGGCACTCGGGCATGCCCGAGGGGCCCGTGTCCAGTTCCAGCTGTGGGCTGCTTTTTTGAGCAGTCTGGCGGCCAATTTGGGCGGTTTCTGCGTTGTTTGATGCTGCCAGCGGCCCAGTGGGTGCCCGAGTGGCCTTTCTGGAGGTAGATGGGCGTCCATTACCTCCCTTTTATCAATGGGCAGAGGTGTCACTCCCTTTCTCTCGCTGGGCCGGCCCATTAATATATGCACATTGAGCGGGGGCAGGGGGCCTGAGCAGAAGTGGCCTCACTGGTTTTCAAGTGTGTTTCACCACTGTAAACTAATCCGTGCATTTTTTTTTTAACCCCCCCCTATTTTAAAATAAAATTTAGCCGAAGCACTGTTTTGCGGAAAGACAATATGCAAATGAGGGCCACTTTTTTTAGCGTACCCGGGCCGAATTTTAATCCCAATCCAACCCTGACCAAAGGACGAGACAAAGAAAAACCTCTTGGCAACCACAAGACCAATTCGTCCACATCCGCCACATTCCCCCACAGGGAACGTAACTCCTTAATCACAGCCCACTGGGCCCGTAAGGTCAACACAGCCAAATGTTTCTCGAAACCCTCCCAAAGAAACTGCAACGCCTCCGTCAGGGAACACTCCAGAGGAGATAACTGAAGAGACCCACACCAATGCTGGAAATTCCCCCAGTGCCTCCCATAGGACCTGAGTGTTGGACACCTATGAAACTGCTGGGCAGCCAAAGCTAAATGTCTGGGGAGCTCCTTGCGCTGCCACCCCGACTCTCATCTTCCACACTGACAGCCGCAGCCGTGGGAGGGGCAACAAGGAGGCCGACCTCAGAAGGGAGCTGAAGCAGGGAATTACCCAGGGACCATGAACAGCTAGGAGCCTGAGAGTGAGGAACCCAGATTGCTAGACCAAAAGGGCACGGCACCCACAACCTCCCTGAGCTTCCACATCAGACGAGGCAAGAACCGGGAAATCAGAGCAATTGGCGGAAAGGCATACAACAGGCGAGATGGCCAAGGAATGGTCAAGGCATCCACCCCAAGGCCCTCACCTGCTGAACTCGGGCACAAAACCGGGGCAACTGAGCATTTAGCTGGGAAGCAAATATGTACAGGAAAGGAACCTCAAACCTCCACCACAACCTGCTGAAAGAACTCCCGGGTGAGAGATATCTCCTGGGAGGGAGGAAAGAAGCGACTGAGAGCATCTGACAGCCCACTGTCCACACCCCAGATATGAACTAGAGACAACAGATGTCCATCCACCGAGCAAAACAAGGGAACAGCCACCGCATTCAGATGATTCAGATAGGCCACCATCACCACATTCCGCCCCACCAGATGAAGATGGAAACCCATGACTGCCCTGTAGACCGCCATCAGCTCCCTCCAGTTGGAGGAACGCCTCCCTTCCTGCAGAGACTAATGACCCTGCAGAGCTGTCCTCCACCGTGGCTTACCATCAGAAAGCACTGGCATCCGTAGTAAGGACCACAGGAGGATTAGGCTGCAACAGCACCCCTCTGGAAAGATTATCCAACACCGTCCACCAGCACAGAACTGGAATGATGGCCAGAGACATCGGAACCAGATGGTCGAGGTCCTGACACACTGGATAGCAATATTTCAGTAGATGGATCCACAGAAGCCGGAGATGGAAACAGGCCCAGAGCACAGTGAACACTACCACAGCCATGAGCCCCAGAAGCCGTAACCACAGCCGAACCTGAAAGAAGGCACCCCTCATCCCCGTCAACGCGAAGGACATCAAGGCCGTAGCCCTGGGTACTGACAAAAACACCCTGTTCAGGTCAGTGGGAAATCTGGCCCCTATAAATGTCATATCCCTAGAAGGCACCAGTTGACATTTCGAATGGTTCAGCAGGAACCCATGAGACTTCAGGGCTGAACAAGCCACCTGTAGATTGAACAGAACCTGCTCCCGGGATGGAGCACGGATTAGCGAATCATACCAATAAGGATACAGCGATGTAACAAATCCAATAACGGAGCCACGACCTTGGGGAAAATCCTTGGGGCAGACCGAAGGCCAAAGGTCAGGACACAAAACTGATAATGATTTCTGTGAACCCAGATGCACAGGAATGTATCAGTATATGTTAGTATGGGTCCTGCAGATCCAAACTGCACATGAGAGGATTCCATGGAACCAACTGGATCACCCTCTGCAGAGTCTTCATTATGAAGGGCACGTGGATGACAAATTTGTTCAAGGCCTTTAAGTCCAACACCAGTCTCAACCCCCCTGTAGACTTGGCCACCAGGAAGCTTATGGAGTAAAAGCTCTGTCCTTTCTCCATCAGAGGGACCTCACGAATGGCCCCCTTCTGCAGAAGGGAGCCAATTCCCAGAGACAAGGCTGCCCTCTTCACCGGAATGGAAGACCACAGAGTCAGACAAACCCCCAAATCTGAAGGAGGAACAGTGAACTTGATCTGGTAACCCTGTCGCACAATGTCCAGTACCCACACATCTGAAGAAGACTCCTCCCAGACAGGAAGAAAATGCTGAATTCGTCCGCCGACCAACAATTCCTTCTCTTCCATCATATAGTCAGGAATGAGGTTCAGGCTGGGGAGACTTGACTTTCCTGTCCCTTTCCCGGCCAGAAGAAAACTTGCTCTGCTCACGGGAAAACTCCAGCCGAGACAGCTGAGGAAAAGGGGACTTCGGTTTTGAAGACTGCTTATCAGTGAAGGACTGCTTCAGGGAAGATATGTGTTTCGTCCCCTTAAAAAGCTTGTGTAGCTTGCCCTCCATTTTTTCTCCAAACATCATACTTCCCTGGAAGGACAGCCACAAGGCTGAGGCCTTCTGGGCGGAATCAGTTTTCCAAACCTTCAAAACCAGGTTGCGGCAAACTGTCACACAAGTCCCACCAGACAGCGCAGAGGCCCACACCACATCAAAGGACACATCGGAAAGAAATTAAATCTGGCACTCGATGTGTTCCAACAGTTCAGAACAGTCAGAAGTGTCATCCACGGACCTATATAGAGCCTTCATATACAAAAGCAGGGATTGGGCTACATATGTCCCATAAATGTTAGTGCGCAGGGCCAGATGGGAGCTGGAGTACACTTTTCAAAGGAAAGCATCCACTTTCTGTCGACTGAATCTTTAGTAACAGCCTCCTCAGTCAGCGACATCCTCCCTACCAGACTGGCCACAAACAAATCAATGGGAATAGAGTCCGGCAAATCTTTGGACATATCCTGAAGGTGGTACAACTTGGCCATGAATCGGGGAAGCATGATTCTATCATGGTCCTTCCATTGCCTCTTTAACACCTCGTGGATGTAAGGATGGACAGGAACATCCACAGTGGCAGCACTGGCGATGCAGTGATCCCCAAGAAGTGCCCGGAACCTTCTCATCAGGAAACCCCAGATTGGACTTCACATGTTTCAACAATTCAGGCAACATGTCCCTGTCAATGTATTTGCATTTGTTCTCCTCCACCCACAGACTCTCCTCCTCTAAATCTGAAGAATGAGATGCCTGAACCGGGACAGAGTCTTTGGGATTGCCCCCATTGCCCATCTCCTGTAAAGTCTACCGAATCAGGCGCCGCAGTCTGGCATCCTCACCCTCCCTGCAGCGTTTTAATCTAGGCTGGGAAGGAGAAGAAGAATAGGCAACTGAGGAGGAAGAGGAAGAAGCCTCCATATGCTTATGTTTCCTTGCATGCTTCCCCATTGCGCCAGGACTACAGGACGTCACACCACACAAGGAAAGAAAGCACACTGTGATCCTCACAACACATAGCAGCTTAAACAAACACTATGCTGTACTCACCCGGGCCTGGCCTAAGAGGGTGACTGGAATCTTCTGCTGCCTCCAGCGCCAATGCCTGATCCAGCCATTGCAGGTGCACCCTCCCTCTTGGCGCACCTGATCCACTCAGTGTGGACTACACACCATGTGTCTCACAAAAGACAGGCAAAAACAACCCGGAAGCACTCATCACCGTGCGCCCGGGTCCTCCAGGAAGGAATGCTGCCCACACACTGATGACGCACCTCCCTTCACGCCCAGCTGTCAGGGAGGTACGCAAAAACAAAGGGACACCCACCAGACTGTACCCTGGATGGGAAGGCTCCTCAACGATCGCTCCGCACATCTCCCTCTAACCTGGCAGAGGGGGAGACATGCACACCAGAACCATCTCCACCGCCCAACTGCGAAGATGCCTTGAACAACGCCAGGCAGGAACAGCTCCTGACTCTTCCCATTCTGTCAGCAGACAGAAAAAAGAGCAGAAGGAATGCTGGGTAGGTGCAACTAAGTACTCCCAGTGGGAGGGGTGGGGTAAGGATCCAGAGTTTCTTTCGTTCTTTTTTCTGTTTGTGAGATAGGTATATCTCAATATGTAATGAATGGGGCGAGGAACAGAGGGACCTGATGGTAATATACCCTCACGAATAGAATTGAATGGTCCACTGCTATAAAAAATGTACCGCATTTAAAAGTCTTAAAGTCAATTTTGAAAGATAGATTTTAGATTCAAATGTACAGAATATTTTTCAGATACATAGAAATTAAGAGGTAATAACTTATTTTATCATATGCTATCCTTTTACATCGAATGCCAACTGGAGGAATAGTGACAAGCAAATGCATTCACTGAGCATGTTTCTCTTTAATTGAGGCTTGACCAATATGGTAATATTAAGTTCGTGGAACAAATAATGCCCTGCTCCAAAGCAAAAAGCATCCTGGGTTAATATACTTGTGATTTTGAATAAGTTTGCAATCCATTCTTATTGCCATTCTTTGACTAGTAGGATCTTAAATGTAAACAAGAATACCGATTTGCATTGCAAAAAATAGCAACTTTTGAATGTAGGTAGTTGCGCACTCCTGTTTATCAACATATATTGGCCGAAAGATTACCTAGTTTTTGAAAGTTCCACTTATTTTAGCGTGCTGGTTGGGGATGAGGTAGCCTGCCTCATAGTACAACAATATAAGTAATAGCAAGTGAAGATACACTTGTCCCCCTCCGCACTGCTTGTAGTAAATGTTAATCACTGAATTCAATTAAAATTTGCACCTTAAATCTCAATTTTTATAAATATTTATAACCAAGGTTATCAATACTTCTTGCTTTGGTTTATTGCAGACAAAATATATAGAAAATTTCAGCATTACATACACATTTATCTTGCGTGGTGCAAGAACTTAAAAATCAACAGTTTACAAAGAAATCATAATATGTAATTTTGTGATATTTCACATTTCACAATAGTTAACTCTCACAAGAATATTCCATTCCCAAAGCATTTCGGGATGTGCAAATCCCTTCTTCAGGGGAGCTGTCAAAGAAATCATAAAATATACAATTTTTATTAATAGCACAGGGAGGATACCTATGTTCTTAATTACACAAATGTCACCCACGTGACGAACAACTTAACACACTCCAACCGTGGTGCTGTTTACACTCCGAACATTATCTAGTAAAATTGATGGTACCCATGCGTAATGCTGATCCGTACAAACTATACTGTTGTTGTTACCTGCGTACAATCTTGTGTTATTGTTGTGCTTTCGTGTGTATGAAATAAATGCATGCACTTGTGGCAATGTGTAAATTAGTCAACAGCAACTAACCAAATGTCAGAAACTTACTGAGAGTCAATTCCAATGCACTCGAACGTATCTTATTTGCTTCCGAATGCCTACTTCATAACCTTGCAACCTGTAGTGAACACAACCCTCATTAAAAGTGTCGCCATATGAGAAATGACAAAGCTGAACTACTTGACTCTTACACCAAAAATTACCTTAATTCCGTCGTGAAATCTCACGTTCTTTAGTTGCCTGGCTTTGAAGCTCTCGGAGCCTCTATACGTGGTATTCGAACGCTGCCAAACACAAAAGCACCCGGTCATTCTGCAGCACGTAACACGTGCAACATCCGCAGTCCGGTGAATAAAATCTATTTTACGGTCTTAACAACTCACCCGCTATTGTTTGCGAATCACCGTGACGCGTAACAAACTTCTTTCTACGTTCCGAGACAACTATCCCGGGTTTCTCTGCCGCCTCTAATGCTCATCGAAATCAACATAGACATAGGACTCAATAAGCAACTAGCTTATCGATGCTAGTAAATCGGAGTGGCCATTTTGAAACGACTATGATGCTCTGAACAATAAAGAAAAATGCTATACCTATGGGTTGTGAGCCTTAACATACATTAACCTTCAACCGAGTTACTACACAGAACCTGGTGGTCCGTATCCTGTAGCTCAACTGTTGTAAAAAACAAGTCATTTACAGTCTCAAAGTCCCAATCATCAGAATAGGTACTGGAGGAAATAAAATCACATAATGAAATTTTAAATAAATGTGGAATGTTCAAAAGTTCAGTCGGGCCGAATATATCGAAATCAGTTTTGTCCCACACTATACCATCCAGTATAGGAACGGCTGTGATGTTCACTGCTGACAAGTCTCTTGCTTCACAATGGGATGATTTGTGTGGTTTCAAAAGTAAGTTCACATTTTTACTTTCAGTGTCCATATGGATGTATCTGCCATTTATAAGCACGCTGATAGTCATAACCAAAGCTAGCCAAAGCAGAAAGAAAAATATTCCAGAAATAATCCATAGTTCAATCCATGATGAAACCAGATAAGTCTTTTTCAGGAAATGAAAAAGGTCTTGTACTTGCTGTTTGAAAGTTTTTGATGCTGGCGTCGTTTCAGGTTCACTCGGATCCTCAGAAAACGTATCAAAGTTAATGAAATAGCCAGAAGCAGTTCAGTCAATTGTTGGAATTGCATCAGGATTTGTTGAAATCGCTGGAACCAGTTGATCACTTGTTACGTTGGTGTAGACAGGTGTATCTGGATGAACTGTTACTTGAGTTTCAAGAGGGATGAGTTCCATAGCATTGTTGCTTAGTCCTTCATCTGTTACTGCTGAATTCTCAATGGTTATGAGTCTTTCAGTCTGAACCTCTTGGATAGTAGCGAGAGGAGTGCGTCTGCTACTAGGTCGGAGTCCACGAGGCCTACTATTTAGTATTGGCCACATACTGTGGTTTGATGAGGTCGATTGACACAAATCTTTTCTCCTTTTTTTTAGCAAGGGGCGGCAGAAGTACTGTTCTTGTTCCGTGTACGGCTAGGACAGGTACTGGTTGTCTGTAAGAAGGTCCAAATTCCTTCTTGTCCGCAATCTTCTCTCTGACTCCCCAACGTTTGGGATCCAGACAGGCCTTGCTGGGACTGCCGGTGTTTCCCCAGTGGTGGTTGGCTTCAGGAACACATTGCTTTGTTTCGATCTTAGTTCATTTAGAGCCTGTAAAACAGCCAAACGATCTTTGATATCAAAGGGTTTATTTTCCACCACTGTGCCTTTACATTCGAGATCAGGAACCCACATTCTTGTCCTAAATAGGACCTCATATGGAGTGACCCCCCCTAGAGAACTTCTTGGCAAATTATTTAATGAGCGTTGGACCCCATAAAGATGTTTGACCCACCCATCACCCGAACCTAATACTCTAGCTGTTATAGACTGCTTTATGTCCCGGTTTCTCCTTTCCACAACAGAATTTCCCTCAGGATGAAACGGAAAGGAGTACCGCAATGCTACGCCCAAACTGGCCATGGCTTCTTTGTAAGCCTGAGAGCTAAACGCAGGGCCCTGGTCAGAATGTAGTGTGCCAATTGCGTATGTGCCGACAAAGACTCGCAAATCTTTTATAACAGTTCGAGCGTCAGCTGAGCGCTGAGGCCATATCCATAGGAACCTTGAGCACAAATCCACTGGGACCATTATATATTTATAGTTACCGTCCCTTTGCAAGGGACCGCAGTGGTCCAGGTAAACACAAGCTAATGGTTTGTCTGAAATGAACAGGGGTGTCTGCGCAGGACGTTTCACTGTGGAGACTTTCATCTGTTGGCATATTTCACATTCCAAAACATAGTTCTTGGTCTGTTTCCTAATGCCAGGCCACCAATATCTTTGTTTTAGTAAGGATACTGTTGCAGAAACACCTGCATGGGCAGAGGCTATCCCCTCATGTGCTGCTAGGATTAGTCCTAATCTATGTTCCATGTTTGGAATTACCCTATCCCCCACTCCAGGGATTCGAGCAAAAGGAACGCTGTTCGCATCAAATACATAAGAGTACTTGAGTGGAAATTGTTTTGGTAACGCTGCACCACTGCCTTTGCTTGAAGCATTGACAGCCAACAATATCTCACTGTCTATTCTCGTTTTTGAACGAGTGATCGCAGCTACGGAAGCCGTCTGAACAGCCCCCTTTGCGGCTTCATCAGCCAATGAATTCCCTGCAACATGAACGCCATCACGTTGATGAATCAGCGTGTGTATCACGTGAGCATTTGGTAGTTCGTTTCTTAACTGAACTACTTGTGCCCAAAGCGTTTTATGCTTTATTGTGCCACCTTTTGCATCTTTGAACCCGTTTTCAAGCCAATTCTGTATATATTCATTATACGACTGAACACAGTAAAAAGAATCGCACACTATGAGTGTGGGGAATTCGCGATCTGTACTTTCAAGTGCCAGTTTGAATGCTTGTAGTTCAGCTCGCTGAGCTGTAAAATCTCCTAGAGATTGAGTTTTAGTGCCCATTGGTCTGAAGTTACTATCTTGCATGCGACCTTTAACGATTGTGCACACTGCACTGTAAGCTTGCTTACTCCCTGTAGCGGGTTGTGCGGATCCGTCAGTGTAAATTATAAATTCATACTGATCTAGAGGCAGAATTTCAGTGGGCAGAGGACATTCATGTTCATATTGCAGGAACGCTTGTGTTTTTAAATCAGGATCAAAAACATATTCAACATCTGTTGCAGCAAGAGAATTAACCCATTGTATCCATCTAGGATGTAAAGCTTTTGCATTTGGAATGCTCGCTTTGTAACCGCCTCTAAGGCTGGTACTGGAGTTACGACAATAATGCGTTTCCCTTGGGCTAGAGCTCTTTCTTTTGCTACAGCGGTTTGAACTGATGTCAGTATTTTTTCTGTTGAAGTGAAGCGCATTTCTGCTTGTGTATACAAATGTGATTTGAATGCTATTGGTACTTTTTCACCCTCATTAAATGTTAAATAGGTGAATCCGCATTGTCCCGAAATTATTCAGATCACTAAATTGCGAGGATTTCTGTGTGTTCCTGTGTCCAATGTTTTGTTGAAAAATCAGGTTTGATTAATTCGTAGAGAGGTTTAACCCTTTCTGCGTAATTTAGAATGTAAGTTCTTCCAAAATTCAGGAAACCCAAGATGGATTGTACATTTTTCAGCGTTTTTGGAGGTTGGAGCAGCGCACACTTTTCTAGAAAGTTAGCTGCCAGGCTCTTGCCTTCACTTGAAAGCTCATATCCTAGAAAAAGGACATTGAGATGGGCAATTCTAGATTTTTTAAAGTTGAATTTATAGCCCTCAGAGGCGAAGCCCAATATAATGGTACTCACCCTGTTCAAGTGCCTATCTAGGTCATCGTCTGTCAGATGGATGTCATCGACATATGACAATGCCTCATTATCATAAACTTGTAGTAACTCTGTTACTCTTGCTGAGAATAACCCCGGGCTGTTTTTGAACCCTTGTGGGAGTCTACAAAATTGACACTGGGTCCCCATTATTGAGAAAGCTGTTAAGTACCTGCTTTCAGGTGCTATGTTTTGACAAAAGAAACCATTTGAAATGTCTAATGTGGTTTTATATTTTTTACGCACAATGTTATTCATTAATGCTGTACTATGTGCATTTTGCACTGCAAATGTTTTTGAACAAGTGTTCCATTGTCTGTAATCCAAAACTAGACGATATGTACTGTCTGGTTTGGATACAGGAAACAAAGGATTGTTCATTGAGGAGGTGCATGTTTCAATCACCCCTTGGTATTCAAGTTGATCTAAGATCTCCCTGATCTGTTTTTTAGCTTCTTGCTTTATTGGGTACTGCCTTTGTGCAGTAGGTTCATTTTTTAGATGTATTTTGTGATGAGGTGAGTCTTCATCCCATCCTACATGATTTTTATATAATGCTGGGGCCTGGGCTACTGCCCATTTCCTGGCATAAGTATATTTAGGTGAATTAGAATATGGTTGGAGAAGGCAGGCATAATGATGTCCTCACCATGTGGGCACTCCCTGACAAATTGTGGTGGCCAGTCTTTTTCTGCTAGAAGTATATCATAACCCCTTGAAAGTTTCTCCCAAAAGAGTATTTTCACTTTTCTTGGTATGTCTCCCTCCATTCGGAGTGTTATTTCATATAACTTTTGTGGAGTATTAACCCTGGTGTCTACAGTCTCTACTGTGATGTACTCATTCAAGTCCACTGTCTCCAGAAGTTCCTTCAGGTTCTGGCGAGCTAGTGTGACTTCTGCTGCACTGTCCAGCATTGTCTGAGCCCATTCTCCGTTCTTGAGCTGTGTTCTCAGTATTCTCGGCATGTCTGATCTTCAGACCTGCTACCTTCTTTTTTGTGAATTGAGGTTTTGATTTATTTTTCTGAACGTGTTTATCGTCTTTGGATTTCATGCGTTCTTCTCTATGTTCTGACCGTCCTCTTCTTTCCGATGTCTGTGATGATATCTGAAAGGTACGAGAGGAACGTGTATCAGTATCTTGATACCTGTCAGGTTTTCTTAAATTATCCCTATTCCTGAGGTTATACCTCCTTTCAGAGGGCTCCTTTTGAGGAGACCTACCTCGGGATTGAGAACGTGCCTCTTTTGAATTTTGTTTATTAGTTTCCCACTTCTTTTTAGAAGATGTAGGACTTTGTTTAATAGAGTCCTTCTCAGGACTTTCAGATAGTTTTGGCTTCAAAGGTTTTCCACCCAAACTATCTCTTCCTAATTCTGCATAAGATTGTTCTATTATTCTGGGTAGTTCATGTTGATGTTCTGTAACATCAAATTCCCTTAAGCGTTGGCGGATCGCCACTGATGCTGCCTCCCCTTTAATATTAGATAATATTATTGTTGAGACCTGGTCGAAGTTTTTCAGTAATTTCATACCTAAACTCAGAGCAGGTTCTGCCCCGTATTCGTTTTGAATTTGTTTCAGGACATCAGGTATTACTGCAATTGATGGAACACCATGTGTTTTAGTATAGATGGCAGCAAAGACTGCGCCCCAAGTGGTGCAATCTTCCAGTTGTGGTGTGATCCCCATTGGTAAACAGATTGTTAGGATTCTGTGTTTCTCATAAGGGCTAGTATTTGGAAATACTGCTTCGATTTGAGTAATTTTTTGAGCTATCCAGAATGGAATTTGCTCATGTTTTGTGGGCATTTTACCCATGACTGCGTGTAAAGTCTGTGGAGTAATTTTTAGTGTATTCCCCTGTTGAGGGGTTTGATTTGGAATGGTCATTGATGGTTGGACTGTGAAAGTCTGCATGACATATTGGACTAATTGTCTGTAAATTTTTATTAACTCTTGTAGTTGAGTAAGTAATTCCTCGTCTGACATTACATCGATGTCAGGATGAGGTGTGTAGCCGGCTAGAATCGGGCATGTTGCTCCTGGTCTACCTAGTGGACCGAGCCTGGTAATGTTTTTGTGATGTTTTAGGGCGCCTTTAAACCAGAGATTATCCTCCTGGTATGTGAGTGGAATTTCAATATCCTCGAAAGGAATATATTCCTCTGGTGGTTCGTCTTCTTTAAAGAAGTGAAACACTCGTGTTACTGGATTTGATTCTGGGAATACTATCCATGAATAGAATACCTCTGTCTGAAAGGATTTGTGTGCCTCTATCACGAAAACTGCTCTACCTCCTCTTGGTGGTAGGCCGTGTTTTATAAGTTTTAGAGTGATGGCTCTCCTTAAGTTTGGAGGGATGTTTACAGCACCCTCATCGGATTCATTTAAACCGGTACAGTTAAAAGCTGTTACGACTGGGTCAGCCGTATTTACACCGTTCTCGGTGCCATTGTCCCCGTGTTCGGGCATTTTTTTTTAAAAAAAATGTAGTACAAGTTTCAAGGAAACAAAAGATAAGGTGCACAATATTTTGGAACACTGTATCCTTCAACGTTGAACAAACCAAACAGCTAATCTATAGGTTTTTTGTCCTATTTAGCTTTGGCGGATATTTAACCCTACCCACTCCAGACGTCTTATGGAGTATGTGAGTAGGGGTCTCTGAGAGAAAAGCACGACTGAGTTACTCAGTATCTAGCGTTAAATTAGTGCCTTACCAAACCGTTGGGTGCCATGTAGTGTAGTTCCTATTTCCCTAATAGGCTCTGCGCATTGGAATAATATACCCTATAGATTCGACATAGGACTGAGGTCAGTATGTCCCTATCGAGTATATTAAACTTAATTACTTTGTGCCAGCTAACTCAGAGGCCACTAGAAACTCCTTGTAAACAACAAGGGAGTAGTTTCTGGCAACGTCATAAACATGACAACTTTGTTTCCCTTTAGAATCGGAACACTCTCAGAATCGTGGAAACAATAGATAACAGTTTCACTCAGCTAATCGTGCATGCTTAGTTTCTTCAGAGTTTCACAGAAAGAATAGACGGGCGTTTCAATAAAAAGGATTTATTGAACAGTCTTGTTTCTCGTGTAAGAGATATGAGCTGTTATGATCACAAGACAGTATGCAAGATATATAATGTACAGCGTAAGCAGTAGAAAGAAATAATACTGCGCTAGCATTATCTTTTAGCTATGATACATATATTCACATACATAAATAACATGAGCTAAAAATGCGAGTACTCATACGATGCTTCTCTAAGCTAGTTCTACCCCAGTGTACCTAACCTAGTATAGGTGTAGGGCAAGGTAAGAAGTAGGTGAAGTATTCTGTAGTATGGTATACTAAGAGTCTGGTATGCCAAGAGTCCCTCTAGGTTCTAGTCAGCTCCATACCTGGAGAATGAGAGAGGTGGGAATCTCCTTCCGGATCTCGAACTCTAACACCCCGCGAAGGGAGTCAGAACACTGGGAGCTGGATTCTCTGCGAGCAGGGATGACAGGGTCTCTTCTCAGTGCGTCAGGCCGGGATACGGGCTCCTCTGAAGTCGAAGTCTCCTCTAACTTGCTTGGGCAAGGGAAGGTATATTTATACCTGGTAGGTGCCTTGGAATGTTAGCATTGACGTGAAGTCGGACAGAGGAAGACGTCAGGAATGAACCCTTAAGGAATAGTGGTTCATGCATAATAGATGAGTTCTTGGAGAAATCAATAATCCTATGCTGGGCTTAGGGTTTGGTTTCTAAGAACTCGTTGTGACGTTAGGGTGGACGGATGTCGGTGACCATGCCTGTATTTGGAGTGCATGGCTAATGCCTAAATAAGACTGGGATCTTATGCCTATATAAGGGCAATGCGAATTGTGCCTATATAAGGACATGTTTCAGGAAAACCTACATATGGACACCTAAAGCGGAATACAACAGTTAGTTGCTGTTGACTAATTTCCACATTGCCACAAGTGCATGCATTTATTTCGTACACACAAAAGCAAAACAATAACAACACAAGATTGTACGCAGGTAACAGCAACAGTATAGTTTGCACGGATCAGCATTATGCATGGGTACCATCAATTTTACTAGATAATGCTCAGAGTGTAAACAGCACCATGGTTGGAGTGTGTTAAGTTGTTTGTCACGTGGGTGACATTTGTGTAATTAAAAACATAGGTATCCTCCCAGTGCTATTAATAAATTTTTTATATTTTATGATTTCTTTGACAGCTCCCCTGAAGAAGGGATTTGCACATCCCGAAATGCATTGGGAATGGAATATTCTTGTGAGAGTTAGCTATTGTGAAATGTGAAATATCACAAAATTACATATTATGATTTCTTTGTAAACTGTTGATTTTGAAGTTCTTGCACCACGCAAGATAAATGTGTATGTAATGCTGAAATTTTCTATATATTTTGTCTGCAATAAACCAAAGCAAGAAGTATTGATAACCTTGGTTATAAATATTTATAAAATTTGAGATTTAAGGTGCAAATTTTAATTGAATTCAGTGATTAACATTTACTACAAGCAGTGCGGAGGGGGGACAAGTGCAACTTCACTTTCTATTACTTAGAAAAACGCAACTGCCATGCTTCTGTGTGTGTTCTAGATAAAATGTCGTTTGAATGGGAATATGCTTGTGCTCCCTAAAATCAATAAAAATATAGAAAATTTTAGGTCTTGATTACGAGTGCCTTGGTAAGTTGTGACACCCTTGTAAACCCCCTGTTACATGATTCTTGCAGTTACGAAGGGGCAAAGTTTTTTTTACTACGCCTCAGCGTTTTCCCAGGTGAATATCAGCAGATATTTACCCAGTGAAAAGGCCTGGTAAAAACTGGGAATTTGCTTTTGGTGAGGAACGACCAAAATCATCATGTTATTCCCCACTGCGATAGCGAAAACTCATAATAGGTGTCATTTATTGCATGTGTTACATTCCGAACCCAAAGGGTCACTATGGAACAGATACAATAACCAGTCCCTCCAAGCAACTCGTAATCAAGTTGCACGGTTAAAAGTATAGTGCTGAAGGGTTATGGGTAAAGGTTTTAGGGCACAGGATGACAGGTCCAGGGGTTAATGCTACAGGGATTAAAGTTTAGGGCACGGGGTTCACGATTAAGAAGAGCATAAAGGGTACAGGTTTAAAGATGCAAGGTTAGATCGTTTAAAGTATTTGGTTGATAGTACTTGTCTAAGGGTTTGGCATTAAGAGGACAGGATTAAGGCTACAGGATGCCATCCTCAACTCCTCCCATCCAGATTCCGCAGCAACCACAGCACCGAGACCGCCGTCCTCGCCGCCACAGACGACATCCGCATGCTACTCAACCAGGGAATCACCGCGGCCCTCATCCTGTTAGACCTCTCCGCAGCCTTCGACACCGTCTCCCACCCCACTCTTGCAGCCAGACTCCACGACGCCGGCATACGGGGAACCTCCCTCGACTGGATCCGCTCCTTACTCGCCGGCAGAACCCAAAGGATCAGACTCCCACCCTTTCTCTCTGAACCTACAGAGATCAACTGCGGAGTACCCCAAGGATCATCGCTCAGCTCCACGCTCTTCAACATCTACATGGCCCCCCTCGCCACCATCGTCAGACAGCATGGGCTCAGCACCCAGCTCATCCTCTCTCTCACCAAGTACCCCGAAGACACCTGACTCAGCTTCCAGGAAGATATGAAAGACTTAGCAGCCTGGATGAGCAACAGCTGCCTACAGCTGAACTTGGAGAAGACAGAGGTCCTCATCCTTGGACCCTCCCCCACCGCTTGGGACAAATCCTGGTGGCTCCCCGCCCTCGGAAACCCACCCACCCTGACGGACCACGCCCGGTACCTCAGCATCATCCTGGACTTCTCCCTCAGCATGACTCGCCAGATCAACGCCGTCGCCTCCACCAGTTGCAACTCCCTCCGCATCCTCCACAAGACTTTAAGTGGATCCCTTCTGAAGCCAGAAAGACCGTCACCCACGCACTCATCACTAGCAGACTGGACTACGGAAACGCCCTCTACACGGGAATCAACTAATCCTTGCTTCACAAACTCCAGACCATCCAGAACACCGCAGCCAGCCTCGTTCTCGGCACCCCACGACATGAGCATATGACTAGGCATGGGCAAAGCACTGTGCGAGATGCCGTTCTCTCGCATTGCACAGTGCGAACTGCAAACTACGCAGTTCGCGTAGTGCTACGCGTAGCTCGCGTAGTGCGAACTGCACTTTGCGTAGCTACGCGTAGCGCAACTACGCGAACTACGCCCAGGGTTACATATAACCCAACACCTGCGAGACCTCCACTGGCTCCCCATTCAGAGGAGAGTAACTTTCAAGCTACTCATCCAAGCCTACAAATCCCTACACAACAGCGAACCCAAATACCTCAACGAAAGAATCTCTTTCCACGCACCCAATAGAAGCCTCTGCTCCGCCGACATCTCATTAGCAGAGACCCTGCGTTTCCGCAGAACCAGAGCAGGTGGAAGAGCCTTCTCTTACGTCGCAGCCGAGGCCTGGAACGAGCTCCCAGTCAACATCAGACGCTCCCCTACCCTGCACACCTTCAGGAAGAGCCTCTAGACCTGGTGCTTCGGCTGACCCGAAACTGCACCCCCCCCCCCAGCGCCTTGAGACTCCCACGGGTGAGTAGCGCACTTTAAAAGCCCCTGATTGATTGATTGATGCAGGGGTAAAGATGCAGAGTTAAGAGTTCAGGGTATAGGGTTAAGGGTACAGGGCTAAGATTGCAGTGTTCAGGCTACAGGGTTTATAGTTCAGAGAAAAAAAAATATATATATGTATATATATATATATTCACTGGAAAAAACAAAGGTTACAGGGACGTTATAGGTAGGCTCAGATTTCACATCTACAAAACAATAGAAATTCAGCAGTTATAGTTACCTGAGCTGCCTATAACTTACACCCCTGCAATGCACTGCTTATGACCTCACATATTACATCACTCATGACATGGTCAATGACGTTACTCATGACGTCTCACATGGCATCTTCCGGGGCTGAACTCAACTATGAAGGGCATGCTCCGCCTCCCTCCTCCATGAGCCAGTAAAAGCCATGGTGATTCCACAGCTTATACCCTTTAATATTACATCACTTATACCGCGTTAGACCAGCATTCATAGCAACACTCATGACATCTCAAATTAAATAATTTCTGATAATACTAAGTATGGTAGAGGGCCGAGTTATAATTTAATTAGAGTTCAAAACACTATGTATGGAGGTGCGTGAGCTCTATTAAGTTTTGGGTGCTGTATAAATTATAATTTTAAGCTGTAATTAGAACTTTAGAATTTCTATCATTTGTGTATTTTAAGTTGGTTTCGTATACAAATAAATAATTACGTTTTCCTAACTATTACTTGTCTTTAACCTTTGGTTTTTCATTGGTTTTCTATTTTTTTTTATTGTGAATAAATATATTATGTTGTTTATTTTGATATCAATTCTTTCATATATTATTTTTGTTTTACATTTCAATAGTACTGGACTACTTTCTCGATAATTTATCGTGGAGTGGTGCAAAGTGGAGCGGCATGGCGTACAAAGGTGTGGCGTGAAGTAGAGTGGCTCTGAGTGGTATAGAGTGCACAGAGTGGTGTAGATTATAGAACTGTGGTGTGGAGTGCAGGGGCGTAGAGTGCTACAGAGTAGAGGACAGTGGTGTAGAATGCAGTAGTGTAGCGGCCACTGGCATAGACCTGTGCAATGTAGAGTGGCATATAGTGCACTGGGGTAAAGTCCAGTGGAGTGGAATGGTGTACAGTGGACTGGAGTAGTACAGTAGAGTTGCTTGGATTGGCATAGAGTAGAATGGAGTGGCATTATGTGTAGAGTGGCGTAGAATAGAGTGGCATAGAGTAGAGTGGCATAGAGTAAAGTGGTGTCAAGTAGAATGGCGTAGAGTGAAGTGGAGTAGAATAGAGTGGTGTACAGTGCAGTAGCTTAGAGTAGAGTGGTGTACAGTGCAGTGGCGTAGAGTGCAGTGTCATAGAGTAGCGTGGTGCAAAGTAGAGTACAGTGACATAGAGTGCAGTGGCGTACAGCAGAGGGCAGTGGCACAGAGTGCAGGGGCATGGAATGGTATATAGTAGAGTGGTGTAGATTAGAGTGCAGTGGCCTAGAGTTATGGTATTGTAGAGTAGAGTGGCGTAAAGTGCACTGGGAAGAGTGCAGTGGAGTAGAGTGGATTGGAGTAGAGTGGCTTGGAGTTGCATGGAGTAAAGTGGCCTGGAATAGAGTGGTGTAGAGTGGAACAGAATACAGTAGCAGAGAGTGAAGTGAGGTAGAGTAGAGTGAGCTCCCATGGAAGTGAAGGTCCAACAGGAATGAGCGCTCTAATTGGGTGGCCACAACTTGAACACAAATGTTACGGAGGCCATTGCAGGGCTCCAAGGACTTAGGGGCCATATGTAGGTAATCTGGAAATACCGATTCTTAATTACCGAATTTTACCGAATCGGTATTTATGAATCGGTATTCCCGATGTACGTAAATATTCGGTAAACAATACCGAATCGGTAAAATTCGGTAAATATTTACCGAATCCACAATACCGATCGGTTTTACCGAATCGGTAAATACCGAATCGGTAAATACCGAATCGGTAAATACTGAATCGGTAAATACCGAATCGGTAATTCAAAAAAACATCAATTGAGGAATCAGCCAATCCTGTGCAACCACCACCCCTCCCAACCAGGAAGTGGCCACACCCAGGCAGGTGCACACAATCAGAACCTTCTGGAGAGGCTGGGAGTGCAGAGGAGAGCAACAGAGCCACTGCCTGAACCTCGCCTGCAAATCTTGCACAATGGACACCCAGGACACAGAAAGAGAAGGAGGGAAAGGAAGAGGAAACTGAAATTCAGTCAGAGGGAACTGCAGGTCCTTGTGGAGGAGGTGGTGAAGCAAAACGCAAAGCTGTTTGGAAAGCAGTCCCTGCAAGTTGCAGAGTCAGTGAAAAGGAGAATCTGGCTTGAAATCCAGTCACAGGTGAATGCCATTGGAGTGACCCCCGGGACATTGATGTGCTCAAGAAGCGGTGGTATGACATCAGGAGCATCACCAAGAAGAAGATGGCAGATCTCAAGAAACAAGCCAGGCTGACAGGAGGAGGAAGGAACAGGGCACCTGCCCTGACTGAACTCGAGCGGCTCGTGGAGACCACGATAGAGCCAGAAAGTGTCTGTGGGATCGGGGATGCAGACAGCTCTGCCAGGGCTGCATCTAAACGAGGTAAGAAGCATGCACAGCATTGTGCCCCCCTCCCCTATCCCAAATCCCCAATTGGGCTCTGTGAATCCCACTCCAGAACCGATTTTAGTGCAAACCAGCAATGCATTATGGGAGATGTAGTCAGTGAAACCCCTATCATGACAGGAATCGCACTGAACAACAAGGCATGTGACACACATCAGCGATAAGCAGGCAGAAGACAATGAGATAGTGTGGCAGAAATGTATATTTATTCTTGCTATGCAGGGCTGCAGGTACACTGAGCTAATGTACAATTTCTGTCCACAGGCGAGACATCGCGCAGGACTGCTCAGGACAAGGGAGAGAGGGCACCCGGAAGGACATCACTGAGAAGGCCAGTACGAGTGCAGGGCACACAACACCACCACAGTCAGCCTCACCACCACAGCTAGCCTCGCCACTACTGCCAGCCTCACCACCACAGCTAGCCTCGCCACTACTGCTAGCCTCACCAGCATCAACACCACCTGCAGTGCTGAGACCTAGGAGGCGTGCTGTTGCCAGACTGATGGAGTTTGAGTCCTCCTCAGAAGACTCGAGGGGGAAACATCCACTGTGCCAGTGGATGGTAGCAATGCTGGTGTGCTGTCCACCACTGAGGAGCACACACAGGTGCCAGACGCCGCCGCAGGGCTCGTGTGAGCAGTCCACCTCCACAGGGTGAGAGCCATGGTGTCTTCGGAGGGCTGGAGGCAAGCATGGTGAAGGTGCAGCGCCTACAAGGAAAGGCAATACAGTCAGTCCAGCGACAAATGAGGCGCCTCAATGACAACATGAGCAACATTGACAAGGGCATAGGCACAATGGCTGAGGGCATGAAGGAGATGGCTGCAGGCATGCGGGACATGTCCCAGTCTGTGATGCTGCTGTGCAGCAAAATGGATGAGGACAGAGTTACACGGCGCAGGGAGAGGCAGAAAATGGAGCACCATACAAGGGCAGTGAACCGCCTAGCAACTGCCACTTCTCTGCTCTGCAGGCGCTCCGTGGCCATGCAGGAGGGCCTGGCGCACTGCAGCACTGATGTCACTAGGGGGCTGGTGAAGGTGACCACTGCTCTTGAGGTGCTGCTGACAAGTCAGTCTGCCACTACTGGTGCTGTGGAAGTTGGGGACAGCGAGGACACGACCAGTCGGAGCAGCATTACCCCCTGTAACAGACACCCGGAGGAGCAGCAGGCGGCATGGGGCTGCCACTGGTTCCACAGCCAGTGAGGACAGTCACGTACTGGCATCCAGTACTGTTGTGCGTGGCCGCAGACGCTGATGCAGCCCACACTAACAGGACAGAATTGGGTGAAGTAACCCATGACTTCCTACTATGGATGTCAGAAATTGGAATGCCATGTTTGGCCGTTTGTGTTGTGGCGTAGTGCCCAGAAATTAAAACTACGTCATTACATACAACTACTGGCTGTGTCTCCTTACTTACTTAAAAATAGTTGCATGTGATCTCTGCCCGTCTCTGTCTCCCATCTGTTGCTGGTGGCACTCCTGCTGCGTTGGGCTCTGGCTGTGCTAATTCATCATCATTGTCCTCAAAATCTGTTAATTCCACTTCTGTACCTTTCTTTGTGGCAAGGTTGTGCAGCATTGCACAAGTTGCAATGATTTTGCAGCAGATGATGGGTGTGTACTGACGTGCGCCTCCGCTTTTGTGGAGGCAGCGGAACCTGCTTTTCAATAGTCCAAACGTGCGCTCCACAACGTTGCGTGTTGATTTGTGTGCCACATTGTATCGTCTCTCACTCAGGGTTGATGGGTTTAGGTAGGGAGTGAGGATAAATGACCGCACGGCATATGCACTATCGCCTAGGTGAGGATGAGAGTGCCATTAGTCACATACACCAATACACATTCATCTGCAGTAAGTATGAGTGAGTGTCACAGTGATTTACCTAGCAGGTATCCTTCTCCAAATTCTCCCGCAGCCAGGCGTGTGTAAATCCCACTGTTCTGGAAGATGTATGAGTCGTGGGTGCTCCCAGGAAACTTGGCCACGATGTCAGTGATGATGTTGGCAGCATCGCAGATTACCTGCACATTTATGGAGTGGGTGGACTTTCTGTTCCTGTAGATGTGCTCAGTGGCTGCTGGTGGGCAGATTGGAATGTGTGTGCCATCAATACAGCCTATGACATGCGGGAACTGTGCCATCTGGTAGAAGTCTGTCTTGGTTTTCAGCAGTTCCGCCTGTGTGTTTGGGAAGCTAATGTAGTGGTGCATTCTCTGCATCATGGCATCCAGGAACTTTCTGAAGAAACGGGACAGGCAACTCTGAGACACCCCGCCTACCGCAGCTATCACCCCCTGGTAACTGCCAGATGCGAGTAGATGTAGGCTACAGAGCACCTGCACATGTGGTGGTATGGTGTGCGCCCTTGGTGTTGGGTGCTCCAGGAGTGGGTGCAAGTCCCTTATCAAGTCCAGGATGGTGTGGGGGTGTAGCCTGTACCTTTCATGGATCTCAGCCTCAGTCTGTTGGAAGATTGTGATGCGCTGTCTGTAAATGCGCTCCTCCCTTCTCCAGATCCTCACTCCTGCTCCCTGTAGACGTAGCCGCCTTGCAATCACATAGAAAGCCGCCATAGTGATCACACTGTTGCATTTTGGGATTGCTTATATTCGCTGTAGATGATTACCACCTGCTTTCAGTCAGTGTTAATTACCGACTCTTAAATACCGAATTTCATGTAATTCGGTATTGCGAATTTACCTACATCTCTTTTTTCGTTTTACCGATTCTTATTTACCGATTCGGTAAATAAGGAATCGGTGATTTCCGAATGGGTAGATTTGAATTCGGTAATGATGAATCGGTATTTACCGATTCATAATTACCGATTCCTTCTTTTTGGCCTCCTACATCTCGATTGCTTAAATACCGGTCGGTAACGGGTGATTTACCGAATTTCGGCCGTTACCGACCGGTATTTAGCTACCTACATATGGCCCTTAGTCTCTTGTCTTGAAAATGAGTCAAAAAAGATATAAGTAGGCTGGGAACGGTTACCCTGCCCCCTAACTCCTGTGGCCAAAATAAAAAAATAGTTTTTTGTGTTTATTTTGCTCTGGTCCTCCCGTGTGATCGCAGCAAAAAAAGAAAATGGCAGCCACTATTTAAAAATGACCCTCTGGGTGGGCCAGAGCCCAGGAGTCGATATATAAAATTATTTGGAGAGGGGGGGGTGCATGGAGCCCCCCGCCCGAAACCAATTTCAACCTCAGGGACCCCATTCCCCTGGGCCCACAAACTTTTGCAAAGGGGGGGGGTCGTGTGCCCCCCTTTCTGAGCCTCATAACGTCCTAGGGACCCCATCCACCGGGGGCCAATATTTTAAAAGGGGGGCAGGACCACATGGTCCCTCCTCCCTGAGCCTTTGCAGGTCCCAGGGACCCCATCCCCAGAGGTTGAATTTAATTAAAAAGAGGAGGGTGCCATGTGCCCCCCTCCCCTATCTGGTATCAGCCCCAGGGAGCCTGGGGCATGATACTTAACAGTGTCCCTGGGAGTCTAGCCCCTGGACACTGTGGTTCTCTGCCTGGGAGAGTGCAGGGCATACCCTGCTAGAACTCTTCTGGGAAGGGAGCACAACTTTTCTCCCACCCGAAAGAAGCAGTAAAATAAAATGCTGTTCCAACCCCGGCAGGACCCAAAGAAATGTGCTTGGTGCTGGCTGGGGAGACAGGTGGGGCCGTGGGGGCCATGGGGCTCCCCCCTCAGCCCACAATTGGACAGTATGAAATCTTTTTTAAAAGTCCATCCGCCTCGAGGTGGGCTAGCCTGGGCCATGGGGTCCCTGCACCCCCTCCCCGCAGCCTCCAACAGGGCAGCATTATAAGTGCTCTTGCTGGGCACTGGGGCACCCACGTACAATTTAATAAAAGGACAGCTTCCGCCAAGCAAACCGGCTGAGGCCACAGGCACCACCAAGCATTTCTTTTACTGTTTTGCGTTCAACCCTCTTACTCTTAACTATTAGCCCAATTTCTTACAAGGAATGTGCAAAAACATTGTGAATATGGCTCAGGTTTTGTATGCCTTTTAAACAAGCCTGCTACCTTTCCCATGCTGTTTGTCTCAGCCACACATTTCTAAAATTAATTTATAATTAATTATAAATGATTACAACTTACCTTTTATTAATCCTTTTTTATTTTTATTATTAATACATTGTTTCCTTGTTGTTTTAATTTCAGATGCTACGTGAAAGATAAATGCTTGTGCCCTATTTCTGCTGTGAAAACAGTCCCTGTGAATATTTTTATAGATATACCATACCAGTTCTCAAATAACTACCATAGAATGAGGACAAACTATATAGTTTTGGCTGTATGGAACTATTGAATTGACACATGTCAAGCTGATCAGTTGTTCCTTGTTGTTATGCATGAATAAAAACATGAAACGAAATAATGAAAGATAAGAGGACCCACACATGAAGTTCTAGCCTTGTGTATCGTCTGCAGTAATATATTTAAAAATGTAGTGTACAACAAGAACAAAAATGTGAATGCTCATTAAAACCACTTTTCTGATATTTCTTTGTGAGGAAATTGGAGTGAACAGCACAAGGAGAATTTAAAATTAGAAACTTAGGGCCATATGTATCAATATAAATTGCGATCGCAAACGCTGAAATTCGCAGAATTTCAGCGTTTCTGATCGTAATTAGCAGTGTGCAATGTATCACACAAAAACCCACTCGCAAAATAAGGAATCGCAAATTGCGATTCCTTAAATGCAATGTAAAAAGCACAAAAAAATGCGATTTGGCCTTAATGAATCGCAAATTACCACCAACTTCAGGTTGGTGGTAATTTGCGATTTCTTCGAAAAATGCACTTTTTTGCATTTTTCAAAGTGCCATGTGGCGCACATACGTGTGCCACATGTGCACACCTGCACATTTCAGGGGTGCTACAGGGTGTCCCTTTGGAACCCTTGCACCCTTGAAATTGCGCGCGCAATTTGCGACTACCTATTGGGTACTCACAATTTGCGCACGCAATTGCCATTCATTCCTATGGGCCTCTTGGCCCATAGGAATGAATGGGAAGGGATTCCTTAATTGCAACTCGCAATTTGCGAGTCGCAATTATGGAATGTCAGGGAATCGCAAAATATTTGTGAATATTTATTTACATCTCGTTTTGCGATTCTCAAATAGCGATTCTCTAAAAATTGCTATTTGAGAATCGCAAAACCATTCTTTGATACATATGCCCCCTGGACTGTAATGACCACAGAGTTTAGAGATAGCCCAGTGAATTCTTCATCCTTCCTGCATCTGGTATAATCAGCAGCTCAAAGTCTGAAACCTAGCAAGGCAAACTCAGCCTTTTGTACATCTGAGATTGATACACTGAGTAACATTCACCTGTGAAATAGTAACATCTGTCATTTACAGTGCTCAGAGATGTAAAAAATTATCTAAAGAGTATTATGAAAATCAATCTATCACCATTATTTTTAGGTCTCGCGCCTAGCGTTGCAGTGCGTAGCACTGCTCGCGCAGCGCGAGACCTCTAGAAAGGGCTTCAGAAAGCTACCCACACGCTCGTGCGTGTGGTTTTGCTTTCCGAAGCCCACATTAGCTGTTGCGTGCGTTTTTAACAAAAATGACACGCAATTGGGCAAAGGTGGGCGCATGTCCCGCCTTTGCTCCTCCCATTCCCGTCGGTGGCCAGCACGCGCAGCAGCGCGCGTTCGCCTCGCTGCCACGCTCCCTCCCCCGCTCCTCTGTGGTGCGCGCGCACCACTGGTTTTTCTTGCACTAGTGGCAACGGCTTGAAGCGCATGTTCGTGAGTCAGCGGGTCTCAAGTATTCCTGCGGATTCAGCGACTTCAGTTTTGCCCCCAATCCTCCCCACCGCCACCCCGGAGATCCAGTCGTCAGTCGTTGTGAAACAATTGTGCCAGCAGCCGTGTTCACGAGGAGTGCGACGGGCAGCAGTTCGACCGTGAGGCGGGCCCTTTGTGCCTGGCTGCGCGCTCACTGCTGGCCGTGCCATGTAGGCATAGTCTCACCTGCTCTTGTGGCCAGATGAGACGGAGATCTGCAGCAGGGCAGAGGCAGACGCACTTTGTGAGATCACAGCGCTTCTCCGGCGAGGAATGGGGAGGCAACATCATCCAGCATTCCGGGGCACCGTCTTCCCTCCCGAGCCTTACCCCTGCCATCGAGCCTTTCTGCCCCCGCCGCATGAAGTAACGACCATTAACCCAATCAAATATGTTCCCGGACGTTCCTACACCCCCCTGCTCTCTGTGGGCCTTTCCCTCCCAGGATTGCTCCTCATCCCTTCTGCACGCACCACATATCTCTCGTAACCATCCATCACCTCTGAATGGGGCTTGAATCCCCGCTGTGCCATCCCTAGGTATCTGTGCCCCTGCTTTGCCCTGCCTACGCCAACCTATCACACTTTACAGCAACCCGCTCACCCCTAACCTCTGGAACCAACCTCACCGTGCCCAGACCGATCCCCTTGTATGCCCCACCAAGCTCTAAGCTTGTGGGCAGCACCGCAACTCTTGTTCTCCACCCCCTAACCCGGGTGCGCTCTTCCCCCCACAGACCTCCTGTAATCCTGTCCGCCCTCCAAGCCCAGCATGTCACTAATTACAATTTCCTAACCACCATTAAGCAGGCCCCAGAACCAACACTTCAGCCCCACCCTCATCACCCGTCATTAACATAATCTCCCGCACATCGCTCTACTCCTGCTGCCATAGGAGCTTCGAGCGCGGCAATGCAGTCTTCAATGCGCGCTGCTGCTGGGCCCGCAAGGTGTTACCTGGGAATCCTTCCCAGCAGCTGCTTGTCTTTGCTTCAGTTCTTCCTGACAGTGCAAGGGGTGCGTCTTAGACTAGCCAAATCTGAGAGCGAGGGCAAATTCACGGGTGAGTCCCTCAACGCGGGCCAGCTTTTTAACCAACCGCACTTTGATCACAGGAATTCACGAGCTGCGGTGTTGAAAGTAAAACTACATGTTCCACAATGCAATATTATGGTGGCTAACCCGCTTGATGTCGAGCTCACGTATCACACGGAGGTCCCTATGAGCTGTGATCACTTCTACTGGACGTGTCAAGCTCAGATTTTCCATTGAAAGCTTTTTTCTCTGCCCATGTTTAATCATCCTCAAGGGATCAGAGAGAATTTGAAATCCTATCTAGGGTTAAATCCCTTTCCTCTCGCCTCTTACCACCAAGGGAGGCAGGAGTGACCAAAATGGATAGTACCACCTTAAAGCGCCGCAGGGGGCAGTGCCTAAGGAAAAGGGACCGAAAGTTGTGTTCCAGAGTGTCTGATGTGGAGTTGCCTTTTACACTTGCGAGTTACATCATCACTGGACTTCACTTGGAAAGAAAGGGATGTTTTTACCCGGTAATTGAAGCTACAGGGATGGATACATGTGATTCTGCAGGTCACTGTTTTCCGCAGCATTATGGATACCACACTTGCCGCATAACACGTCACCTGTTGCTTAATTTGCAGGTTTCCACAAAAGGACATTTTGTTTCTAGCTCAAAGTGAACAAAATTTACTAAACAATTGTGCCGCACGTGGCGTCTCGCAGTGACAACTCTCTGCGAAGGTTTACTGGTCATGTTTTAGTTGCTGATTTCTGTAATCAAATGGTAAACTTGTACTAAAAACCTGAAACCTTTGCTGAGACAGAATTTGTGTTAAAATGTCAGGAGAGCACATTTAATACTGGCAAAAAATGTGGCACATTGTGCCTTCTGATGTGCCTTTCCTTCCCACATAATTTAGTGTATCCTGCTGAATTATTTGGTCCTCCTTTGCCTCATAATTTTACTGGCACTGACTGTATGGGGGCAGTGGGGACGGCACTGCCTCACTTTTGAGGAATGACCCAGGGGAGGGAGTGATCGTCACCGTGGGACTGATTACGTAAGCATTTGTGTGTACGTGTAGTAGTACCGTGGACAAGCTTTTACGCACTAATACCTGCCTTTGTGAATCACCCACAAAACAACCAACTCCTTTTATGTAAAAGTGTAAAGGGGCGTGTCCTTTCGATTTGTACTAAAAAAATATTCAAATTGTTTTGAAATGTTATGTTTTTGGGGGTTAATTCACAGAGGCAAGTAAGAATACATAGAATAGTACTATCTTGTACCACTTTACTACTGCAAAATACCTTTGTGAATAGGCCCCAGTGTGTCGCACAGGCTCCTGTTTATGGAAGAAAGAGCAGAGGCATCGCCGACTAAACAAGGGCGGCTTAATTCTGTTTGTCTGACAAGCAGCTCCATCGTTGTCATGCGATGTAATCAGTGCCTGTAGCGAGATATAGATATATATTTCCGATAACAAGGTCTCTAGGTCACATGTCCTTATGACCTCTGGTGTCACTGTGCTTCCGAACATACATGAATAGCGCAGTTAACCCAGCGCAGCAGAGGAGTAACTCAAAACGATGGCGCCCCCTGCAGATTGTGAACAGTGGCCCCTGACTCCCCCATATCTCACAGACATTCAATGGCCTTGGGTTGAATGGGGGCCTCTCGAAGGTTTGGGGACACGGGCTGCAGGGGCCTTCCTTACGCACCCGAGGCACAGGGATGTTTGCTAAATGTTGCCATTTTCACTTTCATGCACAAACATCTCCCTTTTATGTGCACAGTGATGTATCCTTTTATCACGTGCCTGCAGTTTAATTGGAAACACACACCAGGCTTCCATATTCCGGATTAAAAACAGTTGGGACAATTTTTATAGGAGTGTTTTGATGTTTGCAATTTGTCCCAAGTTTATTTGCTTATGGGCATTTTGTTTTCACAGCAATATTAATTTTCATTTACAGTAAAAGAGGGGTTGTGTGTGTAGTAAATGTATATGTTTTAAAGATTCACCTATGACTACGGCTTAAATCACCAAGAATAACTTTGATAATTGGGAAACCAATTGCGTAGCTCATCCTTGAGTTTGGAGTAGATTTCACGACTTTTGTGAAATTGACAAATAATCTTTGGACTCTCTCTGGATGTATACAACTGTTGTAAATGCGTGAGAGTAATTAAAATAGGCAAAATGTATTCACATGGAATTTCCACAGTGTAGAAACTTCTTCCTGAGCAAATGACGTAGGAATGCGCTTGTATGTGCACACATCTGTTTTTCTTTCTCCAAACAGGAATTGTTTTTTTTCTTTGGAGAAAACCCTTCCTTGAAATGACACAAAACTTGGACTGGGACCCTCCTATAATAAAAAAAAATACAAAATGCAAACCTCTCTACCTACAAAAAGGTGCTTCGTTCATGCATCTTCATCAATTGGTCTGTTGAGCTGTCATTCATGTTTTGCTTCCGCCCACGAGACGATTCAGAATGGGTCAGTGAGTCAGCTCACTTCAGCCATTGTCCTTCTTGAACTGTAAATGACGGCATTTTTCCACCTCACGTGTGCACTTCGGCCTAAAAAGAAGTGCACTTGAGTGCTGGGGCCAATACTTTACTTTGCCAATACTTTTCTCTTTACAATCTTTTTATTATTTTAGTCATCCTTCTGTGTTTAACCTATGTTTTCAGGGCACAGCATTTCAAAGGCAATTTTAACCTTTCTGTGCACCAATAATAATAATATTTTCCTGTGATGTGAATTAAAACTAAAAACGATTTCTATTCAATTAAGTATACCTACCATCTAGGAAGCATCTATAATGCCCCATTAAATTAATATCTGATGCTTGCAATATAAAATAATCATTACACTAGCTCACGAAGGCCATGCTTATTGGCTTTGCTATTGCTTGCTTGTAATTTGGTGTAAATCCGTTCACCATTTAACAAAAAAAATATTCTCCTAACAAAAAAGCAAGAAATGTATGGATACCTGACAGGTTGGCTGCCAAGTTAGATTTAAACCCAAGAACTAGCAATCTGATTGGTCTATAAGACCACATATAACATGACGCTGACTTTTGAGTCAGTAAAGGTTACTTGTAACTTGTGCACCCAAACTAAAAACAAGCATTTGCAATGCAATAGGTCTCGCATTATTAAAGTTTGAGCTATTGGCATTGCTAAATAATGCAACACCAGTAGCTCAAACTTTAATAATGCGAGAGTCATTGAGCTATTTTTATTGTAAAAGACATTGCCTTTTATTTATGTTTTGGTTTTTGAAACATAAATAGAAGCCATTGAGACCTCTAGAAAGGGCTTCAGAAAGCTACCCACACGCTCGTGCGTGTGGTTTTGCTTTCCGAAGCCCACATTGGCTGCAGCGTGTTTTTTTGTTGTAAAAGCGACACGCGATTGGGCAAAGGAGGGCGCATGTCCCGCCTTTGCTCCTCCCATTCCTGTCGGTGGCCAGCACGCGCAGCAGTGCGCGTTCGTCTCGCTGCCGCTGCCGCGCTCCCTCCCCCTCCGCTCCTCTGTGGTGCGCACCACAGGTTTAGATTCCCGCGTTCGGCTCCACAGGTTTCGATTCCATGCTTTTTCTTTCATGTGTTGTGCTTGACCAGTCAAATATTTTTAATACTAAACATTTGGCGGTTCTGTTTCGGCCAGAATCCCACCCTTTGCTTCAGACTCCATCTGCGTTAATGTACTTATGTTTTTTTATTTTTTTATTTTTTTAACTCCGACACAGGTGAAGTGAGGTCTTGTGGCTGTTGACTGTATATTTGTAGTGATGTTTAAAGGACAGCATTACAGCTAAACAATTTCATCTCGTAAATGAGTTTTCTTAAAACACGAAGAATGAGTAGAGATGCATTGGTTTAATGCCTTTCACATGTTTCGTGTTGTTTTTAAAGCCAATTTTGCCCTGTGTTGAAACCGTGATTCCTTTCCTTCCTCAGGATAGTGATTTTCCTCAGGCCGTGCAAGAGAACTAAGCCTGGTGATCTGCCCCCTTCCTCCCTGGTGATTCTCCTGTCCACCATAGATGCCAACACCACCCATTCTGGGTAACCATCAAATCTGCCTCGCCTGCCCGCTCCTGTCCTTTTCTAACCAAACTTAACTTCCCTTCCCTTTGTTCAAATCTCCCCTGCTCTCTCCCACCCCAACAGGACAGTCCCTCCAGACTGCATCTCCAATCACCAGTGCAGCTCTGGTCTCCCTTGCAGCACCTCTCCCCCAATCTTCCACCCACTCGAACCATTGGAAGGCCTGTGGGCTGGGGGGATGTTCAGGGTCTTGGAGTTTCTTCCAATGCAGCTACCGTTGTGGAGCTGCTCACACGATAGCTGGTGTCGCTGAAGCAAATTCACACCTCTTGTAAAAGATGAGGTTGTGAGGTAAACGCTCACTTTTGGTATCTGCGATTACCCTGTAGCTCTCAAGGTGGAATCTTGCAAGGTTTTGATCAAAGGTCTGTAAATCAAACAGCCTTCTGCTTTTTGCACAGGGGTGGATGTGCCTGTGAACTGTGCTCACAATTCTGCAGCTTCGGCAGTATCTGTGTGAGGAAGGGGGGTTTACATGTAATACCCATGGCATCTTTATTCTTTGCGTGAGAAGAGCTTGCACTGCTGCTGCCTGTTTTGTGTTTTGCCTGTTTTATCTAGGAGGTAGGGCTTTCGGTGGGTTGGGAGCCCTAGGGCAGGGCCCAAAGTATGTGCTGATAGGGCCACTGGTACATGGCCCCAACCATCGCCACCTCCTTGTACTTCGCCCGGGGAGTAAACTGTGAATTAAGGTAGGAGGAATAAGCCTTCTCTCTAACTGCTGTAGTTTGACCACGGTCGATTAACACCCTTTTTAAGGTCTGGCATTCGCCAAAAACTTTTGATTTTACTGAGAGTATATGTATGATGTACATATTTATATGGGCCGTCATCCAGTGCTCTGTTCTAGTGACGTTTACGTTTTTCTTCCACCCACTACAGCACGCAGAATGGGGTAATGGGTCAGCCCACTTCAGCACATCCACACACACAGTAGTGCCATTCAGTGCCAGACACTACTACTATGGCAATGTGTGTTTTTGAGCCCAAATAATAAGATTGCTATTACTGTTTTTTTCTGGGTTGGCTATGGATCAGCAGCTTCCCAAACTATAACATTTTACAAGAAACCATGGCAGAACAAGCATTAAAAAGCTGGTAACCAATGCACAACATGTTGGCTTTGCCAATGTCTGTTTAGGTCTGCCTTCACAGAGCAAGTTTCTGGATTACCTACTGTTATCAATTCTTTAGCATATATATCGAGTGAGCTCTGCCCTACAGGAGTATTACTCTCTCGTCTCTTCCAATCGACTTTCGGTGTATTATTCCACCTCCTATGGAGTGCTTGTGTTGCATTACATGTCTGACTTGTATCTAAAAATTACGATGAAAACTCAGTGAATTAAATGATTTATCTCATAGGTGTATTGTATACTGAAAGATATCTTATTTGTTCTTGTTTTCACTATGACAGACTTTTTAAAAATATTTTTGATAGGGCTAAAATATTAGCTGGAACTATTGGCTTTGTCAGTGCTTTTTAGGCTGAGCCTGGGCAGCACATGCGTTGCTCTGCGAGGCATGCTGTATTCAAGTAAGGACTTGAAGCTCTGCCCATATTTTTCATTGGCTTATGTCGTTGTCCACTGTAAACTGTGGCTGTTCATTGGTCAATAGGCTTAGTAGTCCCAACTTACCACAGCCTTGTTTCATTTTGTAACCTCCCACGGCGACACCCCCTGTTACCTGTGTTGTTACTTGGTAGACTTTAATTACAGCCTATGAGCACTATTTTCTCAAACAGCTCTCGCTTGACGCTTTTTTTTATTTTTAAAGCATGAACGTATTTGCAATGCAATAGGTCTCTAATTTGTGACAGTTTAAGCTACTGGCATTGTAAATGACAATGCCTTTTATTTATGTGTTTTAAAAGCAACACCTAAATAAAAGGCATTGTCATTTACAATGCCAATAGCTCAATTTCTCGTAAATGCGAGACCTATCGCATTGTGTGACATAGTTACAAGCCACATAATTACACTCTACTCAATGCAACATAAATACACTCCACATATTACCACTCAGTGCCACATAATTACACGCCACATAATAACACTCTACTCAATACAACATAAATACACTCCATATAATACCACTCAGTGCCACATAATTACACTCTACTCAATGCAACATAAATAGACTCAACATAATACCACTCAGTACCACATAATTACACGTCACATAATTACACTCTATTCAATGCAACATAAATACACTCCACATAATACCACTGTGGCACATAATTAGACGCCACATAATTCCACTCTACTCAATGCAACATAAATACACTCCACAAAATACCACTCAGTGCGACATAGTTTCACGCCACATAATTACACTCTACTAAATGCAACATAAATACACTCCACATACCACTCAGTACCACATAATTACACGCCACATAATTACTCTCTACTCAATGCAACATAAATACACTCCACATAATACCACTCAGTGCCACATCATTACACGCCACATAATTGTACTGTACTCAATGCAACATAAATACACGCCACATAAATGCACTCTATACCACATACCACCAATCAACATAAATGCACTCCACACCATGACACAATTTCACTAAGCATAATTTCACTCAACACTACAGCTCCAGGCCACACAATTCAACTCCACACATTTCCAATACACACCGCATAATTACACACCAAACAACATATTTCAACTCCACAATCCACAACGTACCTCCAATCCACACCATATAGTGTCACCACCTGAGCACCAAACATCATTCACCACCACCATTTTGCATCAGCGCACCACCTAAGCATCACGTCAATCTGGCCTTGGAATCTGGCATCTGTTGATTCTCCCCTAGTGTCCGTCCGCTGCTCGTGTTCTAATTAAATTACTGTTTTCCAACCTCCACTCCCCAGTTATTTATGTCACGCTCCCCCATAACAATTTTTTTTTTATAACAAACCAGCATGAGAACAGGCAGGAAGAAGTTGCCAGCAGTGCAAGTACAAAAAAACTAGAAGACATTTTTATGTTAAAATCTTTTTTAATCAGGTTTTTCAGTTGTATATAATGTCGTCTTCGTTTATATAAAGGTAACAAGAATGCTTAACACTTTTTATTATAACTTTTCAACATAATGCACAGCAGCCACAATGCTCTACAACATAGCCAAAAGTTCTGGCTAAACACATAATTTTAAAAGTCGCTGCTTGTTTGGTTTACTTTTGGCCAGTCACTCTCCAACAGAGCATTTTGGCACTCTGACACAAACTGCTCCCTCCATCCTCCCTTAGTAGGTAACGGACATTGCCATTTACAATGCCAATAGGTCTAACTTAAAAAAATGCGAGACCTATTGCATTTCCAATGCTTGTTTAATTGTGCACCTGCATTGTTAAACACTTTGAGCCAGATATATGAAGCCTTTTTGCATTTGCATAGGGCCAGATTCACAGATTCTAACTGTTTGTGACCGCAAAAAGGCATTTTATTATGTACTGAATCACAATTTGGGTGTGCGACCAAATACCGATTTGGGGTGTGCATTGGGCATTCAATCCAGCTACCAAATTGGATTGGTATATATTAATGTTTTGCAACAAATAAACGGCTGTAAACATTAATACTTTACCGTCTACTGAAAGGTAGTGGTAAAGCATTCGCTGTCTTGGGGACCCTTTCCTCTTTGTGAATATTGAATGTTGAATAAAATATTTTTAAGTGGTCCATGGTCATTGGTCCCATGGACCACTGTCTACTCCTATAAATGTTAGAAACATTTTTCATTTTCTTTAAATGCATTCTGTTTTCCTTTAAGGAAACGGGCTGCATTTCAAAGAAGAAAATTGCTTTAATTAAAAGCATTCTCAGACATAGTGGGCTGCTGACTGTATCAGGCTACCATCCCTGTGATGGCTGCGATTCCTAAAGTGTCACAATTTGCAACTTACCTCTTTAATGTTCATGATGTAGCTCGAATTGCGACCCACTAGGAATCGTATTTTGTGAACCGACCGCATAGTACATAGGTTTGTCAACAAAATATCACATTGATCGCAAAAATACTGGTCGCAAGTTGCGACCAGTGCTACATACATCTGGACCTTCGTGCACTTATTTCTGTTGAAGCTTTAACATTAGGATCTAGTTACACATGCTGACAATCACAATTGTTTACGCTGGTTATATTTAAAAATATGGGTACACTTGATACCAGTTAACAGAATGTCTGCAGGGTAGCTGTTGCTCACTAATGGACGCCACTTAACCAACACCAACTCAGAAAAAAGGGTTTGCTGCTTTGAGACTCCATCTTTCCTTAAAACACTATCTGTGAGGTTGGTGATATGCATAGGGTGACAGTAGTCTATTTTATAAGCATCCCTGGGAGTTGCATTATTAGCTAAATGCAAGGTTGTCTTTAAAGTGCACTCATCTTGTCAGTGCTGCCAACGAGGAAGTCATTTTTGCGATGGACTGGCCAGACCTAATTGCACCTATTTCAAAAGAGCACCAGCACAGTTGGTATGAGAAAAATAGTAAGGAGCATCATTTTGTAATACTAAATTTGCACAGGGTGCTTAATTGGGCGCAAATACGAAGCTTTGCACCTTCCACTATTTTGTCTGGCGAGAATGACGATTTAGAAACAACGGTGGAGCCAGTTAAAGATCATGTTGTCCCGTGTTTCTATGACTGCTGTTATATTCAAGGCATTATAAAGGTTTTGTGTTTAAATGTACATAATATGTTACTTAATCACACACCTTTCTGCTATTGTGTTACGACGATATCCATAATGTTTCATATATATTTTTATATTTTCCTCCCTTGACACTTTTCCTATACAATACTACAAGAAGGGAAAAGCACTTCCATTTCTCTGATAAATTATTATTTTATTGGTTTTCATAATACAATATAATTTGTTTCTTTAAAATAATTAAATGAGGTGCACAATGTATGAATTTACATTATTGGACTTCTTGCACTTCATACTTCACATTATCTTACGTGACAAAAGAGCTCCAAAAGATTTGTATTGGTTTCTTAAATAATTCATATACTTTTTGAAAACCCTTGATGCAAAACACATGAAGAGGCAGTCAAGCTCTAAGCCAAAGATCCCTGTAGACTTGGGAACTGCTTGGCACAATCGCAATTTAAATCATACCGGTCTGCGTTGTACAGAGAATTATGTCATTCCTGCTTGTCTTTCCTATTGTTATTCCACGCGTGTCCCTCATATCCTCAGCCCGGGTTAGTGTTGTTCCCTGGTGAGATAGTTGAAGAGGGCATGGGTTAATATTCTTTCAGTAGGTTGTTGATGCCTTTTTGACACATTGTGTATCGAAGTCTTACCGTTTTGCAGTAATAATTTGGAAACGTTGCAATAATGACTGTCACAAAATGATTGTTCTTCATCATTTAGCGCAGTCAAATAAGCCATAACCAATGAATGATGCAAATGAAAAAACACACGTGGAAATCAGACAGGTTAAACAACTAACCAGCCCCCTAATGTTAGGGTATCGATGTGGATAAGGACATTTATTCATAGGTATCCCAACTGTGGATGCAGAGACCAGCTGCGGCCTGTACAGATAAGAGCGGCGGGGTGGTGGGGCCGGGTTGGGGGAGGATTCGACAGATGACCACGAGGGAAAATTAAATAAATAATTAATTTTCCCTCCTCGTCCTCTGTCGAAATCCCCCCACCCGGCCCCACCGCTCTTACCTGTATGGGCCGCGGCAGGCAGGGACACCGTGTATCTGTAATGAAGAGGAAATTTGCATATCGTGGGGTAGAGTAGTGGTCACGGAGAAAGAAGAGAGGTCGCTCAGTAGGAAGGGGTATTCAAAGTTAGATAACTTAAGTACATAGTGCCAGCATTTCCTTTACAGAGCGTGATTAGAGTTTGTCCAAACTATCAACAATGGTAGTTCAAGTGGTCTTTCGTCCTCCTTTTTGGTCAAATTTAAAGGGAGCATGCCCAATTCCTAATCTAGACTCGAGCTCCCTTTTGCTTTTGTTGAATACCCTCCACTTCTGATCTTTAGTGGAGTTCTTTATTCCACTGTTCTGAAGTAAGTGGTTTCTTTGCTTTCCAGTTCTGCGCTACTAACCATTTTTCTATAATGAGCGCTAAATATATAAACCTGTTTTCAAAAGTACTTTTTTCGGATGAGGTGACAGACCTAGCAAGAAGGTCTTGGGGAATCTTCTAAGCCTATGCCTGTTATTGTATGGTATTGTTTGTGTGACTAGGTTCAAGAGGATGTATAATTGTGCGCATGTCCAGAACAAGTGAGTCTGATTAGTTTCATCATCCGCATCGTTCCAGGATGGTAGAGATTATTTTATGTAAAAATTGGGGAGTGTGATTTGTAAAACCAGTTATGTTGTTTTGAGTTAATTGAAATCTTGCGTGTCTTGAGACCAGTTTTGGGTGGCCAAGAGCTGCATTTATTCCCTATGTGATATGTCATTGCTTAAATCAGTTGCTTAGGTCACCCTTAAGGAATGAAAGTTAGGTTCAGCCATCTTAGTTAACTCTGTGTATAGTCGTGCAACATCTGGAAAGAAAAAAACATTTTTAGCAGTGTCTCTGAGACCACATGAAGGGGGCGGAGGCTGTTGCTGCCATATCTTCCTTATGACAAGTCTTAAAGGTTAGAAACTGAACATTTGGGATCAGTAATTCTTGTTGTAGTGCCTGGAATATGTGGAACTCAGTAGTTTCATATAAGTCCTTAACATTAACAACGCCCACCTCAGTCCAGGAATACATGTCAGTATGCAACATTGTTTTCTGTAATTCAGGTAAGCACTGTAAGGGCAATGCTACTTTGGTGTTGGACTTTCGAAGTACACCAGTCCAACATTGGTTGGCCGCCTCCAGAAGTGGACTGGAAATGAATGTTCTGGTCTGAGCATTCAAAATTGTAGCTAAGGGAGAACCTTTCCTTACTACATCTTGTATGAACTTAGCTTCTGCAGAAGGAGGGTCAGCAGTCCAGTCAGCCACCCATTGAAGCTGAGTTGTCAATTATTAATTCTCCAGATTGGGTATCACTAACCCTAATCCTAACTCTAACCATCTAATTTTGGGCATTGGATCTTTGTCAGAGCCACTTTGAGGGTGCTTCCCCCATTTGAGCATTCGTAAAACTGTGTCGGAATCATTAGAAAAAAATGTCCTTACGGTGCACTGGTATTGTTGCAAGAAGTATAAAAAACTGTAACAGCAGTATTTAAGCAATGGAGATTGGGTCTGTCACTGAAAGGGGCAACTTGTTACATATGCCCACGAAGAACCTAGTAATTGAGATGGTCTGAGGTAAATTAACATCTATTAAATCCAGTTTCTGACAGAAGACCCTAACTCTTAAATATTCATATTCCCAATTAAATACTAGCTTGGGGGAGCTGTTCGATGCCCAACTCAGCTACAGACTTCAGTGGGAAAATACAGGCTTTTGCTTTGTTTATGTGTAGTCCAGAGACACCACCAAATCCCTCCACTACCTGTAACATAATAACTGATTCATCACATGCCAAAAGTATAACACTATTTCATCTGCATACAGGGAGATAGTGTGAGCCGCACTCCTTAAAGATGCATTGTATTCTGGGGCTGTAGTTAGAAATGTCATTGCCTGTGGTGCCATGGCTAGTGAGAAGGGTATTGGAGAGAGTGGGCAACCTTGACATGTTCGCCTCCTAATGTGAGTCAGTGTGGATATTACCCACCCCATTCTGACTCATGCTGTGGGGTTAGTCTGTAATTTGTTCTATGACATTTTCTCTGGACAAAATAGCACTAGGTGTGTTGTCTGAGGTGAAAGAGTATTATAACCCAGGCAGGTTGACCAATGTCAAACCCAACCCTGATTAAGATGCAGCTTTGGCAGAACCCTAAAAGGCAGTACTCATCTGCAATTCAGTTGGAGTGTGACAGCTTCTTTTATGGCGGCCCTTCCTGTATGTATTCCTGGTACAAGAGGGAGAGGGGGTCGCTGTCTTTGTTTTGGTCCAAGAGAAGAAGGGCAAACAGAAGCATAAAAATAAGGGCAGAGCATGGACAGAGCTCAGAGGTAAATATTAAAAGCTATAGGGTGTCTCATGCCCCCATGTCCCCCTTTGCTAGCCTCAGTCACAGGGCCCCAATTTGGCACTTTTAAGGCTCAAGGCCAGTTCCAACATGTCAGCTCAGGCCTCATCCCTGGTTCCTCAAGACACGTCACCCCAGTAGGCCATGAAGCCTCTTCCTAAACGGAAACTGCCCAGAGCCAGTGAATAGGATTTGGAGGGACATAACCTACTCCTGCTGAAGGCTCCGTTAGCATCAACTTCCCAGTGATGAAATCCTGTGGTGTTGTGAGGATAAGTCCTGGTAACCACATCAGTGGTTCAACAAAAGCCAGCCAAGCTCTTTATCAGAGTCAGGCCACCCTTCGGCCACCTGTGCTTTTTTCAAATGTTCCAGTGGGTCTCCAAGCAGTTTTCAACTCCCACACCAATGTGAATAAGGGGGAGGGATTGGGACAACCCAAAACCCGCAGAGAGGCCACACCGGTCAGTAATCTTCAGTAGCACAGCACCCTGGCACCACAATCCAGACCAACAGGCCCAAGGGAACTGGATTGGGAATTATGCCAGAACCATGCTGATCTCTGTCTAGGGTCAGTGTGCCATGCCCTGCCATAGTCAGGCAGTGTGAATCTTTGATACAAGTACCTCTTAACCGGTTTAACCGGATCAGAGGCTGGCCCCGTTACTCGCGCCGACCACTCGCGCCGACCACTACGCTGCTGACAAGTTAAAGCCAGTATTAGTAAACCTTTTTAAAGCACTTGGTAACAAATTGCTAATTTTGCACGCATTTAAAAAAAAACAAGTTTTAAACATTGCTCTTTTGCGCGCATTTTAAGAAACAAGTTTTACCGGCATGTAGTTAGAGTGTGCAGACTCTTTGTTTAGCCCTGTTTCACACCCGCCTTCCTAAGAGCCTCCTTCCGGTCCATCGCAGCTTGTGCTGTTTGTGTGGAGAAGGTTTTGGCTATACTTCCGCTTTCAGCAGGGTTAGAGCGCTAGTTGCCGCCTTCTCACGGTCATAAGACCGATGCTGCGACGGACGCGCAGCTGTTCAGAGGCTGGTCCCGTTACTCGCGCCGACCACTCGTGCCGACCACTCGCGCCGACCACTACGCGCCGACCACTACGCGCCGACCACTACGCTGCTGACAGTTAAAGCCAGTATTAGTAAACCTTTTTAAAGCACTTGGTAACAAATTGCTAATTTTGCACGCATTTTAAAAAAAACAAGTTTTAAACATTGCTCTTTTGCACACATTTTAAGAAACAAGTTTTACCGGCATGTAGTTAGAGTGTGCAGACTCTTTGTTTAGCCCTGTTTCACGCCCACCTTCCTAAGAGCCGCCTTCCGATCCATCGCAGCTTGTGCTGTTTGTGTGGAGAAGGTTTTGGCTATACTTCCGCTTTCAGCAGGGTTAGCGCGCTAGTTGCCGCCTTCTCACGGTCATAAGACCGATGCTGCAACGGACGCGCGCAGCGGGAGTCCCTAAGGCAAGCCCGTCTGCGCCCGATCGGGACCAGGGGCCAGGAACCCTGGTCCCCAAACAGAACCGCTGAGATATTCGGCGCACCAACTCCATGAATTAAATGGAGGTCACAATATCAAATGTCACCACTGTATCAGCTTAACATCCAGCCCCAGAACATGCCCGAACTGCAACTTTAATTTAAGTGAGCCCACACAGAGACCTATCAGCAATCCGACCCCTACAGAGATCAAAATGCTTCTTCTGAACTGTAGGTCGTTGCCGAAACACGTTGCGGAAATCAACATTCTACTTAGGGAGGAACAGCCGGATGTTCTGTTCCTGACAGAAACCTGGCTGCACAAAGATGCAGAGCCTGATATAGTACAAGCCCTACCCCCAGGTTATCATATTCTCAAGAAAGACAGGGGAGTACGGAAGGGGGGAGGGGTTGCAATTATTGTTAAGGAACATGTAAAGGAACGTATTGAGCCAGACATTGTGAAGGACTGTGAGAGTATGAGATTTGTACTCACTTTCGCACCCACCTGCTCATTAACGGGAATTCTGATATATCGCCCCCGGGCCCATGCGGGACGTTTATCGAATCCTTGACTGATACAGTGGCAACGCTGGCAAGTACGGTTGCGAACTTCACTATACTGGGTGATCTAAATCTGCACATTGAAGATCCCAATAAATCGGGGGCTCTGAGTCTTACTCAAAATTTACAAGTGTTGCAGCTCGCCCAAAAAATTGCAGGCCCAACACATGACAAAGGTCATACTTTAGATCAAGTATTCTCTAATATGGAGAGGTTAGAGGTAGGCAATCCCTCCCCAGTCCCCTGGTCGGATCACTTTTTAATTCCGATTTGTTGGAAACCTCCTACACTAACTATTAACAGTTATCCCCAGAAAAGCTGGGACAGACCATGGGCAAAACTTGATCCAGAAGTTTGGGCACCCACACTTGCGAACCTACCCATCTTAGGGGACCCGGACCCTAGTAGAGCTTCGGATAATTTTAACGAATGGATCACATTATCCTTGGACTCCATCATTCCATATAAATGGAGTAAAAAAAGGCCCAAAGAAAAGCGTTCGGTCTGGTATACCCCCAAAGTACGGGAACTTAAACAGAAATGCAAAAAACTGGAGAGGTCATGGCGAAAAGATTATAGTGCAGAGAAAAAACAGAAATACAGAGAAGCAATTACAGTTTATCAGGCTGAAACTAGAAGAGCACAAGCGCTATTCTACGAGGAGAAAATTAATGGATAAGCCAACGCACCTAGGGAAATTGCGAGAATTGCAAAACAACTGACCAACAGCCCTCAGCCTGAGCCGCCCGTTGAGTCGGCCCCACAGCGATGTGCGGAATTAGCAGAATTTTTTAATAAAAAAATTCTGGATATATACAACATGTTCCCACCAACCCATGGCTCAGTTAATTTAGACACTGAACCAGAGAAGGGGGTTGGAGGCCCAGCAATTTTCGAAGAGTTTCCCATCCAAGATCTAGATACGCTATCCCAATTTTTTACCAAAATAAAATCAGGTTCACCTTGTGATGTTGCCCCGGTACATGTGATGCATAAAGTAAAGGAGACCATATTACCGGTTTTATTGGAAGTACTAAATGCATCCATTATGACCTCTGAAGTGCCCAAGACATGGGAACATGCCATGGTGAGGGCACTGTTAAAAAAAAACCAACCTTAATCCAGAAGTATGGAGCAACTACCGACCAGTCTCACTTCTGCCCTTCATCAGCAAAATTGTGGAAAAACACATAAATAAGTGTCTAATTAATCACTTGGAAAAGCACACGATGCTACACGCATCGCAGACTGGTTTTCGATCTAACCATGGCACAGAAACTGCCTTGCTAACAGTGATGGAGGAAGCAAGGAAAGTCTTCGATCAAGGATGATCAGTGGCGATCATCTTGCTTGATTTGAGCGCCGCGTTTGATACTGTTAATTACAAAATCCTCCTCGAGAGACTCAGAGAAGTGGGCGTATCAGGCAAAGCTCTCACTTGGATCAAATCCTTTCTAACAGATCGCTCGTACCAGGTTTTTGAAGGTAACTGTACCTCGAGGAAGGTCCCGTTAATGTGTGGAGTGCCGCAGGGGTCCTCATTGAGCCCTACGCTCTTCAACGTGTACCTACGACCCCTGGCGGAGATAGTCCTCCCATTCGGGGTCCAGATAGTGACCTATGCGGATGACACCCAGCTAGTGGTGGCACTTAACCACCCAAAAGAGGTGTCATTCAACATAGAAACCTGCCTGGAAAAGGTGGCCACATGGATGGACCAGTCATATCTCAAACTCAACGGAGATAAGACAGAGATTATGATCCTAGGTAGTCACTCCACAGCTCTCCTTCTGTGAACTGGCCAGAATGTTTAGGACCCCCTCCCAAACCAACGGAAAGGATTAAAAGCCTGGGAATATGGCTAGATAGCTCGTTAAAACTAGATTACCAAGCATTACAAGTAGCAGCTACCTGCTTTGGCATCATAAGACAACTGAGGAAAATTCTGCCACTGCTGCCATCAACTTCACGCAGGACTATGGTTCAGGCACTGATACTGCCCCGACTGGATTATTGTAACTCCCTGTATCTGGGCACCCCGAAGGCCACCACTAGGAAACTGCAGGTGGTGCAGAATTGTGCAGCCAGGCTGCTACATAATACCCCAAAAAGACAGTCGGCCAAACCAGCACTAAAAGCCCTACATTGGCTTCCCATCAAAGAACGTATTATGTTTAAATCACTGTGCATAGCACATAAAACCTTATGGGACACGGGCCCAAAAATTAACTGCATGCTGATGTCTTTATACCAGCCTTCGCGTGACCTAAGATTGGCCAAACCTTTTAAGGCGGTTGTACCCAAAGTCCGGAGGGTACGTGCGGGTGGGCGCATGTTCTCTTATAATGCGACAACCTTATGGAACAAACTCCCGCTCCACCTACGCTCTCTGACACACCATCTCACAATCAGAAAGCAATTAAAAACCTGGCTCTGCCAGAATATGGCATAAACTGTTCTCGATTAGTGGCCACAGCCAGCGCTGGGATGCCTGAGGGTAGCCATGCACTATATTAAGTGTATATTAATAATAATAATAATAACTAAGAGGATTATGGAGTATTATAATAGGTGGTATTGGAACTCATAGTTTTTAGCTCCTGTTGGCCATCTTGCCAAGCTTTGCCCTAGATGTTTGATGCTTAGTTGTCTGTTTCTTTCTAATCCAAACCTGTCTGTGCCTCCTTGAATTTCCTGTAGGCTCCTGTTGTGGATTGTTTTGAAAGAAATTGGTTCAAATGTAATTGTTGTAACACAAGTATGATTGGAGGTTAGAAGAATGAAGATGAGAAAAAGAACATGAAGTAAGGCAGGGTATTAACCTTATATTTTTTGAGGATCCTGTGATAATCCAGTTACTGGGAGTATGTAAAGAGCAAATTTGTAAACCTACAGTTCTATGTTGAAGCAGCCATCAGTAGTTCTGGAGAATGCATCGACCAGTCTTAGCAATCCCCAGCACACGTTTTAATTTAGAAGAGAAAAATGACAGAAGTAGCAATTGTAGGTCAAAACGAATATACAACAGCAAACACAATAGGTTCTTTGTTTCTTTATTTCTTTTCATCTGGTTCCTTATAAACAGATCTTAGCCAGCCAACACATGTTTTGTCGCCACAGTTGGTATACACACGTGACTTTTTCAAGGCTAAGTGGAAATACAGAATCGAGTCACTTTCGAAATCATGTTTGTTACCAAACATTACAATACATTTCTACAATACCTCCACTGTGTCTCCTTTTCATGGTGCCGATTAGTTACTACACATAAATTTTGAACATGCACCATGTGACCAACATCTGGTCTTTAAAACACCACAAAAGTGAGTACGAACCCAAGAAAGTCTGATGGTCAGATAACCGTAAAAGACACCACACGTCTTACACAAGATGTGCTATGTGCAAGAATATATCTTTATATGAGCCTATCTCACCATTATTCCTCATTTCCAGTGCACACTGTTAAGAGCAAAAAAAAAAAAACGCAAAAAAGAATTTTCACCAACCTCACCCAATGTCTTTAGTTTGAAATATCTATGGTAAATAATGAAAACAACACACAAGACAGGAAAAAGTAGATCAATAGAAAGGCCACTATACCTCAACAATACAGACTCATTCCCAAGTTATTCCAATACATCAATAGTTATCAACCTACTTCATGTGTGGTGATAATTCCAACCCACACGGTCCTCCGGCGTAGGAAAAAGTTATTGCGGTAAATCTTAATCGCTTCGTCTCTTGATCATCAATTATTATGGTTCGGTCCACTGTAATAAGAGAAATTTCATGCCTCAAACAGTGCCTGTATTGGGTCACTTTGGCTATTTATAGACACAGCTGTTGGTTTAGCTGGTCGTATCTTAGTTTAAAAATGTACGTGCTATATAGCGGTTCTCTTAACCATTGACTCCGACTCAGGAGCCAGACAAGTCACAAATCTACAAAACTGAACAACCCGGTAAGTCTAGTGTCTGTCATCTTTTTAGGTCTCGCCTAGCGTTGCAGCGTGAATGCGCTGCCATCGCTTTGCGAGGCATGCAGTATACACTGTAGTGTGGAAGCTTCGTGGAAGCTCCGCCCACTCTCCGGCCCATCTTCTTCATTGGCTTAGGTTATAAATGCTGCCTTCCGATTGGTTTTAAGCTTGTTAGTCCCTTTCCATAACAGCCATGTCAGTCATTTGTGTCCTTCCACGGCTACTGGCCCCTTCACAGCACAGACTACTTTCTTCCCGTGCCCCCCTCCCGCAGTCCGATGCCTTCTCGCCGCCCCCCCTCGTGCCTCGTCGCCCGCACACATTGCCATTTGCAATGCAATAGGTCTCGCGTAAATGCGAGTCCTGTTGCATTGCCAATGCTTGTTTGACTTTGAATAGCCCACACAGGCACGTCACCGAACTCACTCCACAAATTACAGTCTTATTAGGAGGAGCCTGCCCCTGTCCACTTAAGCTTCACTGCCTCCTGTTGCCATTCACCGCTCGTCTGCGAGGCGGCGCTGGGATCCTCGCGGAATTGTAATCGGGTTCCGAGCTCCGGGGGTTGGAGATGTTCTTTGTGGCAATTTCGCCCACACCGAGGGGGGCCAGTGGCAAGCTGGGCTCGGCAGCCTCCAGCGCTCGTTTCTTGATCCGGTAGACAGCTCCGGCTATCAGGAAATAACTCTGCAAGTGAAAATGCGCACCCTGGAGGCCAAAGGGGCAAACACTGGCAAGGTCTGCTCAGCCTTTCACCCTTTGTAAGATCGATAACAAACGTCCCATCAAACTGAGAAATCACTACCAATTACAATTGACAGTGCTATGACGTGACAGCTGCAGTTTCAAGCGCTATATCAGAACACAAACTCTCGTTCTCAGTTTAAAATCCACACCTCGAAAAAAAGGCTTTTTATTCAGAGAACACTATTTTGGAAGTCTGAGGACAACAATGTCTATTTAGCCGACTTTCAGCGCATTATTCATTTAATTCTTCAGTGCACGGCGCTGCTTGCAGCTGCTCCTGTCTTCGGTGAGTGTTCATACGGCCCACCATGCTGCTGCCAGTCCACTTAATCTCCCTGAGCCGTCCCCCCGACCCCTAACACCACCTCCCGTCCATCGCAGCTCATTTGCAGTGTCTTCTGTGATCGCTGCACCTCCCCGCTTTTAGGGTGGGGTTCCAAGCTGCTCATTTTATGTGTTTGTAACATGACAATTATCTACAATTTCCTTTTTAATTACATGTTACGCAACGCTCTAAATAGTTAAGACGTGATGTTTGAGAAGCTAACATTCACTTGTATTGTAAGTCAAAAGACAATATTTTGCTGTATTTGCACAATGAGCACATTTATGCTGCTTCCCGTTATATTTAGTAATCAACGAGGATGAGGCGCCATCAATGAATGCATTGCCCTCCATCAGATCTAGAGCCCAGGAGTATAGAAATATAAAAGGACTCGTCTCACATTGCTGGGTTAATAATAATCTTGATTAAACCGGCAGCTCCAAATATTAAGCAATAGTGTTTTTTTATGCAAATGCTTCTGATACCTTAATGCCTTTGTTTTATGTGGATTATGGTAGACGGGATGAAAATGAATCAAGTAACTTCGATTTTTCAATAAAATACTGATTTGGAAAACATGTTTTCACTGAAACCGAAAATATTGTTGTCTTTTTTTTCGTGTTTGAAATGTGATACCAAGCCATAATCATCTCGTAACTTGAGTTGGACTAATGTGGAAATACTTTTCTCCCACAATATGGCACCACCCACTTCTGTGAGGTTGTATAACTCACGACTGCTCTGCTCACAAAAAAGTCCCCTTTCTATGTCCATGACTCAGTATCCCATTTGGCTGCTTCAGACACACAGGACACAGTTGAACACAGTCTTTTTAGGTCTCGCCTACGCAGTGCGCATGCGCTGCATAGGAAAAAAGACCTTTTGCCATCGCTTCGGCTTTTCAGCCAAAAACGTGCACGCGTTCCATTGCCTTCAATGGCAACGCGTGCACGTTTGGCGATTCACTTGCGGGAGTGAGCGGCGCCATTTGGTAGCAATTATCGCTCCTGGCGCTGCTCGCTCCCGCAAGTGAAACGCTTTCACTTTTTTTTTCTTTTTGCGCGCGCGCACACAACTCGCGGCCGCTCGTCTTGCTTGTTGCGCGGCCAATGCTTGTTTTCTTTTGCTTGAATCCAGGTTCCCATCGTCTCCGATCTTCTCCTCCTCTGTCACTTCCTCTGCTCCATTTCTGCTCGTAACTCCTTCTCTTTCCAGCCAAGAAGAGTCCTCCCCAGTTTGTCCGTCTTTCTCTCTTTTTTCCCACCTCCCTTCCTCCAGCTACCGATCTATTTGTCCTTTTATTTTCAGGTCACCTGAACGTGGTATGAACGGCATTGAGGGGCTGCGTCCCTTCCTGTCAGAAGAGCTTCTTTTACTTTCCCTCTGTCGTTCCTCACAATATGAAGAATAAAAACACATCAATATCAATTCTTCACCTCCCAGTTGACAGTCGGCACTTCACTGTAAGCAGGCGGGGCACACAGGTCATCGAAAGAAGGGTTTGTGGGTGACACCGGAGGTGAAGGCTGGGGCCAAAGGCATGTCCTGGGCTAATGAGGGATAAGAGGCAGTGAGCAGCACTGGGGCCATAGAGATATATTTCAGTGGGTCACGGAAGATGGCTATGTGACTCAAATTACTGCAAACATCTGTTTTTCTCTGTAAGTCCCAAATTTAAAAAGTAAAGACACAGTGAAAGTAGCACTGTCTAGTGGTCGGGCTTGGAAGCCATGACACACAAAGAGAGAGGCAGCATCTGCTTTTACCAGCAGCTCTCTGCAGCCAGGAAGAGCTGTGGCACTTTCTATCATCTATAATTTTTCAACCCAAGACACGTCCTCAAGGAAATAAATGCAGTTCAGTGTCTTCAAGGGAGGCTGGCACCCATCACCCCTGCCTCCCAACCTGTATTCCTGCATTTCACTCTGTATTCCAGCTTCGTACCATGCGTGCCGCCATCCTACCCCTGGACGAGATCCCCTTCTGCACCATACACTACCCCTCTGTGTCCCCTGCACTGCAGTTTGCACTGCACTCTGTGCTCCACTTTTGCACCCTGCGTTCTCAGCTCTCCATCCCCACGTACTGCTCTGTCCCTCCCTTCATCCTGATTTCCTCTTCTTTGCACTGTGCACTTCCCCTCACTGAACCTGGTATTCGCGAAGCACACTGTATGTCCTTTCGCACCCCTTTTTGCCCCTCTTTGCACCATTCATTCCCCTCCCCACACACTGTGATCCCTCTCTTTATAGCCTGATTACCTCTTTTACACGGCACTGCCATTGTTCACATGCTGCCCTCCTGCTTTGCCACATGGCGCCCTCTTCTTACCCTGCACTCCCACCCTTGTAACCTATGCTCCCCTTGAACCCTTCACTCTCTCCCTTCTGATAGTGTGAACAGCCGTGCATACTTCCTTAACCTAAGAAACAGTTACAGGAAAAACTCTGGACATTCACAGCATGTACAGAGGAGGTGCAAGATTCCTTGTGTGGGGAAATATCTATCCACCCATGCGCTACCTCTTCTGTATACTGCTCTTTTCCAACAACTTTTTAATATACAAAAAACAAAATGCTTGGCAGCTTCCTTTCTCTGCATTCTAGTACTTGTAGCTGTGTTTCTTTCCTCTATAGTTACTGTGACACACTCAGCCCTTTCCACACTAGCCAGAGGCTGAGACCTGTTCCCTGCAGGGCTGACACTTCCTGGGCGCAGGTGACTGGGTTGTACGTGTGACAACAGAACAACAAGCATTGGCATAGCCAATAGGTCTCGCTTTTGGGACCTTATAAGTATTTGGTTATGCAGCACAATATCCTTGGTGCAACAACATCAACTGTTGCATGGGTAAACACTTATAAGGTCCCAAAAGCGAGACCTATTGGCTATGCCAATGCTTGTTTTTCTGGTCAGTATCTACCTCGTCTTTTAGCCTCTGACCCCCTCCCTCTCCCATCTGTACTTCCTCTCGGAAAGCTTCAGTGGTGCTCTCATTCTGAAGCAGCCGTGTGGATCTTCTAACTCCTGTAGTCCAGGGTCCAGTCTTCCAGCCTCCCATATACAGCCTCAGTCTGATATTGCTTAAAATAATGCCTAGAATACCCCACATGAAACCTCATTTCTATCATTGCACCATCTTACAAGCAGCATCTTGCGCATCTTCCCCTCGCTGGAGCCATGCGGGATGAAAGGCTGAATGCTCATCTTCTGATTAGGGTGCAGGTGCGCCCACTGGGGACGGGATGGAAGCCTTTTCACTTTATCTGGAAGTGAGAGGAACAAAGAGGCTAATTGCCTCTTCTGCGCTGCCTCATTCTTCAATTAGCACTTAATACGCCTTGCGCAAGAGCGACAATTGACTCCTGAAGAAAAGGCCTCAAAGTTATCACAAGCTGCCATGTTGCGCTCTCACAATGGCAGCACAATAGTCATTGACTCGACTGTTCTGCACTGCTCCCTACTCGCTGCACCTGAAGCTAAAGACTATGTGCCCTTTGTAAGGAAAATTATTTTTGCAGGTATTTAGATGGGTTACCCCGGTGTCACATTTCCATATTTTGTTTGAGAAGTAGTGTGAAATGTTTCTTGTCAACTGTTTGATTAAGGAGATTTTAATAACAATGAGAATGCAAGCAGCACAGGTAACAACAGTACAGAGTCAATACATCTAGCGTGTCACTACAGTTCCATTTAAAGTTATGTCATGTGTTATGTTATGTTACTGATTATTTGAATAGGTCTGCGCTCGCTTATTGTTTCGCCTCTAGGTATTTATAAAATTTAACAAACTAAGGAGTGCCATGACTGTCACAAATGCTTTTTATGATTTAAAAGCAGGTTTTGGGCCTCAGGGGTTAAAGCAGTGGATATTGCTTCACTAACAATCCTTCTGTGTGTTGATAAATGTGTACTCTCTCCGTGTGAATAATTATTTTCCTTCGTTGTCACGTCCATAAAGGTTGTTAGCTGTTTGCCCCAATGTCCAATCGATCAGATCTACTTCAGCTGTGATGAAACTGTATGCGAAGGACCTCTGTCCTTTCTTTGAGGGGGAGGAGGGTAGTTTCAATACCTTAGACGACTTGGAAAGGATCCTATGAAGAGTCTACGTTCAATTCATCTGGCCATTCGAGAGGATTTGCTACGATCAGAAAGGTCTCTCACGCTTAGGAATTCTGGTTTGCGTTTTCGGTCCGTCGAGGCATAGGTAGTCATCTGTCTTTCAGGCCACTTGAAATGATCTTGCAGTGTTCCCTTCCTTTTTATTGGTGCATTTTTGTAGACACTGTCTGTTAGAAATGCTGTATTCAGTCTATGGCTGCATGGATAAATACTTATAAGGTCCCAAAGACGAGACCGATTGCATTGTAAATGCTTGTTTTATTAGCAGTTTAGGTGCTATGCTGCTGTTCGCTTAACCAATAGCTCAGACTCAGGAGACAGACAAGCCCCAGTTACACAGTACTGAGCACCCCAGTGTAAAATGCCTATTATTGAATAGTTGGCGCTCTCGTCTCCATACGCTGTAAGTATTTTGAAACAATTCAAACCGCAACAACTCCACCTATATTTTTGGCCAAAATGCGCAATCCAATAACCTGCCCCTATATCTTAAAAGATTCTATTCAAAGTCATACAACTCCCTCCTCCTCCTTACCGTGTTCCTTCACTCTGAATCGTCCTATGCCAAACACCGGTCCCTCGAGTGCGAGGCAGAGTGCTCCAGTTCCGGCATTCAAGTACTAACGTCATCGGTCACGTGCGCGGAAACACCTACGGCGGGCTCTCCCTACGTGTATTGCCGGGCGCCATCTTTGAGTGTATTACTCAAGTGGAATCCATAAATTACTAGTACTAAATCCGTGCCATCTTCTCATTAATTCAATGCATCTTACATTCATGCATATATTGATAATAGCGTCTCGATGGCTCCAACTTATTTTTTCACAACGTGACTTCATCAACTGATCCTAGAATACTAGCATCCGCTCGCCCTTACATAAAGCCAATAAAATTATGTAAATTTTCAATCCATACACTACAAAAGTCGGATCCGTACCACAATCTTATTTTTCCAAAGCACCATATATTGTAACATGTATCAATATACGCGACGTCACGGTTCCAATTGTTGATTCCGTAGTCGGGACTTCATCACCCAATCCAAGTGTAAATTAAATTGTTTGTCTTAACAAAAAAGCCATATGTGTAGCCCAGTAATTGCCCAAATTACCACCTAAGTGGGCGTATTCTCAGCCTGTCAAAAGTTCTATTTACATGGTATGTTTAAACATATTTAGCTCATTGCAAGATGATGCGGGGGTCATCTCTATTATAGCTACATTCCTATAGATATGGCTTTTTTGGTAAGACAAGCAATTTAATTTACACTTGGATTGGGTGATGAAGTCCCGACTACGGAATCAACAATTGGAACCGTGACGTCGCGTATATTGATACATGTTACAAAATATGGTGCTTTGGAAAAATAAGATTGTGGTACGGATCCGACTTTTGTAGTGTCTGGATTGAAAATGTACCTTATGTTATTGGCTTTATGTAAGGGCGAGCGGATGCTAGTATTCTAGGATCAGTTGATGAAGTTATGTTGTGAAAAAATAAGTTGGAGCCATCGAGTCGCTATTATCAATATATGCATGAATGTAAGATGCATTGAATTAATGAGAAGATGGCACGGATTTAGTACTAGTAATATATGGATTCCACTTGAGTAATACACTCAAAGATGGCGCCCGGCAATACACGTAGGGAGAGCCCGCCGTAGGCGTTTCTGCGCACGTGACCGATGACGTTAGTACTTGAATGCCGGAACTGGAGCACTATGCCTCGCACTCGAGGGACTGGTGTTTGGCGTAGGACGATTCAGAGTGAAGGAACACGGTAAGGAGGTGGAGGGAGTTGTATGACTTTGAATAGAATCTTTTAAGATATAGGGGCAGCAGCAGGTTATTGGATTGCGCATTTTGGCCAAAAATTATAGGTGGAGTTGTTGCGATTTGAACTGTTTCAAAATACTTACAGCTTATGGAGACGAGAGAGCCAGCTATTCAATAATAGGCATTTTTCACTGGGCTGCTCAGTACTGTGTAACTGGGGCTTGTCTGGCTCCTGAGTCTGAGCTATTGGTTAAGCGAACAGCAGCATAGCACCTAAACTGCTAATAAAAAAAGATGACAGGCACTAGACTTACCGGGTTGTTCAGTTTTGTGGATTTGTGACTTGTCTGGCTCCTGAGTCGGAGTCAATGGTTAAGAGAACCGCTATATAGCACATAAACATTTAAACTAAGATACGACCAGCTAAACCAACAGCCGTGTCTATAAATAGCCAATGTGACCTGATACAGGCACTGTTTGAGGCATGAAATTTCTCTTATTACAGTGGACCGAACCATAATAATTGATGATCAAGAGACGAAGCAATTAAGATTTACCGCAATAACTTTTTCCTACGCCGGAGGACCGTGTGGGTTGGAATTATCACCACACATGAAGTAGGTTGATAACTATTGATGTATTGGAATAACTTGGGAATGAGTCTGTATTGTTGAGGTATAGTGGCCTTTCTATTGATATACTTTTTCCTGTCTTGTGTGTTGTTTTCATTATTTACCATAGATATTTCAAACTAAAGACATTAGAGGTTGGTGAAAAATCCTTTTTTGCGTTTTTTTTTTTTTTTTTGCTCTTAACAGTGTGCACTGGAAATGAGGAATAATGGTGAGATAGGCTCATATAAAGATATATTCTTGCACATAGCACATCTTGTGTATGACGTGTGGTGTCTTACGGTTATCTGACCATCAGACTTTCTTGGGTTCGTACTCACTTTTGTGGTGTTTTAAAGACCAGATGTTGGTCACATGGTGCATGATCAAAATGTATGTGTAGTAACTAATCGGCACCATGAAAGGGAGACATGGTGGAGGTATTGTAGAAATGTGATTGTAACGTTTGGTAACAAACATGATTTCGAAAGTGACTCGATTCTGTATTTCCACTTAGCCTTGAAAAAGTCACGTGTGTATACCAACTGTGGCGACGAAACACGTGTTGGCTGACTAAGATCTGTTTATAAGGAACCAGATGAAAAGAAATAAAGAAACAAAGAACCTATTCTGATTGCTGTTGTATATTCGTTTTGACCTACAATTGCTACTGCTGTCATTTTTCTCGTCTAAATTAAAACGTGTGCTGGGGATTGCTATTACGTTTGTTTGTAGCTCAGGCCACAAAATGTGGGAAGGCTGGTGGTTCTCTCTACCCTTCAGCACCGTGATAGCTAGGATCAGATTGAGATATTAAGTGGATTCAGCCTTTGGGGTGCCTTTTTCCCTATAAAATCATACCACCGTGCTTTTTTGTGCTAAGGCAAGGTCTACTTGATAAAGAACAAACAATTGCCACTCGGGGATCCCATTTATTGACATATTTCTCTGATGTTAGGAGGCCATTTAGTGAACAATGTTGCATTATGTTTTACAACCCAGCGAGACAACATCAAGCAAAGGGACTCTCTAGAACCTCTATTGTTGATGATGTAAGAGACAAAGCTTTCTCTTCTCATTGCATGGCCCCCTATAAGACCGCAGGAAGCTTGGGTTCCATTCATGTTAGATAACTTGACATTTTCTGACATAATTAGCACAACAGACGTCCCATCATTCATCACTTCCCTTTAATTTATTATTATTATGTTTGTTTGCTGTAATTTTACATTTAACCCCTTAACTGCTGGGCCTATTTTTGGCTATTTGGGGTAGTTGGCGCTTCGGGATCCAACATTTTCTTCCACATAAGGTATCCACGGCAAATTTAAGTCCTTTTTTCCAACATCCTGGGGATTTTAAATATACCCAGCGTTTGTGGATTCCTCTGGAGGCGATTGAGAAAATAGGCAAAATGTAGCAAAATCTTAAGATTTTGGAGAAAAATAGGGAAAAAGTGCTACGGATAAAAGTGTTTTGTTTTTTTACTAAAAATAACCTCAACAAACAGTTTGCTGTACTAAAGTCACCATCTTCCCAGTTTTAAGGAACATGCAGAGCTGAATCAAAAAACCAACTTTTGTACCACATTTTTGGCATTTTTCAAAGAGTTAGCACATTTTTCCTATTTTGTGTGCTTTCAAGCAACTTCCAATTTGTGATGGAAATCAGTGTGAAAGCCATGGGTAATCCAGGACAACTATGAATTTCTGAAAAGTAGACAAACATTCGAATTCATCAATGGGTCAAATGTGTATACACTTCAAGATTTTCTGAAAAAAAATAACTGTTGAAATAAAGAAATATTGAAAATGAATAGGAAAAAAACCTTCATTTGTGACAACGTTTTTATCTGTAACTTTTTGTCACCATGGCTAATTTACAAAAGCAATATACCATTACATCTGCTAGACACTTCTGGTTGGGGGGATATATAGGGTTTGTAGGTTCTCCAAGAACCCAAGCTACCCAGAGCCAACAATTGAGCTGCACTATGCAGTGTTTTTTCATTGTATACCGAGTATAGGCCAATTCATATGGTGAGATATGTAGAGTGAAAAATGGGTATCAAGGAAACCTATGTATTTCTGAAATGGACACAAGATATGGAGGTTAGGAGCAGTGGTTATTTGTACATCTCTGAATTTGTGGGCGCCCGTTCTGGAGTATGATTTAGAGGTTATTTGTTAAAAAGTCTTCTTTCTTATACACGGACTTACATTCGAAAGGCACAAATGCAGCAAAATCCAACTGTAATAACAAATGTTCTACTATTCTATGCTCCTGCAAGTCTTCTAATAAAAATGGTACCTCACTTGTGCAGTACCTCCCTTGGCCTAGTGCCCGTGACGGGAAATGGGCCCAAACACAACATGGATGCATCACATTTTTCTACTGAAAGCTAAAGCTTTCTTTCCAATGTGGGCAGCTGTAGATTTTGAACACTAGCACAACCAACACCTAGGGGAACCTAGCAAACCTGTACATTTTTTAAAACAAGCCACATAGGGAAATCCAGGATGGGGTGATTCTCACCAGTTTTTTATACCCAGAATCCTTTGAAAACCTTAAACGTTGACAAAAAACCCCACATTTTCCTCACATTTCAAACTTCCTACCACACTAAGTTCCCACACATCCCCCGATAAGACCGGTACCCCAATTCTGTGGGTGGGCCAAGAAACCACGACACAAGACGCCCTAAAGTACTACTTTGAGAGATGAGCAATAGGGGTAGCTGCTGTATTTAGGGCTGTGCTGTGGAGCCACCCATGCAAACCTACAAACCACAGACATTTTTGAAAACTAGACAGCCAGAGGAGTCCAGGGTGGTTTGCTTTGTATGGATCCCACAAGATTTGCTTACCCACAATGCTCTGCAAACCTCAAACTTTGCCTGAAATGACGCATTTTCCTTCCATTTGTGCTATGGAAACTTAAGGAATCCATAGGAACCTACAAAATTCCTACCACCCAGCATTACCCCACTACCATTAAAAATGCTGCCCCACTTGTGTGGCTGGGAATTGTGCCCGCAACAGAAACAGATCAAACCAATGTCAGTGGGTCTCCCATTGACCTTGATTTGATCTATTCCTGTAGCAGGCACTAGGCCCAGCCACACAAGTGGGGCAGCGTGTTTATCAGCACAAGTAGGGTAATGCAGGTAATGCTGAGACTACTCTGCCCGCCAAATTAAGAAATTACCACCAAGCTGGCAATCATGTTGGTTGTGTGACATAGTGCAAAGGTGTGCTTTTCCCCGAGTAATCCATTTACCTCTACGGGACCATCGAAGGAACCGAGAGGCTCATTTTGCATTATTGAATGTGTCTAGGAGCAGTCTTGTATGTGTAGGTGTGACCACTTTCTCCACATAATACAAAGGTATACTTCTCCTGAATAATTTATTTACCCCACCGGAACTGTTTGAGTAGCCGAGAGGCCTCATATACATTGTAGACTCTATCTTGAAGAATTCTTGCACATATTGCTTACAGGATGCTTTATTGAAGTTCCCAAGATTCCACTGCTTCTAGGGAACTTTAGTCAGGGGACTGATGAGACCCGAAGACTAACTACAGATCAAATCGTCGACATCCCCTCCGTAAGTTGCTTTCAAAACATGTTATGGTTCACCAGGTGATACCATATGTGAACAGACAGGATCTCTGCTTACATTTGTATGATATAAAATCATATACAACCTTGGAATCTGTTCACTGTCTTCTTCTATGTTGTTGTATACATATTTGTTCACTGTCTGAGCGATGCGTCGTTTGTACTAATTTTGATACATACTGAAATGCATATTATCCTGATACTAAAATTGTGAAAATTATCATAATGCAAGAAATTGTGTCTTGTATCCTTTTTCAATAACTTTAATTATGATTGAGTTTGCACTTTTGCACTAATTGAGCTTGTAAATTTTCAAAGCAAGTATAAGTGTTGGTGAATGAGTCCCATGGGACAGTTCTTTGACTTATTACACTTACTCTGGTTCTCGTGGGCAATCAGGTTGGTCCTTGTGTTGTATACATAAGTTCCCTAAAAAGCACTGCAAAATCTAGTCAAGACTTTAAATTTTTCCCACACAGGGTACTCCTTGACAACGGGGCTTATGTTGCGTCCACCATTATGTGCAGTGTGGGGACTATAATGATGATGGGATACTATGATGATGTCAATCAGTGAACAGAACACCTACCCCATTCTGACAGTGGATAAAGATGTCAAGCAGGCCATAAGCAAGGCCATGATTTCCTCAATTAGAGGAACAAAAAATCTATGGCTGCTTGCCTAGTGAAGTAGTGCCCCATAGAAGGTAGGTATTCCTGCACAGCCATTGAAATGTTTACCTAACAGCAGCTCCACCTCAGTCAATTTGCAAATACTTCACTTGTGCATGGTACAACATAAAGCACGTAGAAAAACACAGGGCTGGCTGAGATGGGCACTGGGGACAGTAAGCACAACTCTCCTGCCTCTGTCCTTGCTTAGAGCAGACTCCACAGCGACAACATGGTTGTGTCTGTTCAGCTGTTTCAGGAATGCGATAAAGTGTCAATCCTGCAGCCTTGCCATGTCCTCCAGAGCATATGAAGTGGAGGCTGCTGCTTCTGTAGCACTAATACTTTCAATGATGGTCAACTGAAAGTCAAGGAAAGACATGAGTCTTCTTGAGGTGGTCTGGCGATAAACAACATGCATATTGTATGTTGCAAACTGGATCAGGTGGATAATAAGCTTCTTATACCAACTGCGATTTTTACAATTCAGATTGTATGGCTGAAGAAACTGGTCATTCTTATCAACTCTGACAATGTACTTGTTGCAATTATGTATACAGGTGGGCTTGTGAATTTCCATCTGACCCCAAGCCATGATGGGGAAGTGCTCTCACAATGAATTGTAGTGAGCACATATCAGACAACTTGAGTGCGAACAGTTCATTGGATTGCAGTGCAGTGCTCTGGGATTTCTCGAGCTTCTTACAATCAAGCTCCTGCGGGAATCCTTTGCGGCGTATAGAAGTTTTCCACACAAGGTTATAACCTTTGTGAAGGAGTGGCTGGACAAGCTCCCATACAATCTTTCCTGTGACTCCAAGTGTAGGAGGGAAATCTATATGGTTTAGAGTGGAATCCTTCCCTGTATACACTCTCAAGCTGTACACATAGCCAGTAGCGCGATCACACAGCATGTTCAACTTGAGGCTATAGCAAGGTCTTTTGCTTGAAATGTACTGCATGAACAGCAGCCCTTTGTACAGGATCAAGAACTCATAAATTGCTATATTCTTTCCAGGAGTATAAATCTCTGGAAACCTGGGAGACAAATGTTCCACGGCAGGTCGAATTTTGAAAAACCTGTCATGGTCTCGATGGTCCCAGGGCAATGCAACACAATTGTCACTGAAATGCAGCACACGCTGCAATAGCAAAAATGATCTCTCATGTATGGTGCGTAGGTGTGGTAAACCATGCAATTAAACCGGTAGGACTGCAAGCTTGGTTTGTGCACTAAACCCATTTTGAGCGCAAGGCCCAAAATATCTTCAACTCCTCAAGTGAAGTGGGAGTCCACTGGTGTGCCCTAGAATGAGGGCCCAGAATGTCTCCATGCTCCCTCAGAAATTCTTTGGCATGCAAATTTGTTTGCTGCCCAAATTTGCTCAAGGAAGTCAGCATTTAAAGAAAAGATATACGCGCAGTCAATTGTTAAAAAATTGGCCGCATCGACTTTACAGCCAATGTATCCAGGACTGAACTAAACTGGGGAGCTGCCAAGAGAGCACTTTGTGTGTGCTTGCCGCCACACATGCCTGCCTTCTGGGTTGATCTAACCTGCTACGGTCGCTCCACTGCACAGACTGTGCCTTTGAAAGGACAGCACAAATGCCATCATCATGTCCCTCAAAATCGCCGGAAGATGAGTTGTCTGATGGAACTCCGCTGTTTGAAAAATCACTTCCAGATTCTGCTCCATTTTCCTCTGCCTCAATGCTGGCTCACTATATGCTTTCTCAGTCTCTGATCCTGCCTCAGATCTGTCCTCCATAACCCGAGTTAGGCCGATGGCAGCAGTCATCTACCGAGACGCCATCTCTGCTGACTCACTAAAACCATCCTTCTAGATCACTGTCCTACATAGAAGACAAAAGTATTGTTCTAAATTAGTCAGTGTGTGAGATGTGTGCAACAGTAAATAAACTTTTAAATTGCTTATCTTTTCTTGTTTCCTGAATCTGCAGGTTCTCCAAAGACACTAAAAAGACAAAGACACAGTATTACCTCACATTGCTACATACCCAATATCTCAGAGATACTTTTGTCATGGCTGGTGCAAAACTTTATTCTTAGGGGAGCTATATAAAACTAATTTCCAGAAGCCACAAATCAACCTTTGATCTCAAGAAGCAAACATTCACATAGTAGCCTCTGCAACTTTGTATGCTGGCATGCTCCTTTTGACCCCGCAAGCAATTTTACGTTTAAAAATCTTTTTACCATTTTTTCTTCCCCAGGGAGCGTGATTGAGCCCCCCACCCCCAGCAGAAAAACATTTCATTTTTTTAATTATATGCCCTCAAGAGGGGATCAATCCATTCAGCACGAGGGTCAACCCCCCCCCAATCAATTACCATGGTGGTCTCGTAGGTTTCCTGGCTGTGGATCAAAGCGCGACCCCGATACACAACCAGGAAACTGTTTCAGGAAGGCCTCATTTCAAAGCTGAGGTCTTTTTCGACTTTTTTTCCCCACCAGAGCAGGAGAGAGCACTCTCCATGCTGCTTTTGGCTGCTCCGGTGGGGAACCTGTGACGTCAACGTGCCGCATCACAGATGGGCTGGAGGGGGGTGGGGACTGAGGCGGAAGCCATTCCGCATCTCCACCCTTGTAAAACAAAAAAAGAGAAAAGAGGAATCCTCTGATGCAAGCACAGGAGGATCCTTTTCAGCCTTCCCCAGTATCGGCCAATGGCCGACACCCTCACTAAAGAGGTTCATTTAAATGCTTCTCTTATGTTTTGATTATTCACTGCAGCAAAAATGATTTGGGACACTTAAAAGGTTTGCCTATCCTTAGGAATATGGAAAGAGATAGAAGACATCCATGGAAATGGATACAAGAGGGCTGACAAATTTGTGAGTGGGGACATTTGTGTTATGCCAAAAGAGATACCGAGGCGAAGGTTGCGATATACATTTAAAATGGGTGCTATTGCTGTAGCTAGGTTTATGGTAAATGGAGAAATGTGGAATTTCTGCATAGAGGAGCAAATTGGAGGGTTTAGACCTGCTGAAATAAGGGTTGAGGAGTTGCCGATTTTAGGGATGATGGTGTTCATTTATTGTTCATGGGAATTGAACTGTATTTGATGTGGTTGAGACACCTTGGCAAAATTGCTGGGTGAGAAGGTTTGGTCCTAGGAGGGGTGGGACAAAATATAATAGATCTTTGGGATTAGATATAAGTTACAATGATGTTTGGTTTCGCTATTGGTCAGGCGGATCATATCGAGGCACAAAAGGGGCAGGGGTTGGAGGAGCTCTGAGGTTGTTATGCAAAAGTAAGTGGAATTTTGGTGACAGGATATTAGCCATGCCAGGCAAGTTATAGAAGGCTGTAGGGGTCAGTGAAATCATGTGGTTGGACAACACTCAATTATAGGACAGGGTTGACTAAATTCTGCTTCAAGAAAAGGCAAATTATGCTGCATTCTGTGGCACACAAATCTTATAGTATTACATCAATATTTTATGGTTTGAAAACATGATAATACTGCATGGACAAAGGGTCACCTCATTATCATCAGTATTGCAACCAAATACAGAAAAAAGCACCTAAAGGTGACCAGTCAACCTTTGTGCAGGGCCTTCCACTGCTTGTAAACACATCACCACATCTTTAGTGACTTTAGGGTATATTTGAGATTATTTTTCTAATAAATATGGCCACATATGTTGTATCTTTTTTTAAATGTATGTGTTTTTTTACTCGGGTGGGGGCGGGCGGTAGACACTATCACCCCAACAAGGGAAAAAATGTATTTTAAAAAAATGAGCCCTCAAGGGGGTCGACCCTTGTCTTCAGGGCTGATGTCTTGTAGTTCCTACAAACCTATATAGAATCTGCGCGTTTAGACAACATATACTGTAGGATTGGAGTCAGACTGATTCTAGACACCCCTACCGAATATGTTAGCCTGTATACCAGCTAGCTCACAGTGCCACTAGAAAACCCTCTTACCAAGGAGAGAATAGTTCTTGGCAACTATCGAACATGACAACCCTGATCCCTCAGAATCGTGGAAACAGTGCTACTAGTCGCTCAGTCACTCGTCCTCACTTCGTCTCAGAGAGATACACAGAATAAACGGTGGGGACATTTCTCAATAAGCTTTTATTGAACCAGTGTCATTCTAGTGTAAAATAGGTGTGCTGAAACAACCATTAGACAGTAACCGATATAAATGAGTATAAGCAGTAACAGAGAAAAAGGATGGTAGATTTCTACTATCATGCTAAAACAATGAGTACTGGCAAGTATATAAAATACATGACAGTAAAATGCGTACACCTACAATGCGTCCCTAACTAGATGTACCCAAGTGTACCTAGCATGTATGTGGGTATAAAGCCAAGAATCCCTCTAGGATAAAGTCAACCCCATTACCTGAAGTGAGAGACTGTGGGACCCCGTCTTGGTCTCGAGTTGAACACCCCGCAAGGGATGTTAGACCACTGCGAACTGGAGTGTCTGCGTGCAGGAGCCTCAGCGTCTCTCGTCAGTGTGTCCGCATGAAGTCCTTTTCTCCTCTGCCTATCTTAGCAAGAGATGGTATATATATACCCAAGTGTTTACCCTATGGGGATATACCTCGCTGTGTCATGTCGGACTGGTATGACGGAAGGATGACCCTTGTACATAATTTTTATGCAGGAGATGGTAGGCCTGCTGTCCTGCTGTGATTCCAAGAATCCTCATGCATAATGAATGAGGCTTAAGCTTTTCGGAGAAAACCCCATGTCATCTTTGGACATTACCGTAACTAGGTAAAAGGTCAGTACTAAGAATCGTTATGTAGTGTAATGGTAGGGAGAATATAGGTGAAGGGTCAGGTGACTACCTGAGCCTATATTAGGGTACCTATATGGAACATAACACCCACTCCTCCTCCGACTGGACGACATACTAAAAAATCTACATACTGCTAAAACGTGGTACCCAACTATTAATAAGTCCATTAAAAATAGTACTCAAAAATGTAAAATCTCTAAAATAAAAAATAAGAAATTCTAAGAAGAAAAATTAGTGCGATAAAAGTCTGTACTAAATAAGTTTGTACATACATATATAGTCCGAACAATGAGACTGAAAGCCATGCAGTTTAGACAAAGTGTCTTGTTAAAAATGCCAAATTTGGTTGTTTTGAAAAAGGCCGAATTTTCCCAGCACACGATGAGCCAAATGTTTGTGTCCTGGCTGGGAGACGCAACATTACTGTTGCCTGCAATTGCAGACAACGTTCCCTGCAACACCTCGCAGATCAGGTCAATCGAGCACAGTTGTTCCTCCGTATTCACCACAGCCGTTGCTGGGAGTGTACTAGCGTCACCTGAGGCCTGAGCATTTGTTGAGGAGCCGGTATCCTTCCCAACAGGAGCTGAAGCATCCCGTGTTGGCTCTAAGAATGCAGACATCAACATTGGAATACGCTGAGGACACTGCAGAACATGGGCCGTTATCGGGTCCAGTAAAGCATCAACGTCCGGTGGCCCAATTGTTGGAAGTGTCAGACAGAGGTCCAACACGCATTCTTGTCCGCAGAACAGGCATCGAAGGACAGGCAGAATACAGTCGATCCAGACTGGTCTAAATGAGAAGAACCAAGACTCGCTTAGTTCACGAAGACGAGATGTGCCCAGATGGATTACCATGCGATCACAGTATCGGCGCTCAAAGAGCGTGCGTTCCATCTCCTTGGTGACTGGGACGTCCATTGCGTAGCAGAGAAAGGACAATCAGGATACCTGCTATTAGAAACAGGATCAGCAGAAACCCTCCAAAAATGCTTCCGAATACATAGTGTATAAAGTTGGGAACAACTCCGAGGATTGTCTGAAAGGTGCTTAACAGTCCAGAACCTTTGGTCTTAAATAGGTGGACAATACCTGTCGTATCAGACATGTTAAAGATACGTTGTACCATTTCTGTGAAATGGAAAGGGCAGTTTGTTCGTATCAGTGCCTGTATCTCAGCCGAGGACCTTGCAACCTGACGATCATAAGTTTCTCGGGCGGATGTTAAGGGCACGGTTTGCTGTAAAAGCATGGCTTTCATTCTGTTCAGAGTATCAAACAGTATAAAGGAAACATTCAATGAAGGCCATAACGGCGCCTCCCTGATTGTGTGGGTCGATGGAAACAATACTTGCATACAGCAAGTAACCCTGGAGCTTCCAGTGACAAGATATGCGATGCCCTGTAGCATTCCACAACAACCTTGATCATTCAGCATCAAGTAACTCCCATTCGAAAGTAACTCGAACACCGGATTAATCACGGCAGCTGGGGAACCTTTCAAGTGGCAGGGTAAGTTTACAACTGAACCATTACAGGCCCCATGAAGCATGATATCCTGGCATATGAGAGATCCACTTAAGGAATTCTCGCAGTTAGTACCGCTAAGAAACACTCCCTTGTCCCCATTCCTACATCGAAATCTGTACGGCAATTCCCAAGATTCCTTGACAAATTCCCTACCCATTGCTTCATATCTGCCTGCCTGGTGCTGTTCTAGGCAATATTGAAACTGGAAAGTTGTGATCTGTAGTGTTATATGGCCATGGATTAACCATTCCGTGGACGGTGACTCTGCCACCGTAAAAGGTAATTTGTCCAATTTTTCAATGCGCAGCATTGTATATTTTGCTCCCCTTTGTGCCATTGTAATCTGCTTTTCAGTTAGATTGTAGGCTGAAAATAGAGGCGTACTGTTGATAAATTGCCAAGGCGCATAACCAGCGCGCAATGATTCCAGCGTCCAGCTTTACAACATAATAGAACGTAGTTGAGATTGTCCATGTTGTCGTATGGACAAGTCTTGTTCTAGTATTTCAATAGCAGAAGATACAATGTTGCCCAGTGAATAAATCCTGGATGTTAATGTAGTCAGACCGTTGTCAACTACAGCTAACTCCTTTTCTAGGTTAATTCTATCTATTTCACGAAGTCTCTCCGCAACTTCTTGTTGAGAGATTTTCCAGAGTTTGTTATAAACAGCATAATAGAAATGTTTCTGACGTGGCTTTCGGGGACCTTGTAAAACACCCTTAAATCCACCTCATGTGAGAGGAAGGATAAATGCTGTTTCACCTGGGACAGTGTCGAGGTTTTTAGCCAATCGAGGCACAACTTCCCAACACTGTAGGATGTCACTACCCCCGGATGTTCTCGTTGTACATATTGTGGGTCTGGCCTATGGATACTAAACCCTTCGGTTGTACCCCTGAATCTTGATTGACATCTGTTTGTGTCTGTGGGCCAAACTAACCATCCCTTTCACTTGGGGTCTGTTGTATTGTACTGCATGATGTCATCTATTGTATCCCCTCCACTTGATGTAAAATTGATGTGTGAAGGTGTAGGAAACCGTGGTGTGTCCAAATCCTTATTCTTGGCTAGTCCAAGACAGGAAGTCTGTTGCACAGTTTCATTCAGAAATATCATTTGTTGCGTAATGAGGCACGCTCCAAATAGTGCTTCTGTTCCCTGAACTTGCAAATCCTTAGAACCCCAGACTGATTTTGTGTCTATTTTGTCTTTCCATAAGTCGAAACCCTGTTCAGACAGTTGGGCAATAAAGAATTTAGGATAAATCTGTTTGGTGTTAGTCAGCATATTTTTCTGTCAGAGTAGGTGCAACCTTATAGTAAAATGAGGTCGGGTCAGAAATGTTAAACCCTGAAAAATATGAAAATGTCTGTGCAAAAGTTTTTGAACTAAATTTCGAAGGTGTTGGGCAATGTTCCCATTGGTGATATGTGAAAACATTACAAGGGATACTTGATGTGTGTAAAAAGTGATGACCAAAATGATGGTAACAGTACATAGTATCAAAATCAGATGTGTCTTCCAACATTTCATAGTTTGAAAATGCAGCAGATTTTTCTAAGTCAGACAACATATTATTGACAGTTTCAAAATCCCAATCGTCAGAAAATGTACTGGAGGTAATGATATAGTTTAGAGAAATTTAAAATAAATGTGGAATCTTCAAACGTTCAGTGGGACCAAATACATCATAATCAACATTGTCCCAAACTATACCATCAGGAATTGGAACAGCTGTAATGTTCACGAAAAACAAGTCTCTCTGTTCATGATGAGATAATGTATGAGGTTTCAGGACCAAGTTCACATTGGATACTGCAGAGCGTTCTGGGAGATAATTTCCATCCACAAGTAAGCAAAAAACAGTCCCTAGGCCAATCCAGAACAGATAAAACAATATTCCAGATATTATCCAGAGCTGGAGCCAAGGTGATACTAAGTAAGTCTCTTTTAGAAAAGTGTAAAATTCACAAATTTGTTGCTTACAGGAAACTGGAGCTGGTGGTGTCTCATGTTCGCTGGGATCAAGAGAGAAGGTATTGAAATCGATGAAGTAGCCAGATGCAGTTCGATCAATCTTTGGTAACTCGGCAGGTTGTGTTGAACTGGCAGGTGTCTCTTGTCGAGGCATATTGATGTAGACATCGGTGTTAGGCCGAATTGATATTTGTCTTTCATTTGTGCTTTAAACTTCTGTTTCTAGAGGAACGAGTTCCATTTCATTGTTGGAAATTCCATCACTTCGATTTGTTGACTCTTCGAACGTTATGAGTCTTTCTGTCTGTACTTCCTTGATGGTAGAGAGAGGAAAGCGTCAGCTACCAAGGAGCACACGAGGCCTATTATTCAGTATCGGCCACATAGTGTGGTTTGATCAGATCAATGGAGATTAATCTCTTTTCTTTTTTGCCGGCAAGAGGCGGAAGAAGTACTGTTCTTGTTCCTTCGACAGCCAGGACAGGTACAGGCTTTCTGTCGGATGGCCCAAATTCTTTCTTGTCCTCGATCTTTTCTCTGACCAGATCCCCGACTTTTGGGATCCAGACAGGTCTTGCCATGACTGATTTGACTTTCTCAGTGGCGGTGCGTTTGAGCTGCACGTTGCTTAGTAGTGCTCTGGATTCATTCAGATCCTGTAAAAACAGCCAAACGTTTATTGATGTCAAATGCTTTATCATCCGCCACTGTGCCTTCACAATCGAGATCAGGTACCCACATTCTCGTCCCAAAGAGGACTTCATAAGGAGTGACACCCCCTAGAGAACTTCTTGGCATGTTGTTGAGGGCACGCTGTACCCCATACAGGTGATTGACCCAACTACCACCCAAACCTAATACTCTTGCTGTTAAAGACTGCTTTAAGTCCCATTTTGTTCTCTCCACAACCGAATTTCCCTCAGGATGGTACGGAGAGGAGTACCGCAATGCTACACCAAAACCTTCCATTGCTTCCTTGTAAGCCCTAGAGCTAAACGCGGGGCCACGGTCAGAATGTAATGTGCCAACTGTGTATGTCCCTATGAAGACTCGCAAATCTTTTATAACAGTTCGAGCGTCAGCCGAGCGCTGAGGCCATACCCATAGGAATCTCAAGCATGAATCCACTGCCACCAAGATATACTTGTAAGCCCCATCCGAATGTAGTGGGCCGCTTTGGTCCAGATAGACAGACGCTAGTCGTCTGTCTGATATTAGTAAAGGTGTCTGCGCTGGACGTGCTATGGTGGAACCCTTCATCTGCTGACGGATGTCACATTTTAAGACAAAATTCTTCGTCTGTTTTGTTAAACCAGGCCACCATTAGCGCTGTTTCAATAATGAAACTGTCGCTGTTATCCCTGCGTGTGCAGAACCTAGACCCTCGTGTGCAGCTAGTATTAAACCCAATCTGAGATCCATGTTTGGTATTACTCTATCCTCCACTCCAGGAATCTGAGCATACAGAATGTTGGTTGCATCTAACTTGTAGGAGTACTTGAGTGGAAAACCTTTTGGTAAGGCTGGGCTGTTTTTGCGTGAAGCAATAACAGCTACCATTATCTGTCTGTCTATTCTCGTTTTTGAACGAGTGATTGCAGCTACGGCAGCAGTATGTACTGCCCCCTTTGCAGCTTCATCAGCTAATGAATTCCCTTCAACGTGAACGCCATCACGTTGATGACTCAGCGTGTGTATCACGTGAGCTCTTGGTAGTTCGTTTTTCAACTCAGCTACCTGTTACCATAGCATTTTATGCTTAATTGTGCCACCTTTTGAGTCTTTAAAACCATTTTGACCCCACTAGTGAAGATATTCGTTATATGACTGGACACAGTAAAAAGAATCGCACACTATGAGTGTGGGGAATTCTCGATCCGTATTTATTAGTGCCAGTAATAGGGCTTTTAATTCTGCCAGCTGAGCCATGCAGTCTCCTAGAGACTGTGTCTTCATATCGCTGGGATGGAACTTGCCTACCCTCATACGACCTTTTAAAATCGCACAAGCTGCATTGTATTGTTGCTTACTTCTTTGGCCGGCTGAGCAGATCCGTCAGTGTAAATGATATATTCATACTGATCTAGAGACATTATTTCATTTGGTAGAGGATATTCTTGTTCATATTGCAGAAATGTTTGTGTTTTTAGCCTTGGGTCATATCTGTATTCTACGTCCGTTGCAGTGAGAGAATTAGCCCATTGTATCCATCTCGGATGTAAGGCTTTAGCATTTGGAACACTTGCCTTTGTAGCAGCTTCTAAGGCTGGTACTGGAGTTACGACAATTGTTCGTTTCCCCTGAGCCAGTGCCCTTTCTCTTACTACAGCAGTCTGTACTTGTCAGAACAACTTACTAGTGCCAATACTTCCACAGGAGCAGATGCCAGGTTCCCAAATCCCCCTTGCGACTACAAGCACAGGTCCAGTAGTAAAACCTGTATTCCTGCAGCCACCAGGGGGAAAGGGGAATAGGATAGAAAAGAGAGACTGCCTCCAGGTCCAGTGATTATGTCAGAATCCTCCCTTAATGATTGGAATGGTCTTTACTCTGCACTTTGTTAACCACTCGCACCCAGGGAAAACACTGTGACAGAACCTGCAGTTGGAAGACAAGATTTTAAGGTTAAAACATCCTGTCTAACTTCCTCATCTCTCGCTCAATTTCATCCACATCATACTTTCCTCTACCTGGACACTGAACAGGCTTGCCCCTCTCTGTATGAATTACAATGTCAATAGCTAGACTTAGGGAACTCCTTCTAAACAGTCTTAGAACTTGGTGGAAGAAGAAGAAGTGAAACTCCGTTAGAAAAGGTTTTTAAAATCCAAGAGAATTAATTTCGTTAGTGGTTCTGAATTCTCAAATACTGTTTATGAACAGTGTCTTTAGTCTCAAAATCTTACTGTCCTTTTTCAAGCGATGAAGGGTCGTCTTCAGATGTCTGGAACCAAATCTTCAGGAGATACAGGAGACAGAAGTCGCCAGTAACAGAAAACTCTGGATGTGCACACCGCTCCTCGCAAGGGGGAGCCCAAAAATATTGTTCTTCTTTGACGGAGTAAGCATTGAAAAATACAAGAAATTCTCCACAGAGTAGGCGCCAAACAGAAACGCTGTTCTCCTCACAGGAGTTCAGTTGAAGTGCGAAGATTCTATAGTTTGCGCCTTTCAAAAGCGCTGTCAAGCTGGAAGGATCAGAACAACTAGAACGCTGACCTCAGACTTCACGGCGGCTGACATGCTGGGTGAGTGGTGGCTTCACTGAAACTATAGGGTGCATAAGTCTTTGTAGCAGGAGCCAAGCATGTGGACGGAGCTTTAGCGAACAAAATGTACAGGGCTACTTTGCGTCTTTTCTGACCAAGGGGTTTTATCCATGTGCAAGCGGCTGATTTCCTGACAGTACCGCTGTCAGTATTATTTCTGTAGAAGCAAAGCGCATTTCAGCGTTTGTCTATAAATGTGATTTGTAAGCTATGGGTACCGTTTCGCCTTCATTGAAGGTTAGGTACGTGTACCCAGATTGACCTGCTATAATGCGGATCACCAGATTGCGTACGTTTACGCGTGTCTGTAAGTGTTTTGAAGCTATCATGTCAGCTTGTAGGGAACGAAGGATATCTGTGTGTTCCTGTGTCCAATGCCTAACCGAGAAATTAGGTCTTACTAGGTCGTCGAAAGGTTTTACTCTTTCTGCGTAATCCAAAATGTATGTTCTGCCAAAGTTTAAAAATACCAATATGGATTGTAAGTTTTTCAAAGATTTAGGAGGTTGGAGCAGTGCACACTTTTCTAAAAAGTTAGCTGCCAGGCTTTTTCCTTCACTTGATAACTCGTATCCTAAAAATAGGACATTGAGGTGGGCTATTTTTGATTTTTTAAAGTTGAATTTGTAGCCCTCAGAGGCAAATCCCAAAATGATGGTGTTCACCCTGGTCAAGTGATCCTGTAAATCATCATCCGTCAGATAAATATCATCTACATAGGACAATGCCTCTTCATCCAAATTCTGAAGTAATTCTGTTACCCTAGCGCTGAACAACCCAGGGCTATTCTTATACCCTTGGGGGAGTTGACAAAATTGACGCTAGGAACCTAGCGCGGAAAATGCTGTTAAAGACCTGCTTTCAGGCGCTATAGTTTTTCAGAAGAATCCATTAGAGATATCTCTTGTTGCTTCGATTTTTTTCTGCACAATGTTATTCATTAATGCGGCACTGTGTGCATTCTGTACTGCAAATGTTTTTGTGCATGTGTTCAGATGTCTATAGTCTAAAACTAGACGATATGAATTGTCGGGTTTCATTACGGGAAACAAAGGATTATTCATTGCAGAGGTGCAAGGTTCTATTACATCCTGGTATTCAAGTTGATCTGACCTGTTTTTTCGCTTCTTGTTTTATTGGGTACTGTCTCTGTGGAGTTGGACTAGTTTTTACTGGGATTATATGGTGAGGTGACTCAGCATCCCACCCAATATTGTTGCAATAAAGTGCTGGAGCAAGGGCTACCGCCCACTCCAGTGCGTATGTATGTTTTAAGTAAATTGGAACGTGGTCGGAAAAGGATGGTAAAATTACCGTTTCTCCCTTTGGGCAATCCATAACAATTGCAGGCGGCCAATCTTCTTCAGTTAAAAGTATGTCAGAGCCATAAGTCAAGTTCTCCCAAAAGAGACCTTTAACTATTCTGGGTTTGTCCCCCTCCATTTGGAGTGTTATCTCATGTAACCTATGTGGGACACTTACCCTCATTTCAGGTGTTTCCACCGTGATGTGCTCATTCAACTCCGCTGTCACCAGAAATTCCATCAGGTTCTGGCAAGCTATTGTTGCTTCTGCTGCGCTGTCTAGCATCATCAGAGCCCATTCCCCGTTCAGTAGTTGAGTCCTCAGAATTATGGGCATGTCTAACTTTGAGACCTGCTACCTTCTTCTTTTTAAATTGAGGTTTAGATTGTGACTTGTCTTCTTTTTTAGAAGTGTAGCTTGAAGCGCGTTATGTGTCTCTGGACTACATACGCTCTTCTTGTCTGTGTTATGACCGTCCTTCTCTCTCTGAGTTTCTTGGGGAACCCTGAAAGGAACGAGAGGAATGTGTATCAGTATCCTGACACCTGTCAGGTTTTTTAATGTTATCCCTATTTCTAAGGTTGTGTTTCCTGTCGGAGTTCTCCTGCTGAGGAGACCCACTCCTAGATAGAGATCTATCTTCTCTAATCTTTTTGTTTTTATTGTTATTATCCCATTTCTTCTTGGAAGAATCAGGTGCTTGCTTGGTGTTATCCTTCTCAGGACCACCCATCAGTTGAGGTTTTGTTGCTCTAGCTCCCAAACTATCTCTGCCTAATTCAGCATATGTGTCAGTGATAATTTTGGATAATTCACGTTCCTGTTGTAAAGGAGTGAAATCCCTCAGGCGTTGGCGTATTGCCACTGCTGTTGCATCCCCTTTGATATTAGCTAAGATAATAGCTGATACCTGGGCAAAATTACCTAGTAATTTCATCCCTAAGTTCAGAGCAGGCTAATACGTCTTGATTGTCTTAATACGTCTGGTACTACTACTAATGATGGGATACCATGGGTTCTGGTATATATGGCAGCGAAAATTGTACCCCAAGTGGTACAATCCTCTATCTGAGGAGTTATCCCCCTTGTCAAGCAGATTATTAGCATTCTGTGTTTTTCTTGAGGGCTTGTGTGTGGAAATACTGCCTCTAGCTGTGTTATTTTTTGAGCTATCCAGAATGGCATTTGTTCACGTTTAATGGGCATTCTACCCATAACTGCGTATAGCGTTTGTGGTCTAATTTTAGTTGTAGAACTCTGAACTTGATTTGTTTGTGTAGCTCTTGTTGGCTGAAGTGTGAGTGTTCTCATCACGAACTGTGTCATGTTCCTGTAGAGTTTTATTATTTATTTATGAAGTGGACGTAAGTCTGCTACTGGCATTGTGTCAATGTCTGGATGCGGTGTGTAAGCTGCAAGGACAGGCAAAGTGGTCCCGTCTCTTCCGAGCGGACCTAGCCTTGCGTGATTTCTTGTATGGGGGAGGGCGCCTTTAAACCAGTTTATGTGCTCCGGGTAGGTGAGCAGAATTTCAATGTCCTCATATGGACTGTATTCCTCTGGTATTTCATCTTTAGTGTAAGAATGAAATGTATTTGATTGTGCATCTGCTTGTGGGAATTTAACCCATGAATAGAATACCTCTGTTCTATATGACTCGTGAGCCTCAATCACAAAAGTTACTGTCCCACCCCTAGCTGTGACTCCGTAGTCTGTTAGCTTTTGAGTAAGGGCATTTCTGACATTTTCTGAAATGTTAATTTACCCTTCTTCTTCCTGTACTAAAACGAGCTGTGCTGGCACAGCGTCGTCTTCTGTCATTGTTAAAAAGAATCTCAAGGAGAGTTTCAAGGAAACTGAGATCAGTTTTTATGCACAATAGGAACTGTTTGTCCTTCAAGCTTGATAAACCTACAGCCAATACATAGGATATTTTTGCCTACTCAGCTGTGGCGAATAATTCCCTTCCCACTCCAGACATCTCTGGGAAAATGTGAGTAGGGGTCTCTGAGAATAGCATGACTGAACTACTCAGATTTGACTGTTAAATAAGTACCAAACCAACGTTGGGCGCCATGTCGTGTAGTTCCTACAAACCTATAGAGGATCTGCGCGTTTAGACAACATATACTGTAGGATTGGAGTCAGACTGATTCTAGACACCCCTACCGAATATGTTAGCCTGTATACCAGCTAACTCACAGTGCCACTAGAAACCCCTCTTACCAAGGAGAGAATAGTTCTTGGCAACTATCGAACATGACAACCCTGATCCCTCAGAATCGTGGAAACAGTGCTACTAGTCACTCAGTCACACGTGCTCACTTCGTCTCAGAGAGATACACAGAATAAACGGTGGGGACGTTTCTCAATAAGCATTTATTGAACCAGCGTCATTCTAGTGTAAAATAGGTGTGCTGAAACAACCATTAGACAGTAACAGATATAAATGAGTATAAGCACTAACAGAGTAAAAGGATGGTAGAGTTCTACCATTGTGCTAAACAATGAATACAGGTAAGTATATAAAATACATGACAGTAAAATGCATACTCCTATGATGTGTCCCTAACTAGATGTACCTAAGTGTACCTAGCATGTATGAGGGTGTAAAGCCAAGAATCCCTCTAGGATAAAGTCAACCCCATTACCTGAAGTGAGAGACTGTGGGACCCCGTCTTGGTCTCGAGTTGAACACCCAGCAAGGGATGTTAGACCACTGCGAGCTGGAGTGTCTGTGTGCAGGAGCCTCAGCGTCTCTCGTCAGTGTGTCGGCATGGAAGTCCTTTTCTCCTCTGCCTACCTTAGCAAGAGATGGTGTATATATACCCAAGTGTTTACCCCCTGGGGATATACCTCGCTGTGTCATGTCGGACTGGAATGACGGAAGGAATGACCCTTGTACATAGTTTTTATGCCGGAGATGGTAGGCCTGCTGTCCTGCTGTGATTACAAGAATCCTCATGCATAATGAATGAGGCTTAAGCTTTTCGGAGAAAACCCCATGTCATCTTTGGACATTACCGTAACTAGGTAAAAGGTCAGTACTAAGAATCGTTATGTAGTGTAATGGTAGGGAGAAAATAGATGAAGGGTCAGGTGACTATCTGAGCCTATATTAGGTACCTATATGGAACATAACACTGACACCCACCTACAATTTGGGGGGGATTTCAATCTCTTTACAACATTTTGACAGAACATCTAGTGGTCATTAGTTTCTCATTGGGACAGAATAAAGCATGGACTGCACTTTTATTTAGTTTGTTTTTCACTGTTTTTGCTTCTTTAAATCAGAGCTGGTTATTGAGTCCAATTGATGCCCATTGGTTTTGATCATCAGATGCATAGGAAATTGGGTTATTAGTTGACTGGGGTGTGAGCCCTGGTCAAGCACTAACCACAGTTCTTGTTTGGGTAAATCCCAAATAAACCTGAGCTTAACCCTCGGGTAGCTTGGCACAGAGCAGTCAGGCTTAACTCTGAGGCAATGTGTAAAGTATTTTGTGCAAGACTTCACACAGTAAAACAGTGAATACACCACACAAAAAAGATCCCACACCAGGTTACAAAAATAGAGCTTAATTGAATAAATATAACAAGACTAAAATGACACAATATCAATCAGTAGGATCGGAGATATTAGATTTGAAAGATTTTAGAAAAGACAGCGCCAAATAGCATAAAGCACCATCTGTGAACATCTGGTCACGCTGGACGGGGACAAAGAGACAAGTTCAGGACAACCACGATGGAGCGTGAGCCGGCTAAAGGAACCCATTTAGATCCGCTGAATAAAGTACCAAAAGTACGAAGCATAGCAAAGCCCGGCGTCAAGAATGCGTCTGTCTGAAGAGCTGCGGGGCTGTGATGCAGAGTCTGGAGTCGTCGTCGAGGCTGATGTTGAGGGGTGAGAGGGCCTGCGCCCAGGATGTGTCACATAGTCAAGGCAATGTGGCAGTTCCAAAGAGATGCTATGCAGGTCTTTGCAACTGGTCCAAGCCACCCAGTAGCAGTGATGCATCGGTTCTTCTCGGGTTTGCGCCTCGCAGCAGAGGGGATGTGTCTGTTCCCCTGGATTCACAAAGGCTGGCAGAGCACTTTAAGCCCCCTTCCAAGGGTCTAGGTCTTGGGTGGCACCACTTGGTAAGGTAGACTCACAGATGGCAAAGTCCAGGGCATGTCAGTGTCAGGAGAACTTAAACAGAAAGAAGGTGTATGATTGAGAGTTTAGCTGGATTGTGGTGAGTGATCAAAGAAAAAAATAGCATAGGGCCCATCTTTTAGAAAATTAGATGGATGAGACAAAACCTAGAACTGAATCCTTTTATTAACGGGTTAGCAGTGCAGAATACAGCTGGCCTCTGAGACCTGATCAAATTTCCTTGGCCCGGCCACCAGCCATATGGTTATTTAGCACTTTCTGAAGTTTGGTGATCTGGCTCAGAGGAAGACACTACCATATGGCATTCCCACATTCCAGGGACAAAAATGGTGGAACTCATCAGCAAGGCACAGTTATTTTGTGGAAGAAGCAGGAGTTTCCCTAATATTTTCTGTAGGGCAAAGCAGCAGACATGGGTTTATGGTTCTGAGCATTAAAGGAAATGGTCTTATCTATCCAGAAGCCAAGGTTCTTCACCTTCCTGGTAGGAATAAGAAGATTTTGCATGGACAATGGTGAAAGATTGAGGACTTGCCTCTAGTCAAAGAATTTCAGTCTTCTTTTCCTTCATTTTGAGAAAGTTTGCTGCCATGTCTTTCTGAAGTTCAAGGAGGCAATAGTAGCAAGGTGACATTAAGTCAGAATCAACATTGCTGACTTTAATGAGGATTTGTGCCATTCACATAGGACACCACCTAAAGGCAAAATCTCTAAATCAATTCGCCAGATGGTTGGACATAAATATTAAAAAGTAAGTGAGATAGTGCTGATTCTTGTGTAACACCACATTTCAGTGCCCAGTCTTCAGACCTCAAAGGGCGAGATGGACTGACTACATATGGCCCTGTAAAAAAGATTTAAACCAAAACATAGCTGTCCTAGGAGCCTGACTCCTATACAATGATTGATTAGCAAGGAATAGTAAGCCATTGTCAAAGGTTGCTGAAAGATCAAGAAGTAGGAGTCCAGAAGGAGGGCCTTGGTCGCAAGAGTTTTGCAAGCAACCAAGGGCTACCACCAAGAAACTTTGGTGCTGTGTCCGGTTCTAAATCCGAATTAGGTTTCCTTTAGGAAATCCAAGTATTCCAGTCTATCAGCCAACCACTTTGCGAGAAAGTGCTCCATAATCTTTGTAAAGGCAGGAAGAAGTTTGATGGGCCTGAGGTTGCTAAGATCTTTGGGATCTAATCCAGCTTTTTCAGCAGATGAGAGACATTTCATTTTTTGATGAATTGCTGCATACTTCCTGTGTTAAAGGAAGCATTAATAGCTCTGCAGAGCAATGGTGCTATTGTAGAGGCCAAAGAGCTTAACATAGCAGATGGGCATGGTTGATAAGTGCAGAGAGAACTTCAGAGTGGGACATAGTGAGAATCTCGCTGAGATTAGCAGGCTGTGGTCACTTCAGCATGGCTGCGGACAGATGATTCTGTTTTCTGGAGCAACACGTCATAAATTATATTGTTTTTTTCATGAAAAAAAGATGCCAAATCATCACATAGTATGGGACACACAATCATAGAGGCCATGCAGTCAGGTGCATAAAGTAGTGAGTCACTTTGAAAAGATACCGAGATGGAATGGGTGATGAGAAGTGATAAGAGTCTTTAGCTCCATAAAGGCTAACTTGGAGTGGTGCAAATGTTTTTTAAACATTTCACACAAATCAGGTGAATAATTATGCCTCCATTTTCCATGAGTTTGCCTTGCATGTAAGCGAAGCAGTTAGAGTTCCAGAATGAACTATTTAATGCTGCATTTGCTGTTGAGATAAGAGCTTCGAGAGGATGGCTAGCTCGGCCAGATCCAATGCAGGCAGAAACAGGTGCAGGTGTTACATAATGCATTTTGGATTCAGACACTGCTACTCATTTATGAGTCTTGCAAAACTGACATTGACTTACGGTGGCTGGAAATATGTTTTTCTTCATGTGTGGAGGAGGAGGAACAAAGCTTTTTGGACAGCACTAAAGGCAGTGAGAGGATGGTGCAATCACTGCAGTGGCTAGTGAAGGAGATGCTCTATCCCCGATTATATCGATATCAGTGGATGCCTCTCATATAACAATGCTAGATGAGATGTGGGTAAGGGGAGAGACACTTTGCAGATTTCATGGGTCAGGGGATTTATGGCCCAATATTGATATTTCCCCTTTCTGCATCTTTCTGTTACACTTTTCCTTTATTTCTCCCTCTTTCTTCTTCTCTGGATATTTTCTTTCCAGTTCCACCTGTCCTTTCAATTTCCAATCTTCCAATTGGCCATAGGTGTTCATAGGTCTCTTGTTTGTTTTGTTGGTGTGAGCTATAGGAAATAAAAGTTAACATTTTCTGTAAGCACTATTACTGTATCAGATGACGCTGCATGATGTAGCAGGATGAATGTGAAGTGTGGTTATGCTTTTATGTTAGTTATCTTCATTTATCCATGCACTGCTGTAAGTGTTGTTGGCCCTGAGGGGACTTTTGTAAAAGCCTTGTTAATAAAGAAGGTTTAAACATAGTTGAAAAGTAACCGGTATATTGGCAGTGATAACATTTAAGCAAAAGCATATGGGTAGCAACGTTAACACCACATACTATACATGCCCACCACAGTCACACAGTTGTATGTGATTTCATAGAAAAACAATTTCATGGAATACCATTACTGAGAAACCATTTCACCCAAAGTATTTAATGGAAGTTTTCAGAATGAATAGTGTTCACCTTTTAATAAAAACCAATTTGTAGAATATCTTTTTGTTTGAAATTGTCTTTGGCATGCTTACATTTAAAGGTGTAAATGCTTTGGTTGCAGATCTTACTTTCAGAAGCAGTTTTATATGAGGTATTTATTTCAGTGCTTTACTTCAGGGGACATTATTTCAGATTCATATCTTTTACATTTTCAAACAATTACTTCTGATGCTTTTAATTTGAGCCCTCACCACCTCTAAACATCCATCCCTATCCCCTGAAAACCCCTCACCATGCCTTAACTACACCCATCCCTGAACGATAAACAGCCTTTCTACCCCTAAACTCCACCCATCCCAGAAACCTAAAAACCCCTCACTACACCTAAACTATTACACCCATCCGACCCCTAAACTCCACCCATTCCTGAACCCTAGAAACCCTTTCTACATCTAAACACCACCCATCCTTGACCTCTTAAAGCCCTTCACCACCCCCATTCTTCACCCATCCGCACTGCCCTTAAACGCCACCCATCCATGACCCCCTGAAAACCCCTCACCACACCTAAACTCCACCCATCCCTTATCCCTAAAAATCCTTCCAACATCTAAACTCCACCTATCCCTAAATACTTAAAACCCCTCACCACCCTAAAAACGCTACCCAATCCTGAACTCTAAAGACTTTACCACCTCTAACCTCTACCCATCTCTGAACCTTAAAAACCCTCTCCAGCCCTAAACTCTGCCCATCCATGAACCTTAAAAACCACTCAACACACCCACACTTCACCCATCCCTGAATCCTAAAAACACCCTGACCCCAAACTCCATTCATTTCTGATACCTAATAAGCCCTCATTTCTCCATAATCCAACCATCCCTGAACCCAAAAGCCCCTTTCTATGCCTGAACTCCACCTATTTCAGACCCCTAAAAACCCCTCATCACCCCTAAACATTGCCCATTTCTGAACTGAAAAAACCCCTCACCAGCCCTAAACTCTGCCCATCCATGAACCCAAATAAACCCTCTGCACCCCCACACTTCACCCATCACTGAACCATAAAAACCCTTCACAACCCTTAAACTCCACCCATTTCATATGCCTAATAAGACCTCACAACCCTTATAATCCACCCATCCCTGAACCCTAAAAACCCCTTTCTATGCCTGAACTTCACCCGTTCCTGATCCCTAACAACTCTACATCACCCCAAACATTACACATTCCTGAAATGAAAAAAACCCTCACTAGTCCTAAACTCCACCCAAGTTTAATGTAATTTTGGATTTTTCCTTACAATTATCTTTCTTTTAAAATGTTTCTTTTCATTTTCGATTTATTTCTATTTCCTTAAAATTGCCTTTCCTTAACATCGTTTTTCCATGATTTGGTTTCATCCAATGTGGTTTCTCAGTTTTCTTTTTTCTATTATACAACACAGTCACACAGCATGTATTTTAACCCTCATGATGGGAAATTCACGTTTTTTAAAGACAATCTGTTGTATAAATGTAACACTGCAAGATGTTAAATACATAATACATGTTGTCCCAAATATGCATGTGAAACTTGCGCTAGCTTCCAGGGAATAAGCAGGTACTCAAATTAACGAAACATTTTCTGTATCTAAATTTTACTTGAGCGTGAAGGAAGTGTCATTTGTGAGTACTAAGAGTCCTAATGTCTGGAAAACCATATTTTTCAACATCCATGCTTCACATTCCCTCCCTTTCCCCTTATGATGTCACAGTCCCTTTCCTCTAAATTCTTCGTCGATTTTGATGCCTGTTTTAAACATTGTTTTATGGTGCTGTTTTACTGACAAATCTAGATCCTCCTTAATCTGTAAATTTTCCAGTGCCACCACTGCTTCCCTGCTTCCTTGTGGTTTTATCGTCCGGGTCTACTTGTACACAATGATTGAAAATAAATACTCGGTACGTGTGGTCTAGTCACTGTTTTTTATAAATTATAATAGTGTCTTTGTGTTCTTGATGCAATTGTCACTAAGGATCTGAGTCACAAAGATTCTCTCAGGGGCAATTTGGAAGGTGCCCCGAGCATCTGAGGCTTAAACCAGTTGTGGTATAGTATCATATAACATTTAAACATGTTTGGTTTAACGTTTAAAGTGTATTTGAGATATGCTTAAGCAAATCGTGTTTATTACAATTGGCGCACAGCACATCAGAAAGATATTTAGGTATTTATAAATCTGCCCCAGTGCAAAATCATGTGACTATGGCAAAATATAGGCACTGAAAGTATGACATTTCTTCAGATGCCAAATTTGCCTGCGATCAAACCTTGTTAATTTGTCCCTTTGTGTCTCTGTAACTGGTCTATTTTATATACTGCACCTATGCTAACATGTCTGAGATTTCCTCACACATCTGAAAGGTCCAGTCAAGGATAGGTCTGTTGCCGTTTCAAGTGAAATTTGATTCCTTCACACTCGATTAACTTTTTTCAGAAATGGATAATAACATTTGTAGTCTCGATTGAAATAGAATGCAGAACTTTATTATTAGCGTACTTCATAGCTTCTATCTGTTACCATATTTTTATGGCCTAGTGTCTTCAGGGGGTGAAACGAAATAATTGTCAAAATGGGTATGTTGCTTAACATACGTTTTTTAGACTTTTTAAAATAAGTTTTATTTTATAACTTTTAAAATAAACGTTTAAAGCTGTTATTATTTCTTAATAAAACCATATTACTGTGATACAAAACCCACATATCCTTGTCAGCAAATGGTCATTTTGGTTACATTGGAATAGTGGAGCCTGGAGGGGAAGGTCTGTGAGCACAATGGGGAATGTAAGAGAAGCTGAGTGGAGAATGTAAACGATGGGTTTGTTAGCTGAGATGGCCATGATACAGTAGTACCGATGTCCCCCCACCCCCAAGAAAGCCAAGGAGTGGAAGGGTATGGGCACTAAAACGTAAAGTTAGACGCTCAAGTCTCCATCCTGAATGAATGTAGCAATGTTTTCACTGCAGCTAAATTGTTGTTTTTTTTGGTCTAGCTTTTCTGCAGGGACACACCCTAGCACTAAGTATTTTGTGAGGCAATGGCATGGAAACAAACTGATTTAGGATAATTGGTAATATGCCATAGGCCATGCACCACAACTCTACGCAAATGAACTTACAGCGAAGAGCCGAGATTTAAAATGTAATGTTTAGAATTCTTCTCACATCTAAGCATTATATCATTTCACTTTAAAGACTCTGCCGCGTGGCCTCTCCCATACATATCCAAATAAGATTCCGCTGACTATTCCTAAAGATATGCAATAGATACTAAAATCGATGTATTCTCTTAGAATTTGTAGACTAATGTTTTGATGATTTTAATTGAATTGGCGCTTCTTCATATATTTAGGTCGAGCGTGAGCCAGTGCGCAAGCGCTGCTCTGCGAAGAGCTGTGGTAGTTCAGTACGGAGAGAAGCTTTTGCCCAAACCCCCGCCCTTATTTTTCATTGGCTTGTGCGTTTGTCCTTTGTAAATGCTGTCTTCTGATTCATTATGAGGCTTGTTAGTCCCTCCTTAGTACAGCCATGTCGTCATTTGTATCCTCCCATGGCTACTGGCCCCTTTACTTGGTTGTTACACGGAGAGTGTACTATTTCCTTTATTAAGTTTAAACAACATGGGGGATGTGGGGTCTAGAATCGCGCAACACAACATGTTTTGGTGCCTTCTACCCCCCTCCCGTTGTCGTGCCTTCTTCTCCCCTCCAAATTGTCCGTGCCTTCTTTTCCCCTCCCTGCCCTCCCTCCCGTTGTCCGTGCCTTCTCCTCTCCTCCACCACCCACCCGCCCTCCCGTTGCCTGTGCCTTCTTTCCCCCCCTCCCTACCGATGTCCGTGCCTTCTCCCCCCTCCCTCCCTCCCTTTGTCCGTGATGGCAAGTTTTCAACCATTTGCAATACAATAGGTCTCGCATAAATTGGAGACCTATTGCATTGCAAATGCTTGTTATAGCATGCATTTCCACCATCCTGACCACCTGCCCTGACCTCTTCCCTCACCTGACCCCCGCCACAACTGCTCTGATACACACGAGGATACCCGAAATAAATTAACTTTCCATCACAGTGGGGAAAGCCCTCTCCTTTTTTCTGTTCCCCATATTTGTCTGGCTGACAGTGCAGGGATTTTTTTTTATTAGCTGTAACTCAGTTATGGTTTTTCAAGCAGGTGTTCTGAGCAAGAGAGCGTGATCATCACATGACATTTCTGCAGGAGAGCTTTGCTCTGTACACTGAGAGATCGAACTGAAAATCAATACAGAAAAAAAGTGCATCTAAAAGCAGTTTGTGTAATGTAATGTTCAGTACGCGAACCTAAATCTTGTTGGACCAGGAGCGAAAACAGCATGCTGCGTTTAACAGTCCTACCAACCTCTGCCTTCTCTTGTCATTGTATGTTCTAATCTTCCTTAAAAATCGCAAAAGCTTTGACCTGTTAAGAGACATTGCTAATGTCTTATATCATCTTCCCCTACTGTTATTCGTAATGGTGCGTCTGACGATGAATGTGCGTCGGTGCATTCAGTAAACAAGACAGTGGTATGCTTTAGAAACAGTGCTTTATTTGTACCAGTAGTTGAGGGCACTAGTACACACTTTTGGAGTCCACACCTTATTTTTCATAATGAGACAAAAGAGAAATGCGGAGAATAGAGTTAACGAAATATAGGATACCATTGACAAAGGTATCAAGCATTGGCAATGCTAATAGGCCCAGCTTATAAAGGAATGGGCTTCTTTGTTCATTGACTTATTAATGCATTATACATGCTCTATATCACTGATCCTAACGCTCTTGAGACCTTTCATCAACCAACTGACTCATTCTTGCATTCACGCACTTACACAACAGCAGGAAAAACTGTTGTGCACAACCCATACAACCTATGCAAAATAAATGAAAAGAATAAAAGTCAAAAAAGGATATATGCTGCAGCCTAAGCATGGTGGGCATATATTTGTAATCACAAATAACATGAAACATAGCAGAATGGTGGCCGTTTTCAGTCTTGCAATGGTACTGTGCATAGTGTATAATTGTTTTAATGTTCCAGCATGGCTGCCATGTTCAAAAACACCGTGTTGGCAATGTTAGAATTGTAAAACAATTATACACTAAAGAAAATGCCATTCCATGATGGTCGCCTGGTTTAGAACAGTGGCTACGTGGAATGTGATGCGCTACATTTCAAATGAGTGGCAAATATGCAGCTTGTTGGCACTGTCTCTGTATCTGTTGTATACTTTCAAAAACAGAGAATAAAAACAGTTGAAGGAAAGAAATGGAAGGAGACCTATAACAGTAGAAAATGAAAATTAAAGAACTGGCTCGCCAGTCCCGGTACAGAGACATACTCATTTTCGGGTGGATGTGCACAGGTGGTCAGACAAATACTGACATTCATAGGACAACAGAGTGTTAGAATGTGGATTATTAGTAGGTTTAGGTAGGTACCTACCGCTAGTAAAAAGGCTACAGTCACAATATAAGGCCCGGGCACAGTCTCAATAAATTATTCCCTTTATCAACTCATGGTAGCTAGCTGCGAGCAGGCAGGCTTAACTCAGGAGACAGGTGTGTAAAGCATTTAAAAACACCAATACATTAATTAAGTAAGACACGACATATAATAAAAATCTAACACCAGTTTATAAAAATAGGAAATATTTTTATGATTTAAATGACACCAAAATGTCACTGTGCTTAAAAGCCAAAAGTGCCAACTTGGGACATCTGGTCACGCTAGACCGGGATAAAGTTGAAGTTTCAGGCCGACTGCGATGGAGCGCAGGTCGGATACAAAGAGAGATAGGTCCCGGCCGCATTTTTACCTTCTGACTTACTCACTTTTTTGGAGCTTTTTCTCTCAACGTCGAGCCGGTCTCCTCAGCAGGCCAGGTTTGGGTTCAACAACGGCGGCTTGCTTCAGTGGGATGCGTCACTTAATTCCTGGAAGTCTCGTCAATGACGAAAAACTCCAAAGCTTCAACGGGGAAATCCTGAATTTCAGGCCGACTTGAATCTCGACGAAGGGTCGGACAACTTATGGAGCTTTTTGGTCAAAATGCTCCAAAAGATCTTAAATTTCTGGAGATGCATCCAGAAGGTCTTTTGGGGGTTCTAAAGTGTCCACAACACCAATCCAAGGTCCCACAATCTCTGAGTTACTCCTTGGGACGTTTGGACTACAATTCCCACAATGTACCTTGCCATATCCTTAAACGTCCAATTGAAGGTAGTAAGTGGGTTCTTCTTGGTGGAGATGAAGTAGGTGGAGCTCATTTAACTGGTTTCAGGGAGTCCACTCTTTCAACTTTCACAGCAAGGCAAAGTAATTTTTAGGCTGAAGATTAAAGTATGCAGCAAGTGCAGTCCTCCTTCTTTTTGTAGTTTCATGGCAGGGATCTGCATTGCTGGGCAGCTCTCCCATGTTTACCCATGCTTCTGGGGTGAAAAGCAATGGGGTACCCCAGACCAACGGGGTACAGGGTGCCACCCTCAGGTATGACAACTTCCTCCAAAGTGTGGCATACTGTTGTCCCAGAAAGCACTGTTTGTCAAAACACAAACTAGAGAAAATCTTTCCTGGAGCTTAAGGTCTGGCTAACCCAAACTACAGGTTTGGCTAACTTTCCCTAACACTCCCCTTGTAGGCCCTCTGTTAATTCAATTACTGGGGCTCCCATCTGGCTGAGGGTGCAGGAAGTGGTGGTGAACATGGGTCATTCCCTCTTTGAAGACCACTTTGGCTACCCAGCCCCCTTCCTGTCCTGTGCTTGGCAGCAGCATTTCCCCTCCCATAAGATGTCTCCTTTGTCTCAATGTAGGCCACTTCACACCTCATTAGAGCAGTTTGGCTCAGCCTGTCAAAGGCTGGCCAATCAGGAGAGGCTGCCAGAAGGCTGGATTTTGGCACAACAGAAAAGCAAGTTTTATAATGTATTTTCTGTCATAGTTATAATAAATTTAACCTTGGCAAGTTGATGGATTTATTCTAACAATTTTTTAGACACTTGGAAGTATCATTTTAGCTCACTCCTATCAATAGTTAGACTTTATTTGTTAGTCTATGGAGATAATGCACTACAATGGAGAAAAACGAAATTGGCAGTTTTTCCCTCTCCAGAGTTTATAAAACGTCTTTTATAAAGCCCCTGCTTATAGTTACAAGGCACCCTACCCTTGGGACACCTAGGGTAGACCTTATGGGTGGCGTATATGTACATATAAGGTAGTTTAAGGCTTTGGAAGTACCATTAATTCTAAAGTCGATTTTGCATTTCATTTTAATTTAAAAGCAGCCTGCAAAGCAGGGCTGACTTTTAAAATGACTGCAGGCCACACATCAGTGCACACTTACACTATATAGTAGGGACTTACAGGTAGGTTGTCAGTACCATTGTAATTATACCTAATTACCATGCACCTTTTACACAGAGCCCAGGGTCTGATTAGCAGAGCCCAGGGCACAATCAGAGTCAGAAAACCAGCCTCTAGTAGTCAGAAATGGGGGGAAAAAGTGGAGGGAACACAGCAATGAGCCCTGGTTTCTCACACAGAGCCAGTGGCTAAAGTGGGCAGACCCCCTACCCCACGCTGTATGCTGTCAAGGAAGCACAGGATAAATGATACTCATACAGACCAAAAGCACAAGACAGCTAACCGAAAGCCCCCTGCGTATGTTAGTGTATGTCTGTAAATATTCACTGAAACAAAGGTTAAAGATACATTAAAATTACGTGTTGAAATAAGGTAAAAGCAAATGTTTACAAACCGATAAAAACTATGAACTATACTTTACTGAGCTACCTAAAACTTGCACCCCTGCCATGCATTGATGTCATCAATGATGTAATTTAACACGTCCTTAATGAAGTAATATGTGATTTCATAATCAGTGTGTGCTGGGATGCACAAGCAGCAGTCCTAGGGGACAATCATTGCTGTGCATGGCCAAAGGATATGCTCTGCGGGGTTGGCTGATGGCAGGCGGTAGGGCACAAGGCCCGGCCACATCAAAGCAAAAACAGAGAAATGCACTGAAAAGGACAGAGTTAAAAAGTGAAATATGGTTCTGGTTTGTGCAATCACTGAAATTCGCTAGTTGTAGTTACTAGCATACACAACACGTATCATATCTTACGTCAACCACAATTCACAAAACACCAATCAAAGGAACAGAAAAAAAGAAAAAAACCTGTGAACAACATGATGGGTGGAAAAAGATATGGCACACGCTCTGCTTGCTGTAATCAAAACTGGTGAATTTCAGTGGTTTTACATGTTTGAACCAGAAATATAACTCACTTTTTAACTGTGTTTTTTCTCTCTGTAAAAACAAATAAAAGAAAATATATATACATATATAAACATATATATATATATATATTTTTTTTTTATTACAAGATCTTGGCAGACAACTATTTTTATCAGGCCTTCCAAAGAGATTCTAGCAGTAATTATTACAGTGCAAATCTTTTAACCCCAGGGCTTGTCAAAAGGGGTAATCAAAACCAAATCCCTTCAATCTAAGGTAATCTGTGAGAATCCAAGTAACAAAATACATGTCTGCAAGCTTTATTAGAGTGCAATATCAATCTATCCTTCTTTTTTTATTTTTTTATTAAGCATTTCCAGAAAAATACATATATATGAAATAACAATCAATGATAAAACCAGTTTATACATTAAAAATAAGTTAATTAGATTAATTAAAAGGCAGTTGGTTTAAAAGAGAAGCAGTCTTAAGATTTTACATTTCATCAGAAATTAAAACAACTTGATCTTATAAATGAACAGTTAACCTCTCTTGCACGGTATTTTGGAGATATCTACAAGCGAGTCAGTTCATTAGAGCCTATCTCTGATAACACTAAGGTACTCCTCTGTTAATCCCTTCCTATACCACCCTTACATCTCTGCTCCAACTGGCGATATGTGCCCAAACCTTCTGCCCCCGAATTCTAGCCTGTCTACCCCTGCTAGCGTAGATAGCCCTCTCTTGATTATAGATTCCGAGAAGCCTGGCAAGCCACATGTGGAAGGTTGGTGGTTCAGCATCTTTCCATCTAGTTGCTAATAAAATCCTATATACCGCTGTCCCCAGAAAGAGACAGTATTCCTCCTCTACACTAAGTTCCCTTGAGTCATCATAACCAAGAATCAACAGAGTAGGGGATAGTTCTAATCTACGGCCAAATGCTTCCTCCCAGTACCCTGATAAACCTTTTTTTAGCAAAGTTAGTTTATCACAATCATAGAGCATATGAATCAGGGTGGCTGGTCCTGACCCACATCTAGGGCACTTATCATCTATCCTTTTCCCCATGTGTACAATTTAGCTGGCGTAAAATATAAATTAAAAATAGTTTTGTACAATTGAGCTTTTAGGTTCGAGGATAAAAGTATTTTAGCTGTTAAAGAGAGGCTCTTATAGATGTCCACATCGGGATTTCCCAGCTTCAATGCCCAAGATAATTCCGTTTTTTCTAAATCGTCTGGAATCTTATCAAGAAGTAAGCCATAAAGGTTCCTAATTTTGGTGGACTTCCTAGTTATGATATCTAAAAGTGGAATCTTATCGAGCGTGATCTTAGGGGTATTTAAGACAAGGATGTTTTTAATCTGAACAAATTTAAAATAATGGTTACTTGGTATATCAAAAACCTTCTGAAGCACGGGAAATTGAAAATCTTGCTCCCCACCACAAAAGTCCCCAATTGTTCTTACCCCTAACCTTTCCCATTTCTTCCCCATATCGTCGTTAACCTGGGACGATAATAGTGATGAGCGCCACAGAGGGGTATATCTATTGACTTTCGGGATTACCATAAATTTGGAGACCTGCTTCCATACATTCCAAGCGCTGCGGATCACTTTAAACCTTACTTTCTTATAGTAACTTGGTTCCACTTGTCTCAATAGAAGCCCAGGAGCTTTCTTCCCAATAGAGAGTTCGTAGATAGTTGGTATTTTTGGGCCGTGCTCTGTTCCAGTGTCGTTATCTATGATAAGTAGAGTAGCCATTTGATGGAGAAGAGCCGCCCAATAATATAGGGTGATATTAGGGATTGCTAGGCCACCCCTATCTTGTGGTAGAGCTAAGTATTTCATTGCTCTCCTAACCTTCCCATATTGCCATATAAACTTGGTAAACATTGATTCCAATGACTTCAATAATTTATCTTCTACAGCCAGTGGTATAGCCCGAAACAAATATAATAACTTTGGTAGCATGGTCATTTTTAAAAAGTTTCCTCTCCCAATAATGGACAAGTGTAAACCATTGATTCTCCTTAGATCGTTCCCTATGGTTTTAATCAGAGGTTCAAAATTACATTTATTAATTTCATCTATTTTAGCGCTTATGCAAACCCCCAGATAAACCGCTGTGTTTGATTTCCTTGGGTCATTAAAATCAATGTTATCTGTACATAGCACAATAGTTTTCCCCTTATTCAAAGCATATCCAGAGAGAAGCCCATAGCTCTCAGCGATTTTATTAATTTCTATAATTGCCTCAGCTGGGTTCGGGGTTAGTACCGCAACATCATCGGCATAAGCCAGTACTTTAATCTCATAACCACCTGTAACTATTAGTTTAATATTCCGGCTTTGTAGAAGTTTAACCACCAAAGGATTAATATATAAAGCAAATAAAATCGGGGAGCAAGGACATCCCTGCCTTGTCCCTCTTGATATATTAATATTATTAGACTCCTTTCCCATAAGTTGCAGTCGGGCCCTTGGTTGACAGTACATGGCTTTAATTGCTTTTATAAATTGGGGCCCAAAACCATTTAGCTCCAGTACCCCCCATAAAAACTTCCAGGACACCCGATCGAAAGCTTTCTCGGCATCGAGAAGGATCATAGCCATCTGGCCCCCCGTCCCAGACATGATATCCAAAAGGGAGATAACTCTGCGGGTATAAAACCATGTTGCCAGGGGGAGACCAGATGTTCTATGACCCTCCCAAGCCGTTTGGCCAAGATTTTAGAATATAATTTAGAGTCTGAATTAATCAAGGAGATTGGTCGGTATGATGATGGATTGTCAACCGACTTGCCTTTTTTAAGGAATATTATTATATCTGTCTCTTTCCAAGACTCAGGGGGGGCTCCACTATATTGCACGCCCTTAAACAAGTCCAGAAGAAGAGGTGTTATCACTGTTCCTAAGATTTTATAAATCTCTAGCGGGATTTTATCGGGTCCTGCGGCTTTCCCCGAGGCCATTTCTAGCAGAGCCAAATGAACTTCCTCTACAGTAATTTCTTCTTCTAGTTCATCTCTTCTTAACCTATCCAGGCCCCCTCCAAGTTCAGTGTCTACGGTCAGTTCTGCTAGGGCTTTCATGACTTCTGCTGTATTTTTCATGATATCATCTTGATACAAGATTTGATAATACCGTTGAAACCCTTTAATGATGTCTTCTGGATCAGTATGTACTTGTCCATCTATTTTAATAGCGGGTATAGCGTTAAAAGAAATCTTCTGCCTGGTACGAAGGGCTAGCCTCTTACCTACCAGCTCACCATTTTCATATATACTATTCCGATGTGATTGATATGCTTCTGCTGATCTCTGCGTTAGCCAGCTATTTAATTCCGCCTTTAAAGCAATTATTCGATGTTGGATATGGACCCCATCTTGTCCCTGTATTATTGTCAAGACATGTTCCTCTTCAGCTCTGGCCAACTCCCGTGATATTTGTTGATTCTTGTTTTCCCACTCCTTCTTAGCTCTGGCCACAAAACTGATAGTTTCCCCTCTTAGAGTGGCCTTAAAAGAGTCCCAAACGGCCCCCCCCTGCCTGCGCTAAAGCGATTCATATCAAAATATTCTTGTGCCCAATCCTTAATGAATTCGATATACTCATTATTCACTAGCAATTTTCTATCGAACGTCCATTTACTCCGTGGCCTTTTAAAGTTAGTTAATTCAATTTCTAAAATCAGAGGATTGTGGTCAGATATTAATTTAGGGAGTTTCTTAATCTCAGCTCGTATTAGTAAATCTCTTGTTGCAAAAAAGTAATCGATCCTGACATATTTATTATGTGGGCAGGAGAAGTATGTGTACCCGGGCTTAATCAGGTTTTTTAAATCCCAGATATCCACCAGACCATGACTATTCTTAAGGCAATTTAGGGCCCTGTAAACTCTAGGCTTCCGGCCAGAATATCCACCTTGCCTCTGCTTCCCAGTACCTATATCTAAAGAAATGTTTAAATCTCCACAGAAAATTAGGGAGTTTTGCCATGTAGCAAGCTCTATTTCTAGATCTTCAAATATTTGAGGGTCATCTTGATTAGACCCGTAAACCGAGCATACCGTAACTCCTGTTGTAAGCTCTACTATGGCCCACCTCCCCAGGGCATCCGCTGCCTTGCGTTTGGGTAATCCTAATTATGTTTTGGCTAGAATGGCCACCCCGCGAATATTAGAGGTCTGAGTTGTGCAAGCTAGAGTATTATACCCGCTGACCCTTAGTAATTCTCTTTTCTCCCAGGGAATGTGTGTCTCCTGTAAGCAAACTACGTCCATAGAGTTTAACCTGATAATTTCAGCACATCGAATCCTCTTTACCCTATCATTCAGCCCTACCACATTCCATGAACATATAGTTAACTTCCCCATTGAAATTTGATTCCAAGTTCCAGGGTTCCTTCTATTAGTAATCTGTTGCCCTCATGCTCCTCCACATTATGACTCCACTTCTGCCTTCCTTTAATCTCTTTTGACTGTTTCTTCATTTCATTACTGATTCCGGAGATGCTTTTTTTATTTTGCTTTATACCCACCACCTTTCCCTTACCCACTACACCCTCTCTGTCACTCCCCCGACCCCTCCCTCCACCCACCTCCTCAGCACCCCCTACCTCCCCACATGAGGCGTACAGACTCAATCTTGAGTCTGTTCGTGATGAATGTGCTACACAGAGCCTGAGCCTGAGCCCTAATACTGAGATTTTCTGCTAGTAGTTAATAGATGCTGCTCTTAGACCCCCAGCTCACGCAGTTGTTTTTTTTTTTTAAACATGCATTTTATTTCATATATATATATTTTTTTTTAAATTTTTTATTCTATTTCAAATATATCAGAATATATCAAAGTATATAAAAAAAAACAAGAATATAGTGCTACCTTTGTCCCTTCTTATTTGGTTTGATTTCCCTTTGTGATGATTATAGACTGCGGCTTACTTGGCACTTTACAGCTGTCTAAGTCTAAATCTAGCCAGACAGACTGTCCAGATATTCTTTAGCCTTTATTTCGGAAAAAAAGAATTTGGTTTGTCCCCCCCAGATCACTTTAAGCCGAGCTGGATTATTTAAGTAAACTTGCGCTCTTTTATCTTGGAATGGCTTAATAAGCTGACGCAACCTCCACCGCCTTTCGACGGTGGAGTGACAGAAGTCTGGGCGAACAAAATAGGAGATCTCATTCCTAGTTCTTTTCGCTTCTGGTCTTGCTTTTTCAAAAACCTCTTGGCGTAATAAGAAATTGCCAAAGTACACCAGGATGGCACGGGGGAAAGCCCCTGCCTTTGCTGGCTGTTTCTGAACAAAAAGGACACGGTGGGCACGTTGGACTTCCAGAGCCCAATTCCATTCAGTAAGTTCTGAAAAAGAGTCTCGTAGCAAGTCCACCATGTATGATCGAACATCCCCCCCCTCAACTCCTTCGGGAACCCCCATTACCCGTAGATTATTCCTCCGCTGACGATTCTTAAATTCCTCAAGCTTCCATTTGACGTCGACTAGCTGTGTCTTATGAGAATCCACTTGTGTTTGATTTGAAACCAAATCGGATTCAGTGGAAACAATTCTCGACTCCAAATCAGTCAGCCTCTCTTCAAATACATTGCACGTCTTAGTTAGCTTTCGGACAACCCTTTGCATTTTGCGCATGGCAGCCTGGGCCTTGCGCCCGTCCTGGCGCGTCTCTTCCCGGTGCATTGAAATGGCCTGGAAGATGGTCTCTAACGTTGGAGGGGCTAGCCCGGAATGATCTAATCTGGGTGGGTCAGGAGGTATAGGACTAATGATTTGATTTGTGGGGGTATAATCCCAAGCAAGCTCCTTTCCCCCCTGTCTCTTTTTCTTTTTTTTCAAAATAGTTTTTGATTTGCAACCCTTGTCGTCTTCCTGGTCACTACAGCTCTCATCTGTAGTATATGGCAAGTCATCAGACCATTCATCCCCGTCAGATAAAGAAAAGAAAAAATCACTAGGTTCTTTATCAAGATCTGTATCACCAATGTTGGCTTTACTAGCTTTAAAAGCTACTAGAGGTTGACTCACATGAGCTGTGGCGTGATCTATACCAGACAGTTGTACTTGGGATGATATAGGTGCTGAGTCTTGCCCCCCCCCCAGCAGCTCCAATCATATCCGCAGGGTCATGAATAATGGTGGGGTTCTCCGGGGTTATATTCTCATTCTCGCAGGCTGGTATCAGACACTCTGATCCATCAGCAACAGTCAAAGTCATAAGTGAAGGAAGAGGGCTGAGCATACCTTCATTATTAGCAGGCCCCCCGTCCTGATCGTATGTCTCCGGATTAGAAGGATCCGCTGTCTCGCTTAGCTCTCCTGGTGTAGCCCGCTCTAAACTCTGGGCTGCATTCAGAACCTCGCAGGCATCGCAGGCATCCGCATCCGCGGTACTCGCGGCTTTCACGTTCAGCTTGGAACAGGCTGTACTCTGAGTCTTCCCCTCTTGACCCGGATCTGTTTTCCCGGCCGAACCTCTCAGTAGATCAGCCACAGTGGGGCCGGCCGGGCGTGCTTGCTGAGCAGCCCCGCCTTTTCCACGTCTCGGGGTCTGTGTGGGTGACCCCAGCGTCGCTGGAGCCGCCACCTTCACCATTCCTGTATCTCCCGACTCCAGCGTCCCCCGCAGTGCCAGTCTGGCCGTTCTCGTCTTTGCAGCCGCAGCCACCTTCGGTCCCATCTCAACCAACACCGCTGTTTCCGCACGCTCGGTTTCCTCCTTGATCTCGGTCGACAGGTAAGATTTCCTGTGGTGGATTTCGTCGGCTGTGGATTTCGATATTATTTTATCCAAATGCCGTAATACAGCTAGCCCGATAGCAGTTCCCAGTAGGTGCAGATAGCTCCTGGCGGGCTTGAGCTCAGCGCCACAAATCTCTACATTCATCCCTCTGGACTTTTCACAGCAGCATCATAGGTTCTTTCTGGCTCTCACAGCTCCGTGCACACTGCGATCTCAAGCGATCGCCATCTTGCCTAGCTTTAGGTATATATCAATCTATCCTTAAGAGGCTATATGCTTTAAGGTACGCTTTTTTAATAAATGAATAAGTCCTACTGCCTTTTTTGAAGCGTTTCATAATAAATAGGTGAGACCTATGGCATGTTATATAACATTTCCCAATGAGCTGAACATGCCTACTCTAGTGACCATACACTTTCACACATGGTAACTATCAAGTATACAGTAAAAAATTTACAATTTAAAAAAAAAAAAAATGTTTGTCCTTATTCACCTCTGACCACTTTGACCACTCCAGGCGTCTGTACCTAGAACGTAACCTAAAAGCAGGTATGAGATTTTTTTTCCCCCTGCATGTACATCTACTCACTGGAGAGGTGCCATCCCAGACGGGTAGGGTCACTCTCAAATTTGGTCCGGTGTACACCGGCGACTGCTGAGATAGGCTTTCCGCTTTCCCCCACCTTTAAAAAGCTATCGCAGTCCAGAGAGATCCAAAGAAGTTTAATCATAGGGCAGTTTTTTATTTTCGTTTTCAAGGGAATCCCGAGCGATTTACCTCTGCCTCCGTGCTTAGCCAATTCAATAAGTAGCTCCAGAGGGCTTTCTTCCTCTTAGATTGAGTCCCTTTCAAATCTAATTTGGATATTGAGATAACAGAGTCTAGCCAGTCGGAGTGTTGGGGAGGGAAACATTCCACCCATCTTCGACAGATTTCCCTTCTTGCTAACAGTATGGCATAGAAAGGGAATGCTCTTTTTAGGCCCGTTACTTCATTGGAGATTCCAAAAATTATCAAAGTGAGGCTTACCTTGACTTGGAACCCAAGAATGTTCGAGATAGTTTCACCAACTTTAAGCCAGAACTCGAGAATAGCTGGACATTTCTGGAACATGTGTGTATCTCTCTCCAAGCCGCATTTCTTACATTTTACAGGAGGTCCTTTCGTCATCTTTGATAACCTTTGGGGAGTTAGGTAGGCCCTGTGGATTGAAAAGAGATGGTTTCTCCTTAGCCATGCCAGCTTAACTGTAAGAAACAAAGTGCTCAGTGATACTTGCAACAGTTGTTCCCAAGGCTCTCCCGGCAGACAGGCCCCCCACAGATCTTCTGCAAGCCTGAAGTCCCCATCTATTGCCTCTTCGATTTTCCAGTACCACACTGAAACCTCTTTTTTCCCCTGAGGCTTTTCCACCAGATGTTCCACTGAGAGATATCCTACACCAATTGGGGATTTCAGGCTCTGAGTCCATCTCTTAAGTTGAATATATTTAAATTTAGAGATGCCAATCATCAACGTAGCGTGTAGTTTTGACCAGGGTAGAATTGTACCTTCCTGGGCTAGGTCTCCCCATACACTTAGTCCGGCCTCCCTTAATGGCTGCGCTAGATTGTCCTTTAGGCAGTCCGGTGTTCTGTGAGAATCCCAGAGGGGGCAAAACTGGAATAATAGCTAAGACCCGTTAACCGTCTGATGTTTGCCCATGTTCTAGCCATCGCCTGTAACACATTTAATTTTATTTTTTTGAAGAACTTGGGATCTCCATACTTAAACATAAAACTCACCTGGCCTAGATTTGCTCCCCTCAACATTGCTGGAAACATAGCCCCCACACCTACGCTGTCTGGAGATTTTAACAACATTCTAGCGTGGGACAGCTGAAGGCCCACGCATAATACTGTAGGTCCGGGAGGGACAATCCTCCCTTCTCCCTCCTGCGTCTCAATTTCTTCCAAGCAATCCTAGTTCACTTGTAGGCCCAAATAAAAGAATTTATAGCCTGTTGGATTTTATCTATGTAGGATTTGCCAAAATATAATGGGATTGCGTTAAAGAAGAAGGAGATTTTCGGGAGTATTATCATTTTAACCAGGTTCACCCTCTCAAAGATTGACAAGGGGAGCTGAACCCAGCTCTTCATGAGGTACGAGCACTCTCATGTTACATTAGACAGGTTAGCCTCTGTGATTTTATGGATGTCCTGCAGTATTTTTATCCCAAGATACTTATTTTCCATGACATAACCTTGGTTTTTCCCGCGTTGACCTCATATCCTGATATCCTACCAAAATCCTCAACTTGCTTTATCATGGCTGGCAGGGCAGTACAGAGATCAGAGGAGAAAACCAGTATGTCATCAGCAAAGAGGGCAACTTTTCTCTCCCACCCTTCATGCCTAAATGGTGTAATATTCGCCTCATCCCTAAGCTTCTGAGCAAATGGCTCGATGTACAGATTAAAAAGGAGAGGGGATAGGGGACAGTCCTGTCTAGTGCCCCTAGTTATTTTAAAGGGCTTGGTTAAATTCCCATTGACCAAATGTTTGGCAGATGGATCTTGGTATATCGACTGAATGGCTCTATGAAATTTCTTGCCGATATTGTATTTCTCCAATACTACTGCCAGGTATACCCAGTTCACTCTATCAAGAGCCTTTGTGGAATCTAGAGTCATGACTGCTAGGGGGAGCGAGTGTGTTGTGGCTAGGTCTATCGTGCCAATAAGGTCATATGTGTGTTCGTACAGATTTCTATCCTTGACAAAACCCTTTTGGTCATGGTGTAGCATATCACCTGCTACTATACCTAGCCTATCCGCTAGGATTTTAGTAAAGATCTTATAATCTGCATTTAGCAGCGATATGGGTCTGAGCGGCTCACAACTTGCTGGGTTTTTCCCTGGCTACAATATTAGGGTAATTGTCGCCTCTCCCCAAGAGCCAGGTAATTTTTTCCCACATATCACTTAGGATCTCATTAAAAAGCTGGGTCATAGTTGGAATTAAAACATCGCCCTTGCTTTTAAAGAGCTCAGTTGGCAGACCATCCGGGCCTGCCGCCTTACCCCCTTAGCTTGAAAGTATAGCTCTCTTCACCTCCTTCTGGGTAATGTCCTGCTCTAGGAGATGCTGTTGCGATACATCTAGAGGGTTAAGAGGATTCGCACTCAACCATTCCTCTGCTTCAGATTTGTTAACCACCCTGTCTTCTGAATATAGTTTCTGTAAAAAATCATAGAAAACACTCTCTATCTCTGAGTCGGTTTTTAACTTGATCTTACTTTTACCTTCCTCAATTTCTCTTATCGGATTGCGTGTTTTATCAGTTTTTGCTTTCCAAGCCAATAACCTCCCTGCCCCCTCCCCGTATTCGAAATGAGCCAACTTATTCACTTCCTATCGTTTCATAATCCTCATCTGGAGAATAGTGTCAAGTTGCTCCTTCAATTTCTCCAGTTTATCCTTACTTTCCTGCAATTTCTCTATCTCCACAGTGCTACTCATGTCTGTCTTCACGATCTTCATATTTAGTTCTATTTGGTCTACCTCTTCCCTGTACTGCCTGTTCCCGAAACATAATCTGCTGGTGATACACCCCCTTAGATAGGCCTTCAAAGAGTCCCAAACTATTGAAATTTCCGCTGACCCTACATTAAGGCCTAGGAAGTTTCTCGTCTCAAGGCTCAGATAACCCATTTCCTCTGTGTCCTGAAGCAGTGTTCGATCAAGAGTCCAAGCTCTACCAATTTTCCTGCTCTCCAGATCTAAATCTAGATACACCCCTGAGTGATCAGATAGGTGTGGAGTCGAGTACCTAATGTCCTTGACTTTCTCCCTCAGACTAAGACTAACCAAGACATAATCTATCCTGGATTTATGGCCATATTTCCCGTTATAATAAGAGACCCCCAACTGGAGGCCGGATCTATCCCTCTAAACATCGCCGAGTCCCATCTGTTTCATCATTGAAAATAGATATGCACGCGATTTAGATGCTGTTACAGCTCTTCTATTTGGTGATTTATACAGCTTGGGGTCTAATACGATATTAAAATCACCAGCCAGAATTACGGGATCTGGAAAATCCAACAAATTTGCAAAGATGGTTTTTAAGGGCTCCGGGTTTTTGCAATTCGGGCCGTAATACCCTACCAGAGTGATTGGGTTACCCAACATTATCACTTTAAGGATAACCCATCTGCCACAGATATCCACCAATGAATCTATTATATGTGCTTTGACCTGCTTTTTTATTATTATCGCCACCCCTCGAATGTTGGCATTGTGATCCGTGCATATCATATGGCCAACCCAATTTGATTTCTTAAAAATCTCAATACATTTGTTTTTCATCAGATGAGTCTCTTGCAGGATAATAACTTGAGCTGGGGAATCTTTAATGAATTGTAAGATTTTTGCCCTTCTTCGTTTAATGTACAAGCCATTCACATTCCAAGATAAAAACTGGACCATTTTTTAGATAATTAGAATTTGAGGTGAGATTAAAGCGTGGAGAAGAAACCGGGCCATTGCATATCTCTCTAAGGTAGATAACTTAACTAAGGCAAATGAGGAATTTTTTTTCTTCCGTACATGCTCCCCACCCAGTGCACCCCACCCAATTCCCCGCCCCTGTACCCTACCCTGGAGAACCCAACCCACTATTGTCCTGGACTTGGTGTTAGTCCTGTCTGCTCCACCCGGGGGCAACCCATCTCCGCAGCTCTCTTACGTGTAACAGCTATGACCACAGGAAATTCAGTAGATATCTACCCCTATTATTAATATTTTTTTTCATTTCAATTTGTGTGTTTGTGCATTTATTTGTTTGCTTGTCTATCTAACTAATTAACTAGCTACCCCTCCTCCGTGAACCCCCTACCCAACTAAAAAAACTCAGAGAGGAGGAAACCTTTAGCCCAACACTGAAGGAAGGGAAACCAAAAGAGGACTCCTACTGTTGACCATCGCCTTTTTTCATATTTTCTAAAAGCTCATCTGCCTCTTGTTTTGATCTCACATTGTGCATTCTATTTTTATACATGACTTTTAAGGAGGCTGGAAACTTGAGTTGGGCAACGGCCCCCAGCTTTAAACTCATCTAATTTTCTCCCTAGTTCCCATTGCCTATCTAAGGTGACTCGTGCTAGGTCAGATCTTATTTCGAATAAAAAATCTTGCCCCCTCAGTGATTTTGCTTTCAATGCCATGGTCCAAATTACAAACTTGTATAAAATTACAGTTGTCAAAACAATATAAAATGCTGTCTAAGAAGGCCTAATAATGATTATCATAGTGCAAATCTTTTGTCCCCATAGATTGTTTGAGTAGGTCACTATCACCAAAAACGATGCCTAGTACAGTATTCTGTGAGATTCCATGGAACAAAATACTTCCCCTTAGGCTTTAACACTATGCAATGATAGTCCACTCTCAAAAGTCTGTTTTGTTTAACCCATGCCTTTCACTATAAGTCGTTTGGGCCAACAGGCTTTGTCATAACTTTTCAATATAAACCAGTCAAACCTATGGAATATGTCATAACTTTTTCCAAGAAAGCTACAAGGCCTATAGCACTACACATTATCTGGTCGCCATAATCAATATATGCCTACTGAATTGTGTATAACCTGGTAACCATTAGCCATTCAGTTATAAATTACAAATATGTACAAAATTGCATTTGGCAAAAAAGATACATCGCTTCTCAAAAGGACCTAACAAGTATTATCACAGTGAAAATCTTCTACCTCGGAGCTTGTTAAAGGTGGTGATCAAAACTAAAATCCTTGCTTACTACAGTAATCTGTGAAACTTCTTGTAAAAAAAAGCCTGCCTACAGCCAGTAACACATTGTGATAACAATCCGGCTTTAAGGGCCTATTGGCTTTAACAAATCCTTTTCACGATAAATAAGACAGACCCTAACTCCTTTGTCATAACTTTTTATAGAAAATAAATCAGAATGATGACATCAATCCTAACTGTTGCCATTGATCCTATCAGTTCTTTTGCATTTATTACTAGCTTCCCACCATAACCAGCAAATGCCTAATGTATTGAGCACAAGCTGTCCCACAAGACAGCCATCAAGATCACAATAATAAAATTACAAAAATGGATAAATTACAGCTGTCAAAACAATACAAAATGCCTCAATGAGGGCCTAATAAGGATTATTGTAGAGCATATTTTCTATCTGCATCTTTGCCTACTAAGGTAATTTGACTCTTCAGGTTACAAACTATCTGTCTGCAGGCTATAAAACAGAGTAATAACAGTGCATCCTTAAATGTCTATTACCTGTAATGTATGCTTTTCACAAAAAACATGTCTGGCCTACTGCCTTTATCATACCTTTTCGTAGTAAACAGATCAGACCTATGGCCATGGTCATTAGCTTACCACCATAACCAGCACAGTACTACAGTTCTGAGCATAAGTTTTCCCACAAGGCGAAATGCACAATACATGCACTTTTTTTCAATAGACGCACACAACTTCTGCACCAGCAAAAGCTATGCTCAAGACAGTCAACATGTGGCAGAGGCCAAAAACCTTCTCCCAGTATTAGTGCTTGATGAAATTCTTTTTCTGTGGATCACAGCTGGACCTTCACAGATACCTGAAAAGCAGGGATAGGAAATGCACTAAAAGAGATAGTCACAGAGACAGGAAGTTTAGGGTGGTGGGAGAAAGGAATGAGGTGGAATTAAGACTAAAAAGCCTTGATATTCTGTAACCTAGACATTTGAAAGCACTACTGGCGGGCGCCTAAAAAAAAGTCCTCTGCACTTATTTATTTATGTTTACAAATTATGCACTATTTGTAACTGTGCTACCTAACCAGTTTCTAAAGCCTGGGTACTACAAACATAATGTAGTAATTAAAATTGTGCACCTGGCTATGAAATATTGTTTTTTTAGTCGCTTGCATGCTTCAATATATTAATTAACATAATGAGTTCCAGTCTATACCTTATTAATTACATGACAAAAAATTATTCACCAAACATTTTCAAAGCCGATTTTTTTTATCTAGTCATAGGTCCCCCTAAACTACAATGAAAAGTCTGATGTGAGCAAATATTCTTTCAAGCACCTGCGTATGTTGTGCTTCCCAACCTCCTCCTTTATCCTAGATTCCATATACCAGGAGCCAGAGCGAAGCATCACCTTCCTCAAGAAATCCTACATTTTAGCCTTGTCCACCTATTTGTAGTCGGACAAAATACTTACCTGGAGCACAGAATGTGGTTGCAGACTTTTTGTCCCGTTCTCCTACAAAAGTTGATGAAGATACTGACATGGTGGAGGATAAAGACGTCATACTTATTTTAGCAAGCTTGAATAAGGAAGAGTGGGATGATTGTGTAAAATCCGATAAGGAAATGATTTCTTTGAAAGAATACCTAAGGAATTGTTGGCCATCTACTAAAAGTGATATTCCAGCGTTAATGTGTAAATATTGGGATGTGAGGTTGGAGTTAACCATACAAGATGGTACAGTGTGCAGGGGGGAGAATATCATTCGCTCTGAAAAGCTAAGGGAGAAAATTGTGGCTCATGTGGGTCATTCAGGGTGTAGTCTCACCAAAAACAAAATATGCCTAGATTACTGGTGGCCAGGCATGGACACCATGGTTGAGGTCAAAGTGAGAGATTGCATAGAGTGCAGAATGAGTGACAAAACTCACCAAATCAGGAAGCCCCCCCTGTCACCGGTGGAGGTCCCGGATAGCCCATAGTCCAAATTAGGGCTCAATATAATTGGCCCCCCTCAATCTCAAGGTGCTGAACGAGCATTTAATTCTGGTGTTGGTGGATTATCACACTCGGGTGGTTTTCAATTGTGTACATCAAATCAATACTGATACTCTCATCCAGTTCTTGAAAGGGGCATTCTTTGAAGAAGGCATTCCTGATGTCTTAGTGACCGACAATGGGGTACAATTCACTTCAGAATGTATGAAGGAGTTTTTGTCTGATCTTCATATTACTCACCATAAGACCGCTTTGTATTGCCCTCGTGCAAATGGATTGGTGGAACGAATTAACTGCATGATCAAAAAGTGTTTGTACAAAGAGCGGAATCACTGGGAACTCCTGCTGTTTCTGCCTTGCAGGACACCTTATGGGCATATCGCTCCACACCCAATTGTGTTACGGGGGTTTCTCCTTTCATGTCATTGTAGGGCAGAGCTCTTAAGACCAGGTTGTCTACTTCGTGGTTGATAAAAAAGGATGTGTGCGCGCCGTGGACCGTAGTAAAATATTTAGGATAGTTTCTGAACACCAGGACAAATACAAAAACAGGTATGATCGGACCGAGCATGTGAAACCCAGGGTGTTTCAAGAAGGAGAATGGGTCCGCGTAGATCTTCCCAAACCACACAGGAGGGATGCCTCCAGATTTTCCAAACCCATCAGGATAGCCAGGGTAGGCAGAAATGTTGTCCATCTTGAAAACGGTCAAACCTGGGGTATGGACAAATATGTTTCACACAGGTGCGCTGTCATTCCCAGGGCGCCTCCCGTTCCGGAAAGAGTGTCGGGGGATGCTGTGCCTTACGTTCCAAGGAGATCTCAGAGAATTAAATAATCTCCTGTATGGTATAATAATTACACTGTAAAGTAGTTTGTCTCTTATGGGTTAACCCCTGGTGTAACTTATTTGCTCCAGCATGATGTATTCCTTTAGGCTTGTAGTTTCTCCTACTTCCCCCCCCTTCCCTTCCTCCTTGTTTTTCCTCACTGCTTATTGGTCACCCTATGTAAAGGAGGTGTGTTATAATTAACTAATTGTTACATTCCGTCTCCCCTTCTGTTCTATCCAAGTGGTATGTACCATGCCTTTGTTGTGTGAACATTCCACAGCTGACTTTAGCTGACTGGAACCTGTGGTGGTGGAGAGATGAAATAAAGACTCCTCTTGTACATACCAGTGTCATCTCACTTTGTAACAATATCATTTCTAGAGGTCTTAAAACTTTGTGTCAATCCATTGCAGAACAAGAAAGACTCAGAAATAGTTGATAAACTGAGCTCTTTGTCAATAAACCTTAGACCTAATGTTTGTGTGTGGTCTCACTCATTGGATCTATAGCACAACAGAATTTGTGGTGAGTCCATTCAGTGATACACCCTTCGGTGTTCTTTTTGATTGGCTCTAATACAGCTCTGAGTGGAAACAGGAGCCTTAGTCTGAACCAATATTACAAATAATGTGGTAAAACTGAATACAGTTTTACCCCACTCAGTTTTCAGGGGGCACATTTTGCCAAGTGAAACTGTATGCCCAAAAAACAGCCTGGAATTTGGGAATTACCTACTGAAATCATGCATTTACACCAATTTCTCTAGAAATGCCCCATTACATCTGAAAAATGTTGGGATTGTTAATGCCCAAAGAGGTCAAGCACATTGGATCTGATGCAAGGAAACAAAATCAGCTGACTTTATAGCTATCCTTTGAGATCTACTTCCAGAGGAAGCAACAACATCTCAGCTCCTCTTGTCTCATTTACAAGAATATCGCTAGAACTCTGGTCAAGGTGCCAGCTATCTGTTTTAGAAGGATCAAGGCAATGAATAAGGTACAAACAAGTAATTCAATCCATACCTGCCAACTTAAAAAGATGGGCTTTCATCCTTGGATAACTCAGGATGAAGGCAATGCACACAATGAATAAGATATTTGTATGGCTTATATGAAAGATGGGGGTATCACGTGGTGTTAAGGAGAGCAAACAAGGCCCAGTAAACTTTGTGTATTTACTGGAATGAAATAACAGAGAACTATAAAAATGTTTTGGGAAGTGCTAGAAGCAAAAGTAGCATAGGATTTCCCTCAAGCTTCATCTTAACACCCTAAAAAACCTCAAGCATTATTTGAGCGAATGAACACGTAATTTTTAATACAAGCCTAAAGAAACCATAGTAAATTCCATTCTCTCTCCACTCAAATCCAGCACTATCATGACTTCACTTTACCAGGGATTTTCCCTTGACCACTACAGATTGCAGGAAAGGTCAAAGCATCAATCAGTCAGGATTTTTAGAGCGTTTCAAATCACCTGCAAGGGTATCCATGTACTTAGCTCTTGCTGGGGCAGTTGAAGAGCTAGGTCTTGAATCCCTTTCTGAATTCTGGGAGTGAGGGTGATGTTCGGAGGTAAAGGGGGAGGTTGTTCCAGGACTTGGTGGCGAAGTAGGAGCAGGATCGTCCTCCGCTGTGGCTTCAGCATATGCAGTAAGGGTGTACTAGGGTGAGGGATGTGGAGTACAGGTGTCTGAAGAGTTGGTGGAAGTTCAGACGGTGGTGTGGTACTTGGTCATAGAGGGCCTTGAAGGCATGTGTCAGCATCTTGAATTGCTATCTTTTCTGGATGGGGAGCCAGTGGAGGTTTCTGAGGTGGGGGGTGATGTGGGTCCGTTTGGGGAGGTCGAGGATGAGTCTGGCAGCTGAATTCTGTTTCATCTGAAGTCTCTTCTGGAGTTGGGTGGTGATTCCTGCATAGAGCGCGTTGCCGTAGTCCAGCCTGCTGGTGACTAGGGCTTGAGGGACGGTTTTCCTGTGGCTGATGAGGAGCCCTCTGAAGATCTTTTGGAGCATGCGAAGGGTGTGGATGCATTGATCTGGCGTTTCATGGTGAGTTTGCTGTCCCAGATGATGCCAAGGTTGTGGGCGTGGTCTGTGGGTCTGAGTTCAGAGGTTCACAAGGTTTTGTTCCACGGGGAGGTGTTGTTCCCAAAAATTAGCACTTCTGTTTTGCTGTGTTGAGCTTCAGGCTGTTGATATTCATCCAGTCGGCGACATTCGTCATGCAGTTGTTCCAATTTGGTGGGGGGGCCTTCTGAGAGCAAGAGGATGAGCTGGGTGTCATCTGCATAGGAAATGATGCTGAGGCCATGGGTTCTGACGATATTGGCCAGGGGTGTCAAGAAACTGTTGAACACGGTGGGGCTGAGGGATGAACCTCGAGGGACGCATCCATCTTCTTATCTCTGCTGGAAAGTATGCTGTAGTGGTTTAGTCATTAGGTTGCTAATCTTTGAAGCCAGAGAACTGGTTTCTATTTTCGACTTTGGCAATTGAAAACCATTTTTGAACCTTGGTAAATGATTTAATCTCCTTGTGCCTGAAATTGTAAATATGTGTAATGTAATGTAAAATAAATGTGGAAATGTTGTAATGCATGTTATGTTATATTCACTATGTGAGAAAGTGGATTATTATTTGGGTTGGATGGCAGTCCACAGCAATTAAATTGTCCATATTTTTGTAAGGTCCAGTGAAGGCTTCAGTAATTTAGACCTGAGCCCAACCCTTGACAACTTTAGTAAATAGCATACAGGCCTAATTAAAGAAAATGTGTAAAACATTTAGAAGTAGACATAACAGGTAAAATGTCAAAAAAACACAAAACAATAAAAGTTCCAGTCCAATTTATAAGCATAGACAATATTTTAATTAACAAAATGACACCAAAATAACAAAAATACAATAAGGGGAACAAGAGATATGAGTTTTTAACATTTTAGATAAAAATAGCACCAAAATGCTCAAAAAGTGCAATGTAGCAACGATGGGGAATTGGTCATGCTAGACAATGACAAGGTTAAGGTTTAAGGCTGACTGCGTTAGATTTTGGGTCCAATACAGAGACCGAGTCTATCTAGTCAGAGATTTTACCTTCTTCTGGAATGGAAGTCACAAATTGTCAGTGGGGAAAGGCATGAGGATGTGGCTGAGATCGTTTCCACAAGGCCAATAGCTGTTGTACAATGACCCGGTGAAGCTGTTGACTTTTGGCAGGAACGTTTTAGTGTGAGAAATTCAAAATTCACCCCCAAGAATGGTCTGTCCCCAGTAGGATACTTTTAGCGCCTTTGCCTGGTGAAGATTACTACTTTCGGACGTAGTCACTTTTTTTAACTTCGAGTCATCCAGCGGGGCAAGTCTGCAAGCTGTAGCTGAATAGTGAACCACAAGGCCATATACCCACTCTGTGATGTCCTGCTGAAATGGATTTGCTGCTGCGGAAAAACTCCAAACGAGAGCAACCTGAATGTTTGGCCCAGCTGTAACGCATCTTCATCAGATTGACTTGGCAGGTCTGTCCCGGTCTTCTGTCAGTTCTCCAGGCAAAAAATCCTTGAAATATTTTGAAGTCACAGCTTATTGGGTTAACCAGGAGGACTACACTCTGACACTAGCCAAGGGTTCCAGGACCACAGGAACAGCACTTGAGGGTCAGAACTGACTCCACAGAAGTGACAAGCAGGATCCAGGGCAGGTCCAGTTGGATCTGGTCAGCTGGGCTCTTCAGGAAAGTGGTCTTGCTGCAGCATTTGTGTCCCTGTAGCTTAATAAGAAGTCAGTCAACTGGCCTTTGGAGTCTACTTCTTGGTCCTGGGTATAGGTGGGAGCAGGTACAGCCCTTGGGGTTCTCCTAACAGGTTACAACAGCAAGTGTAGTCCTTCTTCCAACTTTCACAAGTCTAGCTGTATTCTGAATAGGGTATGAAAAGAAAACATGTATGCCCAGTGCCAGCCTGTGGGTGGAGGAAACTCATAGCCACTCCCAAACCAATGGTGTAAATGTTTCCAGGGGTGACCTTACCCCCTTTTGCCGCACTTCCTGTGTGTTTTACATTGCTCTACTTGACCTAAACCCAACATGGCAGAACCTTTCTTCCACTGTACAGAACTCCCTGTGCCCACCCAGTGGTGTGGCTAGGATAATGGGCAAAGCCTCCCTTGTGGTTACTCAAAACTGGTTCTGGGGACAGCTCCTCACCCACTGGGATTGGTTCCCGGCAGCCTAGCAGGACAATAGAAGGGGCAGGTCCAGGTGTGACCTAGTTCTGCCCCACGACTGGGTAAGCATCCTTCGAAGTTAATCAAACTCCTGGGCAAGCCCAGATGGCCATCCTGTCAGGAGAAGGTCAACCCCTCTCCCGTTCTCTCAGCTCTGGGAATGACTCCCCACTTAATCAAGAAGACATTCAGCTCCCGGGTGACACTGAACACTGGCAGAAATACCCATTTGGCTCAGGCAAGAAAATTACAACTTTTTAGAAGTGTCATTTTCAAAATAGTAATATAATATCCGACTTGACCATTAACTTAGATTTTAAATTACTATTAAAATGAGTAATGAAATCATTTTTCTAGCTATTCCCAAACTGAACGTAAGCATTATAAGTTGTTATAATGTAACCAAGGGCTTTCCTATGGGGGAGCGAGGCTTGCCACAGTGAAAAACTTATTTGGAAGTTTTTCACTGCTAGGACATGTAAAACATAGAATATACATGTTCTACTTTTTAAATGCCATGCGCTCTTCCCTAGGGGCATTTAGGGCCTACCTTATGGGTGAGTTGTAAGAATTAAAAAGGAAGGTTTAGTCCAGGCACCAGATTTATTTTACCAGGTCAAATTGGCAGTTTTAAAACTGCTTTCCCAGGCTGCAGGGGCAGGCCTGGAACCATGTTTTGCATTGTTACTTTCGAGGTGGCACAATATGTGCTACTGTCTACTGGTGATATTTAACTTACTGGGTACTCTTTTGTACCATATAGTAGGGACTTGTAGGTAAGTTAAATATGCAAATCAGAAGTGTAGCCAATTTTTCCATGTATTAGGGGTCAGAGAACATGCACTGGGGCCTGATTAGCTGATCACTAGATGAAATAGAGCCTGATTTCTTATTATTTCATTCTCTTGGCCATGCTTACTGAGCACAACCATTGATTCTACAGGAAAGTATTTAATCAGAATCCCCCCTATTCACACCAGAGCTTGGTTACCATGAGTTGCACTCATTTCCAGCTCATGATGCTCAGAAGAATCCACCCATCCCTTCAGATGAAATATCACATTGATCTCTTCAAGCAACTGGTACTATCGTATTTGGATTACTGTTGCATAATCATTACAACAACCCCTAAGAAAAAGATCTAGACATTTCAAAGGATACAAGAAGAAACAGCAAGACTATGCCCAAACCTAAGAAAGTGAGCTATAGGTGAAGCAAAGACTACAGTTAAAACGTTTTGTACTTCCTTCAGAGGCAGGCAGCCTGTGGTGCCAAAGGACCGGTCCTTTAACCCCTTAAGTGCGGCCGTCGACCAATGGCTGATGGTCGCACTCCCTACCAATTGGCTGACACTGGGGAGGGTTAGAAAGGGCCCTCTGATGCTTTGCACCAGAGGGCTTCCTTTTTTCTACCGAGGCTCGTACTTCCCGAGCAGCCTGAGCTTTTTTGTGTTTGTAATGACGATCAGTGTGCCGCGTGTGCTGATGTTATTACATTACAAAAGTGAAAGTAAAACAAGCTGAAGAGCTGGTTTCGCTTTCACGGAATCAGTGCTTGGGGGGGATTTCTCGGCCCCCAAGCGCTGATTCTTATGGGAGAGGTATTGTTGGAAAGTGGAGAATCTCACCTTTACAATGGAACCTCTGCCCAGTTGATCCCCGCTTGGGGAGCGCCACAGGAGAGTGATCCACAAGCAGGGATCCACCCACTAGACACCAGGGATGAGGGAACTGCCCCTTAAGTAAGGGTTTATGCTCTCCCAGCACATTTGCATATAACAGTCATTCTGCTCCCCCTTTTGGGGGGAGCAGATGGGGGCAATTGACCCAATCTGTCCCCCCCGGGTGGGTAGAAAGCCCTCTAGACACAAGGGACTTTTTAATGTATATAAAAATATAGGGGTGGGGCTGCCCACAAGGGCATAGCCATGCCCCCAACCCAGTACAAATGCAACAGTCTTCCTCCCCCACAGGGGGACAGATGGGGCGATTAACCTAATCTGCCCCCCAGGGGGGTGGGGGGGCAAAGAAAGCCCACTTGGCATCAGGGAATTTTTATTATATATCTATATATATCTATATATATATATATATATAGATAGATATATAGATATATATATATCTATATATATATCAACTCCCCTTCCGATTCCCTCAATAAAAAGACGGACACAGACACGGAGGTTGGATCCACGATTCTGTCTCGGTTTATTCAGTATACGCTGTAACGTGTTTCGGCACTTCCTGCCTTGCTCACACAACAATCATAATCTCACCACACAGTTTAAAAAGCAGAGTCAAAAGGTCACATGATTCGTAGTTCTAAATGGACATGGAAGACAGACTTGAACAATATTACATTTACGATAAATGGACTAACGTGAGTATCGAGCATCCCCAATGTAATCTACTGTTACTAAATAGGATATTTCAATTTGGTTTTTGTTTCAAACCACATTTGTTAATGCAGTGACAATTTAAATCTCATTGTCACACGTTCATTAGAACCTCCAAGCGGTGCTCGTACTTCACATTAACGGGATCAAGTTTCACAATAAAATACTCATGACTAATACGAAAAATGCTGATGCATGGATTTCAAGTCTTATAGCTAGTAATTAAAGTGCTAGTGCATGGGAATCCCCTGGCAGATACAATAAAAATCTTCATCCATAGTGAGTATATAAAACCTCATAATACTCTGGGAAACTGTCAATTAGGAATTCACATCATAATAATACATCTTATTATGCGATACAGTATCTTAGATTCCCTGAACATTGTCAAACTTACACATAATTGATTAAAAATGCATAAAATATTATAAAATAACTAATATATTAAATGTACTTCAAATGGGTTTACTTAGTTCCCTTATAGTAAAAGACATTGATCTCCTTCAAAATGATACATATGTGAATTAAAAACCAGATTCTTATTCATGATTCAACGAATCCAATGAAAGTGCAGGTGCTTGTTCATCTAGTTTATCAATACCCTTGGCTGCTTCCCAAAGCTAAAACAGGCAATGTCCAACTTCGGTTTGATACATCTAAAATCAAAAAGTGCAAATGCTGTGTTATTGATCTAAAATTCAAAGTGCAAATGCTAGTGCAAATATACAATAATAAAGTGCAAGTGCATTACAGATCTCGATCATCATTGATGTATATGATCCATTCATGGACAATAAAGTGCAAGTGCACATAACCTGATTTTTCTTCTAAGTGTTGGAAAGCAGCCTTGATGAATATACCTCAATATTCCTATTGTATCAAATAATCTAACCCAATCATGAGGATTCCTACCAATGTTGTCATCACAACAGTATCTGCTTCTGCCATACTACAAAATCTTCGTATTAAAACCATGTGAACAATTGTTAACTCTTTCAAAGTCCCTCCTAGGTTTATCAAAAAAGTCTGTCTTCATTACTTTATTCTCAAATGCTCTGCAATGCTAAAAACTCTGTTTCTGGATACCTTCACTAAACCAAATGGACATGTAAATCTTCTTCTACATTGAGCCCACATGGAGTCTTTGTGTTGAACAGCAGTATATATCTAGACTCCAATTGGCGTAATTTGGCCTCACGGTCACCACCCCTTCTTAATTTTGGCACCTGGTCTACTGCATAGTAGGACAGATCATTGATGTTACCTTTATGACATTCATTGACATGTCGTGCCACCACATAATTCTTGTCATTGTTTTTTACTGCCCTTAGGTGCTGCAGTATGCAGATATGCACCATATGAATGGTGTTTCCCACATACATTTTCGGGCAGGTACATTGTAAAATATACACAACAAAGTCGCTTCGACAATTCAAGGAGCATCTGATCTTCCATGGGCTATTCATGAGGGGTGATACAACTTATATAAATATTACCTACTGGCGGTCGCCAGTAGGTAGTTATAGTTAGGACCTATTATCCATAGGAAAAGCACTTTTTGATTTGCCAAAATCATTGGCGCCGGTTGACGAATCTTCGTGAAATTCTCAAAACTAATGGCCCGCTCCGGTCAGCTCCTGTCTTGAAAGTTTGGGGGTGATTCGTCAAGCGGGGGCCGAGAAAAAAGGGGGGTCCCAAAACGCGTTTTCTCCATGTTAATTTCCATAGGAAATTTTGGAACAGGCTACAGCCCGAACTGCTGAACGGAATTACACCAAATTTGGCAAAAAGGTAGCTCTTGGTTCAGAAAGCGACCTTTTTTTTAAATGGTGTAAATCCGTTCAGTAGTTGCTGAGAAATTCAAAAAACAAAAATATCGATATCTGAGCACCGAGGAGGAGTTGCGACTCCTCCCGAGCACGAGCTGACTTCTGATTGGCTGCCAACACTCCAAACCAGGAAGTGTTGGCAGCCATCTTGTGACTCGGTAACCGAGGCACAAGAAATCAGTAGAAAAAAAGGTGAAAAACAAGAAAAGGGGGCAGGATAGAAACACCCTGCGCGGCCCCCTTCCTGTTTTCTTTTTTTTTTTTTTAAATGTGCAGGCCCTGGGAGATGGGGTCCCCAGGGCCCAAAACATATTGAAAGAAGGGGGGCCACACAGCCCCCTTCAAATATTTTTTTTTTTTAAAAAGCCGGCATCTTGCCCGAGGCCCCACCCCCTCCCTGCACCACTCTGCAAACGTGCCCCCTAGCGCGTTCTAAGTTGGGGAATTAAGTCCCCTTGAATACTGAGGGTCCCTGGGGGCCAACTAGCCCACCAGGTACCTCCAGTAAGCACCACACAGCTGGATTGCAGAGAGGTGGTCCGAGGCCAAGCCCCTTTTTACACCACTCTGCAAACGCGCCTCTTGGCGCACTGCTGGTGGGGCGATGAGGTCCTCTTGTGTCCTGAGGACCTCAGGACACAAGAGGACCTCATCCCCCGAGCAGCAGTGCGCCAGGCGCCGCGTTTGCAGAGTGGTGTAAAAAAGGGGCGTGGCCTCGGACCACTCTCAGCAATCCAGCTGTGTGGGGCTTACTGGAGGTACCTGGTGGGCTAGTTGGCCCCCAGGGACCCTCATGAGGAAAGGGGACTTCATCCCCCAACCAAGAGCGTGCCAGGAGGCGTGTTTGCAGAGTGGTGGAGAAAGGGGGCGTGGCCTGTGTCCACCTCTCAGCAATCCCACTGTGGGGCTTACTGGAGGTAAGAGGTAGGCTGGTTGGCCCCTAAGGACCCCCAGCAGTGAAGGGGACTTCAATCCCCATCGAAGAGTGCGCCAGGGAGCGCGTTTGCAGCGTAGTGGGCAAAGGGGGCGTGACCTGTTATGAGAACTTAGCAATACTGCTGTGTGGTACTTACTGGAGGTAATAGGAGGGGTAGTTGGCCCACAAGGATGTCCTTGGGGGCCAAGTACCCTCTTGTTACCTCCAGTAAGTCCCACACAGTAGGATTGCTAAGACGTCTTCGGAGGCCATGCCCCCTTTCTCCACCACTCTGCAAACGCGCCTCCTGGCAGACTACGGGATGGGGGATGAAGTCCACTTTACTCCTGAGGGACTTTGGGGGCCAAGAAGCCCTCCTGGTGCCTCCGGTAAGTCCTACGCAGCGGAATTCTTGAGCGCTGGTCGGAGGCCCAGCACCCTTTCTCTACCACTCTGCAAACGTGACTACTAGTTAAAGTAGCATGTTTCTGCACCTCTGAGTTAGAGGTAGTTTTAATCCCCTGCCCTATTATATACTAGGGCCTTACAGGGGAGGTCATGCCAATCACAGGGGTACCCCAACCCATAGTGTACCCTAGTGTATGTAGGTGTTTTCACCGTATTCGAAGTGTCTTTTAGCATAGCACTGGCTCTAGGCCTGGTTAGTCAGAGTCAGTTACCACCAGTACCAGTCAGCAAAATGTTGGGGGCACAGGATGACTTTGCAACAAGGCCTCTTTCTGCACCTCTGTTGGTTCTTTCTGCATATCTTTTCCTTCTTTCTGTACCTTTCTTTGTCTTTCTGGACTTCTGTTGCCTCTTTCTGCATTTCTCTTGCTTCTTTCTGCGCCTTTCTTCCTCTTTTTGCACATGTCCTACCTCTGTAGGCATAGTAAGAAATTAGCATTTAAAAAACCTTAGAAATTCACTGAAAAAAACATAGGTTTCAGGGACGTTATAGTTAGAAATTAGCATTTAAAAACCTTTGAAATTCACTGAAAAAACCATAGGTTTCAGGGACGTTATAGTTAGAAATTAGCATTTAAAAACCTTAGAAATTCACTGAAAAACCATAGGTTTCAGGGACGTTATAGTTAGAAATTAGCATTTAAAAAACCTTTGAAATTCACTGAAAAAACCACAGGTTTCAGGGACGTTATAGTTAGTTGGACATTTCACTCGTACAAAACCAAAGAAATTCGGACGTTATAGTTAGTTGAGCTAACTATAACTTGCGCCCCCGCAATGCACTGCTCATGACGTCACATATTACATCATTCATGACATGGTCAGTGACATCACTGATGACATCACTGATGACATCATCCACGTGATAATCTGATGCACCTCCTCACACCCTAATATAACCTTTGATACACCCACTCTAAAATACAGACTACTATTTTCTAAACCATAGACACACAAATACCAGTTACTACATACCCACTCACTGATTCCTAGGTCTTGACACACATCCACTCATTCACCCATACACTCACTCATACATGCAGTCACTTATCAATACAGCACTATCATAGGCACTCATACACCTATACAGACACTCACACATTGACACTCATCCATAGAGTTACTCACACACGTAGTCAGTCATGCAAAGAATCAATCACACTCCCATTTACTCACCTATACAGTTATACACACACCACCTCACTTATTCATACAGAGACTAACACATACTTACTGTTGTATACAATCACTGACACAAACACACACTCATCCATACAGCCACTCTCACAATCACTCACTCTCACATTTAGTAATTTATATACTCCAACACTCACATATATTGCCTTTCACATATGTAGTTACTCACACATGTACCAGTGAGACATCCATTCACTCACGAACACACCCATACACACACTCATCCACCCATACAGCCCTTCACAGAAACACTCATGAACCCATACACCCAGTGAATCACCCACTCACACATCTATGCACAGAGTCACACACCCCCCACCCACCCACCCAGACACTCAGGCACACATACAGATAGACAACCAATCAATAACCCATATAGACACTCATGTAGCTATTCACCAACCCATGCAGACGCTTACACACCAACTGACAGACTGATGCAGTCTTTCACTCAGTTTAGTCACTAACCCATGCATTCAGTAAGACACATTTAATCACTCACTTATACAGTCAGTCACGCACCTACTAAATCATCCATTCAGATAGTCATACACCCACTCATTGTTCAATACACCTTGGCCTATATATATATAAAACATATTTAAACTTTACAGAAACACACAGTCACTGGATGATGTCATCAGTGATGTCATTTGAGATGTCATCAGTGATGTCATCAGTGATGTCACTGACCATGTCATGAATGATGTAATATGTGAAGTCATGAGCAGTGCATTGCGGGGGCGCGAGTTATAGTTAGCCCAACTAACTATAACATCCGAATTTCTTTGGTTTTGTACGAGTGAAATGTCCAACTAACTAGAACATCCCTGAAACTTGTGGTTTTTTCAGTGAATTTCAAAGGTTTTTTAAATGCCTATTTCGAACTATAACGTCCCCGAAACCTATGGTTTTTTCAGTGAATATAAATAAATATATATATATATACACACACATATATTTATATATTATCTACTGGCGGTCGCCAGTAGATAGTTATAGTTAGGACCTATTTTCCATAGGAAATCCGCAACATTCTATTTGAAATAACTTTGGCGCCAGTTGACGAATCTTCGCGAAATTTTCAAAACTCGTGGGGCGCTCCGGTCCGCTCCTATCCTGAAAGTCTCGGGGTGATTCATCAAGTGGGGGCGAGAAAAAAGGGGGGTCCCAAAACGTGTTTTCCCCATGCAATTTTCCATAGGAACCTTTCATCGCAGCTACAGCCCGAACTGCTGAACGGAATTACACCAAATTTGGCAAAAAGGTAGCGCTTGGTTCAGAGTCGTGCCTTTTGGTTAAATGGTGTAAATCCGTTCAGTAGTTCCTGAGAAATTTGAAAAAGAAAACACATATATATCTGGGCGGAGCCTAACCACACATGTCATCGTGCGATCTGATTGGCTGTCAGCACTTCATCCTGGAATTGCTGGCAGCCATCTTGGGACCAATATAAATGATAGTACCCCATTGAAATGCATTGTGGTGAATCGAAGATTTTGAGGGTTACCAAAAGGAGAACTATAAAGGGTGATAACAGACTTTAGTTACATTAGAATTCATTTGTTGATGGTACCATACTAATTTCAGGAATTGTGGTGTGTTCTAAGGTGATTTTACCCTGTGAAAAACCTTCTGCTGGGATATCATGAATCATGTTTGAGAGAAAACTATTTTCACATGCTTGTCCCATACAGTTTTGGAAGGTGCTCCAGAAGCTAAAATGAGAGCATATTTTCTGTAAATTCACATTATCTTTCTCAGTCATGTGAGAATGAAGTCTGACATTCTCAGTAAAACATGTACATCCAACAAGGGCAGAGACTGTCAGTTGATTCCTTTGTGTTCTACTGCAGCTTCCCAGAGTGTTCCAAAGAACAACTAGAGCGCTAACAGTCTTACTTATGACAAAATTATGGCACACCTGAAGCTATCTTGATTGGAATAAACTGGTAACTCTTAAAACATTTAATTTAAAAAGGAACAAAATGAGGGGGTTCATTTTGTCATAGAAATTATGGTTAGTGCTGTAGAAAAAAAAATTAGGACATGTTTTAAGTGAGATCTCAAATATCTTCCTGTTATATTTCAACAGGAGCAGCCTGTCAGTTGATGCCTTTGTGTTCTACTGCAGCTTCCCAGAGTGTTCTAAAGAACAACTAGAGGGCTAACAGCCTTACTTATGACAAACGTATGGCACACCTGAAGCCATCTTCATTGGAATAAACTGGTAACACTTAAAACATTTAATTTAAAAAGGAACAAAATGATGGGGCTCATTTTGTCATAGAAATTATGGTTAGTGCTGTAGAAAGAAAAATTAGGACATGTTTCAAGTGTGATCTCAAATATCTTCCTGTTATATTTCAACAGGAGCAGCCTGTCAGTTGATGCCTTTGTGTTCTACTGCAGCTTCCCAGAGTGTTCTAAAGAACAACTAGAGCGCTAACAGTCTTACTTATGCCAAAAGTATGGCACACCTGAAGCCATCTTGATTGGAATAAACTGGTAACACTTAAAACATTTAATTTAAAAAGGAACAAAATGAGGGGGTTCATTTTGCCATAGAAATTATGGTTAGTGCTGCAGAAAGAAAATTTAGGGCATGTTTTAAGTGAGATCTCAAATCCTCTTCTATTTCATTAGAAAATTCTGACATGCAGACTGAAACAATCACTTTCAATACCAGCAGTAGACTTCCAGTTAACTCCCTGGTGAGCAGTAGCTTTACTACAGTGATCTAATGAACAACTAGAGTGCTAACATTCTGAATTTATGGCAAATGTGTGACACATCTGAATGCCTTCTTGATGGAATCAAAGTAAAAACTGAAAGCATTTCCTACTGAGGAGACTGCAGTAAATGACGAAATTAGGAAACTTCATAACAAATAAGTCTCCCAAGATGGCCACCAGAGAAAAAAGAGCCCAAATGTAGCACAAATATTGTCAGGGACTGTCCGGGACTATGTGGGGAACACAGTCAGGGACTTGGGCAAGGACTGGGAACTGGGTAGAAAAGGTACATAGAAAGAGGAGTACAGCGCTGCCCAGATCATACAGGGAGTCAGAGGAGAAAAAGGGATCCAAAGGGGAAGCCTGTACAAGTGAACAAGATGGGTAAGACACAGAAAGGAAGGGCACTCACGAGGCAATTTAGCATTCAGAATAACTACACCCAGGACGAATGTGCAAGACATATATATGAAACAACATTAACAATGAAGGGGAGTGTGGGGTAAGCACTCAGGAGCTCCACACGGTAAGACTGAAGCTCAGTAAGTTCCTCACCCACAATTGCTGTTACAGATACTGACTGAAAATACCCACATATAGGATATGTATGCAAAGGCAGGGTCTGTGGAGCTTATACCTATGGTGATGTTATAACAGTAACTCAAAGACAATACTCACAGTGAACAAGAAACACCACCTAGGTAGTCAGCTGTGCCCACGGATCCTGGCGATCAAACAGGAACACGCAAGGCAGTAACAGCAAAGGGGTAGAACTAAACACAAGCACAATAGACAAGGAGCTAGCAAGGAGGAGTGCTTAACAGGAAAGGATGGAAATCACAGGGCACACTTGGCAGAAAGCAGGTAACAAACATACAAGGTAACAGAAGCAAGACAGCAGAATAGAAAGACAGCAAACTAGAACTGAAACCAAGGAAATGGGAAGAAAGGCAGGGACTGGAAAAGGATATACAGAAGGGGAGGCTACAAGGGTATATTAGAATAGTGCAGGTTCAGGAATCAAGAAAACAAAGCATAGAAGGCAGTGCTGGGGCAGGAACAAGAATTGAGCAAAAGCTCAGGAGTCAAAGTAGCACTCCAGATAGTGCTAGTACAGGGGAAGGGAAACTGCTGCAGGTCAGGAACAAGGAATGCTAAGGCTCAGGAGTCAGGGTAGCACTGCAGGCAGTGCTAGGTCAGGAGAAGGGAAACTGCTGCAGGTCAGGAACAAGGAATGCTAAGGCTCAGGAGTCAGGGTAGCACTGCAGGCAGTGCTAGGTCAGGAGAAGGGAAACTGCTGCAGGTCAGGAACAAGGAATGCTAAGGCTCAGGAGTCAGGGTAGCACTGCAGGCAGTGCTAGGTCAGGAGAAGGGAAACTGCTGCAGGTCAGGAACAAGGAATGCTAAGGCTCAGGAGTCAGGGTAGCACTGCAGGCAGTGCTAGGTCAGGAGAAGGGAAACTGCTGCAGGTCAGGAACAAGGAATGCCAAGGCTCAGGAGTCAGGGTAGCACTGCAGGCAGTGCTAGGTCAGGAGAAGGGAAACTGCTGCAGGTCAGGAACAAGGAATGCCAAGGCTCAGGAGTCAGGATAGCACTGCAGGCAGTGCTAGGTCAGGAGAAGGGAAACTGCTGCAGGTCAGGAACAAGGAATGCCAAGGCTCAGGAGTCAGGATAGCACTGCAGGCAGTGCTAGGTCAGGAGAAGGGAAACAGGAAATAGCTACAGCTCAGGAAACAAGGAGTCAAGAGAGCACTGCAAGCAGTGCAAATCAGGTACAAGAAATAGCTTAAGCCCAGGAACAGGAATAGCTATAACTCAGGAAACAAGGTAGCACTGCAGGCAGTGCTAATTCAGGTACAAGGAATAGCTATAGCTCAGGAACTCAGGAAACAAGGTAGCACTGCAGGCAGTGCTAATTCAGGTACAAGGAATAGCTATAGCTCAGGAACTCAGGAAACAAGGTAGCACTGCAGGCAGTGCTAATTCAGGCACAAGGAATAGCTATAGCTCAGGAACTCAGGAAACACTGGAAACAAGGATTGGCCTCACCGGTATACAGCTACAATGACCAACACTGGGCTGAAGGGAGCTGGGGCTTAAAAGAGCTCACATTAATCACATGCATCAGGTGTGAGCAGTCTAGAAGCAGCCAACCACAGGTGAGCAGAATTCCTCCACCCATCCTTGGCCTGCAGGGGTGGAGACGAAGCAGTGAGCAGGGAATTCTGGGTAATGGAGTTTCAGGCATGAGCAGGATGGCTTCCACAAAACCCGGCATGGATTGGGAATGGATGTCAATTCCCAAATAGTGTTGAAATGGCTGGAAGTCAGTATGTACATGAAGGGGAGGGTCTGGAAGCTTGTTAGAACACTGGGAAGCACCACAATTCGGCCCCCTGGTGGTGGACACGAGAATGCAGGGAGCGAGTCGTGACAAATATCACCCAGATGTAGCCCACATATAGCCCAATGACAGAAGTGTGCAAAACACTTTTTATTTTTAGTTTTTCTGCAGTTTTATATAGTGCAAACTGGTCAGGTATTGGAGCGTTACATCTTACTTGGACCCCTTATTGCGTATTTTGCACGAAGTACATGAGATTGATCTTGCGAAACATTGAACTTTACGATTCTGTTAACCTGAAGTTGCTCTGAACCGGGCTTTGTAACACCCGTTTTTATCTACTGGTTTTAATTAATTCTCACTGTATTGTATTAGGAAAGAGGATTTACTGTTTTTATGTACACTTTTATGATCTATGTTTCTAAATCCGATCAAATAATGTTTAATGAATTCTATGGCAGGACGGAGGCGAGGATTATGCATATTTTTCCTCACTTTATTTGCATAGCAGTTCAAAGAAAACGTAACACAACAATCATTAAACAAAAGACTACACAACCCATGAACCATTAGGGGGTAGTCTCCAAGGCAACTATAGTCCAATCATATCACAGTCCATCGTATATAATATCGTGACGTCCCTTCCGCTTCCTCTTTCTTCACTGCTCGTCAGTTAAGTGCATTCCTTACATTCTTGGCTTAATCTGACGTTGTTGCTGTTTGTATAGCGGTTTCTTGTGCACGTTATTAGCATTATTGCCTTGATATTGTTTCATATTCCCTGCGCAGCAGGCTCTTGCCTGAGCGCGTTCTCCCCCTCGCAGTTTCTCCCACTGTGTGCTCTGCGCGCGGTGAGATCCTGTCAGGCGCGTCTGGTCCGAGCGAGGCAGCTCCATCGAGCGCTCCCGCTGGTCTTTACGCGCGTTAGGGAATCCGGTCACTCCTTTAGTGTCCGCTTGATTCCCGACCAACCCTCGCCTAATTTTGACACCGCTACGCGGTGATTTCCCCACACGGCCACGTTAGTGACCAGCGCCACCTGGTGGTGGTAATTGGTATTGCGCCTCAGTCTATTCTTATAACAGCTTCGGTACCCTAAACCCTAAAACACTAACCCCTCCACTACCCAAACACCACTGCACTACCCTAAACCCTAAAACACTACCCCCAGCACGACACCCTACACTACCCAAACATAACTGCACTACCCTAAACCCTAAAACACTACCACCAGCACGACTCCCTACACTACCCAAACACCACTGCACTACCCTAAACCCTAAAACACTAACCCCAGCATGACCCCCTACACTACCCAAACACCACTGCACTACACTATACCCTAAAACACGACCCCCTACACTACACAAACACGACTGCACCACCCTAAACCCTAAAACACTACCCACAGCATGACCCCCTTCACTACACAAACACCACTTCACTGCCCTAAACCCTAAAACACTACCCCAGCACTACCCCCTACACTACCCAAACACCACTGCACTAACATAAACCCTAAAACACTACCCCCAGCACAACCCCCTACACTACACAAACACCACTGCACTACCCTAAACCCTAAAACACTACCCCAGCACGACTCCCTACACTACCCAAACACCACTGCACTACCCTAAACCCTAAATCTACCCCCAGCATGACCCCCTACACTACCCAAACACCACTGCACTACCCTAAACCATAAAACACTACCCCCAGCATGACCCCCTACACTACACAAACACCACTGCACTACCCTAAACCCTAAAACACTACCACCAGCATGACCCCTACACTACTCAAACACCACTGCACTACCCTAAACCCTAAAACACTACCCCACCACGACCCCCTACACTACCCATACACCACTGCACTACCCTAAACCCTAAAACACTACCCCCAGCACGTCCCCCTACACTACTGCACTACCCTAAACCCTAAAACACTACCCCCAGCACGACCCCCTACACTACCCAAACACCACTGCACTACCCTAAACCCTAAAACACTACCCCCAGCACGACCCCTACACCACCCAAACACCACTGCACTACCCTAAACCCTAGAAAAGAAACCCCCACCCCATGCCCAATCCCCCTTACCTCTCACTCCTCATGGTTCCTCTCTCCTCGTGGTTCCTGCTTCACGTCATCTCTGAGGGCGGTGCACGTCGTTGTGAGGAAACGGAACAGCCTCTGTTTCCTTACAACGACATGGATCGTCTACATGTTTTTAGAACGCATGGTCATTTACCATACATACCTTTCCAACAAAATTCGTTGTAAAGGCATGCGTGGTAAATGACCATGCGTTCTAAAAAAATGCGTAGTAATGACTTCGTGATGTACAATGCATGCGTGGTAATGCATGCGTTGTAATGGTATCGCAAAGTAAAAAAGTCGTTGTAACGGCTGTTTACCGATCAAAGCTGGCCCCTGTTCTTCAGTGAGACGTTTATTTGATTAATTAGGAGGAAGGAATGTGGGTTTTTTACCGAAAAGTGCATTCCCGGCTGTTGTATTGTGAAAGTGTCCGCGTGGCCTGGTTTCACTTCCGGAGAGAGAGTGGAAGAGTCTGTTTGGATCTAAAGGAGTTCTGTTGTTGGACCGGGCCGGCGCGACATGTCATCAGAAAACATAGCTAATGGAAAGCGTCCTCCCTGAAGTGTGGAGCAGTGCCATGAGAGGTCAACGAGTGTGCGTCCTACCGCTGTATGACCGTACCGCGTGACCCATGTGCCGCCTCCAGGGTACGGGAGGCAGAAGCGGCATCGCAGGTCCTCTTGAAGACCGTTGTAGCACTAATTCTACATTTTGGTACTAGGGCATTTTAACTTCGTTGTTCCTGCCAGATACAAAGAGAAGATCCTGTGTTATTCAGTGCCCTCGTTACCTTTTTTGTGGGTTGTGGTGCTTGTCACTTCGCTGCCCCGCCGGTGCACACGACTGGGCACCCCACCTCGTGTGCCATCTGCAGGGCCTCTGCCCTCGGATCACTGGTTTCGGTTTCTGGAGTGGCAACATAAACAGTTGCTCCCAAAGGACTAGCCTGAACACTTAGGTGAATATCCCCTGCACCAGCATTCCACGGAAATTCTTTCCTAGCTCTCCCACGTCAACGAGCACGGCTGAATGTGTGTTTTTCTGAAAATTAAATATGTTTTATATATGTATATCTCAAGGTCGATGGAAGAATAAATGGGTATATAAGTGTCTAAATGAATGATTTTTTTTGTAAAATTGATTGTATAACTGACTAAGTGTATCTTAGTGAATACATGGGTTAGTGAGTAATGTTTAAATATGAAAATATCTGTATCAGTCTCTCACTTTGTGTATAAGTGGCTGCATGGGTTGGTGAGTAGCTACATGAGTGTCTATATGGGTTATTAGTTGGTTTTTTGAGTATCAGTATGAGTGTCTGAGTGTCTGTATGGTTCGGTGGGGGTATTACTTAGTGCATAGATGCATGAATGAGTGACTCACTGTTTGTATGTGTTGAAGACAGCATGTGTGCAGGACTGTATAGGTGGATGAGTATGTGTAGGGGTGTGTTAGTGAGTGAATGACTGTCTCAATAGTGTCTTTATGAGTAACTACATATGTTTTAAACTAGTATATGTGAGTATTGGTGTATATAAGTGAGTATATGTGAGAGTGAGAGATTGGAAGAGTTCCTGTACAAATAAGTAGGTGTTTCTATAAGTGATTGTTTAAGAGAGTAAGTATGTGTAAGTTTCTGTAGAAGTAAGTGTGGTAGTGTGTGTGTATAACTGTATATGCAAGTAAATGGATGTTTGATACTTTGTTTGCATGTGTGACTATGTGTGTGAGTAACTCTATGGATGAGTGGCGGTGTGTAACAGGATGTATAGGTGTATGAGTACATATGTTGAGTGAGTACATGTATGAGTGACTGTATAGGGACTGTTGGTGAATGAGTGGATGTGTGTGTAGATCTTGGAATTACTGAATAGGTGTGTTGTAACTGGTATTGGTATGTCCATTGTTTTGAAAATGTTAGTTTGTATTTTTGAGTGTGTGTATCAAAGGTTATATTAGGGTGAGAGGAGGTCTGCCACTCTATCACAAGGATGATGTCATCAGTGATGTCATCAGTGATGTCATTTGAGATGTCATCAGTGATGTCATGAGTGATGTCACTGACCATGTCATGAGTGATGTAATATGTGACGTCATCAGCAGTGCATTGCGGGGGCGCGAGTTATAGTTAGCTGAACTAACTATAACGGGGGAATTTCTATGGTTTTGTACGAGTGAAATGTCCAACTAACTATAACGCCCCTGAAACCTATGGTTTTTTCAGTGAATATATATATATATACACAAATATAGGGGTGGGGGCTGCACACTAGTGCATGGCCATGCTCCTACCCAAACATACATTCAACAGTTTTTCTGTCTCCCTTAGGATCAGATGGGGGCAGTTACCCCCAATCCTCCACCCCCCAGGGGGTCAGAAAGCCCACTAGACACCAGGGATTTTTTTTAATATATGTAAAAATATAGGGGTGGGGCTGCCCACTAGGGCATGGCCTTGCTCCCTCCCCCAATATACATGGAACAGTCCTCCTGCCCCCTAGGGGGACATATGGGGTGATTGCCCCAAATCCGTCCCTGGGTGGAAGGGGAGGCAGAAAGTCCACTAGACACCAGGGAAAGAAACATAGGAGTGGGTGCTGTCCACCATAGGCATGGTAACACCCTGCAGCCCAAAAAAGGGCTCCACAGACTTTCTGCCTCCCCAGGAGGTGGATGGTGCAATTACCCCGATTTGTTTCTCCCAGGGGCAGAAAGCCCTCTAGACATGAGGGACTGACTTTATTCAGTATTGCTTTGGGGAGGAGGGGCCCCCTTGGGCATAGGCCTGTGTTTTCCCCACCCCAGGACCCAATAGACTTTCCGTCCCCGTGAGTGGTGGACAGGATATTCACCCCAATCTGCCCTGCCGGGGGGGGGGACAAGGCAGAAATCACAGTAATCACAAGGCATTTTAAAATGGCGCCACGGCAAAAAAAAGGAGGTGGCGGCTAACATTGCTATTGAGCCATACCCCCCGACCAGAAGGGGTAATAGTGTCTTTCTGACCCCCCCGGGGCAGATAGGAAGTTAGTCCCAATTGGGGAGGTTGCCCCAAATCTGCCACCAAGAATTTTGCATTTGGGGAAAAAGAATGGGTTGCGGGCATTGCGCTCTGGCATTGGCCACACCCCACCTCAAAGGGGACACACCAGTTTTTTGACCTCCACAAGGCTAGAGAAGAAATTTGTCCCTAATTTGCCCCCCGGGGGCCAAAAGTCCAGTGGATGACAGGGCTATTCTTTTTTTTTTTAAATAAAATTATGGGCTGGGTCTGGCCCATCCTTACATTAGGCCCCACCCTCACCCCTAACACCTCAACAGTCTTTCTGCTCTCCTTGGGACTATAACACAACCCACAAGCAAGAGAGAGGACCTTTGATTCTTTTGAGTGTTGTTTTTCTATATTGGCCAGACGAGTAGGGTTAAATTCCAATATCTTCCCACTTGCCATGGTGAATGACTGCACTTTTTGGGCTTGGGTAGGCTACCAACTGGAGAAAACTACCAGACCCAAACATTTTGGAAAACTAGACATCGAGGGGAGTCCAGGGTGGTATGCGTTGTGTGGATCCCATGACATTTTCTTACCCACAATACTTTGCATACCTCAAACTCTGCCTGAAATCTCTACTTTTCCTTGTATTTCTGAGATTTAAACTTCTGGAATGCACAGGGATCCACAAAATTCCTACTGCCCAGCATTTTCCCACTTGTTCTGATAAAAAAAGTTGCTAATGTCCACAAAAGGAAGCCCCCAAAACATAATGTAGAAGCAAACCTTGAAAGGGCTCTCATTGACCTTGGTTTGATCTGTTCCTGTCATGGGCACTAGGCCCAGCCACACAAGTGGTGCAGTGTTTTTATCGAAACAAGTGAGGTAACTCTGGGTGGTAGCAATTTTGTGGATTCCGGAAGTTTCCATCACAGAAATATAAGGAAAATGCATGATTTGAGACAAAGTATGAGGTTTGCAGGGCATTGTGGGTAAGAAAACCTCATGAAAAAATTGCAAGGCACACCACCCTAGAATCCCCTGGTTCTCTAGTTTTAAAAAAATTCTCTGGTTCGCATGCTTGGATGGCTAACGCCACAGCACAGCCCTTAAATACAGTGGCTACCCCTATTGCTTATCTATCAATGTAGCGCCTTAGTGCCGTTTGTGTCATGGTCTCTTGGCCCACCCACACAAGTGCAGTACCATTCTTATATTTGGACATGTTGCAACTCAGGGTGGTAGGAAATTTGAGGCTCCCTCCAGATTCCAGAACTTTTCCTCACAGAAATGTGAGAAAATTTGTGTTGTTTTGTCAAAGTTTGAGGTTTGCAAGGGATTCTGGGTACAAAAACCTGGTGAGAGTCAAACAAGTCACCCCACGCTGAATTCCCCCAGGTGACTACTTTTAAAAAATGTGCAAGTTTGCTAGGTTTCCTTAGGTGCCAGCTGAGCTAGGGTCCAAAACCCACAGCTTCCCACTTTACAAACAAAAGGATCAGTTTTGAGTGGAAAAATGTGATGTATCCTATTGCGTTTTGGGATGTTTCCTGTTGCGGAAACTAGGCCTGCCTACACAAGTGAGGTACCATTTTTATCAGGAGACTTGGGAGAATTCTGGGTGGAAAGAAGTGTGTGACTCCCAACAGATTCCAGAACTTTACATCATAGAAATGTGAGAAGAATGTGCTTTTTCTTTTAGTCAAAGTTTGAGGTTTGGAAGGGATTCTGGGTATAAAAGCCTGGTGAGACTCACACAAGTCACCACACCCTGAATTCCTCCAGGTGTCTGTTTTTTAAAAATTTGAAAATTTGCTAGGTTTCCCTAGGTGCTGGGCCCAAAATCCACAGCTACCCACTTTGCAAATAAAGGGTTAGTTTTGAGTGGAAAAATGTGATTTATTCTTATTGTATTTTGGGCCGTTTCCTGTCACACTAGGTTTATCCACACAAATGAGGTACCATTTTTATTGGAAGACATGTGGGAGCATAGAATAGTAGAACATTTGTTATAACCAATTGTATTTTTCTGCATTTGTGCCTTCCAAATGTAAGCCAGTAATTAAGAAAGAAGACATTTTGAAAATTATATGCAAGTTCGGGTACCCACAAATTTAGATGTGTACAAATAACCACTGCTCATAAACTCCATATTCAGTCCCTTGTGTGCCCATTTCAGAAATACATAAGTTTCCTTGATACCCATTTTTCACTCTACATATGTCACCATATAAATTGGACTGTACTCAGTACACAAATAAAAATCGTTGTACGGTGCAGCTCAGTTGTTGGGTTTGGTACCTTGGGTCCTTGGCGAACCTACAAGCCCTATATATCCCTACAACCAGAAGGGTCTGGCAGATGTAATAGTATATTGCGTTTGTACGTCAGACGTCACTATAAAAAGTTACAGATGAGAATGGTATCCAAAAGGGCCTTTTTTCCTACTCATGTTCAATATTTCTTTATCTCAACAGTTAGTTTCTTTGGGAAAACATTGAGGTATCTACATATATGACCCCTTTATGGATTCAGAATGCTATCTACTTTCCAGAAATCTAGAGCCTTCCTGGATCACCCATGAGTTTCACACTGGTTTTCACCAAAAACTGGAAGTAGGTTGAGAGCACAAAAAATAGGAATAATTGGCTACCTCTTTGAAAAATGTGAATAACTGTGGTAAACAAATAGTTTTTTTTATTCACCTCTGTATGTGGCTGAAAGATGGGAAGATGGTGACTTTAATACAGCAAACCGTTCATTGATGCCATTTTTAGAAAAAAAACGCAGACACTTTTATCCGGAGCACTTTTTTCCTATTTTTCCCAAAAACTCAAACATTAGCTATATTTTGCATTTTGCCTACTTTCTCGGTCCACTCCAGAGAAATTCACAAACCCTGGGTACCTGTACAATCCCCAGGATTTCAGAAAAAAAGGACGTAAATTTAGCATGGATACCTTATATGGAAAAGAAATTGTGCAGCCCTAAGCATGAATTAACCCAAATAGCCAAATAAGGGCTCAGCACCGGGGCACAGGTTGGGGGGGCAGAAGTTAAGGGATTAAAGGATAACCATATTCCTGTCTGAAAGGTCTCAAAAGTAGAAAGTGGCTTTCTGCTTATACATAAAAGGATCAGTGTTGATTCTTTTCAGTATCTTTACTGTAGTTCTGGCAAACATCTTTGCAGCTGTATCCCCGGCTACCAGATGTTGCCCATGGACATTCAGAGTCACATTAGAGTATCCAACAAACCTCTTGATCATTGGCAAATCTTTGTCATTGGAAGTGGCTATGCCCAATGCTTAAAAAACGTTACTAGGTTCAGGAGACACTGCCATATTTACTTTGGAGTAGCAATTCTCTCTCAACAGTCTGCCAACAAATTTTTCAAAAGTCTGCAAACTTGGAGTTACTCTTGAAGAAGCAGAGATTCCACACAGGAACAATAAGACGAAAAACAACTTCTACAGCCTAAGCATCAATCACACAATCGTGCCTTTGGTCCTCATGTACCAAAGGTTCATCATTATTCTAGGTTTGGTTAGATTCAGCTTAATCTCTTTCAATAGCATGCATCGGGAGAAACACACCAAGGCATTATTAATCAAGCACTATAGTGCAAAATACACTGCTACCTGCCTCTTTGTTGGCTCGACTCTCTTCTGTTTACAAGTGAAATTCAAGACTTTATGGCTCATCCAAATGACTCTCCAAGGACATGCTCTCTTCTACCTATCCGGTTGGTTAAAACCATACTGGATGACCAAAGGTCAAGAAACAGTTTCTGGGTTGAGAGCTATGCATACAAGTCTATTCTCTCTGCAGTTCTTCTCCCTGACCACTTCACTGTGAGATTTTCTGCAACTTAAGAAAGGGTTTAAAACGTTTCTGCTCCAACAAGCCGCTGACCACATCAGAGCAGACTGACCCTTGCATGCATGAGCTTCATTAGTATGCAGCCTGTGAAGACGTGAGGAACCAACTTGCAATCCTTTTCTACTCCTCCATGTGTTAACATTCCAAAGTACTTTAAAGGAGACTGGATGCAACATAGAAAAAAATAACATCCGGTTCCTAGTATCTGGTTCCCCACTATATTCTCATCCATACCTGGAAATTTTGCGATTTTAAGCTGGTTGTAGGCAAATTTGCATTAAAAAAATACAGTAGAAATTCCATAAAACGGACTGTCAAAATTGCAATACTTTAAAACAGCATCAAAGATTCTGCATTCCTTCAAGAAACCACTAAAGGCATATTTCTCCAAGACCACATTAAAGAGCACCCCTCTGGACCAAAGCCCCTTTCAGATGGGAAGGATACCTGTGCATTTGCGCTCTGATTCCAGTAAAACCCATTGCAACTTGAGCAATATAAACTTTCAAGTGCTGCACTGTGCTTGGAGTAAAATATGTCAATGCTATAAAATCTTACACAAACTGTTAAAATAATTCTTATTGATCTTAAACATTGTAAGATATGCATATGTGGGAAATGCTTTTACAGAGTACAGAGAAAAGGCACTTTAAGCCTGATGTGCAAAAAGGCAGGTCACAATTCTTGAGTGCAAAATGAACACCATCTTTTTATGGCGTGGGCCGAAAGAGCATCATTACGAGTCTGTTTCCGAGTTACTCGTCTGACTTTCTTTTAAGGTACCGCCACTACAGGAGTTAAGAGGCTTTGTGGCCTCAAGGAGGGAAAGCTAGATGGAGGCATACATGGTGAAGTGCCAGGAAGAGCCACCGTTGACTCGACTAAGTATTGATCCAAGGGAGAATCTAGGTCCGCGCTTCCATTTATACAACTACCAGGTCCAGCGCTTAATGACCTCCTCCTCTCTGTCAGCGCAATCTCTCCACTAACTACGTTAATGGCCTGCTCCAAAATGAGATCAATGGAGGTAGGTTTGGTAAGGGGAGTAGCAGAGAAACCAGTAGAATTCTCTTTCCCCATACTGGTTGAGCAAGTGGGCGGCACCCTAGTGGTGAAATTAACAAATGAGGGAACACCCGATGTTACAAAATCATCAAATATCTCAAAAGCAGGCTCCACAGGGAGAGATGGCGTGCAATTTCAAGTTCACCAAGTAAAGCCTACAGAACAGTACCTGCTGTCATGACGAGCCAAGGGACCTGGCCCAGCCCAGCCTCTTCCAGTTGATGATGGGTGAAGATGGGCCCGCCCTTGGCCCAGGCTTCACCCGGGCGTGGCCCACGCGGCTCTCCTTTTCAAGGGTAATTGGTCAGAGGCAGGTGTGCAGGTGCAGGGGATTGTGGGACTCACAGTCCCCAGCGACGGCTGTGTGAACTGTGGCAGCTCTCCCCTGCTTCTGGCTATGTCTCCGAATGACTCACAGTCAGCACAGGTCACCACATCAAGTGCTACGAGGTTCTTGCCCCCGAAGTCTGCCGAAACAACGAACCAACACGGTCACAATTGCAGTCACATACTGTTGATACACAGTATTGCAAATCACAGTTGGTAGGGGGCGCCCTTTTCACACATCCCTAATTATTGCAATTCTTAATGATTTGCACAACCCCCTTTGCGAGTCTGAAAGGTTATTTGAACTTGGAAAAGGGGTTTTAGAACATAGTAAAACACCATTTTGCAGTCTCTAACCATCTGGTTTTTCAAATCGCAGACAGTTTGAGACAGCAAAATGGTTTCTTATATCGGGCCCTTGATTTTTCTGTCTGTGACTAGTGAGGAATATTTTATTGGGAAGTTGAAGCATAAAGCGTGGGGGCAGTCTTCAGGGGTGTAGCTTCAGGGGGGTGTTTGGCGAGTTACACCCCCCCAAAAAAATGTATTCTGTTGTAAATAGTTGGGTACAATTGCTTTCAGTCGGGTATGGTAAAATGTCTGTCGGATGTCATCAGAGATTTTTACATGCTTACACTGACAAAAACACACACACACTCACTCTCTCGTCTCTGTTTAGAATGCTTTAAAAATGTTGATTCGTTTGAAAAATGTTGTGCTTTATGTGCCCCTTACAATATGCCCTCCTCTTTCTTTCTACTGCCCTTTAAACCTCCCCAATCTTATTGACCAAGCTATGCCCCTGGCAATCTTACATAACCATATTATTTTTCATTGTCTGAAAACAAATGGCCTACTTTAACTTTATCTTTCTTCATATAGATAATCGCTAGGGGAAGCAAATGAATATTGTACTCTGTACCTGAATACAGCACATGAAAGATTGAAAAAATTGGATTCTTGATGTTTTGCCATATATATTATAGCCTTATAGCCCACCGTAGCGGGCTATACCGGTTATTAAAGGCCCGATCCAGCGTTAAAGGCCCGAGCCGAAAGCGAGGGCCTTTAACAAGGGAGCGGGACTTTAATAGCCGGTATAGCCCAGCTACGAAGGGCTATAAGGCTATTAGAACATTCTACCACTAGAGGGCAGAATGTTCTAACAAATTAAACAAAGGCCTCTCGGAGCCCGAAGGGATTGAAATCCCCTAGGGCTCCGAGAGGCCTTTGTTCAAACAACATTGGAATGTTGCTCTGCGGGCCTTCACGGGCCCGTAGAAGCTCGGAGCACTCCATTGTATTCAATGGAGTGCTCCACATTCCAATGTTCTAATATTTATTAAAGGCCAGGCCTGAGTAGAATTGAAGTGCAAACATTGGAATTCAGCAAATATTCACATTCTGTGCAGAGGTTCAGTGAATAAAAGTATGCTCCACTATTTTTTCACATTCTTTTCATAGTAGTCGTAAAAGTTGCCAATGCCAAGCATTTCAGAGTCCATTTATGAAATGTTTGAATGAAACCTTGAGAAATGTTGATGCTCTCCACAGACTCAAAAATATTGCTGAAATTTTAGAGAGAAATCAAACCTTTGTAACAGAGGTAATTCGTAACCTAGGATTTTGCCATGGAGGCGTTCTGGTGACATTTACACACCAGAAGGCCTTACCTGTTTTTTTTATACCACATAATGTATTCATTGATTTTGCTACTCTTTAGAAAGGTTAGTGTTCATTGTTTGCATGAGACTGTAGATTTGTCAGTTTGTTATTGTTGGAGATAATCTGCTGGTATTTATCTTATTAATATTACAATATATGTTTAATAAGACATAAACAAAGAAAGAAAATAAAGTGCAAGGTGAGACAGTGTAACCTTTTGCTGACAATGTTAATTTTTTCACACTGGTGCAGATCCAGTAGTTGATGCTTAAAATAACCAGGGGCTGACCCCAATGACTTCAATAACCTCTGACCTATCACCAACCTCCCGTTCCTAGCCAAAACAATGGATAAATGCATCCTTCTACAACTCAACCAACATATAGAGCAATTCCATCTCCTTGACACCTTCCAGTCAGGATTCAGGAAGGCTGTAGCACAGAAACTGCTATGCTCAATATCGCGGATGACATTCACAGATCCTTGGATGAAGGTGACACATGCCTTCTAATTTTGCTTGACATATCTGCAGCTTTTGATACTGTTAACCACCCAGCATTAATTGAGACACTCAAGAACCGCAGTGGTATCAATGGCACAGTCCTTAGTTGGTTAACCTCGTACCTGCAACATTGTTCGCAACAAGTAAAAATCAACAACTGTCTCTCAAAACCAACATTAGGTCCCCATGGTGTACCCACAGGCTCAATTCTCTCCCCTGCTCTTTTCAATCTCTTCATGGAACCCCTTACTCTTATACTGAACCAAGCAGGGGTAAAATCTCACCTTTATGCTGATGACACCCAACTTTACTACAATATTAATTCACCGAGTGACATCATTCATCTGAATGATACACTAATCAAGGTACAAACTTGGCCTAACACCAACCACTTAAAGTTGAACCTCAACAAAACTGAAATACTACTTTTCTGCCCAAAAAACAACCCTCTACCAATTCAAAATTGGCTCTCTAACTTGGACGCCCTTAACTGCTCTCTTACACTATCAAACTCCATAAAGTCCTTTGGCGTCACTCTGGACAAGAATCTGTCAATGAAAGACCACATCAACAACTCAGTCAAAAGAGCGCTGTACACTCTAAGAAATATCAAATTCGCTGAAAAAACCACAGGTTTCAGGGACGTTATAGTTAGTTGGACATTCCACTCGTACAAAACCAAAGAAATTCGGACGTTATAGTTAGTTGAGCTAACTATAACTTGCGCCCCTGCAATGCACTGCTCATGACGTCACATATTACATCATTCATGACATGGTCAGTGACATCACTGATGACATCACTGATGACATCAACCACGTGATAATCTGATGCACCTCCTCACACCCTAATATAACCTTTGATACACCCACTCTAAAATACAGACTACTATTTTCTAAACCATAGACACACAAATACCAGTTACTACATACCCACTCACTGATTCCTAGGTCTTGACACACATCCACTCATTCACCCATACACTCACTCATGCATGCAGTCACTTATCAATACAGCACTATCATAGACACTCATACACCTATACAGACACTCACACATTGACACTCATCCATAGAGTTACTCATACACGTAGTCAGTCATTCAAAGAATCAATCACACTCCCATTTACTCACCTATACAGTTAAGCACACACCACCTCACTTATTCATACAGAGACTAACACATACTTACTGTTGTATACAATCACTGACACAAGCACACACTCATCCATACAGCCACTCTCACAATCACTCACTCTCACATTTAGTTATTTATATACTCCAACACTCATATATACTGCCTTTCACATATGTAGTTATTCACACATGTACCAGTGAGACATCCATTCACTCACGAACACACCCATACACACACTCATCCACCCATACAGCCCTTCACAGAAACACTCATGAACCCATACAGCCAGTGAATCACCCACTCACACATCTATGCACAGAGTCACACAAACACAGACACTCAGGCACACATACAGATAGACAACCAATCAATAACCCATATAGACACTCATGTAGCTATTCACCAACCCATGCAGACGCTTACACACCAACTGACAGACTGATAGTCTTTCACACAGTTTAGTCACTAACCCATGCATTCAGTAAGACACATTTAATCACTCACTTATACAGTCAGTCACGCACCTACTAAATCATCCATTCAGACAGTCATACACCCACTCATTGTTCAATACACCTTGGCCTATATATATATAAAACATATTTAAACTTTACAGAAACACACAGTCACTGGATGATGTCATCAGTGATGTTATCAGTGATGTCACTGACCATGTCATGAATGATGTAATATGTGAAGTCATGAGCAGTGCATTGCTGGGGCGCGAGTTATAGTTAGCCCAATTAACTATAACGTCCGAATTTCTTTGGTTTTGTACGAGTGAAATGTCCAACTAACTAGAACATCCCTGAAACTTGTGGTTTTTTCAGTGAATTTCAAAGGTTTTTAAATGACTATTTCGAACTAAAACGTCCCCGAAACCTATGGTTTTTTCAGTGAATATAAATAAATATATATATATATATATATTATCTACTGGCGGTCGCCAGTAGATAGTTATAGTGAGGACCTATTTTCCATAGGAAATCCGCAGCATTCTATTTGAAATAGCTCTTGCGTCGGTTGACGAATCTTCGCGAAATTTTCAAACTTTATGGCCCGCTCCGGTCCTCTCCTACCCTGAAAGTTTCAGGGTGATTCGTCAAGCGGGGGCCGAGAAAAAAGGGGGGTCCCAAAACGTGTTTCCCCATTCATTTTCCCGTAGGAAACTTTAGCCACGGCTACAGCCCGAACTGCTGAACGGAATTACACAAAATTTGGCAAAGAGATAGTTCTTGGTTCAGAAAGAACCCTTTTTGTTAAATGGTGTAAATCCGTTCAGTAGTTGCGGAGAAAATCAAAAGTAAAAACACATATATATCTGGGCGGAGCCTAACCACACGTCATCGTGAGATCTGATTGGCTGTCAGCACTTCATCCTGGAATTGCTGGCAGCCATCTTGGGACCAATATAAATGATAGTACCCCATTGAAATGCATTGTAGTGAATCGAAGATTTTGAGGGTTACCAAAAGGAGAACTATAAAGGGTGATAACAGACTTTAGTTACATTAGAATTCATTTGTTGATGGTACCATACTAATTTCAGGAATTGTGGTGTGTTCTAAGGTGATTTTACCCTGTGAAAAACCTTCTGCTGGGATATCATGAATCATGTTTGAGAGAAAACTATTTTCACATGCTTGTCCCATACAGTTTTGGAAGGTGCTCCAGAAGCTAAAATGAGAGCATATTTTCTGTAAATTCACATTATCTTTCTCAGTCATGTGAGAATGAAGTCTGACATTCTCAGTAAAACATGTACATCCAACAAGGGCAGAGACTGTCAGTTGATTCCTTTGTGTTCTACTGCAGCTTCCCAGAGTGTTCTAAAGAACAACTAGAGTGCTAACAGCCTTACTTATGACAAAAGTATGGCACACCTGAAGCCATCTTGATTGGAATAAACTGGTAACACTTAAAACATTTAATTTAAAAAGGAACAAAATGATGGGGTACATCTTGTCATAGAAATTATGGTTAGTGCTCTGGAAAGAAAAATTTGGACATGTTTCAAGTGTGATCTCAAATATCTTCCTGTTATATTTCAACAGGAGCAGCCTGTCAGTTGATGCCTTTGTGTTCTACTACAGCTTCCCAGAGTGTTCTAAAGAACAACTAGAGCGCTAACAGTCTTACTTATGACAAAATTATGGCACACCTGAAGCCATCTTGATTGGAATAAACTGGTAACACTTAAAACATTTAATTTAAAAAGGAACAAAATGATGGGGTTCATTTTGTCATAGAAATTATGGTTAGTGCTCTGGAAAGAAAAATGTGGACATGTTTCAAGTGTGATCTCAAATATCTTCCTGTTATATTTCAACAGGAGCAGCCTGTCAGTTGATGCCTTTGTGTTCTACTACAGCTTCCCAGAGTGTTCTAAAGAACAACTAGAGCGCTAACAGTCTTACTTATGACAAAATTATGGCACACCTGAAGCCATCTTGATTGGAATAAACTGGTAACACTTAAAACATTTAATTTAAAAAGGAACAAAATGATGGGGTTCATTTTGTCATAGAAATTATGGTTAGTGCTGTAGAAAGAAAAATTAGGACATGTTTCAAGTGTGATCTCAAATATCTTCCTGTTATATTTCAACAGGAGCAGCCTGTCAGTTGATGCCTTTGTGTTCTATTGCAGCTTCCCAGAGTCTTCTAAAGAACAACTAGAGCGCTAACAGTCTTACTTATGACAAAAGTATGGCACACCTGAAGCCATCTTGATTGGAATAAACTGGTAACACTTAAAACATTTAATTTAAAAAGGAACAAAATGAGGGGGTTCATTTTGCCATAGTAATTATGGTTAGTGCTGTAGAAAGAAAAATTAGGACATGTTTTAAGTGAGATCTCAAATATCTTCCTGTTATATTTCAACAGGAGCAGCCTGTCAGTTGATGCCTTTGTGTTCTACTGCAGCTTCCCAGAGTGTTCTAAAAACAACTAGAGTGCTAACAGCCTTACTTATGACAAAAGTATGGCACACCTGAAGCCATCTTGATTGGAATAAACTGGTAACACTTAAAACATTTAATTTAAAAAGGAACAAAATGAGGGGGTTCATTTTGCCATAGAAATTATGGTTAGTGCTGCAAAAGAAAAATGAGGGCATGTTTTAAGTGAGATCTCAAATCCTCTTCTATTTCATTAGACAATTCTGACATGCAGACTGAAACAATCACTTTCAATACCAGCAGTAGACTTCCAGTTAACTCCTTGGTGAGCAGTAGCTTTACTACAGTGATCTAATGAACAACTAAGGTGCTAACATTCTGAATTTATGGCAAATGTGTGACACATCTGAATGCCTTCTTGATGGAATCAAAGTAAAAACTGAAAGCATTTCCTACTGAGGAGACTGCAGTAAATGAGGAAATTAGGAAACTTCATAACAAAGAAGTCTTCCAAGATGGCCACCAGTGAAAAAAGAGCCCAAATGTAGCACAAATATTACCCAGATGTAGCCCACATATAGCCCAATGACAAAAGTGTGCAAAACACTTTTACTTTTAGTTTTTTGCAGTTTTATGTAGTGCAGACTGGCCAGGTATTGGAGCGTTGCATCTTAAAACATGACCCCCTACACTACAAAAACACCACTGCACTACTCTAAACCCTAAAACACTACCCCCAGCACGACCCCTACACTACACAAGCACCACTGCACTATCCTAAACCCTAAAACACTACCCCCAGCATGACCCCCTACACTACACAAACACCACTGCACTACCCTAAACCCTAAACCACTACCCCAACACCACTGCACTAACCTAAATCCTAAAACACTACCCCCAGCACGACCCCCTACACTACCCAAACACCACTGCACTACCCTAAAACATGACCCCTACACTACACAAACACCACTGCACTACCCTAAACCCTAAAACACTACCCCCAGCACGACCCCCTACACTACACAAGCACCACTGCACTACCCTAAACCCTAAAACACTACCCCCAGCACGACCCCATACACTACACAAACACCACTGCACTACCTTAAACCCTAAAACACTACCCCTAGCACGACCCCCTACACTACCCAAACACCACTTCACTAACCTAAATCCTAAAACACTACCCCCAGCATGACCCCCTACACTACCCAAACACCACTGCACTACCCTAAAACATGACCCCCTACACTACACAAACACCACTGCACTACCCTAAACCCTAAAACACTACCCCCAGCATGATCCCCTACACTACACAAGCACCACTGCACTACCCTAAACCCTAAAACACTACCCCCAGCACGACCCCCTACACTGCCCAAACACCACTGCACTGCCCTAAACCCTGAAACACCAGCCCCTGCACGACCCCCTACACTGCCCGAACACCACTGCACTGCCCTAAACCCTGAAACACCAACCCTAGCACGACCCCCTACACTGCCCGAACACCACTGCACTGCCCTAAACCCTGAAACAGCACCCCTTCACAACCCCCTACACTGCCCGAACACCACTGCACTGCCCTAAACCCTGAAACACCACCCCCAGCACGCCCCCTACACTGCCCGAACACCACTGCCCTAAACCCTGAAACACCACCCCCAGCACGACCCCCTACACTGCCCGAACACCACTGCACTGCCCTAAACCCTGAAACACCACCCCCAGCACGACCCCCTACACTGCCCGAACACCACTGCACTGCCCTAAACCCTGAAACACCACCCCCTGCACGACCCCCTACACTGCCCGAACACTACTGCACTGCCCTAAACCCTGAAACACCATCCCCAGCACGACCCCCTACACTGCACGAACACCACTGCACTTCCCTAAACCCTGAAACACTACCCCCAGCAAGACCCCCTACACTGCCCGAACACCACTGCACTAAACCCTGAAACATCACCCCCAGCAAGACCCCTACACTGCCCGAACACCACTGCCCTAAACCCTGAAACACCACCCCCAGCAAGACCCCCTACACTGCCCGAACACCACTGCACTAAACCCTGAAACACAAGCCCCAGCACGACCCCTACACTGCCCGAACACTACTGCACTGCCCTAAACCCTGAAACACCACCCCCTGCACGACCCGCTACACTGCCCGAACACCACTGCACTGCCCTAAACCCTGAAACACCACCCCCAGCACGACCCCCTACACTGCCCGAACACCACTGCACTGCCCTAAACCCTGAAACACCACCCCCTGCACGATCCCCTACACTGCCCGAACACTACTGCCCTGCCCTAAACCCTGAAACACCACCCACAGCACGACCCCTACACTGCACGAACACCACTGCACTGCCCTAAACCCCGAAACACTACCCCCAGCAAGACCCCCTACACTGCCCGAACACCACTGCACTGCCCTAAACCCTGAAACATCACCCCCAGCAAGACCCCCTACACTGCCCGAACACCACTGCCCTAAACCCTGAAACACCACCCCCAGCAAGACCCCCTACACTGCCCGAACACCACTGCACTAAACCCTGAAACACCACCCCCAGCATGACCCCTACACTGCCCGAACACCACTGCACTGCCCTAAACCCTGAAACACCACCCCCAGCACGACCCCCTACACTGCCCGAACACCACTGCACTGCCCTAAACCATGAAACACCAGCCCCAGCAGGACCCCTACACTGCCCGAACACCACTGCACTGCCCTAAACCCTGAAACACCACCCCCAGCATGACCCCCTACACTGCCCGAACACCACTGCACTGCCCTAAACCCTGAAACACCAGCCCCAGCACGACCCCGTACACTGCCCGAACACCACTGCACTGCCCTAAACCCTGAAACACCAGCCCCAGCACGACCGCCTACACTGCCCGAAACCACTGCACTGCCCTAAACCCTGAAACACCAGCCCCAGCACGACCCCCTACACTGCCCGAACACCACTGCACTACCCTAAACCCTGAAACACCAGCCCCAGCACGACCCCTACACTGCCCGAACACCACTGCACTGCCCTAAACCCTGAAACACCAGCCCCAGCAAGACCCCTACACTGCCCGAACACCACTGCACTGCCCTAAACCCTGAAACACCACCCCCAGCAAGACCCCCTACACTGCCCGAACACCACAGCACTAAAGCCTGAAACACCACCCCCAGCAAGACCACCTACACTGGCCGAACACCACTGCACTGCCCTAAACCCTGAAACACCACCCCCAGCATGACCCCCTACAATGCCCGAACACCACTGCACTGCCCTAAACCCTGAAACACCAGCCCCAGCATGACCCCGTACACTGCCCGAACACCACTGCACTGCCCTAAACCCTGAAACACCAGCCCCAGCACGACCGCCTACACTGCCCGAAAACCACTGCACTGCCCTAAACCCTGAAACACCAGCCCCAGCACGACCCCCTACACTGCCCGAACACCACTGCACTACCCTAAACCCTCAAACACCAGCCCCAGCACGACCCCCTACACTGCCCGAACACCACTGCACTGCCCTAAACCCTGAAACCCCATCCCCAGCACGACCCCCTACACTGCACGAACACCACTGCACTGCCCTAAACCCTGAAACACCACCCCCTGCACGACCCCCTACACTGCCCGAACACTACTGCACTGCCCTAAACCCTGAAACACCATCCCCAGCACGACCCCCTACACTGCATGAACACCACTGCACTGCCCTAAACCCTAAAACACTACCCCCAGCAAGACCCCCTACACTGCCCGAACACCACTGCACTGCCCTAAACCCTGAAACATCACCCCCAGCAAGACCCCCTACACTGCCCGAACACCACTGCCCTAAACCCTGAAACACCACCCCCAGCAAGACCCCCTACACTGCCCGAACACCACTGCACTGCCCTAAACCCTGAAACACCAGCCCCAGCACGACCCCTACACTGCCCGAACACTACTGCACTGCCCTAAACCCTGAAACACCACTCCCTGCACGACCCCCTACAGTGCCCGAACACCACTGCACTGCCCTAAACCCTGAAACACCACCCCCTGCACGATCCCCTACACTGCCCGAACACTACTGCCCTGCCCTAAACCCTGAAACACCACCCACAGCACGACCCCCTACACTGCACGAACACCACTGCACTGCCCTAAACCCCGAAACACTACCCCCAGCAAGACCCCCTACACTGCCCGAACACCACTGCACTGCCCTAAACCCTGAAACATCACCCCCAGCAAGACCCCCTACACTGCCCGAACACCACTGCCCTAAACCCTGAAACACCACCCCCAGCAAGACCCCCTACACTGCCCGAACACCACTGCACTAAACCCTGAAACACCACCCCCAGCATGACCCCCTACACTGCCCGAACACCACTGCACTGCCCTAAACCCTGAAACACCACCCCCAGCACGACCCCCTACACTGCCCGAACACCACTGCACTGCCATAAACCATGAAACACCAGCCCCAGCAGGACCCCCTGTCTTGTGGTTTGTTGCCTGCCTTGTTATGTTGGCCTAGGCCTGGCTGCCATGCTGCTTTTCTTTGCGCACGTTACATTGAGCCAGGGCTCCCTCGCCCTTTGCTCTTGCCAAGTTCTTTTGCACTGTCTGCACTTTCTGTCTTTCACCTTTTCTCTTGTTCGATTTGGGCTCAGACTGCACAACATGTACAAGGTCGCATAACAATGTATTTCGGTTCTTCCTGATATGGCCAGTCTCGCGCACCCAGACATAACATTAGGCGCAAATGAAATGAACCTTGGTGTGTCTTTAATACTGCGGTTTTACTGGCGCTTACAACACTTGGAAGAATCCTTTCCAGGGAGAAGAGCTGTGATTGTCTGCTGATGTAGTTCTGCATCTAGAGACCGAGGTATGAGGGTTCGCTAGTCAAAGCCCAGAGGTCTTCTATTTTTATAATAAACTATCTTACTGCACGGGGAGGGTGGTAATGTTATTTAGACATTTATCCACTGAGTTATGAAATGCTTTCCCGTTTGTATTCTATGGAATTGTAACCATGCTGCTTATATTATTCATATGCATTATGCTATTAGTGCTGACACGTGTACTGTACCTTAGAGCACGTAAGTTGAAATAAATATTTTAATCTACCCTGTGTCTCTTCATACGCGCATTGTGGACAAGTACGAGTGAGTGACGAAAGAGTGTTCTTGCTTCTGCGAGTCCTGAGATAAAGATACCGTGTTCTGGGTTGTCCAATCATTGGTGCTTTGGTACTAATGGGATGCTAAGCTAGTTGGGTTGGGGTTTTGGGTGCTACGGTATATGGTAGGCAAACCACTGTATTCCGGGGTCCTATTATCCTGTGCATAGCTCTGTGTATGTGCAGAAACCTTATGACATGGCGCCCAACGTGGGGCAGCTTATCTGCGAGATGCTTGAGTAGTACTTGTGCTTGTCCACAAAACCCTCACGTACGCTTCCGGAGGCGTAAGTGATGGTGATACCTCCTATATTGAACGTTTTATAGGTTCTTTCAAGCTTGAAGTTATTAAAAAGGTTACATAAATAACCCATTTTGTGCTCCCTGTTAGGTTGTCGAATACAGTTGTTTAGTTATGGCTGGTGTGGCGATAGCTGCACATAGCCGAGGACCACTACGAGAACACCTAGGTGTATACGGAGTGCCCGATGCTGGGGTCGAGTTGGTCTTTGTGGTTCAAGCCGATCCGGCTTATCACTTTGAAGTGTTTTACACTTGGATCACTTTTGAGGCGGTGGATGCAGGTGATAAGCTGTTTCATGAATATAAACCCACCGCTATTCCTGCTGCCTATCGACCCTATACTAATCTTGAAGTGCCTCTCACGGCTTGGCAGCACCGTGTTTGGTTTAATGGCGCCCTCCCACAACCAACTACCGCAGTTCGTTTAAGCCCCTTATCCATTGAGGGGGCCACTTGGCCTGTATTGGCCGGGTATACCCCGCATCCACATTATCTGGCATTATCGATTGCGGATCTGCGCACTATGCATACCGAACTGGTGCGAGTGCATCGAGCCTTAGTGACATACGTTACAGGTAGCCTCCATGGAGCTGCTCCTGTAGTCGCTGGCCAACCAGCTGTTGCAGCTGGAGTGACCATAAGTCCTGTCATGGTAAATTCTGTGATGGGCAAACGTCCACAAAATAAGGACGATTATCCTTACTGGCTTGCAGAAAAGTTCGATCAGATAGAAGCGGTGTTTCCACATACATCCCCAGTGGATAAACACCGCATCCTTACGATAAGTTTGCCAAAAGACTTAATCCCCGATTTGACATCATGTGAAAACTGGGGTAAGGTATTCGCAGCAGTTTATTCAAAATGTTTTGGTACTCCTTCCATGACGGTTCTACCCTCTGTAATTAAAAAGTACAGGACGAGCATGGCCCTGAAGCGGCTGTGGAATTAGGGATGAGACTAGTGGGAGTGTTTGATGTAGTAGCTGAACTGATCCTTGGAAATGTCAAGGGCGATGCTATGAACTTTCAAGTAGCGAATGCTTTGGCTTTGGTCCCAGAGTTGGACAGGCCTTGCGAATTACCGAAAATTATAGCCCGGGCTTATAAAACAATTGGAAGAAATAGCCTAGGCAACAAGCCTTTTGTAAAAATGCAAACTCAATCGCAACCACAAATTACACAAACAAAAAGTACATCTGAGAAAGATGATAGACCAGTCTTCACTAAAAAGAGTTGGAGACAGAAAAAACAGGGTAAGCAACAAAAGAAGCCGGGGTCGAGAGGCGCTTCCCCAGTTTCGGTTTCTTCTGAACGTACTTATGATTTACGTGATAGGTCGAGAATTAAATCACCAGAAAGGTTTCAGAGCTCTGATACGCGTTCTCCTCGTTCTTCACAGGCCCAGACGTCGTCACAGGCTGGTGGAGGAGGACGGCAAGATAGAGGAAGGGGCCGAGAGGCTCCCCAGGAGCGAGACCAACCTCAACAACAAGTTAGAGGGAAAGCAGAAGACTTTCACCTTTCTCGACCGCAATTTCAGAAGAAAAAAGTTGCCGCTGTAACAGCGAAATATGCCACAGACCGTGAGAATGAGACTCCTGAATTGGACGTGGGCAGTGACCCTCCTAGACAGCGCCGCGGAAGTTACCATAGTGCGGGAGGCGCTACGTCCTCATATGGAGGCGACAGCAACTGAAACATTCGTTACTGTAGAGACAGCTGACACCAGAGTGGCACCCCCTGACAGACTTTACAACATAGTCATCCAAATTGAAGGTGATATACCGCGTGAAATAACAGGGATTTTTTGGGAAAATCTAACCTCTTCATATGACATTTTGTTAGCAGAGGTGGATTGGCCACCCCCATTCGTTCTCGCTGCACATGAAGGAGAGGAGGTAATCCTTCCAAGCTTTTCAAGGCATGTCCCAAAAGACAAAGCTGAAGCACTTGCAGCTGAGTGGGCTGTGTACCTGGCTCCAGCGTTATACCGCAACCATGTGGGATGGGATGTAGAATCACCTCCCCATGCAATACCTTTGCGGTCACTACCGCAGCCACAACCCCAATATCCCATCAAACGGCAGGCAAAAGGCCCCGTCTCCGAAATTCTGACACAGTTGGAATATCAGGGAGTAATCGAACCATGCGTATCACCTATGAACAATCCCCTATTCGTGGTTTCTAAACCCGATGGATCGTACCGCTTAGTTTTGGATTACCAGCATTTAAATTCTCATTGTCGGAACTTTGCGGTGCAGAATACACACAGTTCTGCGCTTGTAGACAGTCTTGTTCGTAAGAAATATAAAACGACACTTGACCTTTCAAACGGTTTCTACACGCACAACCTAGCCCCGGAGAGTGGTCAATGGACCGCATTCACATCCGGTGGTAAATTATTCCAGTTCCGGCGTTTACCCATGGGCTACAAAAATAGTCCGGGTGTATTCGCCGCCCGTGTTGTCTCTTTGCTAGAGAGCATAGACCAAGATGCATGTTCGTACGTTGATGACATTTATCTGACGGACGACAAATTATTTCCGCATCTGTCCCGTGTGGACCGCATTATTCTTGAATTTGCGGAGCAGGGTTACAAATTTAACTTTGCTAAGTCACACATTGCTGAATTTACCGTTCTGTTCTTGGGCTATGAGCTCAACAACGAAGGTAAGGGCTTAGCCCCCATTTCTTGGAAAAATGTGCACATTTGTGCCCCCAAATACTCTGAAGAAACTTCAGTCTTTGCTGGGTTTTCTGAATTTCGGGCGTACTTACATTCTCGAATATGCCCAGCGTATCAAGCCTTTGTATGCTTTGATACAACCTACTTATTCAAGGTCTTGCTGGCTGCCTGAGCATACCTTGATTCTGCAGTCTTTGCAGACAGACCTATTGGAGTCTAAATATCTTTTGACTCGTGATAACCACACAAACCTGGTGATTAGAATAATTCCGGGGGCGGTGGGATTCACGTACTTAACCTTTAATGAAGGTGATACAGTACCCATCGCATACAAGTCGCATCTGTACACTTCCGCTGAATTACGCTTTACATCTGTCGAAAAAGTTCTAACTGCAGTGCAAATGGCGATTCTAAAAGAACGCGCACTGGCACAGGGAAAGCGAATTCTGGTGGTAACACCCTGTCCTGCCCTAGAGGCAGTGACAAAGGCAAGCGTACCGAACTCAAAAGCAATGCATCCCCGTTGGATACAATGGGCTACATCCTTGACGTCATTAGACGTCGCCTTTATTTTCGATTCTTCTCTTCAGACTCAGGAGTTCTTACAGTATGAATTCGTTCATCCTCCTCCTCTGTTTATATTGCCGCTTGAGGATTACAAATGTGTGATCTACACAGATGGTTCGGCGCAACCGGCCACTGGGTCCAAGCACGCTTATTCAGCTGCATGTGCTATTGTTGCGGGTTCCTTTGTAAATGGAACGTTCAAATCCTCTGTAGTGCACACTCGCACACTTGGAGATAGTACCGCACAATTGGCCGAGCTGCATGCATTGCTACTTGCACTTGAGTTCGCTTCTCAGGATGAGACAACTCTTATTGTATGTGATTCATTCTACTGTGTACAATCTTACAATGACAATCTGTTTTTCTGGTCGAAAAATGACTACAAGGACGCAAAGGGAGCACAATTAAGCATAAAATGCTTTGGGTTCGAGTGGCAGAATTGCAACAACGTCTGCCTCTCACACAGGTGGTTCACACCTTAGGCCATCAGCGGGTGGGTGCACACGCTATTGGTAACGATCTGGCAGATGAAGCTGCCCGTTCGGCAGTAGTCACGTGTTCAGTAGCAGCGGTTACCAGGTCCATGTCTAAAATTGACTCTGTTATTCTAGCAGCTATTGCTGCAACAAAGGAAGGTGTTAATTACCCTACAGGTTTTCCTTCCAAGTATTCTTACAAGTTAAGTCCCGAACAGGTTCCTTATGTAACAATACCTGACGTTGGAGATCGGCTGATCCCCAACGCGGACCGCAGGAGTGCCTTGATATCAGCTGCACACGAAGGCATGGCTTCTGCTCATGCAGGTGTGTCAGCTACAGTTTGCATCTTGCAGCAGCGTTATTGGTGGCGTGGATTGTATAAAGACACCCGTGCTTTTGTGCTTTCCTGCGACGTTTGTCAACAGATTAAGCCTTCCACGGTAACACGCCCTCCACAGACCCCGCTCTGCATTGCTAACAGACCCTTTGGGTGTGTTTACTTGGATCACTGCGGTCCATTCTCATCGGACACTGCCTATAAATACATCTTAGTAGCAGTGGACTCGTGCACACGGTTCCTCTGGGTCTGGCCACAACGTAGTGCTGACGCTCGAAATGTAATCAGGGATTTGCGTGTCTTTGTGGGAATTTTCGCATGCGGCACCTTCCATTCGGACCAAGGTCCGGTGTTTGCCTCTAGGGCTTACAAGGATGCAATGGCTTCGCTTGGGGTGCGGGTGAAATTTTCGTCTCCGTATAGGCCTGAGGGCAACTCTATCGTTGAACGAATGAACCGTGACTTAAAGCAATCCTTAACAGCTAGAGTTATAGGTACTGGCAGGAACTGGCTGGCCCACTTGTATACCGTTCAGCGTGCACTTAATAATCTCCCTAGAAGACCTCTGGGTGGGCGGACCCCATACGAAATGCTCTTTGGCATAAGAATGTTTGTGCCTGACCTTGAGGGTCCAGACATCGCGGCGCAATCCGCCAAGTTTGATGTAGATAATCATTCTGCTATGTTACAGGACTTACAAGAAGCCCGAGACAAACTTGCAACTACACATTTGCCTTCAGCCACAGATCCTGCGTTGCAGATTCCGGTAGCCGGCTGGCTTCCAAAGATTGGAGAACTGGTTCGAGAGAAGGTTGAAAACAAAAAAGAATTCGGCCCCTCTTTTCGTGCACCGGTTCCAGTTCTGGGCTTGAAGGGAACACGTACAGTCATTTTACCACCGCTTCCTGGTCGCAAGGAGAACAGATACATCTCAGTAGAAAATGTCAAGCTACAGCGCTTGGCCGATCCTGAATAGTGTCACACCAGCGGTCTCTTGTCCTGCCATTTATCGGACATATGTTCGTGGCCCATCTACACGAACGGTCGCTGATGCTGTAATTGAGATGGTTGATTTGCCTGAAACTATAATTGATTCCCAACTCTCCACCAACATCGACGAGGACGAGTATACCTATCCTGCATCTGAATCGGTGGCGCATCAACCAACAACGCCACTTGGCCCGACTCGTTATTCCTTTGATTCGGATTCCACCTCTTCAAAAGTCCCATCCAAGTTCAGTATTTTTGTATCCTGGTTTAGAGACAATTTTTTGATTCCACCCTGGACATACATCTGGTTGGTACTTTTCTTGATTTTTTTGTTCATGTCCATTGGCTTTGTCACAGTGCTTTTTCTACTAATCAATGGTCACTATTTACCTGAACGCTCTGCTGTGGACTATGTTTCTGGAACTTTAGCTCCTCATTCCTCGTCTCACATCATGAAGCGTGACCACACATTAGTGAACATTTCAGCTTTTCCAGTTGCTGATGGCATCGTATGGGATGCAGTGAACTATCAAATCCATGGTCCGACGGAAATTATTAATGTACCTAATGTCCTTCGTGTTTCAATGGGTGATGTAGTAAAAAATAACATTCATTCTGATGATTGGGATGTGCATGCCGTTGAAGCATTGTTTGCCGATTTAAAATATTATGCATCTTTTAATGCTGAAGATTTATATATGAATTCTGCGAATTATGCCGATTCGTATTGTTACCAACATTGGGGTAATCATTTTCTCCATAAGCCAAGTGCCCTGCGTAGTTCTGTTAACTACACCCAATGGGAACATTGTCCAAACCCCTTGCCAGGTAGCTCACAAACTCTTCGAAATAAGTTTACCTATTTTACTGATTTTAATCGGTCAAACCCGGCATCCTATTATTTTAGACTCAATACCACGTCAACTCAGAAAATTATGTTAACACACACCAAATTGCTTTATTCGGGTTCCTTTTTAAGTGCCCTAGCAGTGGGTGGTTATGAGTACTGGGAGGATACAGTAGATTTGAAATCTATTTGGGGCTCCAAGCCATGGCAGGTACAAGGAACCGAGGCATTGCACCGTGCTTGCCTTATCCCTACCCAAATTATGTTCCTAAATGATTCTATTTATCAGACTACGTGTTGGGGCTTAGCTACCACTAAACAATTAAACACGCCCTCAATTCCATCCCTGTCGAGTTTTCCCAATGATAGCTCACGTCTTAACCTGTCCCTGGCGACCCTACAGGCTCTGTTACAGAATAATTTGGTTTAATGTTTCCGAAATCGATCTGTCACCCTGGTTGGTATGGCCTATATCATCTAATGCATGCCAAATGCGTTTTCACGACTCAGGTACTGGCTACACACAGGATAGGCCTGATCCGAGATTTACTGCTTCCCGTACTGTCACTACATATTCTGTTGGTAAATTATGCAAACAATGGCTTCAACATTCGTCCCTTGATTCTGTTAAACAACATTTGTCCCTCCTTTCAGGCACTATTGATCTGTCCGACTTTGTTTTGGGACCTCGTGGTCCCCGACCTAAGAGATTCATTTATGAAACGTATAATGAACTCTGGAAGCTGTCACAAATTGAAGCTGCTTCCCGTCTTCGGGAAATAGATCAAGCAAATTTGGAAAAGGTGCTTGCTGTTGTTGACAATAGTATTAATACCCTGTCTTCTCGCATTTACACTTTAGAGAATATTGTGTCCTCTGTTGTTGATATTGTACAAGATGATGTTTCTGTGTTATATCATGGTCAGAATCAATTGCGCTCAGTTATGCAGTTTGCATGGACTTTACAAACGCTCAAGTTAGGTAAAGTTCCTTGGCATTTTTTGAACACCTCTGCCTTGTTTCTACCTTTTAATTTAACTGACAAGCAGCAATTCATGTCCATGAAAGATGCAACTTACACTTTATTACATATCGAAAAGATGGATCCTTTGCCGTTCTCTGTTGCAGAACTCGATTCTGCTGTGTGGCTAGTTCATGGGGTTATCGCTTTACCTTTTTCCTTGTTTGAATTTGACTCGTGCATGAAACATTATCCTGTGGGCCGTTACCAGCCCTTGGGCAGTGCTTTCCTGCATGAACTCTGGTCCTTGCCTTTCATGTATAAATGCCTTCGGGACGGCAAGGAAGTCTTTCTCACGGGGAGTCCTGCGACTCGACTATGGGTCATTCGCTTATTTGTAAACACATTAAATTGCATGGCTCATGTAGCGTTTCCGCTCCTAATCTTGCTTGTGTGCTGAAAGGTATTCCTGCTCCTGTTATTCCTCCTACTTTCACTCTCCTTTCCAATGGTAGCTATTTACTTTTAAATAACGAAAACTGTTGTGGCCTGCAGGCTGGCATTCCTTACATTGTAACAGTTTCGCACAGGGTTGTCTGCTGCAAAAATGTGCTTTTTCCTCCCCCTCATGGTAAGGTTGATATCTCTATTTGGCCTTCCATCCCTACCATGGAGGCAGATTTCAATAGACTGAGCAGAATAAAGGCACTATTATTGAACGAGGAAGTTATGCTCACGTCCGCCCGGGAGACATTCATTCTCCAGGTGGCGAGTACCCACAGTGAAATACAGGCCCTTTTGAACACTAATCTCCCCCAACATTTTGGGGAGTTAATTCATCGCATTTTTAACGCATCTAACACTGAGGGTCTGGTGCACTTTTTAAGGTCGTGGGGTCTGGTTTGGTGTCCTCCTTCCGAAACTATTTTTGGTGTCATCCCGGCATTTATTCATTCTATTTTTTCCAGCGTCTTTGGCGGTTTCCCGTTGATCATCGCTTTGGCGGCTGGTGTCCTGCTATTAATTTGTTTTCTGCGCAATGGCTGCTCCCCGATGGGACCTGCTCGATCCGGACCGCCTCCAGCTGCTCCGTGAGCGCCTTTTGGCTGGTTTTGGTGTCTTGCCATTGGCGACACTGAGTGTGTCATATACTCTTTCTTTTCGCTTTGCGTATTTCACTTGCGTGCAACCTGTAATGACTTGTGTCCGCTGTCCTTTCACCTGGACTTTGGATTATTGCCTCTCCAATTCGTCATTGTCTGTTCCGGATTTTGTTCAGTTGATGGGTCCCTTAGAGGCCCATGAGCAGGACTGTTCCGTTGCCGGCTGTATGGCGCGTGCGGCTGCACTGGGGATTTTGGCGCAATGGGATATCTGGGCGGCTGCCCAGGATCTCCTACAACAAAGCTGTTTCGTTTATCACGCAAGTTGTCCCGCATTGCTTTTGGATGCTCCCTCTGCTGAGGAGCATTCCTGCTCTTTTGATCTCATGGATTGGATGGCATCTATGTTTTTTGACGATTCCAATGATGTCCTCTTGGAGGGTATGGCTTTTTTCTGCACTTACACTTTCATGGATTGACCTGTCCTTCGCCGTGTGGGCGCTCCCTGTGCTCAACTGGATGTGTTTTTCTCTATTGGGCCTCTGTCTTGGCCGCCGGACTGACCAGGGAGGGTGTCTTGTGGTTTGTTGCCTGCCTTGTTATGTTGGCCTAGGCCTGGCTGCCATGCTGCTTTTCTTTGCGCACGTTACATTGAGCCAGGGCTCCCTCGCCCTTTGCTCTTGCCAAGTTCTTTTGCACTGTCTGCACTTTCTGTCTTTCACCTTTTCTCTTGTTCGATTTGGGCTCAGACTGCACAACATGTACAAGGTCGCATAACAATGTATTTCGGTTCTTCCTGATATGGCCAGTCTCGCGCACCCAGACATAACATTAGGCGCAAATGAAATGAACCTTGGTGTGTCTTTAATACTGCGGTTTTACTGGCGCTTACAACACTTGGAAGAATCCTTTCCAGGGAGAAGAGCTGTGATTGTCTGCTGATGTAGTTCTGCATCTAGAGACCGAGGTATGAGGGTTCGCTAGTCAAAGCCCAGAGGTCTTCTATTTTTATAATAAACTATCTTACTGCACGGGGAGGGTGGTAATGTTATTTAGACATTTATCCACTGAGTTATGAAATGCTTTCCCCGTTTGTATTCTATGGAATTGTAACCATGCTGCTTATATTATTCATATGCATTATGCTATTAGTGCTGACACGTGTACTGTACCTTAGAGCACGTAAGTTGAAATAAATATTTTAATCTACCCTGTGTCTCTTCATACGCGCATTGTGGACAAGTACGAGTGAGTGACGAAAGAGTGTTCTTGCTTCTGCGAGTCCTGAGATAAAGATACCGTGTTCTGGGTTGTCCAATCATTGGTGCTTTGGTACTAATGGGATGCTAAGCTAGTTGGGTTGGGGTTTTGGGTGCTACGGTATATGGTAGGCAAACCACTGTATTCCGGGGTCCCATTTTCCTGTGCATAGCTCTGTGTATGTGCAGAAACCTTATGACACCCCTACACTGCCCGAACACCACTGCACTGCCCTAAACCCTGAAACACCAGCCCCAGCAAGACCCCCTACACTGCCCGAACACCACTGCACTGCCCTAAACCCTGAAACACCAGCCCCAGCACGACCGCCTACACTGCCCGAAAACCACTGCACTGCCCTAAACCCTGAAACACCAGCCCCAGCACGACCCCCTACACTGCCCGAACACCACTGCACTACCCTAAACCCTCAAACACCAGCCCCAGCACGACCCCCTACACTGCCCGAACACCACTGCACTGCCCTAAACCCTGAAACACCAGCCCCAGCAAGACCCCCTACACTGCCCGAACACCACTGCACTGCCCTAAACCCTGAAACACCACCCCCAGCAAGACCCCCTACACTGCCCGAACACCACAGCACTAAAGCCTGAAACACCACCCCCAGCAAGACCACCTACACTGGCCGAACACCACTGCACTGCCCTAAACCCTGAAACACCACCCCCAGCATGACCCCCTACACTGCCCGAACACCACTGCACTGCCCTAAACCCTGAAACACCAGCCCCAGCACGACCCCGTACACTGCCCGAACACCACTGCACTGCCCTAAACCCTGAAACACCAGCCCCAGCACGACCGCCTACACTGCCCAAAAACCACTGCACTGCCCTAAACCCTGAAACACCAGCCCCAGCACGACCCCCTACACTGCCCGAACACCACTGCACTACCCTAAACCCTCAAACACCAGCCCCAGCACGACCCCCTACACTGCCCGAAAACCACTGCACTGCCCTAAACCCTGAAATACTAGCCCCAGCAAGACCCCCTACACTGCCCGAACACCACTGCACTGCCCTAAACCCTGAAACACCACCCCCAGCAAGACCCCCTACACTGCCCGAACACCACAGCACTAAAGCCTGAAACACCACCCCCAGCAAGACCACCTACACTGGCCGAACACCACTGCACTGCCCTAAACCCTGAAATACCACCCCCAGCATGACCCCCTACACTGCCCGAACACCACTGCACTGCCCTAAACCCTGAAACACCAGCCCCAGCACGACCCCGTACACTGCCCGAACACCACTGCACTGCCCTAAACCCTGAAACACCAGCCCCAGCACGACCGCCTACACTGCCCGAAAACCACTGCACTGCCCTAAACCCTGAAACACCAGCCCCAGCACGACCCCTACTCTGCCCGAACACCACTGCACTACCCTAAACCCTCAAACACCAGCCCCAGCACGACCCCCTACACTGCCCGAACACCACTGCACTGCCCTAAACCCTGAAACACCAGCCCCAGCAAGACCCCCTACACTGCCCGAACACCACTGCACTGCCCTAAACCCTGAAACACCACCCCCAGCAAGACCCCCTACACTGCCCGAACACCACAGCACTAAAGCCTGAAACACCACCCCCAGCAAGACCACCTACACTGGCCGAACACCACTGCACTGCCCTAAACCCTGAAACACCACCCCTGCACGACCCCCTACACTGCCCAAACACCACTGCACTGCCCTAAACCCTGAAACACCACCCCCTGCACGACCCCTACACTGCCCGAACACTACTGCACTGCCCTAAGCCCTGACACACCACCCCTCAGCACGACACCCTACACTGCCCTAACACCACTGCACTGCCCTAAACCCTGAAACACCACCCCCAGCACGACCTCCTACACTGCCGGAACACCACTGCACTGCCCTAAACCCTGAAACACCACCCCCAGCACGACCCCCTACACTGCCCGAACACCACTGCACTGCCCTAAACCCTGAAACATCAACCCCAGCAAGACCCCCTACACTGCCTGAACACCACTGCCCTAAACCCTGAAACACCACCCCCTACACTGCACGAACACCACTGCACTGCCCTAAACCCTGAAACACCACCTCCAGCAAAACCCCCTACACTGCCTGAACACCATTGCTCTGCCCTAAATCCTGAAACACTAGACCCAGCACGACCCCCTACACTGCCCGAACACCACTGCACTGCCCTAAACCCTGAAACACCACCCCCAGCACGACCCCCTACACTGCCCGAACACCACTGCACTGCCCTAAACCCTGAAACACCAGCCCCAGCAAGACCCCCTACACTGCCCGAACACCACTGCACTGCCCTAGACTCTGAAACACCAGCCCCAGCAAGACCCCCTACACTGCCCGAACACCACTGCACTGCCCTAAACCCTGAAACACCAGCCCCAGCACGACCACCTACACTGCCCGAACACCACTGCACTGCCCTAAACCCTGAAACACCAGCCCCAGCACAACCCCCTACACTGCCCGAACACCACTGCACTGCCCTAAACCCTGAAACATCAGCCCCAGCACGACCCCCTACACTGCCTGAACACCACTGTACTGCCCTAAACCCTGAAACACCAGCCCCAGCACGACCCCCTACACTGCCCGAACACCACTACACTGCCCTAAACCCTGAAACACCACCCCCTGCATGACCCCCTACACTGCCCGAACACCACTGCACTGCCCTAAACCCTGAAACACCACCCCCTGCACCACCCCCTACACTGCCCGAACACCACTGCACTGCCCTAAACCCTGAAACACCACCCCCTGCACCGCCCCCTACACTGCCCGAACACCACTGCACTGCCCTAAACCCTGAAACACCACCCCCAGCACGACCCCTTTACTGCTCGAACACCACTGCACTGCCCCAAACCCTGAAACACCACCCCCAGCACGACCCCCTACACTGCCCGAACACCACTGCCCTAAACCCTGAAACACCACCCCCTGCACGACCCCCTACACTGTCCGAACACCACGGCACTGCCCTAAACCCTGAAACACCACCCCCTACACTGCCCGAACACCACTGCACTGCCCTAAACCCTGAAACACCACCCCCAGCACGACCCCCTACACTGCCTGAACACCACTGCACTGCCCTAAACCCTAAAACACCACCCCCAGCATTACCCCCTACACTGCCCAAACACCACTGCACTGCCCTAAACCCTAGAACACTACCCCCAGCACGACCCCCTACACTACCCGAACACCACTGCACTACCCTAAACCCTAAAATACTACCCCCAGCACAACCCCCTACACTACCCGAACACGACTGCACTGCCCTAAACCCTCAAACACTCCCCCAGCATGACCCCCTACACTACCCGAACACCACTGCACTGCCCTAAACCCTAAAACACTCCACCCAGCACGACCCCCTACACTGCCCGAACACCACTGCACTGCCCTAAACCCTGAAACACCACCCCCAGCACGACCCCCTACACTGCCCGAACACCACTGCACTGCCCTAAACCCTGAAACACCAGCCCCAGCAAGACCCCCTACACTGCCCGAACACCACTGCACTGCCCTAGACTCTGAAACACCAGCCCCAGCAAGACCCCCTACACTGCCCGAACACCACTGCACTGCCCTAAACCCTGAAACACCAGCCCCAGCACGACCACCTACACTGCCCGAACACCACTGCACTGCCCTAAACCCTGAAACACCAGCCCCAGCACAACCCCCTACACTGCCCGAACACCACTGCACTGCCCTAAACCCTGAAACATCAGCCCCAGCACGACCCCCTACACTGCCTGAACACCACTGTACTGCCCTAAACCCTGAAACACCAGCCCCAGCACGACCCCCTACACTGCCCGAACACCACTACACTGCCCTAAACCCTGAAACACCACCCCCTGCATGACCCCTACACTGCCCGAACACCACTGCACTGCCCTAAACCCTGAAACACCACCCCTGCACCACCCCCTACACTGCCCGAACACCACTGCACTGCCCTAAACCCTGAAACACCACCCCCTGCACCGCCCCCTACACTGCCCGAACACCACTGCACTGCCCTAAACCCTGAAACACCACCCCCAGCACGACCCCCTTTACTGCTCGAACACCACTGCACTGCCCCAAACCCTGAAACACCACCCCCAGCACGACCCCCTACACTGCCCGAACACCACTGCCCTAAACCCTGAAACACCACCCCTGCACGACCCCCTACACTGTCCGAACACCACGGCACTGCCCTAAACCCTGAAACACCACCCCTACACTGCCCGAACACCACTGCACTGCCCTAAACCCTGAAACACCACCCCCAGCACGACCCCCTACACTGCCTGAACACCACTGCACTGCCCTAAACCCTAAAACACCACCCCCAGCATTACCCCTACACTGCCCAAACACCACTGCACTGCCCTAAACCCTAGAACACTACCCCCAGCACGACCCCCTACACTACCCGAACACCACTGCACTACCCTAAACCCTAAAATACTACCCCCAGCACAACCCCCTACACTACCCGAACACGACTGCACTGCCCTAAACCCTCAAACACTCCCCCCAGCATGACCCCCTACACTACCCGAACACCACTGCACTGCCCTAAACCCTAAAACACTCCCCCCAGCATGACCCCCTACACTACCCGAACACCACTGCAATGCCCTAAACCCTAAAACACTCCCCCCAGCACGACCCCCACACTACCCAAACACCACTGCACTGCCCTAAACCCTAAAACACTACCCCTCGCATGACCCCCTACACTACCCAAACACCCATGCACTACCCTAATCCCTAAAACACTACCCCCCGCATGACCCCCTACACTACCCTAAACCCTAAAACACTACCCCCGCACGACTCCCTACACTACCCAAAGACCACTGCACTACTCTAAACCCTAAAACACGACCTCCTACACTACACAAACACCACTGCACTACCCTAAACCCTAAAACACTACCCCTACACTACACAAACACCACTGCACTACCCTAAACCCTAAAAAACTACCCCAGCAGTACCCCTACACTACCCAAACACCACTGCACTACCCTAAACCCTAAAACACTACCCCCAGCAGTACCCCCTACACTACCCAAACACCACTGCACTACCCTAAATCACTACCCCAGCACGACCCCCTACACTACCCAAACACCACTGCACTACCCTAAACCCTAAAACACTCCCCCAGCACGACTCCCTACACTAACCAAACACCACTGCACTACCCTAAACCCTAAATCTACCCCCAGCATGACCCCCTACACTACACAAACACCACTGCACTACCCTAAACCCTAAAACACTACCCCCAGCACGACCCTCTTCACTACCTAAACACAACTGCACAATTTGTTATAGGTGTTGCAACGCAGGCCTGTGGTGCTTACTGGAAGTACCTAGTGGGCTAGTTGGGCCCCAGGGACCCTCAGGATTCAAGGTGACCTAATCCCCCAACTTAAAACGCACCACGGGGCTCGTTTGCACAGTGGTGAAGGGAGGGGGCGGGGCCTCAGGTGACATGTGCGCAAACACGCCCTGTGGTGCGTTTTAAGTTGGGGAATTAATTCCCTTTGAATCCTGAGGGACCTTGGGGGCCAACTAGCCCACCAGGTACCTTCAGTAAGCACAACAGAGTTGCGTTGCAGAGAGGTGAAAAAGGTGCGTGGCCTCGGAACGCCTCTCTGCAACTCAGCTCTGTGGTCCTAACTGTAGGTACCTGGGGGCTAGTTGGGCCCCAGGGACCCTCAGAATTCAAGGGGACTTAATCCCGCAGCTTAAAACGCGCCACGGGGTGCGTTTGCACACATGTCACCTCAGGCCCCCTCCCTTCACCACTGTGCAAACGCACCCTGTAGCGCGTTTTAAGAGGTAGTTTTAATCCCCTGCCCTATTATGTACTAGGGACTTGCAGAGGAGGTCATGCTAATCACAGGGGTACCCCAACGCATAGTGTTCCCTAGTGTATGTAGGTGTTTTCACTGTATTCTAAGTGTCTTTTAGCATAGCACTGGCTCTGGTTAGTCAGAGTCAGTTACCACCAGTACCCGTCTGAAAACGTTGTGGGCACAGCATGATTTTGCAACAAGGCCTCTTTCTGCTCCTCTGTTGGTTCTTTCTGCACATCTTTTGCTTCTTTCTGTGCGTTTTTCTTCTTTCTTCACATGTCCTACCTCTGTAGGCATAGTTAGAAACTATCATTTAAAAAAAACCTTTGAAATTCACTTAAAAAATCATAGGTTTCAGGCACGTTATAGTTAGAAATTAGCATTTAAAAAACCTTGGAAATTCACTGAAAAAACCATAGGTTTCAGAAACGTTATAGTTAGAAATTAGCATTTAAAAAACCTTTGAAATTCACTGAAAAAACCATAGGTTTTAGGGACAGTTATAGTTAGTTGGAAATTTCACTCGTACAAAACCATAGAAATTCCCCCGTTATAGTTAGTTCAGCTAACTATAACTCGCGCCCCCGCAATGCACTGCTGATGATGTCACATATTACATCACTCATGACATGGTCAGTGACATCACTGATGACATCACTGATGACATCTCAAATGACATCACTGATGACATCATCCATGTGATAATTTCATTCATCTTCTCACACCCTAATATAACTTTTGATACACCCACTCTAAATTACAGACTGCCATTCTCAAAACCATAGACACTCCAACACCAAAAACTACATACCCACTCACTGATTCTTAGGTCTACACACACATCCACTCACTCACCCGTACAGTCACTCATACTTAGTCACTCAGTACAGGACTATCATATGCACTCATACACCTATATAAACACTCACACACCGCCACTCATCCATAGAGGTACTCACACACCTAGTCAGTCATGCAAAAACTTAATCACACACCCATTTACTCACCTATACAGTTATACACACACCAGCTCACTTACTCATACAAATACTAGCACATTCTTACGCTCTTATACAATCACTGATACAAGTACACACTCATCCATACAGCCACTCTCACAATCACACACTCTCACTTATAGCCATTTATATACTCCAACACACATATATACTGCCTTTCACAAATGTAGTTACTCACACATGTACCACTGAGATATACATTCAATCACTAACACACCCGTACACACACTCACCCACCCATACAGTCCATCACAGATGCACTCTTGAAACCATGCACCCAGTGAATCACCAACTCACACATCTATGCACAGAGTCACACACACCCCACCCACACAAACACTCAGGCACCCATACAGATACTCAGACAATCAATCAATAACCCATGTAGACACTCATGTAGCTATTCAGAAAGCCATGCAGCCGCTTACAAACCAACAGACAGACGGATACAGACATTCACACAGTTTAGTCACTAACCCATGCATTCAGTAAGATACATTTAATCACTCACTTGTAGAGTCAGTCACTCACGTACTAAATCATCCATTCAGACACTAATACACCCACTCATTCTTCAATACGCCTTTCCCTATATATATTAAACATATTTAAACTTTACAGAAACACACAGTCACTGGATGATGTCATCAGTGATGTCATCAGTGATGTCATTTGAGATGTCATCAGTGATGTCATCAGTGATGTCACTGACCATGTCATGAGTGATGTAATATGTGACGTCATCAGCAGTGCATTGCATGGGCGCGAGTTATAGTTAGCTGAACTAACTATAACGGGGGAATTTCTATGGTTTTGTACGAGTGAAATGTCCAACTAACAATAACTGTCCCTAAAACCTATGGTTTTTTCAGTGAATATATATATACACACACATATATATATATACATATATATATATATATACACATATATATATATACACAAATATAGGGGTGGGGGCTGCACACTAGTGCATGGCCATGCTCCTACCCAAATATACATGCAACAGTTTTTCTGTCTCCCTTAGGATCAGATGGGGGCAGTTACCCCCAATCTGCCACCACCCAGAGGGTCAGAAAGCCCACTAGACACCAGCGATTTTTTTTAAATTTATGTAAAAATATAGGGGTGGGGCTGCCCACTAGGGCATGGCCTTGCTCCCTCCCCCAATATACATGGACCAGTCCTCCTGCCCCCTAGGGGGACATATGGGATGATTGCCCCAAATCCGTCCCTGGGTGGAAGGGGAGGCAGAAAGTCCACTAGACACCAGGGAAAGAAACATAGGAGTGGGTGCTGTCCACCATAGGCATGGTAACACCCTGCAGCCCAAAAAAGGGCTCCACAGACTTTCTGCCTCCACAGGAGGTGGATGGTGCAATTACCCCGATTTGTTTCCCCCAGGGGCAGAAAGCCCTCTAGACATGAGGGACTGACTTTATTCAGTATTGCTTTGGGGAGGAGGGGCCCCCTTGGGCATGGGCCTGTGTTCTCCCCACCCCAGGACCCAATAGACTTTCCGTCCCCGTGAGTGGTGGACAGGATATTCACCCCAATCTGCCCTGCGGGGGGGGGGACAAGGCAGAAATCACAGTAATCACAAGGCATTTTAAAATGGCGCCAAGGCAAAAAAAAGGAGGTGGCGGGTAACATTGCTATTGAGCCATACCCCCCGACCAGAAGGGGTTATAGTGTCTTTCTGCCCCCCCCCCCGGGGCAGATAGGAAGTTAGTCCCAATTGGGGAGGTTGTCCCAAATCTGCCACCAGGAATTTTGCATTTGGGGAAAAAGAATGGGTTGCAGGCATTGCGCTCTGGCATTGGCCACACCCCACCTCAAAGGGGACACACCAGTTTTTTGACCTCCACAAGGCTAGAGAAGAAATTTGTCCCTAATTTGCCCCCTGGGGGCCAAAAGTCCAGTGGATGACAGGACTATTCTTTTTTTTTTGTGGGTAAGAAAACCTCATGGAAAAAATGCAAGGCACACCACCCTAGAATCCCCTGGTTCTCTAGTTCTAAAACATTTCTCTGGTTCGCATGCTTGGATGGGTAACGCCACAGCACAGCCCTTAAATACAGCGGCTACCCCTATTGCTTATCTATCAATGTAGTGCTGTTTGTGTCATGGTCTCTTGGCCCACCCACACAAGTGCAGTACCATTCTTATATTTGAACATGTTGCAACTCAGGGTGGTAGGAAATTTGAGGCTCCCTCCAGATTCCAGAACTTTTCCTCACAGAAATGTGAGAAAATTTGTGTTGTTTTGTCAAAGTTTGAGGTTTACAAGGGATTCTGGGTACAAAAACCTGGTGAGAGTCAAACAAGTCACCCCACGCTGAATTCCCCCAGGTGACTACTTTTAAAAAATGTGCAAGTTTGCTAGGTTTCCTTAGGTGCCAGCTGAGCTAGGGTCCAAAACCCACAGCTTCCCACTTTACAAACAAAAGGATCAGTTTTGAGTGGAAAATGTGATGTATCCTATTGCGTTTTGGGATGTTTCCTGTTGCGGAAACTAGGCCTGCCTACACAAGTGAGGTACCATTTTTATCAGGAGACTTGGGAGAATGCTGGGTGGAAAGAAGTGTGTGACTCCCAACAGATTCCAGAACTTTACATCATAGAAATGTGAGAAGAATGTGCTTTTTCTTTTAGTCAAAGTTTGAGGTTTGGAAGGGATTCTGGGTATAAAAGCCTGGTGAGACTCACACAAGTCACCACACCCTGAATTCCTCCAGGTGTCTGTTTTTTAAAAATGTGCAAGTTTGCTAGGTTTCCCCAGGTGCTGGGCCCAAATTCCACAGCGAGTGGAAAAATGTGATTTATTCTTATTGTATTTTGGGCCGTTTCCTGTCACACTAGGTTTATCCACACGAATGAGGTACAATTTTTATTGGAAGACATGTGGGAGCATAGAATAGTAGAACATTTGTTATAACCAATTGGATTTTTCTGCATTTGTGCCTTCCAAATGTAAGCCAGTGATTAAGAAAGAAGACATTTTGAAAATTATATGCAAGTACGGGTACCCACAAATTTAGATGTGTACAAATAACCACTGCTCATAAACTCCATATTCAGTCTCCTGTGTGCCCATTTCAGAAATACATAAGTTTCCTTGATACCCATTTTTCACTCTACATATGTCACCATATAAATTGGACTGGACTCAGTACACAAATAAAAATTATTGTACGGTGCAGCTCAGTTGTTGGGTTTGGTACCTTGGGTCCTTGGCGAACCTACAAGCCCTATATATCCCTACAACCAGAAGGGTCTGGCAGATGTGGCTTTCTGCTTATACACAAAAGGATCAGTGTTGATTCTTTTCAGTATCTTTACTGTAGTTCTGGCAAACATCTTTGCAGCTGTATCCCCGGCTACCAGATGTTGCCCATGGACATTCAGAGTCACATTAGAGTATCCAACAAACTTCTTGATCATTGGCAAATCTTTGTCATTGGAAGTGGCTATGCCCAATGCTTAAAAAACGTTACTAGGTTCAGGAGACACTGCCATATTTACTTTGGAGTAGCAATTCTCTCTCAACAGTCTGCCAACACATTTTTTCAAAAAGTCTGCAAACTTGGAGTTACTCTTGAAGAAGCAGAGATTCCATACAGGAACAATAAGACGAAAAACAACTTCTACAGCCTAAGCATCAATCACACAATCGTGCCTTTGGTCCTCATGTACCAAAGGTTCATCATTATTCTAGGTTTGGTTAGATTCAGCTTAATCTCTTTCAATAGCATGCATCGGGAGAAACACACCAAGGCATTATTAATCAAGCACTATAGTGCAAAATACACTGCTACCTTGCCTCTTTGTTGGCTCAACTCTCTTCTGTTTACAAGTGAAATTCAAGACTTTATGGCTCATCCAAATGACTCTCCAAGGACATGCTCTCTTCTACCTATCCGGTTGGTTAAAACCATACTGGATGACCAAAGGTCAAGAAACAGTTTCTGGGTTGAGAGCTATGCATACAAGTCTATTCTCTCTGCAGTTCTGCTCCCTGACCACTTCACTGTGAGATTTTCTGCAGCTTAAGAAAGGGTTTAAAACGTTTCTGCTCCAACAAGCCGCTGACCACATCAGAGCAGACTGACCCTTGCATGCATGAGCTTCATTAGTATGCAGTCTGTGAAGACGTGAGGAACCAACTTACAATCCTTTTCTACTCCTCCATGTGTTAACATTCCAAAGTACTTTAAAGGAGACTGGATGCAACATAGAAAAAAATAACATCCGGTTCCTAGTATCTGGTTCCCCACTATATTCTCATCCGTACCTGGAAATTTTGCGATTTTAAGCTGGTTGTAGGCAAATTTGCATTAAAAAAATACAGTAGAAATTCCATAAAACGGACTGTCAAAATTGAAATACTTTAAAACAGCATCAAAGATTCTGCATTCCCTCAAGAAACCACTAAAGGCATATTTCTCCAAGACCACATTCAAGAGCACCCCTCTGGACCAAAGCCCCTTTCAGATGGGAAGGATACCTGTGCAGTTGCGCTCTGATTCCAGTAAAACCCATTGCAACTTGAGCAATATAAACTTTCAAGTGCTGCACTGTGCTTGGAGTAAAATATGTCAATGCTATAAAATCTTACACAAACTGTTAAAATAATTCTTATTGATCTTAAACATTGTAAGATATGCATATGTGGGAAATGCTTTTACAGAGTACAGAGAAAAGGCACTTTAAGCCTGATGTGCAAAAAGGCAGGTCACAATTCTTGAGTGCAAAATGAACACCATCTTTTTATGGCCTGGGCCGAAAGAGCATCATTACGAGTCTGTTTCCGAGTTACTCGTCTGACTTTCTTTTAAGGTACCGCCACTACAGGAGTTAAGAGGCTTTGTGGCCTCAAGGAGGGAAAGCTAGATGGAGGCATACATGGTGAAGTGCCAGGAAGAGCCACCGTTGACTCGACTAACTATTGATCCAAGGGAGAATCTAGGTCCGCGCTTCCATTTATACAACTACCAGGTCCAGCGCTTAATGACATCCTCCTCTCTGTCAGCGTAATCTCTCCACTTACTACGTTAATGGCCCGCTCCAAAATGAGATCAATGGAGGTAGGTTTGGTAAGGGGAGTAGCAGAGAAACCAGTTGAATTCTCTTTCCCCATACTGGTTGAGCAAGTGGGCGGCGCGCTAGTGGTGAAATTAACAAACGAGGGAACACCCGATGTTACAAAATCATCAAATATCTCAAAAGCAGGCTCCACAGGGAGAGATGGCGTGCAATTTCAAGTTCACCAAGTAAAGCCTACAGAACAGTACCTGCTGTCATGACGAGCCAAGGGACTTGGCCCAGCCCAGCCTTTTCCAGTTGATGATGGGTGAAGACGGGCCCGCCCTTGGCCCAGGCTTCGCCCAGGCGTGGCCCACGCGGCGCTCCTTTTCAAGGGTAATTGGTCAGAGGCAGGTGTGCAGGTGCAGGGGATTGTGGGACTCACAGTCCCCAGCGACGGCTGTGTGAACTGTGGCAGCTCTCCCCTGCTTCTGGCTACGTCTCCGAATGACTCACAGTCAGCACAGGTCACCACATCAAGTGCTACGAGGTTCTTGCCCCCGAAGTCTGCTGGCACAACGAACCAACACGGTCACAATTGCAGTCACATACTGTTGATACACAGTATTGCAAATCACAGTTGGGAGGGGACGCCCTTTTCACACATCCCAAATTATTGCAATTCTTAATGAAATGCACAACCCCCTTTGCGAGTCTGAAAGGTTATTTGAACTTGGAAAAGGGGTTTTAGAACATAGTAAAACACCATTTTGCAGTCTCTAACCATTTGATTTTTCAAATCGCAGACAGTTTGAGACAGCAAAATGGTTTCTTATATCGGGCCCTTGATTTTTCTGTCTGTGACTAGTGAGGAATATTTTATTGGGAAGTTGAAGCATAAAGCGTGGGGGCAGTCTTCAGGGGGGTGTTTGGCGAGTTACACCCCCCCAAAAAAATGTATTCTGTTGTAAATAGTTGGGTACAATTGCTTTCAGTCGGGTATGGTAAAATGTCTGTCGGATGTCATCAGAGATTTTTACATGCCTACACTGACAAAAACACACACACACTCACTCTCTCGTCTCGGTTTAGAATGCTTTAAAAATGTTGATTCGTTTGAAAAATGTTGTGCTTTATGTGCCCCTTACAATATGCCCTCCTCTTTCTTTCTACTGCCCTTTAAGCCCTCCCCAATCTTATTGACCAAGCTATGCCCCTGGCAATCTTACATAACCATATTATTTTTCATTGTCTGAAACCAAATGGCCTACTTTAACTTTATTTTTCTTCATATAGATTATCGCTAGGGGAAGCAAATGAATATTGTACTCTGTACCTGAATACAGCACATGAAAGATTGAAAAAATTGGATTCTTGATGTTTTGCCATATATATTATAGCCTTATAGCCCACCGTAGCGGGCTATACCGGTTATTAAAGGCCCGATCCAGCGTTAAAGGCCCGAGCCGAAAGCGAGGGCCTTTAACAAGGGAGCAGGACTTTAATAGCCGGTATAGCCCAGCTACGAAGGGCTATAAGGCTATTAGAACATTCTACCACTAGAGGGCAGAATGTTCTAACAAATTAAACAAAGGCCTCTCGGAGCCCGAAGGGATTGAAATCCCCTAGGGCTCCGAGAGACCTTTGTTCAAACAACATTGGAATGTTGCTCTGCGGGCCTTCATGGGCCCGTAGAAGCTCGGAGCACTCCATTGTATTCAATGGAGTGCTCCACATTCCAATGTTCTAATATTTATTAAAGGCCAGGCCTGAGTAGAATTGAAGTGCAAACATTGGAATTCAGCAAATATTCACATTCTGTGCAGAGGTTCAGTGAATAAAAGTATGCTCCACTATTTTTTCACATTCTTTTCATGGTAGTCGGAAAAGTTGCCAATGCCAAGCATTTCAGAGTCCATTTATGAAATGTTTGAATGAAACCTTTAGAAATGTTGATGCTCTCCACAGACTCAAAAATATTGCTGAAATTTTAGAGAGAAATCAAACCTTTGTAACAGAGGGAATTCGTAACCTAGGATTTTGCCATGGAGGCGTTCTGGTGACATTTACACACCAGAAGGCCGTTACCTGTTTTTTTTATACCACATAATGTATTCATTGATTTTGCTACTCTTTAGAAAGGTTAGTGTTCATTGTTTGCATGAGACTGTAGATTTGTCAGTTTATGTTATTGTTGGAGATAATGTGCTGGTATTTATCTTATTAATATTACAATATATGTTTAATAAGACATAAACAAAGAAAGAAAATAAAGTGCAAGGTGAGACAGTGTAACCTTTTGCTGTCAATGTTAATTTTTTCACAGTGGTGCAGATCCAGTAGTTGATGCTTAAAATAACCAGGGGCTGACCCCAATGACTTCAATAACCTCTGACCTATCACCAACCTCCCGTTCCTAGCCAAAACACTGAATAAATGCATCCTTCTACAACTCAACCAACATATAGAGCAATTCCATCTCCTTGACACCTTCCAGTCAGGATTCAGGAAGGCTGTAGCACAGAAACTGCTATGCTCAATATCGCGGATGACATTCACAGATCCTTGGATGAAGGTGACACATGCCTTCTAATTCTGCTTGACATATCTGCAGCTTTTGATACTGTTAACCACCCAGCATTAATTGAGACACTCAAGAACCGCAGTGGTATCAATGGCACAGTCCTTAGTTGGTTAACCTCGTACCTGCAACATTGTTCGCAACAAATAAAAATCAACAACTGTCTCTCAAAACCAACATTAGGTCCCCATGGTGTACCCACAGGCTCAATTCTTTCCCCTGCTCTTTTCAATCTCTTCATGGAACCCCTTACTCTTATACTGAACCAAGCAGGGGTAAAATCTCACCTTTATGCTGATGACACCCAACTTTACTACAATATTAATTCACCGAGTGACATCATTCATCTGAATGATACACTAATCAAGGTACAAACTTGGCCTAACACCAACCACTTAAAGTTGAACCTCAACAAAACTGAAATACTACTTTTCTGTCAGAAAAACAACCCTCTACCAATTCAAAATTGGCTCTCTAACTTGGACGCCCTTAACTGCTCTCTTACACTATCAAACTCCATAAAGTCCTTTAGCGTCACTCTGGACAAGAATCTGTCAATGAAAGACCACATCAACAACTCAGCCAAAGGAGCGCTGTACACTCTAAAAAATATCAAGAAAATCAAATCTTTTATTCTGCCTGATGATTTTAAGACGGTAGTGCAGTCTCTTGTTCTCTCAAAACTGGATTATGGGAACGCCATACTCACAGGAACTCCGAAAACCCACCTTGCCCCCCTTACAACAGTTCACAACATGGCTGCCTGGCTACTTACAGGTGTCAAACGATTTGAGCACTTTTTTCCGGCTCTCAAGAACCTCAATTGGCTTCCCATTGAAGGAAGATGTATCTACAAGACTGCTTGCATCACCCACAAAGCCCTTCACACCCAGAATCCAAAGCAGGCAGAGTCAGGGCTCTGAGACGCTCCAACTTACTTCTTCTCATCCCTCCCAAACTGAAAAAGAAATCCTCACAGACTCGCTCATTCTCTGGAAATGCTCCTAGGATCTGAAACGCACTTCCTAGAGATCGCTGTTGTAACCCATCCTTTCCATGCTTCAAACGGGACCTTAAATACCTTCTGCTCAACAAATACTTTAAAACTCAAACAAACTGAGCTATGCTCCCAATCATTCACACAATCCTTTAAGACCCTTTGAGGCGGGCATTTGATTGTTTAAGCTTCCTCTTTGTCATTCACGCCATAAACTTGTTCGGTTACAATGTCCCGTAACTACCTTGACTGCATAACGATTTACTTGGTATGTGTTTTTGGATTTACATCTTTGTTTGATCTGTCTGTGATCTTATATGTACTTCTATGGAACGACCTTGCATTATATGTAAAGCGCTCTGACACTTTCTGGTCTAGCTAGCGCTTTATAAAACCTATAAATAAATAAATGCTTGGATTAAGGATGGGCCTGCAAGAGTGAGTCTGTCACATGTATTGATTAATGTTCTACGAGCAACACTCTCATTGTAAAAACTTGTTTTTACCAGCATTGTAAGAACGATTGAATGTTGTGTTTAAATATATTTGTTTAGGGAAGCTGAATATCCTGCCAGTGAATTCAGCACTGTGAATTAACGACACAATTAACAGATATGCCTCTTTTCTGTGAAATACCAGCTTTGAAACCTTTAACCTTTGTCTGTCAAAATATTCTATTGCTGTATTTCAGAGTTCACGGTTTAAATCTGTCATTTGTTTTTCCAATAGTGTTAAAAAACCCTACCTGCAAATTGTATAGATTCCCCACTTCTGACAACAAATGGATGTGTGTCCGGGAGCAGATGACTGAGAGCATCATGTCTTTCCATATCCCCAAGGAGCTGCTGACCCTATACATAAAAGAAGACATGAGGAGGTAAGTACCTTTAGGTCCGTCTGGAACGACGTACGAGCACTATTTACTGATACCTTGTGGCTTTTCAGAGAACTTATTTTACAATCTTCTAAATATATACCAACATTCATATGGGTGTCCAAGAATGAATAAATGCAACTTATTAGTTAAGCGTACTTAGTGATTCTCTAGGATAATAAAGAGATGCAGCCTCACTCTGGACCTGAAAATTAATTTTCAAGAGAAGTAGTATTTACTGTGCTTCCTTTCACTGAGAAATGTACTTGAAGGCTGTAGACACTGTCTTCTTCTTTGTTCAACTCTTGCCTTTGTGAAAGAATTGGAAAGAAGGTAGAAGTTCCTAATATATTTGAGTCAAAATTGCACCCTAGTTCCTGAACTTCCATTGCAGATTGTGGTCTAATGGAAGTCGTATCTGTACTGAGGAGCTGACACCTTTACTATTGCAATCAAACTACGGCTTCTGTTCAGCCCTGCGCCCAACAGAAACACTGTTCTACTGAAAGGGGTCTCTTTCTCTTCTAGACATATGGTGCAAATGCCAAATCTGTGTGTACATTATTGATACTACTTTGCCTTTACCAGTGACTTTCCTGGACTGATTTAACTTGGGGCTGGCGTGATTGAGCACTGAGAAAACATAGCAGTATTTTGAAATCCAGGTAGAAAATTGCAAAAATGGCTGAAAAATATTGTAAGCATTATGTTATCTGATCAAAAGATGTGGAAAGACAGCATTAAAACAATAAAATAGGAAGAGTTTAAAAATAAACGTTTGTCAGGCAGACTGGTGTACTGTGGATGTGTACAATGGATAAAGAGTGCCTTTGGAAACCTAGACTCCCAACTATGTACTAAAGGTGTACCAGATAATGACCACTGAGTTCTTTTAAACTACACAAAACAAACTTAAATCTTTAAGCCTGAAAATAGTTAGGGTCCCCTGACTCTCTCAATGTATGCCTCTTGATAAGTATGGCATCGCCCATGGCAGTGGTGTCAGAAGTCCACTTTTTCTAAGAAGGAACAACCATTTGGTGTTCCAATAATAAGTGTAGTAAGTGGTCCTACTCAGCCGAGGCCCGTGCCGGTAAGAGCGGTGGGGCCGGGTGGAGTGGGATTTCGACAGACGATGGCGAGGGAAAATTAATTATTTATTTAATTTTCCCTCGTCATCGTCCATCAAAATCCCCCCCCCAATCTGGCCCCACCGCTTTTACCTGCACGGTCCACGACTGGTCCTACTACAAAATAAAGTCACCATGACCGTATCCAATTAAAGTACAATAAAAACCGCATAAAGTGACTCGTTATTGCCATATTAGTGTAAAGTAAGGCATCAAGGGAACTCACCTGTTTCCCCAGTGCATACTCCACAGTCAAGATTTGCTGCACCAACATTTTGTATTACAAAATAATGATTTCTACACACCCGGCAAAGAGCAAAGTAAAATTTGACCTCCCTGTGCGTGAGTGGATGACATCTGTCAAGGAATCCCTGATGAGTGAGTGGATCACCTCTGTCAAGGAATCCCTGATGTGTGAGTGGATCACCTCTGTCAAGAAATCCCTGATGTATATCCACTCATTTACCTTGCATAAGATCATTCATAGATTTTCTAGATAGAATGTATTGGTTTTCTACATAGCTACTATTTTAACTTCAGCCAGAACCCCACATTGAAATGTACTTCATACCTGTGTCTAGCTCACGGACCAAGAACTTCTCAGGTTAGATAAAAAAGCAGTCTGATCCTGATAAACATTATGTCCTCTTTTGAAACAACCCAGGGATTCTTTCAGCTGTCTGAATTCCTCGGAAGATTCCTGAGGTGCTTCCATCTGTAACACCTCTTTATGCTAAAACCATTCCGTGAAGGTCAATCTCTGAAACCTATAGTGAGCAGGATTCACAATTCCAAAGCACACTTTCTCCCTCACCCTGGCCAGTTCTTTCATCTTTTTATGGCAGCTAGGGTCAACTAGAGGAGATTTTTTTTTTACGTTAATTACAAATTTGTTTTCACTGCTATTGAACAGTTGTTGGAATTTTGCCCCATCTAAAACATTGGTGCATTTAATCTATGCACCTTTTACATTTCCAAGGTCGTTAATGGTGTTAAACTGCCTGCATCATGTCTCCACTCTCAATGTCATGACCTTTCTGGCAGTTATTGTTAACTGTCTCTGTCTCAGTGTTCATCTCTGTGGGCAAACTTATGGTTTTTGGTTTATTGTTTATCTACTAAGGTATGCTACAAGGGACAATGTTTTCTCAAAGTGATTTTCAATATTCTTTAATGTGTCCCACAAGCTTGGCCATTCTCCGATTTCCTCTTGTGATTTCATAGGGAGGATTATATCTCTGTTTCATCCATGCCTAGGTACCTTATCACTACACCTGCTTCAGACACAGTTTTTTATTCTTTCACTTTCCTTTCTACATTGGTTGTTTGGTTTGATTAAAGCCACCACTTTCACACCGTTATCACTATCCTCTTTCTTTCAGTGAATTTTCTAATATGGCTATCTCTGTTTCTGACAGGACAGGTCAAAGATAATGAACCATTAACAAATTCCCAGTGATGCTGCAAAAGCAGTGGCCTCATACTAATTAGTCAGGCCTAACTTCTTCCTCTCCACAGGGCCGGCATTAGGGCGGCGCAGCCGCACTGGGCGCTGACCTGGAGAGCGGGGTGCTGGCCTTAGGGGGGCGCTGTGTTTAGCAATAATTTACAATTAAAAAACACCTGCGGCAGAGTTCCTTGTACATCCAGTTTTCAGGCAGCAATAAAAATGTCAAGATAGCTCCTGTGATCAAAGGTCCTGCTTGAGAGAGAAGTCTGAGTTTTGTCTAGTGGCAGTTTTGGCTCACCATAAAGCAGCACAGAGGGTTAATATGCCTTCTGCAAAGAATGTGTATTGTGTAGATCACAGATCTGTATTTCATGTGGATAGCTGAGTGGATTACTGCTTTGCCACATAGATCCTTTTGTTACCACAGTTCATAAGATATAACCCTAATGCAGCGCAGAGACTGTCGCGAACTGTCATCAGAGAGCTGCATGCAAACTGCATAAAATAGGTTAGCAAGTTATGTTTTTTCCCCAGTCTTTCATTGTCTGTTCCTAATATTGCTGAAAATGGTTTGTTTGGGTAGATAGTAAATGCAAAGTCCTAAGGAAACTCAAATAACAATTAAGAACAGTCAATGGTTCTAAATAAACTGAAGGAACCAAATGTTACAAAAGTTCATAAATGTGTTTTAATTTTCTTCAAACAATACAAAAAACATAAAAATCAAATCAATCCACATGCTCACTCCAATCATGTGCACATCCACTCACTCACTCTTATGACTGAAAACATTCAAATAAGCAATAACAAAAATAATCAATGTATATAATTAATTCCACAGTAGCTAATCAGTCTACTTCATAGAGATATTGATGATTTAAGAAGCTAGGCTTAGCAATACAACAATGGATAAAACACGGCTGAAGACCAGATGGTGTCTGGGTCAAGACAACAACAGAAGAAAACGTGGCTAGAGACCAGATGGTATCTACGCCCGTTTCGGCACCCGAAGTGCCTTCATCAGGAAAAGCCACAAGTTTATATATCTTGATACGCTGAATAATGCAGGAGTCTACGAGGTACAATGTAGAGATTGTAAAAGAAATCCTCTCCAATAGCGTTATAAATGAAAACGGGATGTATCTGAGGGAATGGCCGGATGTACAACATATAAGTCACTCGCAAAACGCTGTCTCGAAAGGACCTGTCCGAGATGATTATACAGGCAGTGCGTGTTTAGAAACAGCCTACAATTAGTGGCGGTCTGCAAAACCAATGAAAACCTGCGCACCCACTGCTGCAAATATGTGATCTTTGGATCGATAATATCCTGTCTAGATGAGTCACTGATAAAAAGTCAGCAGCCGGACGCCATCTTGATACATTTTTTTATCAAGATCACATATTTGCAGCAGTGGGTGCGCAGGTTTTCATCGGTTTTGCAGACCGCCACTAATTGTAGGCTGTTTCTAAACACGCACCGCCTGTATAATCATCTCTGACAGGTCCTTTCGAGACGGCGTTTTGCGAGTGACTTATATGTTGTACATCCAGCCATTCCCTCAGATACATCCCGTTTTCATTTATAACGCTATTGGAGAGGATTTCTTTTACAATCTCTACATTGTACCTCGTAGACTCCTGCATAATTCAGGGTATCAAGCTATATAAACTTGTGGCTTTTCCTGATAAAGCCGCACTTTGGCTGCCGAAAAGCGAGTAGATACCATCTGGTCTCTAGCCACGTTTTCTTCTGTTGTTGTCTTGACCCAGACACCATCTGGTCTTCAGCCGTGTTTTATCCATTGTTGTATTGCTAAACCTAGCTCCTTAAATCATCAATATCTCTATGAAATAGACTGATTAGCTACTGTGGAATTA